>CM048755.1:365207908-366407908 GCA_026315105.1 Locusta migratoria
ATTGGAATTAGTGTATTCATCGCTAGTCTCCTCATGCTGAGGAAATGTAACGGAGGGTCGTTTGTTTGCGGTAACTGGAGCGCTGAATGGTAATAGGACGGCGGGGGAGCGGGTTGCGTGACGCACAATGACAAGAGGTGATTTATGTGCGTCGAGTGGGACGCGCAGCTGTTGCGCCTGTGTCGCGACAGTGATGGGCTATCGACCGGCCCTACACTTGCACGCCTCGCTGACTCCTGCGTGGGGAAGGAGGCGGCCCGGGCTGTCG
Organism: Locusta migratoria; assembly: GCA_026315105.1. Lineage (NCBI taxonomy): Eukaryota > Metazoa > Arthropoda > Insecta > Orthoptera > Acrididae > Locusta > Locusta migratoria. Next base: position 365,208,177 of record CM048755.1, read on the forward strand.
ACCCTATCAAATTTGCTGAAGTCTCGGAGCTGTTTATCATGCACCACGCGGCCCCATAAATACTCCCTACGCCAGCGCGGAGATTGCAGCGGAGGAATATTATTAATTCTCTTCCCTCTTCCATTCTCCGCCACGCGGGAATGGCCCGCGCTCTGGGTCGTCGCGTTACGGATCGCGGGGCAGCTCGCGTGAGAGGTTGCAGGCCTTCCTTGGGCACGGGTGTCTGTGCTGTCCTTATTTTAAGTAGTTTGTAAGTGTAGGGACCGATGACCTCAGCAGTTTGGTTCCTAGGGTTTACAAAATGTTCAAAGGTTTGTCAAGCTTATGGGACTTAACTACGGGGTCATCAGTCCCTAAACTTACAAACTACTTATGAACTACTTACGAACTAGGACGGCACAGATATCCATGCCCGAGGGGGGATTCGAACCCCCGACCGTAGTGGCCGTGCAGACCATGACTGGAGCGCCTCAGTCCCCTCGGCCACCGCGGCCGGCTAGGGTTTACAAACATTTGAATTTATACATGTCCTTTAATGACGTTATGTACAATAAATCCCTAACGCTGCTACTTAATTTCTTCTTTATATATACTATAGGTCTATCTCGGAAATATTTCCATCTCCAGGTAATATAATATAATATTGGAGATATTCGACATGCGAAAAAAAAATTAACAGCGATATTCTATGGCTACAGGTTGCCGGCCGCGGTGCCCGAGGAGGCAGAGGCGCTTCAGTCACGGTCTGCACGGCCACTACGTTCGGGGGTTCGAATCCCCCCTCGGGCATGGATATTTGTGCCGTCTTTAGTATAAGGTAGTTCATAAGTAGTTTGTAAGTTTAGGGATTGATGGCGCCGTAGTTAAGACCCATAAGCTTAACAAACAACAAACATGGTTACAGGTTGTTTTGTTTATTATGATGATGAACGGAATGGACAGTGTGTTGAAAGGAGCATATAAGATGAACATTAACAAGAGCAAAACAAGGGTAATGGAATGCAATTTTACAAAATCAGGCGATGCTGAAGGAATTAAACTAGGTAACGAAATAATAAGGGTGCTAGATTAGTTTTGTTACTTGGGCAGTAAAATAACACGCGACGTTCGCAGTACAGACGATATAAAATGCAGAATGGCAATGGGAAGAAAAGCGTTTATGAAAAAGAGAAATTTGTTAACATCGAATATTAATTTAAGCATAAGGAAGTCCTTTCTGAAGGAATTTGTGTGGAGTGTTACTTTGTATGGGACTGAAACATGGACGATAAACAGTGCGGGAAGGAAGAGGATAGAGGCTTTTGAAATGTAGTGTTACAGAAGAATACTGAAGATTAGGTGTGTGGATCGCGTAACTAATGAGGAGGTACTGAACAGAATTGGGGAGAAAAAGAATTTCTGGCATACCTTGACTAAAAGAATGGATCGATTGGTAGGACACATCCTTAGACATAAAGAAATTGTTAATTTAGCATTGGAGGGAAGTGTGTGGGGTAAAAATCGCAGAGGGAGTCCAAGAGATGAATGTTGTTGTTGTTGTTGTTGTTGTCTTCAGTCCGGAGACTGGTTTGATGCAGCTCTCCACAATACCCTATCCTGAGCAAGCCTTTTCATCTCCACATAAGAACGGCAACCTACATCTGTCTGAATCTGCTTACTGTATCCATCTCTTGGTCTTCCTCTGCGATTTTTACCCCACACACTTCCCTCCAACGCTAAATTCACAATTCCTTGATGTCTAAGAATGTGTCCTACCAATCTATCCCTTCTTTTAGTCAAGGTATGACAGAAATTTCTTTTCTCCCCAATTCTGTTCAGTACCTCCTCATTAGTTACGCGATCCACCCACCTAATCTTCAGCATTCTTCTGTAGCACCATATTTCAAAAGCCTCAATCCTCTTCCTGTCCGCACTGTTTATCGTCCATGTCTCACTCCCATACAAGGCAACACTCCATACAAATGCCCTCAGAAAGGACTTCCTTAGGTTTAAATCAATATTCGATGTTAACAAATTTCTCTTTTTCAAGAACGCTTTTCTACCCATTGCCATTCTGCATTTTATATCCTCTGTACTACGACCTTCATTTGTTATTTTACTGCCCAAGTAACAAAACTCATCTACCTCTTTTATTGCTTCGTTTCCCAAACTAATTCCTTGAGCATCACCTGATTTTCTTACACTGCACTCCATTACCCTAGTTTTGCTCTTGTTAATGTTCATCTTATATGCACCTCTCAGCACACTGTCCATTCCGTTCAATTGCTCTTCCAGGTCCTTTGCTGTATCTGACAGAATTACTATGTCGTCGGCAAAACGCAATGTTTTTAATTCTTCCCCCTGAACTTTAATTCCTTCACCAAATTTCTCCTTGCTTTCATTTATAGCTTGCTCAATATACAAATTGAACAACATTGGAGAAAGGCTACAACCCTGTCTTACTCCCTTCCCAACTGATGCTTCCCTTTCATGCCCTTCGAGTCTAATAACTGCAGTCTGACTTTTGTACAAGTTGTAAATAACTCTCCTTTCCCTATATTTTACTCCTGCTTGCTTCAGAACGTGAAAGAGTTTATTCCAATCAACATTGTCAAAAGCCTTCTCCAAATCTACAAAAGCTAGAAATGTAGGTTTGCCTTCTCTTAATCTATCTTCTAGGATAAGCCGTAAAGTGAGTACTGCCTCCCGTGTTCCTACATTTCTCCTGAACCCAAACTGATCTTCCCCGAGGTCGGCTTCTACCAGCTTTTCCATCCTTCTGTATATAATTCGCGTTAATATTTTGCAGCCATGACTTATTAAACTGATGGTTCTGTAGTTTTCACACCTGTCTGCACCTGCTTTCTTAGGAATGGGGATAATAACATTTTTCTTAAAGTCTGAGGGTACTTCACCTGTCTCATACATCTTACACACCAGGTGAAACAATTTTGTCATGGCTGGTTCTCCCAGAGACTTCAGTAGCTCTGAGGGAATATCATCTACTCCAGGGGCCTTGTTTCGACTTAGGTCTTTCAGGGCTCTGTCAAATTCTTCTCTCAGTACAGTATCTCCTATTTCATCTTCATCTACACCCTCATCCCTTCCTACAATATTGTCTCGAAGTGCATTTCCTTTGTAGAGCCCCTCTATATACTCTTTCCACCTTTCAGCTTTCCCTTCCTTGCTGAGAACAGGTTTTCCATCAGTGTCCTTAATATTCATAGAGCTGTTTTTCTTATCTCCAAATGTTTCTTTTATTTTCCTGTAGGCTGTATCTATTTTTCCCCTATTTATACATTCTTCTACATCCTTGCATTTGCCTTCTAGCCACTCCTGCTTAGCCATTTTGCATTTCCTGTCAATCTCATTTCTTAGTCGTCTGTACTCCATTTTGCCTGTTTCATTTACTGCATTTTTATATTTTCTCCTTTCATCGATTAAATTTAGTATTTCCTATGATATCCAAGGGTTTGTTGTAGGTCTTTCCTTCCTACCTATTTTGTCCTCTGCTACCTTCACTATTTCATCTCTCAATTTTACCCATTCCTCCTCTACTGTTTTATTTTCCCCTGTTTCTGTCAATTGTTGCCTAAAGCTCCCTCTGAAATTCTTAAGAACCTCAGGTTCCTTCAATTTATCCAGGTCCCATCTCCTTATTTTCCTACCTTTCTGTAGTTTCTTTAGTTTCAGCCTACAGTTCATAACCAACAAGTTATGGTCAGAGTCTATATCTGCCCCTGGGTATGTCTTACACTGTAGAACCTGGTTCCGAAATCTATGTCTTACCATTATAAAATCTATCTGGTATCTCCCGGTGTCTCCTGGTCTCTTCCACGTATACAACCTTCTTTTGTGATTCTTGAACCAGGTGTTTGTTATAACTAAATTATGTTCTGTGCAAAATTCTACCAGGTGGCTTCCTCTTTCATTCCTTTTGCCCAGACCATATTCACCTCCTATCTTCCCTTCGCTTCCTTGTCCTACTACGGAATTCCAGTCTCCCATAACAATTAAGTTTTCCTCTCCCTTAATTGTCTGAATAATTTCCTTTAACTCCGCATATATTTCTTCGATCTCCTCATCATCGGCAGAGCTAGTTGGCATATAAACCTGTACTACTGTTGTCGGTGTTGGCTTCGTATCTATCTTGACAATGATAATGCGATCACTGTGCTGCTCATAGTAGTTTACCCGCATTCCTATTTTCTTATTCATTATCAGTCCTACTCCTGTGATACCCCCAATTGATTTTGTATTTATAATCCTGTACTCACCTGACCAGAAATCCTGTTCATCCTGCCACCGAACTTCACTAATTCCCACTATATCTAACTTCAACCTATCCATTTCCCTTTTTAAATTTTCTAATTTTCCTACCCGATTAAGGGATCTAACATTCCACGCTCCGACTCGTAGAATGCCAGTATTGTCTTTCCTGACGATAACATCCTCCTGAGTAGTCCCCGCCCGGAGATCCGAATGGGGGACTATTTTACCTCCGGAATATTTTACCCGAGAGGATGCCATCATCATATGTTCATACAGTAGAGCTGCATGTCCTCGGGAAAGGTAACGGCTGTAGTTTCCCCTTGCTTTCAGCCGTTCGCAGTAGCTGTGTGGCAAAGCCACATTAGCTGATGTTACAAGGCCAGCTCAGTCAATCATCCAGACTGTTGCCCCTGTAACTACTGAAAAGGCTGCTGCCCCTCTTCAGGAACCACACGTTTGTCTGGCCTCTCCACAGATACCCCTCCGCTCTGGTTGCACCTACGGTACGGCTATCTGTATCGTTGAGGCACGCAAGCCACCCCACCTCGGCAATGTCTGTGGTTCATGGGAGTGGAAGAGATGAATATAGTAAGCAAATTCAAATGGATGTAGGTTGCCGTTCGTATGACGAGATGAAGAGGCTTGCTCAGGATAGAGTAGGTTGGAGAGCTGCATCAAACCAGTCTCCAAACTGAAGACGACAACAGCATGATGATCTTAGTCAGAGATAAGGAAAAATTTGTATGATCGTCGCCTGTTATATAGACATATGTTTGTTTATCCGTTTTCTTGCTGGATAATTGTGACAAAGTTTTCTACGTAATTTTTATGTTTCAGTTCGATTGTTTCATTGAGTATTGGCACTGGATTGTTGTGTGGATGTAAAAATATTTCCATTTCTTCAAAAATTTTACACTTACCATCTAAAGGACCACTTATGAACATTTTGGAAGAAATGGAAATATTTTTACATACATACAACAATTCACGACAAATACTCAATGAACAAATCGACCTGACACATAAAAATTAAATATAAAAATTTGTCGCAATTATCCAACAAGAAAAACGGATAAATAAAGATATGTTTATATAACAGGCAACGGCCATACAAATTTTCCGTTTACTCTGGCAAAGATCAACATAATAAACAAAACGGCCTCTAACCATACAAGATCGCTGTCATCTGTCAAACGAGCTGTCACATAAAAATCCGAAAATTACATTTCTCACAGAAACAAATTAACTGTTGTTACTCCATTGGTGTTGATTTAATGGAAAAACCATAGACAGACCGACGATAAGGTATGGATATTAAGAGAATTTATGCACAACGTAAAATAACTGCCGGCCGCGGTGGCCGAGGTGACTGAGGCTTTTCAGTCACGGTCAGCACGGCCACTACGGTCGAGGGTTCGAATCCCCCCTCGGGCATGGATATTTGTGCCGTCCTAGTTCGTAAGTAGTTCATAAGTAGTTTGTAAGTTTAGGGACTGATGACCCCGTACTTAAGTCCTATAAGCTTTACAAACATTTGAACATTTGTAAAATAACTCGTATTTTAAAAAAAAAAATGCATAAGGAATACCTACAGTATTATATTATTTACAGATACCTGATGATGGAAATATTTTCGAAATAGGCATATATATATATATATATATATATATATATATATATATATATATAGAAGAAAATAAACAACAGCGTTTGGGATTTATTTTACATAATTTCATTGAACATTCTCCTACGAGGTGCATCTAGAAAGTAAAATTCCCTTCATTGCTCCACTTTAGGTCCGTAAGACAAAAAATTGGCCGTTTGCGATGACCTTTTGACTGCTTGAAATTTAATTGCAAATAATGCCTTAAACTTTCATATTACACGAAAACTGAATAATTGGATTTGTAGAGGAAAAAAAATCTTTTACAAATTTCTTCTCTTATATTTTCTCCATCTATCGCATGGTTTCAAAGATATTTGCACCATCAATGACAATTTGACAATGTCTCTGTGTCTGTCTGTAACCTGTTCACAGGTTTTCAGGTCGCGCCGTACAACCGATAGGCAAAACATTTCCAAACGTATTCGTTGGCTACAACTCCCTCTGGCACCATAACCGAGCGTCGCTAGAGCGCGACACTGCGTCCTATCTGGGCTATTACGCGTCGGATCGAATACATTTACAAGTAAAAGTTGTCAGAATAACGTATCGAGTAACTTCTGTTTAGTAATTTTGTGGTTATTTTGACTCTGAAAATTGATACACACGTCCAAAGATATAATTCTTCATACGACTCTACAGTCATATTCTTTTGCTGGAAGTCATTTAATGGAGGTCCGAAGAATGATTGTGAGATTGGTATTTCATATAGGGATGAATACATCGTGGGAAAATCTCCACCTCCCTATCGACGCACAGGCAGAACACAGTGATGACATGTGTTTTAAATGTGTCTCTTCGTCTCGTCGTCATCGCTCCGTTTCTTCAACATGAAAGTTTTATTCACCGTGGTGTTTTACATTCTGAATATGTTCATTTGTCATCCTTTTCACAGTCATTGTCATTCCACACCTTTATCTCTATTTTTTAAATTCTTCATATTTGTCACGTATTTTATTATTTTAACTCTTCTGTTACCATATTAGTATGCTCTCGGCTGAAGAGCGGCATTTTAGCTGCTGCCAGCCTCCCCTTCTGGAGCTTTTAAAAAACAATAAAGAAAAAAATCGCCCTCCCTTGTACGCTTGGCTTCCCCCATCCCCTGGAGTCCTTGCGCCTTCCTTCCCGCCCATTCCGCTCCCATCCCTTCCCTCCCTTCCTCCCTGTGCCCAGCAATTTTAACAGTTCACTGTCCGTGTTGCAGTGTCAGTGCTAGTGATCAGTTTTCAGTGTTTCAAGTTTTAAAACTTCAGCAACCGTCGAGCAGGCAGAATATTGAGTTGCCATGTGCTTTTAAATGTGTGCTCTCGCCATCGTCTACTGTCCGTCCTCCAATGACAGTGTTTTAATCTCTGAGAGTTTCAGCTCTGCATATCTGTCTGTTGTAACAACCGTGGCTATTTTAATTTCTGAATGTGTATTTTAAAATTCTTTGTTTTCTGTATAAATCTCCATTTAGAGACATTGTAAATTATTGCTACCAAAGACGCTGCTTTTTATTAAATTATTTAATACGACAGGCCTCTTCCGGGGCGAATGCCATCGTCAGGTGTACTGTAAAATACAAAGGTGGGCATACTATTTAATTTAAAAAGATAATAGTACTTTATACATACATTGATAGCTCTTCTTACCCTTGTAAATCGCTGTTTCTCTTATATGTATAGGTTCTTATTTACATATGTAAAAGAACTGTTGTTGTTATAGCTCTTATATAGCTGTATATATACTTTTTTTAAAAATAATTCTTATGTTGTCGATGTTTGACAGTTATTTTGACGGATATGTCAGCGATATTATAAGTTTACAATGCAATTATTTCTTTGCTATTATATAGAGCATACCTGGTCTTATTGGTATGTCAATAGGATGTTTCATTACTAGTATGTAAATGATTAACGATATATTATCTTGTGGAATTAATTTTGGTGTAATTTTTGGGTTTTTATGGATCATAATAATTATATGGTTTCCAGTGATTATTTTTAATTTCGTGACAATAAAATATCTTCCAAAGAGATAGACGGAATTTACAAATACGTCAGAGATTTTATTGTCACGAAAATAAAAATAAACTATGGGGCAAATTTTTTGCGACATGGTTTATTGCCCACTTTGAACTGAGATTATGCCAAATACATTGCTTTCTGAACTCTGTCTGCATCATTTGTGTGTAGAGCACGTTGTACCATTATACCAAGAACCGAAGGTCTTACATCATTTACATTAGGAACAGTGGAATGCTAAACTTGAAAATTTCTTCGCGACTTTTCGGTGTCGGTAAAAGTGGTCTTCACAAAAATGGCTCTAGTACGTGATCCTACTTACAGGTGAGCCTGAAACTTTGCATACGTTTATGTCGGACCATCAGGTTCATAATGTACAAATTTCATTAAAACTGAAGATAGACGAGCTGGGAGTTTCGTCTAAGCTGGGACACTTGACGTGGAATGACCCTTAAGCTTAAAGGACTTAACTGAGGGGACATCAATCCTTAAACTTACAAACAACTTATAAACTAACTTATACTAAAGACAACACAAAGATCCATGCCAGGGGGAGAATTTGAACCCCAGACGGGGAACGGCCTCGCGCACCGGAGCATAGCGCCTCAATGCGCTCTGCCACTCCGCTGCGGCTGTGATCCGACTCTAATAGACCACGATGACGACGGGACCTTAAACACGTTCTTTATGGTCATGAAGTAAATGAGCAGAAAGCCCTTCTCGTTCCAGACCACAGTGAACACCACATTTTTGCCCGACAAAGTCTATTTGAATTTTGTCTTGACTGGAGATCCACTATGAAGGAAATGCATTGACCAATAAATAGTTTCCAGCGTAAAGTGAGAAATCAACGCCTCATCGCCCATGACGAACCTATGGCGGAACTCGTTGTCGTCATCATAATAGCGTTAGTCCTATTCCCTAGCGTTTAGTTTTGTCCAAGACATTAAAGATAAAGATGAAGCAATGAATTAAAATTAGTGATGTGGCCGGGAATCGAACACGGACCTCCATGCTTACTAGGCAGACGTCTTACCGTTTTATTTATTTATTTATTTTTTTATGTTTTTATTTTTTTAGCGCCTCAGTCCCCCTTTTTTTCCTATCTCTGCCACTTCAGGCGTTGGCTCCTAACACCCATCACACCCTTGATAATTATGTACAAACCTAAAAAAAAAATAAGCTAGTGCCACCGCCACTTTTACCCTAACCTAAAGTGTAAAACGCACGCAAACGCTCCAGTCGTGGTCGATGGAAAAATAATTCAATAAATAAATAAATAAAAATAAAAATAAATAAATAAAATGAAATGAAAATCCTCCTCCGCATCGGCCCGTAAAGATATATGTAGATTGACAGTGAGGAAAAGGGGGAAATAAATAGTTGCTTCATGTATACTCTTTATTAGTATATATAGTTCTGCATTTTTTATGTAGAAAATAATGCCGTCCCACATCCGGCGTAAAAAAACAAAATAAAGAGGTCGTCGCATTACGACATGGTGCGTTCCAAGGAAGGTCTAGCTGCGGATTATCAATGAACGTCTTCTCGATTTATTTCGTTGCCGGTTGTAGTTCAATCAGTGCTTCTGTCGTTCTTGGGTCAACTTCTCCTTTCATCGATATTCCAGATGCGAGGCGGGTTATGGAACGCACTCCAAAGAAAATTGGAAAAATATTCTCGGTACTTGGGGTTCGTAACTATTGCACAGTGTCGCTCGTTTATATAGTTCCAAAAATCAAGCACAGTCTTCTCTCCATAGCCGAACAAATAGTGTACTGCGTGGCCACATATCCATTTAACAGAATTAGTTTTCGCTCTCGGGTAATACGAGTCTTCTGGAAAGAGAAGCGATTTGGTTGTTATCATTTCGGGGGTTGTGTGTGTGAAGAAAGCCAGAACCTGGCGCACCAAATGCCAAACATCCTTCGCCGATCCACAGTCAAGGCGATGTTCATCTGTATCCATTACTCCGCAGGTGGTACACAAACGGGAGTCCACAAGATGAATTCGGTGGAGGCGATACTGGCACACCTGCTCCCGTTGACTTTGATGTACCACGCAGACTGTACGTCTGTGTCAAGAGTGGGCGCTCTCACCGCCCGCCACACTATTCGCCAGTTAATATGGGGGTGTCTTGATTCTATCACGTTCGGGGCTCTGCTCAGTTCCATGGTGTTGTATATTGCTCTCGCCGATATCAATTGTGTGGGCGGTAGTGCGGTACGGATGTAGCTGAGGTCGAGGAATAATTGCCCGAAATAAAAGAAAGGGGCTGGAATGTCGGATAGTGGTATTGGAGGGGTGAGGGAGATCGGCCTTAAGGCCTCTAGCAGCAGGCTTGTAAGGCTCGTCGGACACTGTCGCCATATCTTCATGTGAGAGCTTACAAATAAGGCCCGTGCTCTGTCCGGAACGTGAAAAAGTCCTAAAACACCTCTGTTCCTCGGTAGTGTGAGGGATTCGTAACGAATCTTGAAGAGCATACCGGTACTTACAAAAGACCCCACAGCCGCCAGCATGCTGTGGGCCAGATATGTCGGGATCGGCAGTGTCTGCGCAACATGGGGGATGCGCGACGCCAAATAGACGTTAGCATATCGCGACCGTTGCAGAATGTCTAGTGTTCTAAGACGGTGATCACCTATCCCTGCCCTAATCTGTTGCAATAGGCGCCTACTGTTGAGGGCAATCGTCCGCCGCAGGTCAGTTGCAAAATCAATGCCCAAACAGCGTATTGTGTCTGTTATTCTCAACGGGGCCACGCACCTAACGGGCAGCTCAAAAAATGTTCAAATGTTTGTTAAGCTTATGGGACTTAACTACGGGGTCATCAGTCCCTAAACTTACAAACTACTTATGAACTACTTACGAACTAGGACGGCACAAATATCCATGCCCGAGGGGGGATTCGAACCCCCGACCGTAGTGGCCGTGCTGACCGTGACTGGAGCGCCTCAGTCACCTCGGCCACCGCGGCCGGCTAACGGGCAGCCCGTCACCTATAGATAGAGCGTGCGATTTATGTACATTCAGTTCACTGCCCGATGCCGCGCCGTAGGTCGCCACCCACGCCAAAGCTGCGCGGACATCGTCTTCACCACGAAGAAAGAGAACCAGATCGTCGGCATAGGCAGTGCAGCAAAAAGTGTGTCCACCGAGTATTATCCCTGCCAGGTGTTGTCGAAAGCCATAGAGCAGCGGTTCCAAACCGAGGGCGTACAATATCGTTGATAGGGGGCACCCCTGTCGCACCGATTCCAAACCGAGGGCGTACAATATCGTTGATAGGGGGCACCCCTGTCGCACCGATCTCTGGATGAGGATCGGCGGTGTGAGGCGTCCGTTGTACAACACTCTTGATGTCGCACCGTGAAGGAGACGTACCAATAACTCTACGATGGTCACGGGATAACCCATCTGTTGCATTACCGCCTTTAGAAATGCGTGGTCGACTCTGTCAAAAGATTGGCTGAAATCGAGGCAGGCCAAAACTCCAGGCATTTTATGTGCCTTGGCAAGTGCGATCATATCGCGATACCGGCAGAGGGCAGTGCGAATGTTATGACTGCCACCTAAACATGCCTGATCCTCTGAAACAACGTATCGGACCGTGTGCTTGAGTGTTGCTGCCAACAGTCGAGTGAAGATCTTCATGTCACTGTTCAGTAAGGTCAAGGGGCGGTAGTCGCTGATGTTGGTCCCACCTCGTTGTTTGTGTATAGGTATGATCAGTCCTTCGCAAAATGTCTCAGGGATCCGCACCGTGGGGGACATGAGATCGCGGCAGATATCCGTCCAGACTGGTACCAGCAGTTGTTGAAAGGTCCTGTAGAACTCCAGAGGGAAGCCGTCAGGGCCTGGCGACTTATTGGCGGGTCCCATCCGTATCGCTTCAGTGACTTCCTCCTCTTTTATATCGGCTGTCAGTTCAGTGGCCGCAGCTTGTGGAATTTTGCCGTATGTGAGCTGGGAGACCGCTTCGATTACTTCTGGGGGGTGGCGGAGCTCTGAGTACAGTTGCGTATAGTGAGCGTGAAGGACATGTCCTATATCTCGCTGGGTGTCGTATCGTCCTCTATCTGTAGTCAGCACATGTATCAAGGCCCTTCGTCGACGCCGTCGTTCTGCGATGATATGGTGCATGGAGGGACTCTCCTGAGCTACCCTGTCTTGAGTACGGGCTCTGACGATCGTTCCTTCAAGATGCTGGCGTGTAAGTTTGATGATTTGGGCTTTGGCGTGATTCACCATAGTCTGCCTCGCAGGTGAATATGGCATTGTGGTACATTCCCTTAAAATATTGAAGTAAAAGTTCTTCGTATGTCGCCTCCATGCCGCTACGTCTCTCCAATAGCCTATCAAGGTCTTCCTCAGGGCAGTCTGAGCACAGAATAACCACCAAGCAAGGGCAGACTGGTAGGCGCCGCGTCGGCGTATGCAGTTGTTCCATGTGTTCTCTACGAGCTGCCGACATTCTGGAGAGGCGAGATGGGTCACATTCAGCTTCCATGGACCACGTCTGTGCCATACTTTCTGACGTCTGAGGGTAACGTCGCAAATATAGGCTTCGTGGTCGGAAAACGCTACAGGCCATACATCGGCTACACTCGTCCCCCTGACAATGGAACGCGAGATGTACATCCTATCAATGCGGCTAGACGAATGGCTAGTATAATGCGTAAAGCCAGGCCGGTCGCCATGAACATGTTCCCATGAGTCCACCAACCGAAGATTGTGGACAATTGCTCCGAGTTCCACGCACGGAGAGTGACGAGGTAATTGATCCTTCGGAGCTTGAGTACAGTTGAAATCCCCTCCTACTATCAAGGCGTCTTGTTGTCCCACAAAGAGAGGTGTGATCGCTTCTGCGAAGAAGATGGAACGTTCACGACGTCGTCCCGATCCCGACGGCGCATAGACGTTAATGATTCGAACTCCTTGGACAGTGATAGCCATCCCTCTAGCGTCAGGAAGATACTCGACATTTTCAGCAAGAAGACCTTCACGGAGGATGATTGCCACTCCACTGCCAGTGGCAGAAGCATGGGAGATGCAGGTCGTGTATCCGTAGGGTTCTGTGAAGTCTTCTACATGCACCTCTTGAAGGAGGGCAATGTCGATATCCGCTGCATTGAGAATATCCTGTAGCATGGCCAATTTATGGCGTGCACGTATATTATTGATGTTAACAGTAGCGATCCGGTATGTCTGTCCGCCTGGTCCTTCTATTGAGCTGTTCAGTACATCGTCGGCAGGCGGATGTGGCGACGCCATGGAAGCTGTTGGTGTAGCCTCAGTCACTGTGATAGGGGAGTGCTGGATGCAGCCGAGAGAGCACTTCTACCCTCGGCTCCCTCAAGGTCTTCCGCTTCATCCTCGATATCGTCTGCCCAAGCGTCAGACGTGAATCTTCGTAGTTGTGGAGGGGACGCTTCGTCGTGAGTCTCATGTTGGAGTTCAGTAGCAGATGAAGGTAAATCTGAGACAGGAGCAGGTGTTGTTGTCGCTACTGTATCGTGAGGTGCCAGACGGGGAGTGATGCCACCAGACACCTGTGAGGCAGAGTCAGTTGCTTCATCCGTCCTTATCTGGCGTCTGATCATCAGGAGGCGAATGGCGCCTCTTCTTGCGTTTCCGCGGGGGGCGATGTTTACGGACGTGGTGTTCCGTATCGGAGGTCGGTCGGCAGTCATCTGACGTCGTCCCCGTAGGGATGATGGCAGACGTCGGTACTACTTCAGTTTCGACATCCATCTTCTCAAGCGTGTCAGTATGGTGGTTTGGTAGGTCGGTGCCTTCAGGATTTTCGGCCAGGTGTAAGAGCGACGTTTGTACGTTGGCCGTTGTCTTGTCGTCTGGTGTCGATTGCTGCACTGTTGTTTGGTCTTTTGCGAGAACGTCATTAGGCACTACCGGTGATGTGGCGTCCATCTCCTCCACCTGAGACACCTCATTATTCGTTAGTGCTATACGATCGGACGTGGAAGTAGTTTCCTGTTTGTCCTCGTTTCCTTGGTGCACTACCGTGTTCAGCGAGGGTTCATGCACGTACGTCGGCACAGGATGCTGGAGAGCCTGAACGTACGTCACCGGAAGAGTCGTCGGTACAGACGGGAGCTGTTCATCCCCAGGTGGCAACTGTGTGATCCTGCGCTGCATGCACTGGGAACGTAGGTGTCCTTCTTGTCCACAGCCCGAACACGTCTTCGGCTGGCCGTCATAAATTATTATTGCACGGCATACACCGATGGTCAGATAAGATGGAACATGTTTCTTCAGTTCAATACGTACTTGCCGCACCCCATTGAGCACGGGGTATGTGGTAAACTGTGCCCATTTTTCAGCTTCGTGACTGATCACATGCCCATAAGGGCGAAGCGCGGAAATCACAGTTTCTTCTAGCACCTCAAAGGGAAGTTCAAACACTCTTATCGTGCAGAGACCCGTGTGTTCAATCGTCACATCACCAATATGTCCGTCTGAGTGACGGAACTTCAGTCCACTTCTGGTCGCGTTCAGAATTCTCTCACAGACCGCGTCGTTGATGAGCTTTAAGTACACCACACTGCTCACTATCGAAAAGTGAATACCTACAACTTCGCTACAGGCAACTTTCACTTCGTCTCTAATGAACTGTTCGATTTCAAGTGCCTTCGGTCGTGGATATGCTTTCGAAAAACTGATCTTCAAGGTCGAATGTCTCCAGGATTGAGCCATGCTTGTTCTATCGAGGAAGTCGCGCAGAGACGGCTGAGTTACGTAAACAACCTCAGGCGCGAGCCACTGCGGCGGGACGTAAACCCGCCAACCGCACCGCTGCGCTGAGTGACGCAGACTGCCGTTAGACCACCGCACCACTAACGATTAAGGCGCCTCGGAATAGTCTATGTACGACTTTTTTCGTTTTGTGTTCGGGTATTAGGTTTTTCGACACCCACCTGGCATACAATTTCTTCAAAAGCAGGTGTTTAGTGACGATTTCATATGACAATGTTCGTGGTATCTGCGGAAAATGACTGGTGACCTGTTTTTTCGTGAAGAGGCGTTTCTTCAGGACGTGCAGCTGCGCCAGCCAAAGCAGGTGATCGTTCATTGACACTTCGACGACCTTCGTAAAAAACCAGCAACGCACCGTCTGTTTGCTCCTCATGTTCTGCGTGTAAACCTGACAGAGCTCACGATGGATTTTGATGTGCGTTATAGTTTGTCTATTAAGGAACTTCATTGAGGCGCCGTGGAGTGGACGAGCGTTCCAAGGCGCCTAGCTGCGGGCACGCTGCGCTCGCCCTCAGATGTTCGAGTCCTCAAAATGTTCAAATGTTTGTTAAGTTAAGGGACTTAACTGTGGGATCATCAGTGCCTAAACTTACAAACTACTTATGAACTACCTTATACTAAAGACGACACAAATATCCATGCCCGAGGGGGGATTCGAACCCTCGACCGTAGGGGCCGTGCAGACTGTGACTGGCTCGCCGCAGACCGCTTTTTATATTGTTTTTATTTTTTCTTCATCTGGTAGATCTATGGTTCGCGGTCGTTCGTTCAGTTTGTTCGTGGTTGTTCGTTGAATGGTTGGCTCAGCTTTTTTATTACAGAGGGCGTTGAGCCCCCTGACCGGGCGCGCTGAGCCACGGCGCCCGGCACCGCTTGGCCACTGCGGCCGGCGTTCGAGTCCTCCCTCGGGCATGGGTGTATTTGTTTTTCTTAGCATAAGTTACTTTAATTAGTTTGTAAGCCTAGGGGCCGATGACCAGCGTAGTTATGTCCCATAGATTTATAAACATTTGAACATTTTGGAACATTTTTTGAACCTCACTGACCGAACGTCGCAGGCGGCAGGAGAAGGAATAAGAGACGCCATTTCGGAAAAATGCTGCCGCGGCACTATCACCACAGTTATTCAAACGTACTTTTGTGTAATTTTAGCCCTATGAAGTAATTTATCCCAAACCAAAATCTGTTGCTCTTTCCTTAATAACCTTGAGTCACGAGTGATCGATTCTTTTGCAAGTAATAGAATGTAAAAGCTGTCAAAAAGTTGTTTTTGTAATTATTGGCTCAAAATGATACAAAACTAAATGTTAACTGGCAAGTAGTAAATCTCAAAATGAAATTGGGATATGTTTCCTGCCATTACATTGGACTTGCATTGATGGCATTGTTCCTCATGTGCATCTGCGTGATGGAGGCTACATTGCACAACTGCTACTCCTTTCCTTTGCTGCTTCACTCTCAAACAGAGCGAGGGGAAATCGATTGTCTGTATGGCCCCGTATGTGTCCTGATTTCTCTTATATTGTTGGTACTTAACGCGAAACATAAATATGAGGCAGTAGAATCGCTCTGCAGTCAGCTTCAAACGCTGAAGAAAATAAATAAATAAGGTTGACTTGCAAATTTCTTTCGAAACAACGCAATTTATGTATCCGCTCTTAAACACAGAGCATCTCACCACAAAATATGGACGGATAAACAGAGTTCCACATTTTAGGGGAAGTTTTGGAACCCACTGGACTAGAAAAAAAATCCGAAGAAACTCGAGCACAGAAACTAAAGAGAGCCTACGGTCGAACACACCAACTTTATAACAAAAAGTGCATGTCCATACATCGAAAAATCAATCATTATGGCTCTGTCATTAAACCCGAAGTGTTATACGTAGCAGAAACGTTGTCACTCCGTAACAAGATGCTCCTACAAAAGCTACAAAAAGAAGAACGAAAGATCATTAGAAAAATCCTTAGACCACAAAAAACTGAAGCTGGATATAGACTGCAAACCAATAAAACTACAGAGAAAATTTCAAATATTGCCGCTGACATTAGAAAAAGACGCCTAAAATTCTATAGACACATACACTGACTTTCTGAGTATAGACTCACACGCCAGATTCTCACAGCCACTGAAAACCTTAAAGGTATGACGTGGGCCGAACAACTACGAAGAGACCTTTCTGATGCTCAACTTACCATTCAGGACACTGCAGATCGTAACATTTACAGAAGTGAAGTAGAAAAGTGGGAAGTCCAGCCAGAGGCAAGAGTTAAAAACCCAGAACATAGTGGACAGAAGAAAGAAAGAAAGCCATGAGTGAGAAAATGAAGATGTCATGAGCAAATCGCAGCCGGCCGCGGTGGCCGAGGGGATTGAGGCGCTCCAGTCACGGTCTGCACGGCCACTACGGTCGGGGGTTCGAATCCCCCCTCGGGCATGGATATTTGTGCCGTCCTTAGGATTAGCTAGTTCATAAGTAGTTTGTAAGTTTAGGGACTGATGACCCCGTAGTTAAGTCCCATAGACTTTACAAACATTTGAACATTACAAACATTTGGCAAATCGCAGGAAGAACTGTAGGGGTTTAAAGATATCCACAAAGGGTCTACTACGTGTATAATAATAATAATAATAAATAAATAAATAAAGCTCTTGGTTGCAGGTCCCGTTGACATTGTAGTTTTTAGAGACGGTTGAAACGCAGGTTCCCTAAAGTTCTTCAATAGCGTCCATCCAAGACAACGCCGCCTTCCATTTCAGTTCCCGAAGCACCTTTGTA
Organism: Locusta migratoria; assembly: GCA_026315105.1. NCBI lineage: Eukaryota > Metazoa > Arthropoda > Insecta > Orthoptera > Acrididae > Locusta > Locusta migratoria. The sequence goes on from CM048755.1 coordinate 365,225,656, forward strand.
GTACTCGCGATTTGATCGAACTTACCTGTAACAAATCTTAGCAAATGCGCAATTTCCCTGCTACACGCGTCTACATTAAACGAATCAAAATCGGGGTAAGATGATTTCTGGACGCACATCGTATTTAGCGAGAGAAAAATTATTCTCTAACTGCGCCTGCTCGCGCACTGATTTATCTTACTCGTTTTCTCGTATTCCATACACAGGATATTCGTTGCCGGCAATATCACACAGTCCCTTTCGAATACAGTTTCTTTAAATTTACCGCACAGTAATTCGCGAAAACTACTAGGGTTGATTAGGAACTAAGGTTGCAAGGACAATATTCCTGTAGTTTCGTCTGTTATAGGGAAACTAGTACTGTGCATTTATTTTATTACGTTTTTCTGGAAACTATGGTGAGATTCATCACTCGTCACCTACAGAAGTACTTGTAAATAAACAGAAATGCCACGGTGGAGTGGCCGAGCGCTCTAAGCGCCTTGCTGCGGAGCGAGCCGTTGTTAGCCGTCAAAGGTTCGAGCGTGTGTATGTTATGTGTTGTTCTTAGGTTAGTTTAAGTAGTTCGTAATTCTAGGCATTGATGACCATAGCAGTTTCGTCCAATAGGTTTACAAGCATTTGTAACAGAAATAGTACTTCGTTTCAGAAACTGGTCTCGTATAGATATCCCCACAGTTATTCTATTTTTGTGGGCGAAACATGTAATCGCGGATGAAATTCACTGGTAGCTGGTACGGGTTCACAGAGAGACTGTAATGTCTTGTTAGAATGTAGTCAAGAAGACCACCAAACTGTTGGAGCAGTTTCGCTGGGGTGGTATTGATCTCCCACACTACAGCCCTGACCTCGCTCCAAGCAACTTTGGCCTTCTTCCTCATTTGAATGAGCACCTAGGAGGCCGACGATTCGCTTCTGACGAGGAGTAAAGCAGTTCCCAACAATTTGACTGAACACGCGACGACAGGAGTTTTCCCAGGAAGCAATGCTGAAAGTCAGTACAGGAATCGACAAGTGCGTTAATCGATTTTAATCAAATTGCGTGGTTATGGCATATCGCCCAAAATTTGCGACTGGATAGGGGATTTCCTGTCAGAGAGGACACAGTTCGTAGTAATCGATGGTAAGGCATCGATTAAAACAGAGGTGATACGGGCGTTCCTCAGGGTAGTGTTATTGGTCCTCTGCTATTCCTTATTTATATAAAAGATTTAGGGGAAAATCAGTTGCTCATTTACCGTCTAGTAAAATCATCTGAAGATCAAATCAACTGCAGAACGATCTGAATAAGATATCACTATGGTGTAAAATTGGCAATTAACTCTGAATAATGAGATGTGTGAAGTCGTCCACATGAGTACGAAAAGAAATCCGTTAAAATTTGTTTACAAGATAAATCAATCAAAAGTGAAGGCCGTAAACTCCACAAAATACCTTGGAATTACTATTACTTCAGACTTAAATTGGAAATAACACGTAGATAATGTCGTGGGAAAGGCGAACCAGAGACTGAGTTTTATTGGCAGAACCCTTAAAAGATGCGACAGAACTGTTAAAGAAACTGCATACACTACGCTTGTCCGTTCTTTTTTGGAGTATTGCTGCCCAGTGTGAAGTGTGGGATCCTTATCAGGTGGGTTTGACGGAGGACATCGAAAGAGTCCAAAGAAGGGCAGCTCGTTTCGTATTGTCACGATACAGGGGAGACAGCGTTACGGAAATGATACAGGATCTGGGATGGGAATCATTACAACAACGGCGCTTATCGCGGCGGCGTGGGCTACTTACGAAACTCCAATCGCCAACATTCTCGTCCGAATGCGAAAATATATTGTTGACTCCCACTTACATAGGTAGAAATGATCATCAGAATAAAATACGAGAAATGAGAGCTCGAACGGAGAGATTCAGGTGTTCTTTCTTCCCGCGAGAATGGAATGAGATAAATAGTATAGGTTCGATGAACCCTCTGTAATTTGCAGAGTATCCCATATAGATGTAGATGTAGAGACACATTTAAAAGTAGCCTAAATATATAGGCTTATGCTGTCAATTGGCTGTATTAGCTTTATGAAATAAAATGTACAAGTTTCACTGCAAGCTTTGTAACCCATCTTTTTAATTGTCTTTCTCCAACAGTTCAGAGATGTGGCGATGGCTAGTCATTATACCAACAATTTATACTACGCGGGTGCGGTAGTGGAATTCATACCAGTCCAACACCGTGTCTCCAGATCATCGTGAAGGTGAGAGCGAATCGGTACTGGTCTTTCGGTTGTCCATGCCCCTCGTTCATCACATCACTGCCGCCGCAAACGCCTGTGGCGTTGAATCACAATTAAACCTACGGATCCAATTTTCTGAAATTTGGATATGATATAATACATGAAAAACTGAGGGACACGTATTTTTTTAAGCAGCGGTAAAACACATTTAAGGGTGAAACGGCCCTAAAATGGAAAAAATTGCGATAACTTAGAGATTAGTGAAGCGATTTTAATGATTCTTGTTATGAAAGTATCTTTTGATAAGAGACGAAAATCGGCCTAGATAAATAGGAGCAGTTTATACAATATGTAATAATAAATAAATTAACCAAAATAAAAATCACAAAAATAAAATCTGAACGACAAACACGTAGATTAATAATGAAATGGCCTAAAAAAACTTTCATTACCTCTTCTACGTGCGCGTTCAAATAATGAATCGTGTTCTGAGACGCGAAAACAAAATTGTGAGAGGCAAGGGGACTCTCCCTAATAAAGAAGCAGATAGATATGTAAATCTGGCGTCAAGTCCCTTAGATTCACAAACATCTCATCTGGTAAACTCAGCCGCGGTGGAGTAGCCGAGTGGTATAAAGCGTCTCGCTACGAAGCGCGCGGTTGCTCGCCGTGGAGGTTCGAGTCCTCCATGGGGCATGGGTGTGTGTGTTTGTCCTTATGTTAATTTACCTAGGTTTGAGTAGTTTGTAAGCTACGGACTGATGACCACGCAGTTTGGTCCGATAGGTCTACAAACATTTGAACATTTTTGGTAAACTCAACAATGGACGCCTTGCGAACAGTCCATACTGCTGCAAACGACGTCGAATAGTACGCACGCACATTGCTTATTTGCAACAGACAAAATTGTTCTGATAAGGTTCGTGATATGGGAGAGCAATCCGTCACTACCATGAGCCCAATATTCCACGTGTAGTGGTCCTACATCCGGCAATTTAAGATCCGCATCTCAATTGCTTGGATACGTCGAAAATGATCACCGATTTCGTTGATTGATATTCCGCTATCTCTGGAGGAAACTATTATTCTTCTATCGATCAACGAAAGATAATCAAACCAAGCTCGCAGTCTTGTATGATGAATATCGACGCGTGTTACGCAAAACATAAGCACGAGAGAACAATTCCAGTACGTCCACACGACCCTGTCCCCCCCCCCCCCCCCATTTATATAGAGCTCGCAGGTGGCGTTACTGGCGCCCACGTTGTGTGCCTGTGCCCAAATGTTAATCATGTCCATCTCTAGCCGACGCAAACGCATGTTGCAAATGTCGCCTGATTTGTATGCATCCTTCAAGGTGTTACAATTTAGGTGGCCTTCGTAGTATGTGTTGTAAATAATGTTACTTTGGGGCATACATTATTTAAGTTTCTATGAATCATTATCCTTGTTGTATAGACAGCGTCCTAGAAAGAATTGTCAGTACTTTGGGACATGATTGAAACGATTATTTGAAGAAAACTGTCTAGGAAACATATGTTCTACAATGCATAACTTAAGGTCTATGAATGCTTGCTCATCTTCGCTGATGTGAAACGCATATCTTCTACTGAGCAAGTGCCCAAAAATGTTCAATTATTTCTTTATTTGGGACCAAACTACTGTGGTCATCGGTCCGTGATTGACAAACTACTTAATCATATGCTAAGTACAACACACAGACCCATGCCCGTGCAGTCCCTGATATAGCACCTAGAACCACTCTTCTATTTCCGCGCCGCTGAGCAAGTGCTCATAGCTGTTAAGGTATGCATCTTAGAGCCCAGTTACTACACTTTGTATCGAAATCAGAGTTATTGCAATAGAAGAAATTTGTTTCGCGAAGTGGCGCAGTGGTAAGACACTGGACTCGTATTCGGGAGGACGGTGGTTCGATCCACCTCCAGCCATCCAGATTTAGGTTTCCCGTGATTTCTCTACACGATTCCAAACAATGCCGGATTTGCCGGGATGTTTCTTTCAAAGGACACAATCGAATTCCTTTCCCATCCCTACCCAAAAATCCGGGCGTGAGATCCGTCTCTAATGACCACTCTGTCGATGCGACGTTAAACCCTAAGCTTCCTTCCTTGCTTTTACCTATACTGTCGGCATTGTAACAATCCTGCGTCACTGATGACGTTGGATATTGAAGGATTACAAACAAATTAAATACTTTTGAAAGGTGCGAAACTAATACAGGTAGTAAACCAAGAGGGAGAGAGAGATTTTGGTAGTAATGACGAATTCCCCTCCCCCCCCCCCCAAAAAAAAAATGTTGTTATGGCTATTAATATTAAAATCATAGACATAGGTGGAGGTGATGACAAATTATATTTTCTGTTTAAAAACTGTGGCCCCCACCCATGAACGGACTCACTGTTCCACGCCTGAAAACGTATCGAATACATCGAAGAAATCGATGGACATTGTTGTCGGAAGCTCTGGATTTTACTTTTAATATAATTCGAGAAGAGCATTTTATACGGGGTTGCCACCGTGAAAAAATCATTCCCTTACTGTAATACTGGATTGTGATCGTATAGCTTACGATATATGCTGGCGCGTTCATTTCGTAACCGCTCTAGCGTTTCCTCATCAGGCCAGCAGCGATTTAGTAATTTAAATGATGAGACGCCTCAGCCAATAAGCAAGTGACCGCTTGTCACCTCCACAGACGTCAAGGGTGTGAGCAGCTCCCACTGCGGATGCGACACTTACCTTTGATGTGACCCTCTGCCGCTAACTACCAGTCTCCGTTCATAGATGTCAACCGTAATGATAAGGAAGAGGGTACTCTGGGACGCGGTGGAGTAGCCGAGCGGTCTAAAGCGTCTCGCTGCGGAGCGCGCGGTTGCTTGCCGTGGAGGTTCGAGTCCTCCCTGGGGCATGGGTGTGTGTGTTTGTCCTTAGGTTAGTTTACCTAGGTTTAAGTAGTTTGCAAGCTACGGACTGATGACCACGCAGTTTGGTCCGATAGATTTACAGACATTTGAACATTTTTTGAGGGTACTCTTGTTTGGGAACAAGTAAAAGGCTTAACGCAGACCATCAGGCTATTCAGCAAAGTTCTCAAAGTTTCTTTTCTTTCGGGCCTGCAGCAATAAATATGTCAGATAATGTCATTTTACGTTAAGAATTGTATACGAAATTTACGAAATCTATTCCAATATTTTCACCAATGCTATTTCCAGGTACTTGACAATGGTTATAAAAGCTGAAACAGCTGTAGTACATTATAAATAAATATTTATAGCAGCAAACTGGACGAATTATTAACTTAAAAGTTCTCAAAGTTGAACAAATGTATCTCACGTGGCAAGGCAAGTAAATGACCGATTTTCAAACAATATACATACTAAGCGCATGACCTTTTTTGTCAGTACATTATTATAACTTGAACGTTCACCACATAACTTGAATATGTAGCAACGACCATTGATGTGGAATGTCTGGTACATGAACAATGTTGAAAATGTGAATAACTAAATATTTGTATTCCGTACGTAATCTATCTGTAAACCTAATTAATTATTATCACAACGTCCAGAAATAACTTTGTCACGAGGCAATGAACTGTAAATGTCTAAGAATTCACAGCAAATAAGACGAAATCTTGTGAAGTTACCGAATCCTTAGGCAAAGTGAAAGTTGCCCCAGAAGTTTTTCCCTATTTTCAGACATGCATAAGATAGGAAATACGTCATAAAGGTACATATATATTTTTTTGAAGTGCAGATAACATATTCAAATTTTTGTGTAGGCACACACACACAGACATGTACGCATACACAAACATACACAGAAACTTCGAAGTGTGCACCTTTCGATGCCCGAAAAACATCCATGCAATATGGGCCACTTATCCGTTGAGTGGAGAAACAGCAGCATCTGAACAGAAAATAAGTTGCTGATATCGGATGTGGTGCACTGATGTATTTCAAATCTCCCGCTCACGTGAGACTCAGTCGATTGACTACTTGGGGCTTCTCACGAAAGTGTCTCTCACTGTTTGAACTGTCTGCCAAGCCTTCTTGCCTTGGTCATTCAAAGTTTATTTTCTTTGCCTGTACTGGTTCCGAATGACTGTAGCCTGGAACGAACGTAGCGTATATTTGGCGTTCGGGCGAGTGTCAGTAACCTGGATGGAACACAGCGTATATTTGGCGTTCGTAAATCAGTCACGTAACATCCCGAGCCAGAAAATCTCTTTTGCGAACGCCATCTTGCTATCTCTACCTGATGATTTTCTTATTATAACTCAAGCGTTGTCATTTCAAAGCAACGTCGCACTGAAAATGCCCATCGATGGCACTAAAATTACGGATTAATTTCGCAGCTGTTCACCATAGCGCGACGAATTAGTTTGTGATGTACGAACATGTTAGACGGTGATTCGGAACTTGCTAGGGCGCGGTGGCCACAGACACTCTGTACGTGTTGGACTTTCAATCTTAACTGCAACAATAACACTAGACCACGCTTAAAAGGTACCTTACCTTAGCAGGTACATTCAGGAGTTCCAAAAGATTTAATTGCATCTGCTGGTCTGAGAAACGGAAGATCAAATTCACAGCCAACCGACGACGTGCTCGGAATGCTAATGGTCTTTAATATACCAGTAAAATATTCCACTTGTTTTATATCATCCTCAGCATAGAAAACATTAACCCAAATATTAGCATTTTAAATAATTGGTAATCTTCAGGCTGTAAACATCTTTCTTCCTGTTTATATTACTCTTTAACTATATCGTAGAAATTATATGGACGTTCATTTCCAGGAAAGGTTAACTAATGAACTCCAAGAATGTGGGAGGCAGACAACGGGAACAGGTGTTTTACTTCCACTGTCCTCTACCAAATGAGTGTTCCTCGGTGCACTTAAATTCTTCGTTCCACTGGCTTTAAAAATACAACACGATTATCAGATCGTCGACAAGACAATACACTTATCCGTAGTCTTATGAAACGCCACAACAAGAGGACGACAAAAGTTACAAATCGTGATTAAACATTTGAATGCTGAATGCCGCTTACATCGTTAATACTTTATCGTAACAGGGCCATACGAGAGAAACCACATAGGATGAGCAGGACTAGATTTTTAATTACATATGAAACGGATATATTGCAGCTATGTGGTATCCAGCGTAAGAGTCATAATTTTACTGTGTGGCCAGATACAGGATGGAGGGGCAATATCTGGCGAATACCAAACTTTTAGTAAATATTTTTAATAAATCACATGTAGCGGCTGACATTTACATTGGCCAAACAAGGGGAAATTTTTGCGTCAGATATAAAGAACACGTTATAATCAGCGAGAATAATCTTTCGAGCTTTTTTCTGCTTTGAAAAATCAAGCCCACAGTACTGGTACAGTGAAAAACTCGCTCCATATTCCACACACAGCACCAAAAGGTCTTGCAACCAACGTTATTGAAGAATTGGAAATCTATATACACACGAAAAAATACAAAAATGTTAAGTAAGCCTATGGAGTTTAAACACGAGTACTACACGAGTACTACATCGACAACTACATTGAACTTTTAGAACACAAAAAGCATAAATCTGAAATAACATATGCTGTAACCAAAAATAACTGTGACAAATTTAACTGTCTTTGTATTAACTTTACAAACAAATGACGTCTAATACTTCAACTGTCAAAATCTTGTCAAACTATAAATAACGTACTAATTTCAATATTTTACGACGTTACCGTCAAAATAAATCAAATCAAATCTTTGTTAAGGATAAGAGACTTAACTACGGGGTTATCAGTTCCTAAATTTACAAAGTACTTATAAACTACCTTATACTAAAGACGATACAAACATCCACGCCCGAGGGGGGATTCGAACCCCCGACCGTAGCGGCCGTGCAGACTATGACTGGCGCGCCGCAGCCCGCTCGCCCACTGCGGCCAGTCCATCAAAATAGAACACTTAAAGGTACATGAGAATTCACTAACTACGTAATGTGGAGCCATTACATTCTACACCTAAGTACAAAGTAGTCACCTCAATAAAAATGACAACCACATTTACTGCCACATCTATATACTATCTCACCGAAATTGTGTTCACATGTACTGGTACTTGAAAATGGTGATAAATGTTGAAATATTCTGTCGTAAATAGAGAATCTTTATCATAAGCAGCTAGTTGAGTGCCTTTTACTAAAGATAATGCCACTGTGCGACATAAAGGTGCGTCCGAAAATTTCCGCCGCAGTGGAGTAGCCGAGCGGTCTAAAGCGTCTCGCTGCGGAGCGCGCGGTTGCTCGCCGTGGAGGTTCGAGTCCTCCCTGGGGCATGGGTGTGTGTGTTGTCCTTAAGTTAGTTTACCTAGGTTTAAGTAGTTTGTAAGCTACGGACTGATGACCACGCAGTTTGGTCCGATAGATTTACAAACATTTGAACATTTTTTTTTTTGAAAATTTCCGGCCGCTGTGGAGTGGCCGAGCGCATTGCGGCGCTATGTTCCGATGCGCGAGGTCGCTCCCCGTCTGGGGTTTGAATTCTCCCTCGGGCATGGATGTTTGTGTTTGTCTTTAGTATAAGTTGGTTTATTAGTATTTTGTAAGTTTAGGGACAGATGACCCGCAGTTACGTCCCATAAGCTTAACAAACATTTTTGAAAAGTTGGGTGAATGGTCCCATATTTTACAAACCACGCTGAAGAGGATAAGGTGCCCGCACATACACATTGAGGGAAGTGTCAACAAACGCCTCCTATCGTACAAAGCACTGCAGTGAAGTGATTGTACACACTGCAACCCAGCTAACATGGTCAGTGTGAGAATTCGAGTCATTGTAACACGCAGCAACGCGATAACATCAAGTTTTGTTCCAGATTAGGCAAAACGGCGACGGACACCCAGGGGATGTTAGTGAAAGTGTATGGTGTTGAAGCAATGAGTAAAACGTGTGTTTTAAGTGGTTTAATAGCTTTAGATACGGAAAGGAAGGTATCGAGAATGAGACCTGTTTGGGTCGATCATCCACAATCACAGTCACAGACAACATGGAACAAGTGCCACGCACGCTTGCGGATGATAGGTGGCTGTCTTTGAGAATGATGGCAGACGTGTTGAAGATCAGCACAGACAGTGTAAGCACATTGTTCACGAACATTTGGCAAAGCGGATATTTGTAGCCGGTTTGTACCGCACATGCTGACAAACGAGCAGAAGTAAACTCGGATGTAAGCATCTGGAGATTTCATCGACATGTCTGACCGGAATCAACAAATATTTAGGCATTACCGTGATTGTTACACAAGAGTTTACTATTACCAGTCACTTATTTCCCTTCCACGGTGTGTTTATACAGTTTAAATATCCATCTTTAGAAATATCACATGTAAACTGGGATATGTAAATACAAATAAACAATCCCTGAGACGGATTTTCGTCCGGAATATGTCAAAAACATTAATGATAAATCTGAAGCATTGAATTAAAATTTGTAATGCGACCGGGAATCGAACCCGGACCTCCATGCGTACTAGGCAGACGTTTTACCGCTACACCACCGCAGCACTAGCGATTACGGCGCCTCGGAATAGTCTAACCACGATTTACTTCACATCACACACCTTAATTCAGCTTCTGTGTTCCGTAGTAGCAATGAGCAATGTTCTATGGAACACAGAAGCTGAATTAAGGTGTGTGACGTGAAGTAAATCGTGCTTAGACTATTCCGAGGCGCCTTAATCGCTAGTGCTGCGGTGGTGTAGCGGTAAAACGTCTGCCTAGTACGCATGGAGGTCCGGGTTCGATTCCCGGTCGCGTATATATTTGACACACCAAAACCTTACATAATAGAAAACTAATAAAAACATGCAAATAGAGCCTTAGCAACATTGAATCGTTAACAGTTTAATTTAACTGGAAACATTGGGCAAAAAAGCCTCAAGTAGAAAAAAAAAACATAATTGAAATATGCAGAGACGTTTTTGTACCTAAACAAGGTTTCGCCAGAAGTTACTGGGTCAAGAATATCTCGTTAAAATAAATAAATAACATAGAGCACAATACACTCTTGTATTTAAGGTCTTGGGTGGAACCAAGCAAACATAAACAGTAAGTTGAATTAAATGTTGAACATATAATAATAAAAGCCTTATCATGGCGGATTATCAATAATTTTGAAATAAAGTAGTAATAATAATGTTTACAGTTTAATGAAATAATTCACCGGAAAACAGAGCACAGCGAGTGTCCACAATTTAAGAGCTTTACGTGTTGCAACAAATAATTTATTTACTATTAATGTAATAAAAGACTTTACAGTTTAAGGAACTGGTTACAGGAAACCTGAGCGCAAAGACTGCTTGTGATTTAAAAGGGTTTAAATGGAAGGAAATAAGCAATAAATCGAGAGCAGATATAGAGGGAATAGCTATAGTAAAGCGGAACCAGTAATCGGTTGCACGCGAAGTGACCTGCAAAGGATAGACGCAATCTCCATGGAGAGTTAATTATGGAGAAGCACTTGAATGCATCATAAATGTATCACAAACCCCGCCGCACCTCTCGGTGAGGAAATACGTACATTCCTCTAAGCAGCCGAAGTAGCTCGAGCACTCCCATCTAGGACTGTAAGCATAGACTAACAAGAAATGATCAATGCCAAAGTTGCTAAGAATCTTCTTTGCAAGAGGAGAACTTAGTTGAAACATGCACATAAAAAACTTTTAGACTTTAAAAACGCCGTAACCAAAATTGGTTTCAGAAATTACTGCCGCGGCGGATTAGCCGCGCGTGCCATGTTGCAGTGCGCGCGGCAGTCTGCCGTCGGGGGTTCGAATCCCCCCTCGGGCATGGATGTTTGTGTCGTCTTTAGTATAAGCTAGTTCATAAGTAGTTTGTAAGTTTAGGGACTGATGACCCCGCATTTAAGTTCAAATGTTCAAATGTTTGTAAAGCTTATGGGATTTAACTACGGGGTCATCAGTCCCTAAACTTACAAACTACTAATGAACTAGCTACAACTAAGGACGGCACAAATATCCATGCCCGAGGGGGGATTCGAACTCCCGACCGTAGTGGCCGTGCAGACCGTGACTGAAGCGCCTTAGTCCTCTCGGTCACCACGGCCGGCGGTCATGATTCAATTAATAACTTCATTGAGAGGGGAAAAAAGGCGACTAATTGCAATAATTTTTGAAACCTATTTAAAGTTACAGTCGTAGGCTCAGACTCATAATGGATAACCAAAATTTCAATTAAACAGTAAAACAGCTGAGTGAGCAAGCAACAGGACACGGAAACAATGGGCCCTGTTACTGTATATATACATAATTATGTAGACAATTTAGCTCAGCTGCAAAATATAACGGTAATATGGTTTAAGTAACAGTTTACAAAATGGGGAATGGTACATAAGGTAGGACCAGCGACAGACGATAACCAACACACTAAGCTAATTAAGTGCCACACTACAGTCTGCCGTGACTCAGAGCCTTAGTTCCAATAATACATTAAAAAATATATGCTACTTGGCACAATAAATGTAGTCGCCTTAATTCCAACTGTGCAATACATTTAAAGGGAAAACACTAAGAGGAAAAAAAAAAAAACTTCAAATGTTTGTAGAGCTTATGGGACTTAACTACGGGGTCATGAGTCCCTAAACTTACAAACTACTTATGAACTAGCTAATACTAAAGACGGCACAAACATTCATGCCCGAGGGGCGGATTCGAACCCCCGACCGCAGTGGCCGTGCAAGACCATAAGTGGCACGCCGCAGACCACTCGGCTACCGCGGCTGACTGCGCCCCATATAAATACTAATGTTCGAAAGAGCATAAGATAAAAAAACTTCAATTTAAATAACACTTTTAGAGACACTCGAAATACACGGCATGGCTACAGCAAACAATGGTAGGCTGGCCTGCAGATGAGACCACCGCGGTTAACTGATGCAAAAGTAGAAAATAATCATTTAGCTAAATTTCAGTGCTGAACGACAATAGCTATTGATAGCGTGTGTCTGTTCTTTTGGACATGGTCAAAGAACAGAAACCATATCAATAATTGTATTACGCCCCCCCAACAATTGACCATTTCTGTGCGGATGATCAAATATGCTGGATCCCTTTCGGGGATACAGTTAGGCTGCGAGGAAGAGGAAGTAATGGACACTACGAATGTAATGTGCGAGAAGTTGATAATTTAATCAGAACGTGGATAACCTAACAACTGACTTTCCGGCGTGATAACTCAGCACGTTCGATCGGGGGCTAGCTGCCCTCTTAAACAAAGAACTGAGTCAAGAACTTAATGAACAACGTAAAATAAACATGATCACACATCCCCAAGGAACTGATCTACACGTAGTAAAATAAATAAATAAAATCAATTTAAAAAACACCTTTCGGCGACCGCTTTTGCCGAAGCGGAAAATCCGGGTTCGAACCCGAGTCAAGCACAAATTTTCAATTTTGTCAGAAATTATTTTAATGCTCTGAAACGGTCGATATGTTTGAATATCTCGAATTCGACGTCTGTAAGAGTTCTAGTGTGATGGAAGGCTAACCATCATAACGAACTGTTCGACATTTAGGGATAATCAGAGGTAGAAATGTCAAACCAGTTTAATTCTTGTCCGCAAATAGGGAAGAGTAAAAACGGCGTAAATTCCACACGACTCACTGAACAGGCTGTAAACCAGGGTAAACGGCTAGCAATATGATGAGGTTTTAACCTATTGTTATAGTATGAGAAAATAGTTTAAAGGGGTTGTTAGTAACGCAGTTGGTAAATAATTAAATTCTCTCGTAAGGAAATGAAATATTGTACTTCTTTCGCCGAATAATATTTTTGGTGGACATCTTTGCGTTTGGCAGTTGTTTTAAAATACCAGCATAAATGTCTACATAGCGATTCATAACGATACTTTAGGAGAAAACGTATTGCAAACACAATGGGAATTTGGAGAGTCATTGCAGTTAATGCTGTATTATCACTGTTTCACGAAATTTTAAGCAGTGACATGGCTTACTCTCATGGCTACTTCGTAATTTCTTGCCTATCCCGTTCTCCCATGCACTTGTGCCACGCTAGTCAAATGTCATTTAATTGTTCGAACAAGCTCAATACTGTATCGAACCCTGCGGCGTATCGGGAAATCTCGAGTCCTTTCGAACATGAGTATAGTTTGGCCAGTCCTGAGGTTGAGAGCCGCGCGGGAGTAGCCGAGCGGTCTGGAGCGCCACGTTGCGGATCGCGAGGCCTCCCGCGTCGGAGGTTCGAACCTCCCTCGGGCATGGATGTGTGTGCTGTCTACATCTACATCTTCATACATACTCCGCAATCCACATGCTCCATACTCCCAAATAGAACGAGGCAAAAAAGAATGCCTATTTGCCTCCTTACGAGCCCTAATTTCTCTTATCATTGTGATCACTACGCGAAATGTAAGTAGGTGACAGGAAGATCGTACTACAGTCAGCTTCAAATTCCGGTTCTCTAAATTTCCTCAACAGAAATTCACGAAAAGAACGTCGTCTTTCCTCCAGTGAGCCCCAATTGTGTTGCCGGAGCATTACCGTGACATTCTCGCATTGATCGAACCTACCAGTAACAAACCTAGCTGCTCGCCTCCGAACTGCCTCTATGTCTTCCTTTAAACTGATCTGCTGCGGGTCCCAAACACTTGAGCAATACTCGAGACGTGGTCGTACAAGCGTTTTATACGCGGTCTCCTTTACAGATGTAGTACATCTTCCCAAAATTCTCCCAATAAACCGAAGTCGGCTGTCAGCCTTACTCACAACTTGTCCTTAGGTTAGTTTAACTTCGTTTAAGTAGTTTGTAAGCTACGGACTGGTGAGCACGCAGTTGAGTCCAATAGATGTACAAACATGTGAACATTTTTTGTGGAGTTGAGTGTTGTGCCCCAGGAACTGGCGGCAGCGCTGTCACTGGGCGCGGCAGGGGACGCGCCCTAACGAGAAACGTGCCCAAAATGCGGAACGACGGCCCAGCGCAGAGGGAGAGGGAGAGCCGGCGGGAAATTGAAGGGGTGGCCACGGTTCAGCGCCCACGTCACATCAGTAAAAGCAAATCCACCTCAAGCCGCAGCGCTCTGTGGGAGGGAAATAAAATAACACTAAACCGTGTATTTCAGTCACTCTTGTTTTAACTCAGATTCAAATGTTTGTAAATCTACTGGACTCAACTACTCTGGTCATCAGTCCCTAGGTTTACAAACTACTTCCACTAACTTATGCTAATGACAATAAATACACCCAGGTAGTGGCGCAGACACGGGGGGTGGGGTACAAGGGCTAATGGTGCTGAAGCCCCCCACCCCCAAGCACCTCCCAAAGATTTTTTTACTTTATATTTTTTATTGTTTTCATTTTTTTTTAAACAGGTCGGCACCGGAAATTTGAAATAGTGCAAGGTAATAAATCACAACGCTACTATAATTTGCCGAGAAAAAGTGAACGTGACAATGGGTCGCCAACATGATGCCGCCACTGAGAACGTGTGCTGCTGTTACTGTGAGCTGTTTTAATGCCGCCGCGACCAGTTTTGATGCTGCCGGTATTGTTACTCCTATGCTGAAGTTACGAGCCGATTGTTCATATGCGTCGACCCGCTGATTCGCACGTCAGCGGCGACACCGAGTGGAATCTTACGAACAACAATAGTGTTATTCCACTTTCAAATCAATGCCAGCTATCTCATTTTATTTCTTATGCAGTTGTTTTCGTAGTATAATTGGTTACATTATAAAAAGTGTAAAAATAAATCATAAATTAATAAATTCAATAGGCTTTATTATTAAAAAATCCCCCCCCCCCCGAGAACCAAATCCTGCCACTGGGAGGACTCGAACTTCCGACGGCAAGCAGCGGCGCACTCCGCAGCTAGGCGCCTTAGAATGCTCGGCCACCCCACCGCGGCTTTGTTGTACTGTAAAATATACATAGAGTCTATTTTTTTTAAGTTTTTAATAGAAAATTCAACTAAAATTCAGTGTACGGAAATTTTAGGCAAGAGGGAGGAAACCTATCTCTATATGTTCAAAGACGTTTCGGGCGTGCAGCCGCATAAAGTTTACTTCATCTAATATTTCGGCTGAGAACCGTTCAGCCATCTTCAGAGACAAGTCGAAGACTGACGCTCCAGCACACGATTCGTGCTTATAAACGCGCGGGCCGCGCTACTGCAAATGCGGCCACAGATACAACAAGACGCCAAAGACGTTACTCGGCGGCAAGGAAGGACACGTATGTGTAAATTATGTCTGTGGCTGCTGCATGGTCGATTACTGCGGAGAAATCGATGTGTTATGATCTGTGCTGTGGCTGCGTCTTTGTAAATTTATTAAAGAAAGTGCCGAATTCCATGATTTATCTAAACTGAAGCCGCTGTCTCTGTTAATTAAATTCGTCTCCAACCAATTTCTATTGCTTCTTTCACCACTTAGTCCCAGAAAGATGAAGTGGAGGCTAAAATTTTGACGTTTTCGTACGTCATGGAGTGTCCAGTATGAATACAGTTCTCTGCCACTGCCGATTTATTTGGTTGTAAGAGACGGGTCTGTCTCTGGTGTTCCGCGCATCTTTCCTGGACTGTAAGTGTCGTCTGTCCTAAGTACGAAATGCCACATTCACATGGGATCTTGTAAACCCCGGCCTTACGGAGCTCCAAATCATCTTTGATAACACCCGACAGTGCTGCCGTCTTTGGTGGTGGCCGAAAAATAACTTTAACATCGTGTTTGTTCATAATCCGTCCGATTTTCGACGACAGGCTCCCAACATATGGCAGAAAAGCCATGGATTTAAAACTGTCTGCATCATCTTCTGTATTCTTTATACGTACCGTTGGCTTCATGTGTAGTGCCTTATGTATCTGCTGTGGAGAGTACCCATTTGCTTCAAAAACTCCCTTCAAGTGTAGAAGCTCGTCCTGCAGACTGCTCTCATCAGCAATGTCGTGTGCTCTATGAACCAGTGTTCTAAGAACACTCATCGTCTGGGATGGATGATGACAGCTATTTGCATGTAAGTATAAATCAGTATGTGTCGATTTCCTATATACTGAATGTCCTAAGGTGCCATCATATTTGCCTTCTACCATTATATCGAGAAATGGAAGGTATCCCTCTTTTTCGACTTTCATTGTAAGCTGGATTTGGTTATGGATGAAATTCAGGTGGTTTAAAAATTCTTGTAACTTACCTTCACCGTGAAGCCACGCAACAATTGTGTCATTAACACACCTCTTGAACACTGTGGGCTTCAATCTGGCAGCTTCCATCACCTTTTCCTTGAAGTCCTCCATAAACATATTGGCCACCAAATGGGACAAGGGACTACCCATGACGTCACCGTCAGTTTGTTCAAAGAACTCGTTATTGAATAAAAAATATGTCGAGGTCATGACATGTTTGAACAAAGCTGAAATCTCTTTGTCAAAGTTCTTGCCAATTAGAGATAATGAGTCTGAAAGAGGAACTTTGGTAAATAAAGACGCTACATCAAAACTGACTAACAAGTCAGTGCCGTCCAATTTCAACGATTTTAGTTTGGCAATGAAGTCAGCGGAGTTACGTATGTGATGAGCACATTTTCCCACCAATGGATTTAATAGCGACGCTAAATGTTTGGTACAATCATAGTTAGGAGAGCCAATGTTGCTTACTATAGGACGCAATGGGACATCCTTTTTGTGGATCTTTGGAAGTACATAGAGTCTTGGAGGAACCGCACCACTCGGTTTTAATCTTCTCACAACTTCTGGAGGCAAGATGGAGGCGTTCAGAAGTGATATAGTCTTCCTCACAACCTGATTTGTGGGGTTTTTAGTAAGCTTTCGATATGTGCTGTCAGTCAGTAAACTATACATTTATTCAATAACGAGTTCTTTGAACAAACTGACGGTGTCGCCATGGGTAGTCCCTTGTCCCCTTTGGTGGCCAATATGTTTATGGAGGACTTCGAGGAAAAGGTGCTGGAATCAGCCAGATTGAAGCCCACAGTGTTCTGGAGGTATGTTGATGATACATTTGTTGTGTGGCCTCACGGTGAAGATAAGTTACAAGAATTTTTAAATCACCTGAATTCCATCCATAACCAAATCCAGTTTACAATGAAAGTCGAAAAAGAGGGATGCCTTCCATTTCTGGATGTAATGGTACGACGTAAAGACGTTGGCACCTTAGGACATTCAGTATATAGGAAACCGACGCATACTGATTTATACTTACATGCAAATAGCTGCCATCATCCATCCCAGACGATGAGTGTTCTTAGAACACTGGTCCATAGAGCACACGTCATTGCTGATGAGAGCAGTCTGCAGGACGAGCTTCTACACCTGAAGAGAGTTTTTGAAGCTAACGGGTACTCTCCACAGCAGATACATAAGGCAATACGTACGAAGCCAACGGTACGTGCAAAGAATACAGAAGATGATGCAGACAGTTTTAAATCCATGGCTTTTCTGCCATATGTTGGGAGCCTGTCGTCGAAAATCGGACGGATTATGAACAAACACGATGTTAAAGTTATTTTTCGGTCACCACCAAAGACGGCAGCACTTTTGGGTGCTATCAAAGATGATTTGAAGCTCCGTAAGGCCGGGGTTTACAAGATCCCATGTGAATGTGGCCTTTCGTACATAGGACAGACGACACTTACAGTCCAGGAAAGATGCGCGGAACACCAGAGACAGACCCGTCTCTTACAACCAAATAAATCGGCAGTGGCAGAGCACTGTATTAATACTGGACACTCCATGACGTACGAAAACGTCAAAATTTTAGACTCCACTTCATCTTTCTGGGACTCAGTGGTGAAAGAAGCAATAGAAATTCTCTTGGGGACGAATTTAATTAACAGAGACAGCGGCTTCAGTTTAGATAAATCATGGAATTCGGCACTTTCTTTAATAAATTTACAAAGACGCAGCCACAGCACAGATCATAACACATCGATTTCTCCGCAGTGATCGACCATGCAGCAGCCACAGACATAATTTACACATACGTGTCCTTCCTTGCCGCCGAGTAACGTCTTTGGCGTCTTGTTGTATCTGTGGCCGCATTTGCAGTAGCGCGGCCCGCGCGTTTATAAGCACGAATCGTGTGCTGGAGCGTCAGTCTTCGACTCGTCTCTGAAGATGGCTGAACGGTTCTCAGCAGAAATAATAGAAGTAGTATACTTTATGCTGCTGCACGACCGAAACTTCTTTGAAGTCATTGCGCTGCAAAAACATGAAGATGCTATCTCTATATGTTTAAATATCTTATTAAAAAATACTCGTAATTCTACCACTTTCGATGTTCTGCAACCATTTCCATTGGAGATGTTGCTGCGCTATTTCGGGCTAGAATAAGGTTCTGAGAAGACCTTTCACAAACCTGATAATAATTTCTGTCGGGGTCTTTTATAGTAGGCGTCCGTAGATGCACTTTTAACAATAAACTTGTGCGTCCTGTTTTGAAGTATTGCTGCCATTGTGGGATCCCCACCAAGCGGGACGGACATGATATAGAGAAAGTTCAGAGAAGGGCAGCTCGGTTTGTATTATCGCGATATAGGAGAGAGTGTGTGTGACATAAACGACGCATGAGTTGGGGTAGAAATCATTAAAAGGAAGGTCTTATTCGTTGCAACGAGATTTATTTGAGAAATTTCTGTCACCAACTTTCTCTTCCGAATGCGAACATATTTCGTTAGCACCCACTTACATAGGAGCCATGATCATCACAAAATAATGAGAGAAATCAGATCGAAATCGGAAAGATTCAGGAGTTCCTTTTCCCCGCGCGCTATTAAAAGAATGGATCGGTAAATAAATACCTTAAAAGCGGTTCTATGAACCCTCCACCATGCACTTAAATGTGATCAGCGGAGTTTTTGTGTAGATGTAGATGAACGATCGCACAAATTTAAACACGTGAGAAATTTATTACAATAAAACGAATATTCAACTTGGTGTTGTAGAAGTACAATCATCAGGTTTCGTAGTTCAACTTCAAAGTTCTCCCGCGGTCCGTTAGAATCTGTAAGCGTCAAACAGGAAAGTCTTGGGGGTGTGTTCCACGTATCGTGACACTGTACTCATTTGGAGAAGTGTACCTGCTGGAAAGAAGCACTGCTGATTCCAGGCACACACCTGCATTCAGGCTGAACACGATGCACGTTCTGTCTACGGGCTGTATCTGCCGGCTATTTAATAATGCATCGCCCAATCAGAACTCGCGCACGTGATTGTGTTCGTACTGTGCGGCCTGTTGTGCGGTTGTAGCCTCTTCAGTCCGTAAATACTCGTATGTGCACCTTGGTTCGTAAACTGTGCTCAGACCACGAGTGCACAATCGTGTACCTTTCTGCTTTCAAATGACGCCTCTTGTATAGCCCTTGCAGCAATACTTCTGGAGCTACACGAATCATAAGTTTGATGTTAGTGGAGCTGGCAGCCCAGCAGCGTCGTTATGACAACCAGTAATAAGTAAATCATACATAAAGCTTTATGTGTTTACCTTTGTTGTAGTGAGTGATAAGTGAAGTTTGAAGAATCATCTGAAATACAAAAAATGTGAATTATTTCAATTTTCCTGGTCAATAAATGCCGATGTTTTCATAGTACACGCCTGCGTACCTTGGTTCTTAGTGTGCACTTTTACAATAGCTCTGTAATTCATAAAGTACCATATTTGTCATCTCATATACTAAATGATGAAGAGATATCACGCATACTAAATGGAAGTGTTGCAGAATATTCAAATTCTGTATCCGAGAATGACTTATTTGCTGTAATGAATCGACAGTGTACGAATTCTTACACCCCATGTGATGCTCCTAACGAAATTCAGTCTCTAAACACTGAAGATTTAATGAATTTTAAGAAACCCATAAGAGGTTGGACGTGAAGAGCTACTTGGTTAGTATTAAGTCTACACTTTGAAGAAATTTTTTTTTTTTTTTTTTTTTTTTTTTTTTTTTTTTACTTTTAATAAAATGTGTTAATTTTCACATCACATTTTAAGAAAAATGTAGGTTTGGTGCCTATCCATGGTTTGTTCGTTGTTGTTAGCATGCCTAATATTGACGCATCTCTGGAGAGGAAAGTGATTCCAGAGGACCCAAAGGAGACTTGGAATCTTTCACTGAATTCCTTCCAGGTGAATTCTGAGAGCTTGTGACATATTAGACAAACCTCAAATCTGTTCAAACTAGTTCAATTAGTTTCAAACCAACCGCATCAGAAATTTTGCATTATGTTGTCATGGGGACTCATACAAAACCATCTGGCAGTAATAAATACTTGTAAATATGTATTGTAAAATTTATTATTGTAAATAAATTATGTAGATTGTACAAATATAACATACTGTAATTAATTTTACCCTCAAATACAGTATGTTCCCTTAAGAAAATTTAAGAAATATGTTTACGATTGAAACCCGAGGTACACAAATGTATACCATCAACGTTCAAGAAATGAAAAATTTCCAAATTGCAAAAGAGAGAAATAAGATGCCTATGCAACCTAATAAACAAAAAAATATTGAAATTTTCAAAATTTTAAATTAACCTTGGCACTGGGACTGAAGAGTGTAGGAACTCATGAAACTTCCTGGCATATTAAAACTGATTGCCGGAATCGGGGTTCGAACCTGGGACTTACATATCATCGAACACACCGCTGCGCAGTGAAAATATCATTCTGGAAACATCCCATAGACTGTGGCTAAGCCATATCTCAACCATATCCTTTCTTCCAGGAGTGCTAGTCCTGCAACGTTCGCAGGAGAACGACTGCGAAGTTTGGAAAATAGGAGGCGAGGTACTGGGGAAGTAAAGCTGTGAGAAAAAGCTTTTGTGAATGTGGCCAAGAAGCTCAAAACCTGAAATTTTGAAAACGTTTTATACACACAGTACCACCTGTCACTTACTACCCAATAGTAAAGATAACCCTCCCGCCTTGGAAAAGTGTGGAATATGCATGATTACTTGCAAATGTGGCAAATTCAACATTGGCCAGTCAGGCAGAGCAGTTGGTACTAGACTAAAGAAACACCAAAGAAGTTGGAAACTTAGGCAAGGAAATTCTATATTTGCAGACCAACTGCTAAAAGAAGGTCACAGTTATAATGTAACATATGAAGTCCTACATTATATACAAAAATGTAGGAAATTGGACTTCTTTGAAATTATGAAAATTAATAAACTTACGATCACTTCCCCAAACTTATTAGTGAATGATCAGGTACAATTTCCATACTCACCATTTCTGTCTGCAGAATCTAATCATAACGCTATGCAGACAATGTAAACTACGATCTTCTACCCACTTGCCTCATGCCTCTACTACTGTTTCATATCCATGTTATAAAATCCTTGTGTAATCACAACTGTTTGGCTGCTTACATGATATGAACTGTAATGTCTTAGTTTACTAGTAACCATAGTTTAATTTGTTCCCGACCGTGGACGTGTTAAAGATATGACAATTTTTTGTCAATTTTTCAGCCAGTTTCTATTGTTTAATTTATATTTACCGAGCGGGGTGGCGCAGTGGTAACACAATGAACTCGCATTCTGGAGGAACGTGGTTGAAATCCTCCTCCGGCTATCCAGATTTAGGTTTTCCGTGATTTTCCTAAATCACTCCAGGCAAATGCCGGGATGATTCATTTCAAAGGGGCACGGCCAATTCCCTTCCTTATCCTTCCCCAAACAATCCGAGCGTAAACTCCGCCTCTAATGACCACACTGTCGACGGGGCTTTAAACACTAAATCTTCCTTCCTTCCTTCCTCCAATTTAATTATCTTAGAATAATGTCGTAATTTATTATATTGTGACAAATTTTATCAATGTCAGGAATTTACATCAAACTTGAATTGTAATAATTTCCCTCATGTTAGTTTTAAACCAAAGCACTAGTCTCCATTGAAAGTTATACATCTACCAACTTAAAATCTTTGAAACTTAAACTTGTATTCCTGATGATGGCATGAAAACCGGTTTGTAAACCAATAAATTTGCAGAATATCTCGTAGATATCTTGTGTGTTTCATTCATAATGTATAAAATATTGTGTCAAGATAGGACGGAACAGTTAGTGAATAAGGCAAAAGTCCCAGGTTCGAATCCAGGTTCCGGCGCACAGTTGTAGCCTGTAAGGAAGTTTCATATCAGCGCAAAATCCGCAGTAGAGTGAAAATATCATTCTGTAAGAACGCGTGTTTGTTTGGCCATATCGATTTGGTGTAGTAGTCTTCGCAATACGCGAAACTACAACAATGTGATTTATCTGTTCTCTGAAGTTTCTGTAATTCGAGTGAGTGGGGCACTAAAAACAAGAACAGGCCGTGAGGAAGCTGAGAAACGATCATTTGCACTTTCTCCAGCCGAACAGTGGACGGAAAGTGCGTTATTATAAGTTCTTTGAATGTGATGATACCATGTTGGGGTTGAGTATTCGAAATGAACAGCAATTTTGACGGTCATTATTTACTATACTCTTTTACCAGCTCGGTTAGCCGTATGGTATAACGCAAGGCTTTCCGAGACGGGGAGGCGTACCGGCCCAGGTTTGAATCCGCCCGGCGAATTAACAAATGGAGCCGGAGTGCCGGCCAGCCTGGATGTGGTTTTTAGTCGATTTTCCACATCCCCCCCAGGTGAATACCGGGCTGGTCCCCAAGTCCCGCCTCAGTTACACGATTCGCACTTTCACACATATAACACTATACACAGACATTTGGGGTAGACATTTCTTCCTGGGAGGCACGAGGTGGCGATAGGAAGGGCATCCGGCCACCCCGTAAATATTAGCCTTTTAGAGGATAAAACTTTTTTTTTTCGGAAAATATGAAAGGTAATATTTTATTGCATCCCATTTGACTTATATGGGCATGTAATATAATCAGAATTATTTTATGTTCAGTTAACTTGGGAGTGAAAGGAAGAAATAGGTGAATGATATACAGACCATTATCCATCTTGGGTGGGGCTTAGACTACTGTGGATGGTGGTCATTTAAAAGACCATCTTCTTATATGTGGAACAGAAAACTGAAAATGGCATCTGGAATGTAAAGAAGATACAATTTATGAAAATTAAAATACACAGTGCAAACATAAATTCTTACAATATGACTACAGTGAATAAGAATAAAATTAAACAAGAATGTGATGTTTTAAGGGTTGTTCAAAATACAAAGCGATGTAAATATTAGAAACCTTACACACACTTATAACTAAATAAACAAATAGACAAAAATATAGGGGTTGGATAGGAGGGTAGAGGTGGGGTGCATTGGAGAATTGAGAAGCTTAACTAGTCGGAGGTATGCACTCGAACTGAAAAAAGGTGTAGATAAACATATTCAATTATAGTGTTCACAATACTCTGTCCTTACAGTAATTGTTTTTTAATTGTGAACACACTAATTAAATATGTTTATCTATACCTTTTTTCAGTTCGAGAGCATACCTCCGACTAGTTAAGCTTCTCAATTCTCCAATGCACCCCACCTCTACCCTCCTATCCAACCCCTATATTTTTGTCTATTTGTTTATTTAGTTATAAGTGTGTGTAAGGTTTCTAATATTTACATCACTTTGTATTTTGGACAACCCTTAAAACATCACATTCTCGTTTAATTTTATTCTTATTCACTGTAGTCATGTTGTAATAATTTATGTTTGCACTGTTTATGTATTGTATTTGTGTTTCTTTTTTTCAGTACTATTAATTTACAGATTTCATTCAAATATTTTTATACACTGCAATTGCCCCATCCAAGAAGTTAATTAATTTTTCTGTGTGTAACATATCTTCTGTTTCACTAACAACACAAGATCTTTGACTGAACTTCAGCAAATGTCTGATGATGGCCTAATAAGCCGAAAATCGATCCACTAAATCGGAGGTGTGCACAAATCGGCTCAATGAGCAGCGCTCCGCTCAGGCCGGAAGAAATACAGCGTTCACGCTCGGCCGGTAGTTATCCTAGTTGCCGCTAGAGGTCTGCACGCTTGCTAGCGCACCTGACAAACGTTCGATACGGCGAGTCATAGTACGCCGCGACAGACTCAAACTTGCGGAAGAACGTGATAACTGTGGACATAGTTCGTCTGCTACGACTTCCAAACTCTGCTTCACAAATTCACCGTCAAAAAAGCAAATCAGCAAAGCTATTTTGTAACTAGCACGAACAGCTGCATCGGAGGACGAGGCATCACATTCCTGTGTAAGCAATTGACAGAGTTGTCATTTCAAAAGAAAATTGGTTTTATTAAACAAAACACTGTGATTAAGTTATCTAGTAAGTAGTTGCAGCATTATAATACATACCTCTACTTTACTTCCTTCCTCGCGTAGATTATTAAGAAGATTAAGTCGCATTTCACATTCTACACTTCCATACTGGTTGAAGTGATGTGTTCTATAGTGGCGTTCTAAATTGTACTTTTTTATGCCTGGTATTTTACCACATACCAAACATTTTGCTACTCCTTCGCTTTCAGTGAACAAGTAGTCACACTCCCAACTAGAGTTGAACTGGAAAATAGAACGCCGCTTTACCGCGCCGATTTGACTAGCCATTTCAACTCCACAGCGTACTGTACCATAACGTAATATCATAGATTATAACGAAAACCCTGAAGTACAAAATTCGAACTAACAGATGGCACTGTTAGCGGTGTCTTCTGAAACAAAACAAAAAAATCACTCTTATTTTTATAAGATATTTGCCGGCTCGACTGAACGCGCTGTACGTTTTAGAGAAGAGTTTATGTTTATAAGTTACTTACTTATAAACATAATAGCATTTTTCAGGAGATACCCCTAGCAGGGGAATCTGTTCATTCGAGTTGGGTACTAAAGAGTTTTTCAGATCTACCTAGGTTTCGGCCACTGAGTGGCCAGTTTCAAAGCTTTTAACATGTGCTTACATCTAAACCGTCATGTTGCCAGTTACGTTCAGCACGACGGTATAGATGTAAACATAACTCAAAGCATTGAGAATAGCCGCTCTGTGCCAGAAATCTATGAAGAGCTGGAAAATAAAAACAGTTGAAACGGCCAAAGAGTGGGGCGGAAGGCAATGGAGAGAGGAAGAATAACGAGTTGGAGAAACATAATAATGCAATAAATACATACTCGGGAATCGACGGGTGCTGTTGCTAGTCGAAATATAATAACTCACTGCATTGCGGTTATTCATTCCAAAGAACTGACACTCACCATCTGTCGTAATTTGCATGTGTTAGTTCTGTCGTGTCTGATTATGGAATAAGGGGTAACAAATTAGTCATCGCCATATCACGTCACTTTTCTGGGCTTTATTTTCATTCTAGCTACTGGGGTGAAGCGTGCTTATTTGCCAATTTTTTAATTATCAGATCCTAAGAAAAACATTCTGCATTCTTGAAGGAGAAAAATTCTAACTTATGAGTAACGTGCATGCGCAATACTAATTGTAGGTTATATGAAAAGCACTTACCTATTACATCCCAAGTTGCAAGAAATTCGGGCGCACCAATTCTTCTGTTCTTGTGAAACGCAATGGAAGTGCTTCTGTCCAATCTTGACTCTCTCGGCGAACTATCGAAACGATTTCTGTAGTTTTCATTGTAGAGAAAGCAACAATACCTATTGTCTGGAAAGGCGAAGCGGTGACGCGGTACTGCCAGGTACTAGGTCACGTGACGAGGTACAGCGAGGCTACGGCTAAACTAGCGCCCAAGAAGAAGAACCAAGAAGTATGTGACCGATGATATGGATAAATGTATTATTAGGCTATACTTTTTATAGCATTGCGAACAATAAAAAGAAATACGAACTTTGCGAAAACTGCACAACTTTTGTCAAACAGAAATGAGCTTCAAAGCTAGCAAGGAAACCCCTTAGAAGCAATGTTCTGTCTATGGATTTTCGTTTTACAAGGTATCAAAATTAACGTTTTATTTCGCTTGGAGGAGAAGGCATCGTTGCTAAAAGACCATACTTTCTCAGGTTTTCATCAGAATCAAAGCCCAGTAGTTTACTTAGACGAAACATGTATTCACACGCATTATACATTAAATAGATGTTGGCAAAGTGATAGTGTGTGAGTAGTATTGTCACACAAAAGTGCTGGTCAGAGTTTGTGTTCATGCAGGCGGAGACAGGTGTTTCAGGACTCAAAAACCAAAACGTCCGACTATCACTCAGAAACGGATAGCAAACATTTTCAAAATTACGTCGAAAACCAACTTATGCCAGGCTTACTATCAACGTCTTGATCCCTTGTAATTATTCACAGCGTATTTACCCAATCGGAATACTTCTAGCCATTGTAGGTGTTGAACATGTTTGACTGTAGTAATGTTCAACAATTTTTTTCCATAGCGCGGGAAGAATAAACATTCAACTGCCATTGAAGGGCTTAGCAAAATTGCTTCAAGCTTAACATGTAACCGCAGTATCGAACATTGCATTGGAATTTCCATATTAGATTTCGTCTTCTGCAAAATTAGTTGTGAGTAAACGCACGGCGCGTAACGCGCTGGCAGCGCTCCACTCATATACTGGCGTGTGCACCGGCCGCGGTGGCCGAGGGGACTGAGGCGCTCCAGTCACGGTCTGCACGGCCACTACGGTCGGGGGTTCGAATCCCCCCTCGGGCATGGATATTTGTGCCGTCCTTAGTATTAGCTAGTTCGTAAGTAGTTTGTAAGTTTAGGGACTGATGACCCCGTAGTTAAGTCCCATAAGATAACAAACATTTGATTTGAACTGGCGTGTGCGCCAGACTGCTTCCCTTCCGGCGCAAACACGACGGCGCTGCCACAGTGCTAAGGAAGATATTAGCCCTCTTCCCTCCTTTTGTTCAGCAGGGGGGCCGGCAGGTAGTCGAGACGCCATGCCACAGTTCCCGAAGCAGCTCCCTCCGAGGTTTGGTTTCGAATCCCCTCATGGGATTGAATGTTGAGTTTGTAATACAGAAAAGAAGGGAGGGGAGGCAGATTTGCCGCCCCGTGCGGCCGTACGTTTCGCACGTGCCTTGCGCCGGCCCTGCGTAGAACAAACACAAAATTGTGTATTTTAGTCTTCATAATGAATAAGTTCTACCAAGAAGCGACGGAAGAATCAGTTAACAAGATACAATTTATTAAATAATTTAATGAATTACAACAATTGAACACATTACAATATTCAAACAATAAAACATTACTAAACACTATGAAATATTACAAATTCTAGTGGTAAACTTGTTATTTAGAATGAAACGGGTGAAAACAAGGAAGGCAAAAAGCAACAATCACTGCTTTGCGCTTATGTTAGGTGGGCAATATATCGACCTCTATCCTATAAAGGGTTAACACGCCAAATTCGAATTAACAAAGCCGACCCCGCATGTGCGGAAACACGGCTATAGAGAAAGGAAGAATTTACTTTACACTTTACAGATCGCTTATTAAATATCCCTGAACTGACGTGTGTCAAATTGCTATACGACTCTGGCAGATGAAAGATTCGTCGACAAAACTGTGCGTGGCGCTCAGGTAGTGGAGAACGCTAGCTGCAGGCGGCGCGTGGCGGCTGTGCTGGCGGCAGTGTGTGGAGTGGCAGGGGAGGCGGAGTGGCAGGAGAGCACGCCACAACCACTGGCTGACAGCAGGTCTGCCGTCTCAGCCACCCATCTGCCGGATGATGAAAAAGTCAGTATAAATTTGAAAACTTAATAAATCACCCAATAATGTACATAGAGAGGTAAAAATTGACACACATGCTTGGAATAACATGGGGCTTTATTAGAACAAAAAAGTTCAAAAAATGTCCGACAGATGGCGCTTCATCTGATCAGAAAAGCATTAAGTAGCATAACAAATTAAGGCAAGGCAAATATTATGTTCTTTACAGGAAATGCTCAATATGTTCACCATCATTCCTCAACAATAGCTGTAGTCGAGGAATAATGATGTGAACAGCACTGAAAAGCATGTCCGGAGCTATTGTGAGGCATTGGCGTCGGATGTTGTCTTTCAGCATCCCTAGAATGTCGGTCGATCACTATACACTTCCGACTTCAGGTAACCCCAAAGCCAATAATCGCACGGAGTGATGTCTGAGAGCCGGCCGCGGTGGCCGAGCGGTCTGCGGCGCGCCAGTCACGTTCTGCACCTGCACGGCCACTACGGTCGGGGGTTCGAATCCCTCCCCCCCCCGGGCATGGATATTTGTGCCGTCTTTAGTATTAGCTAGTTCATAAGTAGTTTGTAAGTTTAGGGACTGATGACCCCGTAGTTAAGTCCCATAAGCTCTACAAATATTTGAACATTTTTTGAGGTCTGGGGACCTGGGAGGCCAAGCATGACGAAAGTGGCGGATAAGCACACGATCATCACCAAACGACACGCGCAAGAGATCTTTCATGCATCTAGCAATATGGGGTGGAGCGCCATCCTGCATAAAAATCGTACGTTCCAGAAGGTGTTTATCAGCCAGGCTGGAGATGATGCGATTCTGTAAATATCGGTGTACCTCTCATCCGTCACTGTAGCAGTTACAAAACCAGAATCACGCAGTTCCTCGAAAAAAAAGGCCCGATAACTGTAGATGTGGTTCTAATAAAACCCCATGTCATTCCAAGCATGTGTGTCAATTTTTACCTCTCTATCTACATTATTCTGCTATTTATTAAGTTTTCAAATTTATACTGACTTTTTGATCACCCGGTATTTATTTATATTTATGCCGTATTTACTCGGCTGTAGTATATCACCGCTTATAGTACCCCTCCCCCTTAATATGAAGGTTGGAATTTAAATAGTGTCAATACTGTTGTAGAGACACTATGCAATGGAATCTACCATTGTCGCTGACAGCACACGTTGTTGACATACCTACGTTACCTCCGAGCAAATGGACTCGTCCGTTCCACGTCACCGGCGTGCGAACTATCGAGGAAATAACAGTAATTTCTGAGCGAGGAGTCTAACGTATGTTTCCGAAACACTGGATGAGACATGGGCCACATCGTACGAGACAAAACTGAAACGCCAATCCAACGAATGGCGTCATAATGGATCGCTGCGAAAGTCGAAAGTGCGTCACAGCCCCGGTATGGTAAAAGTTATGGTGATTCTCGTGTACGACTGTGACGGTGTTATCCTAACGCATTACGTTCATCCACAGCAGACCGTCAATGCATAGTTTCTGGAACAGATTCCCTTACTTCAGATTAATAAATTTTCTCTTCTCCTTCATCCTTAAAAGTTTGTGAGATCATTACGGGACCACTCTTTATATTACCCAACCTGTATTCTCATGCTGCATATTTCTGTGTGTGAAGGCCATTATCTCGGACTACAGCTGGGAGTTCAATGCAGCTATCACTAATAGACAGTGATGTACATAAAAGTTCCTATTTATGAACAATACTTTTGTTTTCAAAAAGACACTCGCATTAAATGTTCAAATGTTACTTTTTATGTATGATCTTGTCAAAATTTTATCCCGTGTATGATAATTTGCTTTTGTTTATAATGCAGTAAATAATTCTACACATATCAAACGACTAGTACCATTTCCGTTTCTTAAATTCTCATAATAAGGAACAACCTTATCAATCAAAACACAACGTCGAAACTACCAAATCGTAAAAATTATAAAGATATTAAATATCAATATATATATAAAGACAGAAAAAATTAAAAAACATGAAGTCTTAAAATGGAAATAAAAATGTATATTCATATGGTATATAATACGATAACCACAAATGGAAGGAAAATGTAACTGTTAAGTAAAAGTTTAATAAACGTTTAAAAATAGCAGGAAACGATGGGTAACGGGTTCGAAAACTAATCGGATCACGGATTTTTTCAGTCTGCGTTTTAACCCAGCCTTCACCTCTCCACGGTGTGAGGAGTCGCCAGAAATGACACGTGTTTCTGATTTCACGTTAAACTGTAGGTCCCCCTTCCCCTGTTGGATAACTGAGGTGGGATAGAGACACACAAATCGCCGAAGTGGCGTCCAGTTGAAAGACTTACATCTGGCCACCGAGCCACACGAAACTTTTATTGCCGGCCGTGGTGGCCGAGGGGACTGAGGCGCTTCAGTCACGGTCTGCACGGCCACTACGGTCGGGAGTTCGAATCCCCCCTCGGGCATGGATATTTGTGCCGTCCTAGTTCGTAAGTAGTTCATAAGTAGTTTGTAAGTTTAGGGACTGATGACCCCGTAGTTAAGTCCCATAAGCTTTACAAACATTTGAACATTTTGAAAGTTTTATTATTGTAATAAACATAGTGATTCGCGATCTCCCTCTCTCCTGTCTATGAAAAATTGCATTCATCTGCAAACGTTCATGCTGATCAGTGAAATAAAATGAAAGTGTGTTAATCAAGATAGGACTTTAAATGATTTACAAAGACGCGGACACTCTTAATGATATAGAGTGAGACAGGAGGAAAGGTACATGCTTTGAGGGGTGATACTACTGCGGATTCTGAACAAAAAACTTCTAATAAACGTATGCCCATTCTTAACCGTTACCGGGTAATTATGAAAACTACAAGGAACAGGATAACTGCAGTAAATTAAGATACTGTTATGGTTTCTTTAATTGTGTAAGTTTCCTCACAAAAAAAAAAAAAAATGTTCAAATGTCTGTACCGTCTATGGGCCTTAACTACGGGGTCATCAGTCCCTAAACTTACAAACTACTTATGAACTAGGACGGCACAAATATCCATGCCCGAGGGGGGATTCGAACCCCCGACCGTAGTGGCCGTGCAGACCGTGACTGGAGCGCCTCAGTCCCCTCGGCCACCGCGGCCGGCTCCTCACAAAAGATGTTCAGACAGTCCACCGTCAACTTAAATGTAGAGTGGACACAAGAGAGGAACTTCTCGCTGGTATTTTACATGATTGTGCTCAAGTAAAGGAATGCAGAACTGGGCCCCGATCAACATCTCGAAACCTATCTACAAGAGCAGAAAAATTCACTGAAGTTGACGGTGGTCTGTTTGAACATCTTCTATGAGGAAACTCATACAATTTAACAAATCAGAAGATAACACTATCTTAATTTATTGTCACCTGCACTTTTCCCGTTCCTAATTGTTGTCATTGCTTACCCGGAAACGGTTAAGATAAGGGCATGCGTTTATTAGAAGGTTTTTTTGTTCGGAATCATCAGTAGTGCAGTGGGTCGAGCGGTTGCTGGCGCACCCCTGGGTGGGCGCGCACTCAGGTGGTGTTGGAGAGCGGGTTATTTGTCAGGAGGCCACACTCCTAACCGCCACCGTATGCCCTGCAGGAAGAGGTAGGGCGATCCAGGTGCCGCCGTTGGCGTAATCAAAGAATATTGTTCGGTAAAACATTTATTCTGAAGTGGTACACATTGCTGCGTACTCCAAGAGACCGGGTCGACGGCATCGGCAGCCTCCTGCCGTACTGTGCGCTGACAGTGCGGCTGCGTCCGCACTAGCGAGGCGTGCGGAGGTAGGCGACCCCTCTGCCGCGCCGTTTGTTGTGGAACCGTACGGAAGTGAGAGATTCACACGTCTGGACTGGTGGTTCTCGGTCCCCAACCTAATTGCTGTCTCGCATCATCTTCATACTGGACTGCGTTGACGGTTGTCGTGTGGTCATGATGTGCGCTGGGTCCTGGCCTACTGGCAGGTAGGCGTCTTCCCTAGGAACGCTGGAGTTCCGGTGTGCAGGACATGGAAGTCCTCCTAGATACTTCCTCTGCGTCCGTAGTTGGTTGTAGCGCAGGAGTCGACATCTCGCCGGTTGCCAGCTGATGTAGAAGAGTGCTGGAGTTCTATAACAGACTTGTACCGACGTTAGAACATGTCAGGGAATCGACTGCTACGAAGTGTAAGCCATCGATTTATCTGACCGACTGACTATGAACTCAAGTGCTGGAGTATATATATTGCGTATGGAGCGACTGATATTTCCCCTACGTGCTCTGCCATGGCCGCATCGGCCTTGTCAAACGAACGTGTCGGCTTTTTACATCTTGACGTGTTCACTTAACAGGTTAGCTGGTGGTTCCAGAAGGCTCCGGATACGCGTTCTTCGTTACATTTAGACATTGTTTCCTCACGTAACGAAGTGACGTGATACTGCGAGCTCGTACTGTTGCATTTTACTTCCGCTGATGCGTGCTATTCAGTCCGGCGCGTGTGCGGCCATTCCTGTCAGCTTGACACAGTAAGTATGACGAAAAGTAGCTGCTGTTCCCCTTCCCCGTTCTGTCGACACACCGCAATGTTTCTACAGCAACCAAGACTTGGAAAAATTTA
Source organism: Locusta migratoria (assembly GCA_026315105.1). NCBI lineage: Eukaryota > Metazoa > Arthropoda > Insecta > Orthoptera > Acrididae > Locusta > Locusta migratoria. Next base: position 365,258,228 of record CM048755.1, read on the forward strand.
CCGCTATACTTCCGCTACAGAGCTGGTGTGCAACAGTAGTAAGACCCCTCGAAGCATGTACCTTTACTCCTGAGTCACCCTGTATATAAGATAGAAGAGGCGATACGTCCATAGAAGCTGACATGGGACACCTTTGACCTCGAACGCCAGGAACCTCACGAAACCATGCTTGGAATAACAGGCAATCACAAATAGGACAGTGGTGTGCGTGTTTTCCATGCAAAACCTTGCGTTGTACCTCAAGTAACATTTTAACAGAGAGTAACAAAGTAACTTGATATCACTAGCACAGGAGTCCGCCTCCGTAGCTCAGTGGCAGCGTTGCTGGCCGCCGATGTAAGAGGCCCGGGTTCGATTTCCGACAGGGGGCTGGGCGTTGTATGTTTGTCCCCATCATCCCTTTCATCATTATCGACACGCAAGTCCCTGAAGTGGCGTCACTAGAAAGACTTACAGTCGGCGGCCGAATCCCTCTGGGAATATCCCGGCCACTAAAAGCCATACGATTATTTTATTTCAGTACCATAGGAAGGAAATTATACGTAATTTAATGGCATCAGTGTATCATTGCATATTCAATCAGCAGTGCGAAAAACTCTCAGCTTAAAGTACTTACAAAAGTGCAAAAGCACACGTATACAGCAGTACCATACACCTGAAAGTGCTTGTATTAGTCCTCAAAGTGCGGATGCGGGATTTCAATGAAGTGGTTGAAACAAAGTAGGACAGAACAATGTGCACACCACACTAAAGCCACGTTATAACATTACAAATCACTTTTGTATTTACGCAGTCCAATATCAAAAGCCACGCTAATTACATTTTCAAATGATGGTGTTGGTATATCAGTGTCATACCCTGGTTTTCTCCAGGCATATTGCAACATAGGCTTATACCTAGGTGCAGCAAATTGATTGTAGATCATAAGTGAAGTTTCACGATGAAATAAAGACCTTCACTTGTGGTTGGCATCTTGCAGTCTTACAAAATCAGTAATCTTTCTGATATAGAGTATACATTGCCGAAAGAAGTAAAACATCAAGGGGTTGGCAATATTTTATTATTTTCGGTGGCAAGATCTTCAGCGTAACATCTTTGTTTGGAAAACTTTCATCTAGAAGGGCACGATCTGCATGACCCGCCCAGGAATCACACAACAATAGGCTCTTTTCACCACCATCTAATGGCGTTAGCAGAAAGTGCGTTGTTTTGATGGAAATGACACACACGACTGTTTTGTTTATGGTTGCTTGTTACTCGAAGCATGGTTTCGTGTGGTTCCGAGCGCTCGAGGTCAAAGGTGTCCCTTGTAAGTGTAAACCAAGCGAAGCCGGCGAAGACAGCAAGTCGTCACTAAAGATGGAACCATGCTTGCGCAGTGGTTGACGTTGCTAAACAGTTCGCTTTCGTTGAAGTACAGCATTTCTCAGTACATCTGCAAAGACTGCGAATTTTACAATAAGCCAGTGACACCATTATATCACCATAATGTAGGCAAAGCTTTACGAACATTAACGATAATGCAGTTCATATTCAACTAACATCACCTGTTGCTCATGTTATTACACAGTTCCTATGAATTAAGATAAATAAGATCTGTACATGAGGAGGTAATGAGTGGAAGTACATTATAGTAGTACTGTTAACAGCGTTGAATTGATTCTTGTCAGGAACGTGTAAAGGTACCTTATTACAGTAAATTCTGTTTTTAAACTGAATAGAAAAGTAATATTGATTTGTAGAGATTTACGATTTTGCTCACAGCTAGTGCATTAATCTATTAAGGTGTAGGAATTTTTCTGAGTCAGAGTTTCCCGGCTGTTTATCGATCTGTCAGAATAGAGAGAATGGAGCTGGTGAGTGTGCCGGCGGAGCTGCCCAGTACAAGACGCGAGGCTTACACGTCTAAGATTACCTCCTGGTTCTGCGGGCTCTGCGGAACAGCTTCGATCGTGTGCAGACCCTCTCCCGTGTAATTCGATTTTCTGAGAAAACTTTGCCAGCAAACTCCGTTAGCCGACTGCCCTCTTGGGTGGGGAAGAGGAATGGCCCACGCAGTAGTCCTCCATCAGGCTGCCTGCTTTCTTTCCCTCTCTACGACCTCTGGGACACGCGCGCCGCACTCGCGTTTCTGCGCCACACACAGGCCAGGAAGGTAAGGCATCGACTACAACAGAGCTGATATCGGGCGTTCCACAGGGTAGTGTTATTGGTCCTCTGCTGTTCCTTATTTACATAAACGATTTAGGGGAACATCTAAGTAGCTCTCTTAGGTTGTTTGCAAATGACGCCGTCATTTACCGTCTAGTAAAATCATCTGAAGATCAAAACCAACTGCAGAACGATCTGAATAATATATCACTATGGTGTAAAAATTGGGAAATGACTCTAAATAATGAGAAGTGTGAAGTCGTCCACATGAGTACGAAAGGAAATCCGTTAAACTTGTTTACATGATAAATCAATCAAATGTTAAGGCCGTAAACTCCACAAAATACCTAGGAATTGCAATTACGTCTGACTTAATTTGGAAAGAACACGTAGATAATGTCGTGGGAAAGGCGAACCAGAGACTGCGTTTTATTGGTAGAACCCTTAAAAGATGCAACATAACTCCCACTTACATAGGTAGAAATGATCATCAGAATAAAATACGAGAAATCAGAGCTCGAACGGAGAGATTCAGGTGTTCATTCTTCCCACGCGCTATTCGAGAGTGGAATGGGAGATAAAATATTATAACGTTGGTTCGATGAACCCTCTGCCAGGCACTTAACTGTGAGTTGCAGAGTACCCTATGTAGATGTAGAAGTAGCTGTAGATGTAGACCCACTTCTTTGTGGTATTACCATCTGTTATTGGGGCTATGAACAATTTGAAACTCATTTTGTGATGTCCATACCACACACTTTGAAATTTAGAAGGTAGCATAGATAAGGGAACGTAAAGTTATCTACAACTTGTAAAGAAACGAAGGACGTGAATGGAACGAAGTTATAGAAAAGGGAATAAGACATGTTTGGACCTACCGTTTATTTTATTCAGTACTAGCTGAAAACCCGGGGTCTCCCAGGTATACAGGGTGTTACAAAAAGGTACGGACAAACTTTCAGGAAACATTCCTCGCACACAAAGAAAGAAAATATGTTATGTGGACATGTGTCAGGAAACGCTTAATTTCCATGTTGGAGCTCATTTTAGTATTTTTCTTTAAATGTAAATGTAAACCAGTTGTTTCCGTACCACGTACAGCGTGTGCAGGCACTATCAGCAGTTGATTGGCTTCCACTGGTACACTTCTGCGAATGGTTCATCCAATAATGTGTCACTTCTCATTTCAGTGCAAATGTTCTATTTACAGATGAGGCTTCATTCCAACGTGATCAAATTGTAAATTTTCATATTCAACATGTGTGGGCTGACGAGAATCCGCACGCAATTGTGCAATCACGTCATCAACACAGATTTTCTGTGAACGTTTCAGCAGGAATTGTTGATGTCTTGATTGGGCCTCATGTTCTTCCACCTACGCTCACTGGAGCACGTTAACATGATTTCATACGGGATACTCTATCTGTGCTGCTAGAAAATGTGCCTTTACAAGTACGACACAACATGGGGTTCATGCACGATGGAGCTCCTGCACATTTTAGTCGACGTGTTCGTACGCTTCTCAACAACAGATTCGGTGACCGATGGATTTGTAGAGGAGCCCTGGAGAATAGCGTATTGTATCACAGCCGTCCACTATACGAGCACGAAGAGTGTCTATATTTGGTACCGGGGTTGCGGAGACAAGAGCTTTCAAATGCCCACATAAATGAAAGTCAAGAGGGTTGAGGTCAGGAGAGCGGGGAGGCCATGATTCCATGGATGTGATACAATACGCCATTCTCCAGGGCTGCATCAGCGCATCAGGGATTCCATGCGACGGAGGGTGGATGTATGTATCCTCGCTAACGGAGGACATTTTCAACATTTCCTGTAAGAAAGTGTTTGAAGTCACGCTGGTACGTTCTGTTGCTGTGTGTTGCCATTCCATGATTAATGTGATTTGAAGAGAACTAATAAAATGAGCTCTAAGATGGAAATTAAGCGTTTCCGGACACGTGTCCACATAACATATTTTCTTCCTTGGTGTGTGAGGAATGTTTCCTGAAAGTTTGGCCGTACTTTTTTTTGTAACACCCTGTATACGAGGGGGAGTTGGAAAATAGGTTTCCCCTGTCGACTGTCGTCGGAGTTACGTATGAAAGGAAAAAAATAGAATGAGACATTAAGATTTTTTTATGCTTCAAAAAGCCTTCCAGGAAAAAATCAGGGCGTTGCATAAGGAAGAAATGTTGAACGGCTTGTATGACGTCAGACCTGCTTCCAAAGCATCTTCCGCCGAGAGTCTTTTTCACAGCTGGAAACAGATGGATGTCACTCGATGCGAGATCAGGACTGTATGGCGGATGGTGTAGGCGCTCCCAACCACGGGTTGCAATATGGTTTTGCGTTGCCGTCGCCGAGTGTGATCTCGCATTGTCATCCAAAAGCAGACCGCCAGATCTGAGAAGGCCAGGCCGCTTTTTCCGAATCACGTCTTTAAATTTCGACAGAGTGGCACAGAACCGCGCAGCGTTGATGGTTGCATCCTCCAAAAAGTGCAGCGACAGAACTCCTTGGGCGTCCCAAAAAACGGGGGTGTTTTTGAAATTGTTTCGGACAGGTGATGACGGATGTTTCCACTCCAAGGCCGTTCAGCGCTTCTTGCGTATGCAACGCCCTGATTTTTTCCTAGACGGCTTCTTTAAGCTTATAAAGCGGTGTGACAAATCTCTCAATGTAGTTGGAAATTATGTAGAAAAATAAAGATACGTCCTATCTTTAATGTCTGATTATATGTTTTTCCTTTCATACACAACTCTGGCCACAGTCGACAGGGGAACTTTTCCAACTTCCCCTCGTATCTACTCCAGTGTTAAGTTAGTCCATCTCTCCTTCCTCGTAATCTCTCTGTCTACGTTCTCTTTCCTTCTCTCTCTGTCCATATCCCCCTCCCTCCCTCCCTCTATGTTCGTTTCCCACCTCTCTTTTCATCCCCTGCCACCCCCTTTCTGCCCATCTCCACGTCCCCTTTCTCTGCCAGTCACCTCCTCTTCTTTGTCCAACTCCTCCTCCACCTCCTCAGCCCATTGTCTCCTCCATCTGTTACAAATTATACATGTTGTTACGAAAAGGTACGGCCAAACTTTCAGGAAACATTCCTCACACACAAAGAAAGAAAATATGTTACGTGGACAACTGTCCGGAAACGCCTAATTTCCATGTTAGAGCTCATTTTAGTATTTCTCTTTAAATGTAAATTGAAATAATTCGTGCAGACAATTGTCAAAATACCTTACTGTTACGTTAGGGTATACTGTACTTCCTCGATTGAAGGAAGGTAATGTTGACTTCAGTGCTTGTGTTGACATGTGACTTATTGATCTACAGTACTAGCATCAAGCACATCAGTGCGTAGCATCAACTGGTTAGTGTTCATCACGAACGTGGTTTTGCAGTCAGTGCAATGTTTACAAATGTGGAGTTGGCAGAGGCCCATCTGATGTATTGATTAGCACGGGGCAATAGCCATGGCGCGGTACGTTTGTATCGAGACAGATTTCCAGAATGAAGGTGTCCCGACAGGAAGACGTTTATGGGGGCATTTGAAAGCTCTTGTCTATGCAACCCCGGTACCAAATGTAGAGACTCTTCGTGCTCATATTGTGGACGACTGTGATACAATAGGCCATTCTCCAGGGCTGCATCAGCGCATCAGGGATTCCATGCGACGGAGCGTGCACGCATGTATCCACGCTAACGGAGGACATTTCGAACATATCCTGTAACAAAGTATTTGAAGTCACGCTGGTACGTTCTGTATCTGTGTGTTTCCATTCCATGATTAATGTGATTTGAAGAGAAGTAATAAAATGAGAGAAAGAGAAAAAGAGAAGTAATAAAATGAGCTCTAACATGGAAATTAAGTGTTTCCGGACACATGTCCACGTAACATATTTTCTTTCTTTGTGTGTGAGGAATGTTTCATGAAAGTTTGGCCATACCTTTTTGTAACACCCTGTAAAACTCTGCTAACTTTCACGTTGTTCAGTGAAGTGGTTTCTAAGTAAATTGCACGTTACTCTCCGTCATGCGCCGTATGAAATCTTACGTACAGTCTTAGACAAAAAAATTGATCGCCGGCCGGCCGACTCAGAATGCTAAGTCCGCCGATGAGCACGATCTGGCAACACTGTAGAATGCGGTACTGTCAGGAGGAAGTGTTATGTCCTTCTCGAGACGTTTCTGTGATATGTGCGCGCGTGGTCTCGCGGTAACAGTCGCGTTTACAAGTGTATATGTAAGCAGTCGCGAGATCGAAGCCAAACACCTTCAATTTTTTTTTTAGACCGCAAATCGGATGTCTTCGTTATCAGTGTGGAAGAACCTCAAATACAACAGCGAAAAGTCCCAGAAATATTACACAAAAGAACTCGCTGCTGCATCAAAACTGACCTGTTTACTCTCGGGAGTAGTGGGCGCCGGCTACGGCGACGCGCCAGCGGCCGCATCTCGGCTGCCGCCTGCGGACTCAGTGACAGCGGCGCGCCACTGTGAGTTCGTTTACCGGCTGTTATATCCTTACCTCAAGTTCTGGTACTTAGATAACTATCACGTATTGAATTTTTCTGACATATATGAACATGATCTAAACGTCGTAAAGTAGAATCGGTATAAAGGGTCATAGGGGTGACTATTACCACATTTTTCTTGAACGTCATCAGGCCGCTCAATCAGGATTCCTACTCACGATTGTTACTAGTAACGAGTTATGATGCTCTCATGCTGACATCTTAAGAAGAAATTAATGACTGAGTACTAAAAGATTTTTATGCTCAGCAAAATGCAAACACAACGCCAGTGTGCGCCCATTTTTTGCAAACAACTGAGACACCATTTAGTCGCACTGTGAGGACAAACGACCTAAAAACTTACATAATGTGTTAGTATTACATTATAATAATTCCCGTTGATTTCACAAAGAATACATCGAATAGTGTGCTTTGGAAGTCACCCATTGCGCACCTACTCTTTCTATCATATGTCCTCAAATGTTTATCTTTCCTGACCCTACTCGAATAACCTTCGACAAAAATTATTTCCAGGCGAAAATTCACGTCGAACATCGATTGGCGTCATAATTAGCTTGGAATCAGTTAGATTCTTAAGGGAGAGATATGGTAAACTACCAGAAAGTTGTCAGACTTTCGCATAATCTGATAGAATAAAGCAAGTAACCACAAGAGGTTTCTTGTTGTTTTCGATGTGGATTCGTGCAACTCCTGTCACGGAAACAGCAAAAAAATTCTACTCCAATGAGACCCAAACCAGCGACCAAAGCCACCTCTCCGTGGCAGACGACGACTTTACCTCAGAGCTAGCGAGGAACTGTTCACCCCAGTTCTTTCCTACTGCCACATACATCAGTAGAACATATAAGTCGCAACGTAAGAGATTAGTTGGAACTTCGCCGTGTAAACAATTTTCTGGGCCCAAAAGCATGAACAAATAGCCTTCTGTCGCCTCTCGACTGAGAAACCTGTCAGATTATGCAATGGACATTATAGGAAACATCAAGTGAATTTATGAGCATAGTTCTGTGCCAACCAGGAAGTAAGACCTCGGTACCAGCGTTGACAGACTTACACTGCGATGTTGCCAAGCTTCAGTCATACTATCAACAGGAAGAATAAGAGCCGTGGTGATTGCCAAGCGAGCTCGACAGAGACTTAGCTCGCGCCTCGCGCGCCTGCAGGGGGTCTGAACACCTAATGAGCACTGCTCGCAAGTCTGTAACTAGCTTTAATGAGTCGATCGTTGTCACTAATAAAAATATACAGATGCAACGACCTCTAACATAGTAATAAGTGTCTCAATCATTTGCGTATTCTGTCTTAAGCGCAATGACAACAAAAGTCATTCACCAGTGCTGCTTTACATTTTTTCGAGCATTTCCATTGATTATTCTGAAAACATTAGACGTAAGCGTCAGTTTCCTTTACAATTATAGACTCAGAAAATATCTTTCTTGATATCGCTGTTAGAGGCACAAACGAACGAAGAGAGACAAAGAAACGAAAAGAAATCAATGCCGCATTGTTTTCAAGATGTGAACATTTCTGGGAAAGCTTCGTACCATGGTGTGCAAAATAAGAAGAGCTTCTGTTATCCAAACATAGAATTAGGGACAGTAATGTATAGATTAATTTATCCGTCATAATCTCCCATGTTGTACTTTACTTTTGTTTCCAGGTTGATTCCAATTTCTTATTTCATCCTCTTTCGATAGCTGCTAACTTTATTACGTTCTTTATTGTGATTAGTTCAGATTATTTGACGATGTTCCTTTCTAAGTATTTATTTTATTCTTTGCTCATGATATTGTTCATTTATTCTTCCAGAAGTATAAGAATAATTGTTTCTTTAGCCTTTTATCATTCATTTAATACATATGTCCAACAAAAGGTAACCCTCACTTAACCATTCCGACTGATATTGTTTTCTATATTTTTGTAGGTTACATTACTTGGATTTTCCAAACGTCTGTACTTTCTCTTGGACCCATTTTCTTTCTTATAATCCGTCTGTTATTCTTTTTGTGTCGTCTGCACATTTGATAAAGGTGTATATTTGCAACACTTAAACTAATATTTTATATTCCTTCTAGTATTAGCATCACTTAATCATAATGAATAAGAATTTATACAATGCTGGCACTATTTATAATTTTCAACGTCCTTTGTGCAGCCGTTACCTGTAAGGACATCGATCGGAGTTATGTGCTCAGTATTGTTGCAAACACAGAATATCAAATCGTCCAGTGTTTTTTATACCTCCTAAGTAGACCGTTAGACACGTAAATCAGTATGTGGCTTTTCCGACGAAATAGATATTGTTTCCGCGCATCTCCTATAGCATTAACGTGAGCGTTGTTCTGAGATAGAGGGAGTGGTGCTGTGGCTATGGTTTGCGGTTATCATGCGGACGTGTACAGAATATCTTTATAATATGCAATGGAAAATTATTGAGACATGTGCTTTTGTCGTAGCAGTTGTATTAATAAACAAACTTTCTTCATACTTGAGTATTTGCTTGAGTATACACTGATCAGGCACTTTGCCATCAAAACTTTGTAGAGAGAAGAAACGTAGGCTTTTACTGCGTAAAAATATACCACGAGCAGGTACTCAACTTTACTGTGATGTTTCTTTTTGCAGGCAGGTAGAAGGTTTCACTAAAAATGTATAAAGCAGGCAGCATGCATAAGCCTAATGGAGAAAATATTTCGAGGGAAGTTTCTATAGAAATACAACATTCTGTTCTGCATCTGTTTAACGTGCCTGCTTTCACACTAATGATCAGATCTGCGTGGTTAACGTCAAAATTGATCGCAGTAATAATAATTTTTAAATTATTTTTCAAAGCGTTAGATTGGCTGGCCAGTGCTTACCTTTGTGCTGTACCACCAATAGTTACACAAATGAAGAAAAAAAGAAAACATACGAAACGGACAAGCTTTCGGAACACAGTTCCTTCTTCAGGTGGGAGAGAAGGGAAGAAAAAATGATGGGAATGGAAAGTCAGGGAAGGTAAATCACGACCTAGGACATGAGGATGGTGTTAAGGAGTGTGGAAGTCAGAGGTAATGTATTTTAGTACTGAGTCAAGTCAGAGAGAATATGTAAGCAAAGAGGAAAGAGCAAGCAGTACACACACACACACACACACACAAGCGCACGCACACACTCACACTCACTCACACACACACAAACACACACATATAACTTTCTCTGAGGAGAATTTCCATCATTAATCAAATAATAATAATTTTTGGAATTTAAATAAACTATGTTTTCGGGTATCACCTGCATATTCCATGAAATGTGGACAGTACTCCAAGAATTGGTGTTTTAGTTACATGTGCGACAAATTCTGTTCCTAATTTTTTTCTACCCCTTTAGATAAGATATGTCAGAAATTTCTTTTGTCCCTAATTCTGTTCAGAACGTCCTCATTACTCAAATGATCTATCCATCTATTCTTTAGCGTTCTCCTGTTGCAAGAAATTTAGAAAGATATCCTCTTCTTGTCTGAACTGGTTTATCGTCCACGCTTCACTGCCGTACAAGGCCTTCAGAAAAGACTCCATATCCCTTAAATTCTCTTCTTCAGAAATACTTTTTCTCCCATTGCATTCTACGTTTTATGTCTTCGCTACTCCGGGCATCAGAGGTTATTTTACAATCCAAATAACAAAACTCAGAGTAGCGAGGTAGGGCGGTGGTTCGCACAATGGACCCGCATTGGGGTGGTTGGTGGTTCAAATCCACCTCCGGTCATCCTGATTTACGTTTGCCATGATTTCCCTACATCCCTCCAGGCGAAAGTCTGGATGCGTCCTTTCAAAGGGCACCCCCGATTTACTTTCCCATCCTTATCCGAAATAGGGATTGATGACCTGAGTAGTCTAGTGCCTTCAAACCACAACCCAACCCTCCAAACCCCCCGTCCCCACACACACACAACCAACAAACCTCATCTACAACTTTTAATGTCTCGTTTTCTAATCTATTACCTTCCACATCAGCTGATTTTCTTAGACTAAATTTCGTTAGTCTTTTTTTTTTTTGCTGTTGTTAATGTTTATTTCACACCCTCTTTTCAAGACACGGTCCATTCCATACAATTGCTCTTCTAGGTCCATTGCAGTCTCTGACAGAATTACTACGTCATCGGCAAATCGCAAAGTATTTACTTCTTGTCCCTGAAGTTTAATCCTTTTCTCGAAATTTCTTCTTTCTCTCCTTCACAGCCTACTCAGTGAACAGATTGAACAACATTGGGGAAAAAGCTACAGGCCTGTCTTACTCCCTTCACAACTACTGTGTCCCTTTCATGCTCTTACAAAAGCCGACTGGCGTTTGCACAAATTGTATACTACCCTGCGGTCTTACTGTACGATGATTTGGGTAGCTTGTTATCAAAGACGGACATCTGTCGTTTGTAAATAACTGAGATAAACCATTTTTATTACGAAACGTGGAGTTAATACGTATGCATATTAGACTGATCATCACTTAGTTGAAAATGATCACCAAAGCAGTATTGAAATACACGTTTCGTAATTAAAATGGCGTTTACCTCAATTATTTGTAAACGACGGATAAGAAGCTACTCATATATTTATGCAGATTCTGTCCTGTACTGTCGGCATGATAACTTCCGACTAAAGCCGCTGCACTTCTGTTAGTTGCTTAATATAGGTATCACGTTAGTGGTATAGATGGTACGCAAAATACTTCAGTTAGAAGTCTGGTATTCAGTAGAGGTTCCTCCAGGTTGGGTAACTGATCCGATGTCTCATCAGTTCTAAACTGCATCGTTTGGTATGATTCAGCCAGTCATGCTCAATCTGACATGATGAACACGGAAATGTTATATGACAAAGGCCTCTTAGCGATATTTGAACCCGACTTGTTAGACACCGTATACAAAACATTAATACATTGCGTAAATTACAAATACAATCAATGCCTGATGACTAAATACCATTGAAGTGCCATTACGTTTATTGTCTGACAAACAGTTAAATATAATTCATGTGTAATAATCAATAATCATAGGAAATTTACGTCTTCGTCTACAACGAGCTCATCTGAAGAGTAAATTACAATGTCTCTTGTAATTTACAGCATGGAAAACCTATTTTCGTAATTCGTTGTTGTGCCATGGATGAAGATGAAGTGTGAGATGTAGTAATCATGATTGATCAAGTGGCTTATGAAATGTGTATTACACGATGTCACGCGAAAACGAAGAAAGTAACAATATCCGCTACCCATATAGGCCATGATTTCAGTCAGGACACAGGACGAGACATTTCTTTACGCTAGTGGAAGGCACCACTGGGCATCGATTTCTATCTCTCACTTTTTTCTTTTTCTAAAGCCTGTGAGAGTTAACTGTGGGTCATCAGTCCCTAAACTTACAAACTACTTATGAACCAGCTTATACTAAAGACGGCACACATATACATGCCCCAGGGAGGATTCGAGCCCCCGACGGGGAACGGCCTCGGTTTTGTAGCATAGCGCCTCATTGTTCACTCACTAGCACCGCTTTCAGTCTGAGACTAAAATACTAGAGGGAAGAGTGAACGAAACCGATGCCAAGACAATTTCTTTAACTAACGGATCAGAACGCATAAACGCCTAATGATGAGCAAAACGATCTTGAAATGTGTGCTGAGCTGCCAGCGATGGCTGACGTGTGGGGATGAGTTATGCCTGAGTGATTGTGTGTTTGAATGTTTCTCTTTCTGAAAAAGGCTGCGGCCTAAAATTTAAATTGTCTGGATGTGAATGTCTTATTTGTGTCTGCCTGTGACTCAGCGTTCTTCTTTACGGCGAATTGTTTCCTATCTTTTGTTATTTTGTTATTATTACTGCAGAATGTTAAATTTGAGATAGATTAAATAGTAATGCGGCCGAAAAATCCCACCTGGGATGTCCCGGACAATAATGCCATATGATCACTTCATTACAATTATTCTAACAGCAGCTTTCTAACTTAGCCTGCACTAAAGAAATGAGAGAATCTTCATAGACTCGACAATATATCACCACCTGCGTACTGCTGCAACAAACCATACAGTTAAATCCCACCACAAAGTATGTTTAAAGCTGGAAGCTTTACTATGCCTGTATTTTAAATGGGTACGACTGCAACATCAACTACAAGAATCCTACGAAACACCTGAGTTCGTAATCGTCGGATGACATAGAATTCGCCACACTTGTCGGTTACTACTATTACATTGTTTATCTGTTAGAAACGAATTTATGTCAGTCATTGAACTGCAGTTTGATTGGTGGAGCTGTAACAATGGAGGCGTTTATGTCTTCAAAATAAAAGTACAATAACCTCTCAAAAAATAGTTTTTCACTTCCAAAAGGACGTGGCAGACTGCTACAAAACAGAAAATAGAAAAACCGAAAATACAGTCGCAGCCAGAAAGACACGGTGATATTGCATTTCACTGCGATTAACTGGCATATTATTTCTCTGGTTATGTGTGTGGTACCAGAATTTGAATGCTTATTACCCGCTACTGCAAAACTCTTTCACTGGCAGAAAATAAGTCCTACAAACCGACGTAGTAGCGCATGGATAGTCTCTACAAGATCTGTCTGCCTGTCTGTGCCGTCGTACTAAACGCCTACAGTTCTCATTTGAATATTGTGACAGGGTGGAGACATCGTTCGTAACTACACCGTGCACCGACTCAGAAGCACTCTATGGAAAATGAGCTCAACGCTAAGCTAGTTGAACGTATTGAAATCTCGGTAAGTCTCTGTTTTGAGCGCAGTGCAAGTTTGAGAACTCTTTGGCACCGGAGTGACCGCCGAGTTACTTCCGGTATGACACAGAAACTTGATAAAGTCACTTAATATCTAACTGTCTGTTTGGTGAATAATCTCAGTTACTTTCTTTAACGGTGCGACATCGGCGCATTACTTTCTACTTCAAGTGCAGTTGGCGATTAGTTGTAACCACCAATGGAACAAGCAGGAAGTGAGACGTAGCAGCGCGACAGTAGAGAGATGACGTGTCTACTTCTTAAGCGAGGGCTGCTTTAGGTCATGGTATCAGTCCCTCTGCAGATCAGAATTTTAACCCTATTTTGAAAGAGCTACCAGCCGTTTAAGAAGATAACATAAAGGCTACAGAATTAGTCACTAATAATAGCGTTACACGTAATGAGTGTACTAATGACGTTTATGTGCAAACGCAATAATTTGGATTTTGTCGCTTTGAAAGTGTGTGTGCAATACTCCTGCTCCCAACTTTTGAATCCTGTCTGACCAGTGACAACGTCGCACGATGGTCAACTCATCATAGTCCATGACTTACCTGAGTTATCGAGTCTTCCTTTCTTGTGTAAAATCATGAATACCGGAAAAATCTTTCTTGAAACGGGAAATATCTTTTGTGAGGTGATTAGCACAAACGTAATCGCACCATACATACGTTTCGAACTATCTCCACAGATGTCATACCTATATGAGAGTCAGTGACAACATGTTTTAAAAATCTTGAAGCATATCGAATATTATTTGCATAAATAACCGAGGCGATTCTTCCAGCTCGCTCGGCCAGAGGAGTGTCGCATCTGTAATTTTTTGTTGTTGTCTTTTTTAAGGGAGGGAAACTGAGATCAATCTTAGCAATCAACATAGAACAAACACTATCCAACGACCGCAAAGAATAGCTCTACTAGGAAAAAGAAAGCAGGGTTCCACTACCACTGCGGTACAAATTTTCAATATTACCGCTGTCTACCTGAATTCACTTTCCTGCAACTCTCGAGAAGTTTAAAGAATTCGATTAATAAAATGACGTCACAAAGCCCCTTTAGTCAGACTCAAACAACGAATATCATACTGAAAGTGATTGTCAACTCGGTAATAATCGACGGAGTTCCAGGACCTGTAATACTAATGAAATATTCGCACGTATTATCCCTTCTCTAGTGTAAGTGAAATGCACCAAAACAAAAGTAGGGCTTAAGTAATTCATTTCTGTGAAATCCAAGAATTTGTATTGCAGTGGTCTGTAGATCAAGAAAGTATTTCCATTAACTGTTATTTCTTTTTCATTTATTTGCATATAGACGCTTTTTATTCGCTTAATTCCACCATTTTTTGGTTTGTGGAACTGAAATCGACACCTCAGCTAATCATCCAACTGAATATTACTATTTACGTTGAGTATTCATCTTCAGAACAATAGCAGAATACTGTCGGGAAAACTGACATCAATAGCCCCATTAATGTAGATATAAACCTGTACTTTGTGTCATTTATTAGACCTCTATAGTGGGTGTAGGGGTGAGAGCAGGAAGTGGACGTGAACGAGAAGTGATAGACTCATGCTTGTTGAACACTTTCAGTAAGTAATAACACTGTCGTGAAAGAAATGAAATCGTTAGTAGGAAGATCAAATTATAAAATTTAGCTGCGTATAATTGGCATCTGATAGGTTCGTGTTATGTGGAGAGGTGTCGATACTGTTCACTAACTGTTGAGCAACAGAACTTAACAGAACTGTGATATATTCCGAAATAGTGACATTTTGGCGTTATCCATTGGCAGCATAGACAAAATCAATGAAATTTCTATAAGAATCTGATCAACTGTGTCATCATATTAAGGCCCAATGGTTCTCATATGAATATTGTGGGAGCTTGGACCTTGTATTCATATGAAAACGGCTGGGGTAAAAAAGTAATTAAAAATAAAAAAAACTGTGCAACTGCTGCATGCAATATCAGCACTATGCTCTGCTTCGTTAACCCATAGTTATTTTGGATTTAGGGTTCATTCTGCCAGAATGTTATGCACAGTCATCAAAAGGTTTTCAGTATATTTGCTGCTCGTTTTTGTTAGGGGATTTGATGGGACTCTATACAACAGGTGATAGTATCATTTTTGCAATATTTGTAGACTGGATGACAGTTTGGCTTAAAGATAATTTAATCTATACATTACTGTCCCTAATTCTATGTTTGGATAACAGAAGCTCTTCTTATTTTGCACACCATGTTACGAAGCTTTCCCAGAAATGTTCACATCTTGAAAACAATTCTGCATTGATTTCTCTTCGTTTGTTCGTCTCTCTTCGTTCGTTTGTGCCTCTGACAGCGATATCAAGAAAGATATTTTCTGAGTCTATAATTGTAAAGGAAACTGACGCTTACGTCTAATGTTTTCAGAATAATCAATGGAAATGCTCGAAGAAATGTAAATCAGCACTGGTGCATCTGTATATTTTTATTAGTGACAACGATCGACTCATTAAAGCTAGTTACAGACTTGCGAGCAGTGCTCATTAGGTGTTCAGACCCCCTGCAGGCGCGCGAGGCGCGAGCTAAGTCTCTGTCGAGCTCGCTTGGCAATCACCACGGCTCTTATTCTTCCTGTTGATAGTATGACTGAAGCTTGGCAACATCGCAGTGTAAGTCTGTCAACGCTGGTACCGAGGTCTTACTTCCTGGTTGGCACAGAACTATGCTCATAAATTCACTTGATGTTTCCTATAATGTCCATTGCATAATCTGACAGGTTTCTCAGTCGAGAGGCGACAGAAGGCTATTTGTTCATGCTTTTGGGCCCAGAAAATTGTTTACACGGCGAAGTTCCAACTAATCTCTTACGTTGCGACTTATATGTTCTACTGATGTATGTGGCAGTAGGAAAGAACTGGGGTGAACAGTTCCTCGCTAGCTCTGAGGTAAAGTCGTCGTCTGCCACGGAGAGGTGGCTTTGGTCGCTGGTTTGGGTCTCATTGGAGTAGAATTTTTTTGCTGTTTCCGTGACAGGAGTTGCACGAATCCACATCGAAAACAACAAGAAACCTCTTGTGGTTACTTGCTTTATTCTATCAGATTATGCGAAAGTCTGACAACTTTCTGGTAGTTTACCATATCTCTCCCTTAAGAATCTAACTGATTCCAAGCTAATTATGACGCCAATCGATGTTCGACGTGAATTTTCGCCTGGAAATAATTTTTGTCGAAGGTTATTCGAGTAGGGTCAGGAAAGATAAACATTTGAGGACATATGATAGAAAGAGTAGGTGCGCAATGGGTGACTTCCAAAGCACACTATTCGATGTATTCTTTGTGAAATCAACGGGAATTATTATAATGTAATACTAACACATTATGTAAGTTTTTAGGTCGTTTGTCCTCACAGTGCGACTAAATGGTGTCTCAGTTGTTTGCAAAAAATGGGCGCACACTGGCGTTGTGTTTGCATTTTGCTGAGCATAAAAATCTTTTAGTACTCAGTCATTAATTTCTTCTTAAGATGTCAGCATGAGAGCATCATAACTCGTTACTAGTAACAATCGTGAGTAGGAATCCTGATTGAGCGGCCTGATGACGTTCAAGAAAAATGTGGTAATAGTCACCCCTATGACCCTTTATACCGATTCTACTTTACGACGTTTAGATCATGTTCATATATGTCAGAAAAATTCAATACGTGATAGTTATCTAAGTACCAGAACTTGAGGTAAGGATATAACAGCCGGTAAACGAACTCACAGTGGCGCGCCGCTGTCACTGAGTCCGCAGGCGGCAGCCGAGATGCGGCCGCTGGCGCGTCGCCGTAGCCGGCGCCCACTACTCCCGAGAGTAAACAGGTCAGTTTTGATGCAGCAGCGAGTTCTTTTGTGTAATATTTCTGGGACTTTTCGCTGTTGTATTTGAGGTTCTTCCACACTGATAACGAAGACATCCGATTTGCGGTTTAAAAAAAAAAAATTGAAGGTGGTAGGATTCGATCTCGCGACTGCTTACATATACACTTGTAAACGCGACTCTTACCGCGAGACCACGCGCTCACATATCACAGAAACGTCTCGAGAAGGACATATCACTTCCTCCTGACAGTACCGCATTCTACAGTGTTGCCAGATCGTGCTCATAGGCGGACTTAGCATTCTGAGTCGGCCGGCCGGCGATCAATTTTTTTGTCTAAGACTGTACATGTTTACGTTCCTCTAGTCTGAATGTTAAGTGTACAAAATTTCGTCAAGACCTGAATAATACCGTGGATATTGTCGAAGTTCATAGGTAAAGTACCCTCGCCAATGCACCATACAAAATTTGAAGTAGTGTCTTTCCTCTTGTATTGAAGATTAAGTGTGAAAAGTTTAATCGCAATCAGATTAACGATATAGCAGCGCATAAAATACGAAAAAACATGATGCGACAATTCCTCAAGTGTCTCAGGTGTTTATGATGTCATATATCATGAAAAATGTTCAAATGTTTGTAGAGTCTATGGGACTTAACCACGGGGTCATCAGTCCCTAAACTTACAAACTACTTATGAACTACTTAATACTAAGGACGGCACAAATATCCATGCCCGAGGGGGAGTCAAACCCCCGAACGTAGTGGCCGTGCAGACTGTGACTGGAGCGCTTCAGTCTCCTCGGCCACCGCGGCCGGCCACATATCATAAACTATAATTAGTACAAAGAAATAATTTTGTACTTACATTCATTGGCATAAAAGGATACTGTCTGCAAAATATGTTTCGAATGCATTAAGTAACAAAGGAGTAATAAATTTAATCGTCATTCATAAAGCGGCGTTTTTCACGCATCTCATTGTTCATGGCGTCATATCTCCTTAACTATATGTTGTACAATGACATAATTATGCCCATAACCTTCACGAACGTTCAAGCAATATGTTGACGCAGTGTTATCGCAATCGGATGAACGGTATGGCCGTACATAAAATACTTACAAATAAGACAAACAAACATTAATGTTTATATATTAGACTAGCTTAATTCCCGCTGCTTCGCACGCGTTGACTGGATGGTCTGCAAGGGTTTTTTCTACTTCTAAATATAAATTTTCATACATTTAGCTTTAAAAATGTTTTCCTCATCAAGTATTTTGATACAACTTGCCACCCCCTATTGCACCACCGATGGCAGAACTCAAAATATCCCGAAACACATTTTTTAAATTCTAACCGTAGTTCCAAATCAAAATTTTTGCATTTCTAGCATCAAATAGTCTTAGTAGCACCCCTAAAAGATTTTTCCCTTATTTCACCCGCTTAATGGTTGAATTTCCAAAAACATCAAAACATCTGTTTTTAAAATTCCAAGCAAAAATCTAAATCCGAAGTTTTGTATTTTTTGCTTCAAAATTGCCTTAATAGCAACAGATTTTCAAAAACCGTTCATCCCCTATTTCACTCCCTTAGTGATGGGAATATCGAAAAATCGCTGATGACTACAGTGTAAGATAAACAACGTCTACAAATTTCAAGTTTCTATCGTTTGTAGATACACTTTTTAGCGCCGTTTTCTATCTTTTAGAAACGGATCGAGAACGCGAAATTTCTTTTATACGCTTTGGCATGTTTCTTGGTACTTTTACTTTTCAAACTGCAATATGTACTTATTTTTTTATTGGTACGTTTGTTGCGGAAAAACAACTGAAGAATGAGCATCACGTTTCGCTGTATATAACCTCTTTGCTATTATAGTGTCAAAAGTCATCGCTGGTCTTCATTTCGAATTTTATATAAGCTGACAACTTTCAACTACTATATCTTCCACCATCTTATAGCTATCGACACGGAACTGCTATTGTGTACAACGGGAAACTTTGTATTACAAAAACACAGAGAGATCGTTTGTCTCCATTATACAGTTTTTGCTGAAGAGCAAAATATTGACACCCACACGTAAAAATTTATAAAAGTCGGTAACTTTCAATTCCCATATATTTCACCCCCTTATCGTAATCAACCCTCTACCACCATAGTGCACAATGGGAGACTGATACTTAGCACCACTATATAAACACTATTGGTTTGTGATGTGTAGTTTTGACTGCAGAGTGAAATATAGGCACAAACACCTCAATTTTCATATATATATATTAAGATTAAGATAAGATTTACACTGACGGAGCAGTGAAGGTCAGTAACATAACATAAAAGAACAGAGGAGTAAACAAATTTCTAGCGCAGCATGTCTAAAACTTGTCCTATTCGGTGATAGGAAATAATGCGAGTCATCGGCGATGCTAAGTTTGAGCACTGAAGCAAGTCTGAAAGGTATACTGTGGTAGTGGCCCGTTACCCGTTGCCCGCACAACAGGCAGAAATGGCGGGTTGCCTAGCTCCTTCTAAGACGCTCACATCAAATACTAACAAAAACATTTGCCACGCTGGAACGACCGAGCGCTTCAAGGCGCCTTGCTGCGGAGCGCGCGGTTGCTCGCCGTCGGAGGTTCGAGTCCTCCCTCGGGCATGGGCGGCTATGTTATCGTTAGCATAAGAAGCTAGTTTAAGTAGTTTGTAAGTCTATGAACCGATAACGCAGCAGTTAAGTTCTTTATATTTTCAAACATTTATCTTTGTCAGAAACAGTCGCGACACTCACTGCTTTGAAAGTCGTTACCAATTTTTTATTTTGTAACGACACTAGCGCTCCTAGTGGTGCGCAAGGCGCCATAATATCAATGTTTGTTTATACTTATTTTTCTACGTAATTAACTAAATAGTTTCTGTATGTTTTGCGTTCCAAGCATTTGTAAAAAAAAACAGTCGTATTCCACTGATTCATTGATATAAACACAACTTATTCATGAGGTAATATTTACGAATATAGGATTTCATAGTCACATATGCAGTCACCTATAATGAAGCGAACAGAATTCGAATACTTACGCAACGCAAATTTTTGTTCCTGCAAGTCCATTTCCGTACAACAGTACAACAACCAGTACAATATTATTCACAGTATTTACTGTGACAGCCTTTTCTGTTACAATCCAGTTATAACATCAAGTGTAGGCGCAACATCTCAGCCACCCTCTGATAGATATTTTTCTTCTGATAATTATTTTTGTTTATGTTTGCGGTTTGGAGTATAGAAACAATAACATCAACGGTTGAATCCTGTCCTTTATTAAATTCCATGTGCATTTGTTTCTTTTCGTTTTTAAAGATAATAAACTAAATTTTTACCTCTCAGTAGAACAGCACTTTTCTTGTATTGTGACATACCCATACCCGGTGAGGTCATGTAGCAGTAACTATTTTACTTTCTACTTACAGGAGTGGTCGTTCAGTTGAGCACAGTTAAGAACCTCTTACCTGTCTTGGATTCAAACGCACACTGCTTTCTGATGTCTAGCCTGTGTGTCACGGTAAATGTGTTCGACCTGCAGAGACAACCGTTTTAGGGTACAGAACATTTCAGATCAATCCTTGTGCACAATACATGGTGGAATAAAACGTCTGTCAAGTTGTAGAGACAGGCCAGCGGCATGTGAAGTTTTGCGCTAAATACCCTCACCGGGTGACTGCGTGTTGTAGAGTGTCAAGTCACGGAATGGTCAGTGCGATATTCCTTGATGGCACCGTGACTACTGAATGGTACATGTAGGTCTTGGAAGATGATTTCATCCCCATTATCTGAAGTAACCCAAATTTCGACACAATGGGATCATCCAAGATGAAGGCCAACCTCATTGAAGCTGCATAATGTTTCTAGGCTACGATTGACAGTCATATTCTCAGGAACTGAAAACGTGTGAGTTTTTTTCGTCGGGCTATTATTGCCGGGAGTCTTCCGGAATAACACGTGGTACAGTGGTTAGCGTCACATATTGCTGTGCTGGCGGTCCCAGGTTAAAATCCTGCGACTGGCAAACAAAATTTAATTCTTTGTATTTACTATTTCTAGAATGTTCTACGTGTTTCTTATGACTGAAGTACTTGTAAGTTCCATAAAATTCCAATACTTTGGTCCTTATCGTGTCATTCTCCGTCTGTCAGACGTCACATTCGAAGTCGAGGATTATGGGCCGTCCTCGAAACGACAAAAACAGAGAGACATCGTTTACGTCCTCCGTATGAAGCCTTACTACGATCCCGAAGAACAGATAGAAAAAGACGGCTTCTTGTTCAAGGACTCTTAAGACCGTTATGATAATGATAAAGCCATGACAGGAGGGTCTGTCGCCGATCTTCGTTACTGCAAGGAAGGCGTGCAGACAGAACGGAATGACAGGAACTGCCGTATAGAGGACTCGTAACAAGATTAAGATCCAGGACACTGCAGCTGGCTCCAAAGGAAACCTAACAGCGGGTCGCTGTTTGTTCAGGAAAGGGAGCAATGGCGAGAGTCTTCCAACAGAACGCGTGGTGCAGTGGTTAGCGTCGCAGAATGTTCGACTGATGTACTTGTAAGTTCCAGAAAATTATTTATGTATATAAATAACGGAGTACTCCAATCAGGAGTTAGCAACAAGCCTGTTCTAAGTGTGAAGTGTTGTGCCCTATTAACGACCCAACCTCCGAATTCCGACCCACTTTCACTGTTGAACGTGACAATTTTAAAGGCAAGGTGTACATCAATAACGCCACACCCATTGCTGAGCTGAAAACAGCCATTCAGGAGGACATGGACAGCATCGATGTTCCGGCACTTCAGTGGTTCATGCAGAATTTCGCTGTTCGTCCGCGCTAAATTACCGCCACGGAAGGCAAAATATCGGACATAGAGCCTAAATCAGAATACCTGAGGTGACGTTTACATGTTGAATAAACTGTGTATACATCGTACTTTGTAACTAATTTTACGTTTTGCTTCATACACGAGGGTTGGGGGGGAGGGGGGGAGCAGAGCTTTGTATGAAAAAAAAAAAAATAGAATGACACATTAAAGATAAGAAATATCTTTATTTTTCTACATAATTTCCAAGTACATTGAGAAATTTGTCATACCGCTTTATAAGCTTCAAAAAGCCGTCCAGTGAAAAATCAGGGCGTTGCATACGGAAGAAGCGTTCAACGGCTATGGGTAAAAGACGACACAGCAGGTGAACGCGCACGTGCAAGACACATAGAAGTCGACCGCGATCAGGCAGATGACTTTCTGTTTCGGATTGTGACGGGGGATGAAACGTGGGTCCACCATTAGACGCCCGAATCGAAGACCGCATCCATGGAGTGGAAACATCCATCATCCCCTGTCCGAAAGAAGTTCAAAAGCACTCCGTCTGCAGGTAAAGTGCTGCTCACCGTTTTCTGGGGCGCCCAAGCAGTTTTGTTGCTGGGCTTTCTGGAGGAAAATGTTCAAATGTTTGTAAAGCTTATGGGACTTAACTACTGGGTCATCAGTCCCTAAACTTACAAACTACTTATGAACTACTTACGAACTAGGACGGCACAAATATCCATGCCCGAGGGGGGATTCGAACCCCCGACCGTAGTGGCCGTGCAGACCGTGACTGGAGCGCCTTAGTCTCCTCGGCCACCGCGGCCGGCTTTTTAAAAAAATCAAATGTTTGTTAAGCTTATGGGACTTAACTACGGGGTCATCAGTCCCTAAACTTACAAACTACTTATGAACTACTTACGAACTAGGACGGCACAAATATCCATGCCCGAGGGGGGATTCGAACCCCCGACCGTAGTGGCCGTGCTGACCGTGACTGGAGCGCCTTAGTCACCTCGGCCACCGCGGCCGGCTTTAAACTATCGGACCAAACTGCGTGATCATCAGTCCGTAGCTTACAAACTACTTAAACCTAGGTAAACTAACCTAAGGACAAACACACACGCCCATGCCCCAGGGAGGACTCGAACCTCCACGGCGAGCAACCGCGCGCTCCGCAGCGAGGTGCTTTAGACCGCTCGGCTACTCCACCGCGGCATTCTGGAGGATGCAACAATCAGTGCTGCGCGGTACTGTGCCTCTGTCGAAATTGAAAGAGGTGATTCGGAAAAAGCGGCCTGGCCTTCTCAGATCTGGCGTTCTGCTGCTGAATGACAAGGCGAGACCACACTCAGCGACAACACCGCAAAACCATATTGGTAACTCTCGGTTGGGAGCGCCTATACCGTCCGCTACACAGTCCTCGCACCAGTGCCTTCATTTTTTCCGGCTTTCAATAAGACTTTTGGCAGAAAACGCTTCGGAAGCGAACAAGCTGTTCAACGAAACTTCCTGGCAGATTAAAATTGTGTGCCGGAACCGGGAGTCGAACCTGGGAGCATTGCCTTTCGCGGGCAAGCGCTCTACCGACTGAGCTATCCCGATACGACTCACGATGCCGCCGCACAACTTTACTTCCGCCAGTACCTCGCCTCCTACTTTCCAAACTTCACAGAAGCACTCCTGCGAACCTTTCAAGACTAGCACTCCTGGAAGAAAGGATATGGTGGAGACATGGCTTCGCCACAGCCTAAGGGATGTTTCCAGAATGAAACTTTCACTCTACAGCGGTGTGTGCGCTGATATGAAACTTCCTGGCTGATTAAAATTGTGTGCCGGAACCGTGACCCGAACCTGGGAGCTTTGCTCGAGACCCGGTTCCGGCACACAATTTTAATCAGCCAGGAAGTTTCATATCAGCGCACACTCCGATGCAGAGTGAAAGTTTCATTCTGCAAGCTATTCAACGTTTCTTTCGTATGCAGCGCCCTGATTTTTTCCTCGAAGGCTTTTTGAAGCTTATAAAGCACCATGACAAATGTCTCAATGTACTTGGAAATTATGTAGAAAAGTAAAGATATGTCTTATCTTTAATGGCTCATTCTACTTTTTTTTTCCTTTCATACTCAACTCTGACCACAGTCGACAGGAGAAACTTAATTTCCAACTCCTCGTCGTAATTCAGTAATTACAGACAGACTGAAGCCTGTTTTTTAAGTACCTCCTTGCCAATTACGCGTATTCCACTAGTTATCGCAACAGCAAAAAGTGCAGAAGAAAAATCAGACAAAGTGACCTTTATCCCTGAGGTGGCCACTGCCCGCGAAACGAGAAACTGTGGTGCGGCGCGGCCATTATTTTTGTGGTAAGGAGGAGAGCTAGCGTGATTTCCCAGATGGCAGAGGCAGCTCCGAGGCGCGCAGTCCCTGGGGCCGCCGCCGACGCCCGCCCGCATCGCCCGACCCACACTCAGTAGCCGCACCTCCGCCTACGCCAAAGCATCGCAGCAACTCCCGGCCTCTGTAAGTAGCCTCTTGTCAATTATTCCAGCTAGCTGCAATTATTTTTCATTTTGCTTGTGTTTTACGAATTTGCACAACAAGCTTGTTTCAGCATATTTCCATTTTCAAGTGCGTCTCCAGATGTTAATACATTGCTTATTATTTACGTCTTAAGAAATACTATAACAAGGTATAATATAATTACAAATTATAATATTACTTACGTCAAGGTGTTAGTGACATACATATAGCATCTTGTAGACTACTGTCAACTGTCTGTAATTATATAATAATTTTATCAACTAATTTTTCAGTAATTCGTTGAAATTTGAAGTACTTTCGTAGTTTGACAGTTGGAGCAGAGATGCTTAATGTTTACATTATTATGTCTTTGGATGTCAGGGATGGTGTATATGGCATAAATATTATTTAGTAAACGTTTGTTATGTTGATTTTTCATAGGTAGGCGTATGAATTTAACGTCCTTGGCCTGGATGATTATTTTTATATCTTTGGGGATGATGTATGCAGTCGAAAATGTGAATAAAATTTCCAAGTAGGGTTTGTGTTAAAGTTCCGTTTGCTCTTTTAATATATCAATCGAGAAATTTTCTGTTTGTGTGTACATTTCCACATCCTGTAGATATTTTGTGTACAATCTGTACTGCATTTTCGATCTGTTATGTTTTGTGATTTTCCGTCTTAAGGTGCAGATAGAATGTCGACTGGTTGCTGTCACGTGATCTTGTGTATTCTTTAAATATAATGGCACTGTTCCTTCCTGTCTGCCCAACTTGGAAAATTTTATTCACATTTTCGACTGCGAAAAACACAGATAACGCGTATAAAAATATTTGCTACATACCCCATCCCCAAAGATATAAAAATAATCATCCATGCCAAGGACGTTAAATCCATACGCCTACCTACGAAAAATCAACGTAGTAATCGTTTATTAAATAATACCTTTGCCATACACACCATCCCCGACATCCAAAGACATAATAATGCAAACTTTAAGCATATGTGCTCCAACTGACAAACTATGAAAGTACGTCAAATTTCAACAAATTACTGAAAGATTAGTTGATAAAATTATTGTATAAGAACAGACAGTTGACAGTAGTCTACCAGATGCCATATGTATATCACTAACACCTTGATGTAAGTAATATTGTAATTTGTTATTATATTATACCTTCTTATATCATTTCTTAAGACGTAAATAATAAGCAATGTATTAACATCTGCAGACGCACTTGAAAATGGCAATATGCTGAAACAAGCTTGTTGTGCAAATTCGTAAAACAGAAGCAAAATAAAAAATAATTGCAGCTACCTGAAATAATTTAATATAAAATGTCGTATTTCGAAGCCGTACATGCCATACATGCTGCTGACCCCACCAACAAGAAACTATTTATGTTAACCTCTTGTGCTTCTGTCATGGAGTAGCAGCGTCTACCAGGTGAACATTCAGATGTGCGCAACGGGAGTTTTGTTGCCAACGTACCACGGCTCCAACTGTCACGCGGCGTAAACAGCATTACTATGCAGCACGCGCATGACACCAGTGTATTGAAACCAACGTCTCGACCAGTCCATTTCTCTGTGAATTCTGGAATACTGTTCAGGTTATCGTAATAGTACAGTGTGTCCGCAAAGTCTCTCCGTAGCGGCGAGCTCCGCGGGGAGCGTAAAGCCGTCCTCACACGGCACGTGGCGCAGGCCAGACGTGCCGTCTACCTACGCTCTGAAACGACCCGCCACATGCTGCTCATCGTGATTCGCTTTGTGACCGCAGTGCTCTCCAGCTCCCGTTGCGGACTGGCGCATAGATCATTGTGTTTGCAAAGATGGATGTGCGTAAAATTACATTGTATCTCTGTAAGCCACCGTCGAAAAAAATCGAAATACCTTTTATGGTTGCATATGGCATGCAATACTCTTACAGAAATTGTATTTTTTTTTCAAGAAGCACAAAGACGGTACATTTATTTGAAAGCGGTTGAACGAAATTTACGACAAAGTCACTTTTGCCAAAAATTCTTAGAAAAATTGTCGAAGGTAAAATACATTATTTGCACCAGCTCCAATTTTGTTGCTCTTTTATTCCCATTTTCCACGTTGTACATATTCTGCATATTCGAAGATAATAGAATTGTAATCAATAAATTTTACTTGTTATATACTCGGGACCACGCCTCAGCTAGACAGTGTTTGTTGTGATAATTTTTGCTTTCAGTATTGTACGTAAACACTGTTCCTCCTACAGTGCATCTGCTTCCGTAACCACGTGGTAGCCATGTTCACTTTGCACTGTGAAAGTGTACTATTCCAACACTGTACTGAACTCAACTTAATTCAAACACCGTGGGGAAAAGCGAGTGGCCTAGAACGAAAAACTCAACAAATTCTCTCGTGGACAAAGTTCATTCTTGTTTCTAATAAATAATATAGAACACCGAATATTATAGGCTAATTGTATGAAATTAACAAATAAGTTACATAAACCATAATTAAACCAACTCCTTAAAAATATCTGGGAGAGTGGAGATGCAAACCTGTTATTTACATCTCTTTTCCTCCACAGCTCTGACGCTAATCACCACGCTAATACGTCGTCTTAAATAGAAATAACAACGAATATCGGATATTGTACTTAAAATAGCAAAGATACACTTTGCTTCTAAAACATGTTCTAATATGTTATTTATGTATGACATAGCATCACAAAGACGCTTCTTTGATAGAATACGTTATACCGCAGCAAAGGAACGATGTTCTTTCATATTATACAAATTATAACACCGAAACACGTGAAATACGAGAGCCTTTAAAGCTATGCAATTTTGTTTCCGGTAATTTATTGTAACGAATCATATCTAAAATGACGCGTTTTCAAAAGTTCTTCAATATTATGACGCTTTAAAAAAGTTTATATTGATACATCGTGCGCTACGACGAAAGAAGTAACTAAATACGGAGTTCCGATTGCATTATGGCGGCTCAAGAGTTCTGCTTGTCACGGTCGCTTCTCAATGGCCACGTTCCACTCCACAAAGCAAAACTCTAACACGCCAGATCCTTCATTCCACGCTTCGCAGGGTAGTGGAACGTGGTATCCCACGCTGCGGCGTCACCACTTCCTCCTCCACGTCCCGTGGGAGGGTGGCTTAAGGGTTGCAGTACATTCATGTCGTTGTATAAGCTAGCGGCCGAGTTTCACTGCTACTGGCTGCACTTATGTTGCGAGATGGGATTCAACATTATTAAAATTAAAACAATGAAATTAATTAGTGATATTGATTACAATAAAATACACTGTAGTCACCATTATCAAAGTAGGTGCTGGAACTGATTTCCTCTTTCTCTGAAGGCATAGTTCAACACGTTTACATTTATTTTCGAATACCTTTACCAATGTTTCACGTGTAATCCAATGCAGATATTCAGTTATCACTGTCTCAAGTTCATGTATTGTCTTTGGGTTATTTTTATAAACAAATGTTTTAGCCGCACCCCAAAGGAAATAGTCGGGAGGAGACAAATCCGGTAAGCGAATGGGCCAGAGACCTTTTGTAATTATTCTGTCTCCAAAGATTTCATCTAAAAGTCGTAGGGATTGGTGTGCCGTATGAGCAGTGGCGTTGTTTTTTTTTTTGCTGGAAAAGTGAGTGACTGATCTCATCTTCATTCAGCAGCACAATAAATGGATAAATTATTTGGGAACAGTAGATTTCGCAGGTGACGGTAGTTTATCGGCCCTATATTGGCGCTCGTGTTATGGTCCACGGATAACCTAAATCAAGATGACGAGCGGTACGTTTGATCCGCCCTCCTCCCGAATGCGAGTCCAGAGTGTTACCTCTGCGCCAACACGGTCAATCTTTGCTTAGGGATTTTAAGACGTAAGTTCAAGGGAATTTCACTAGTTGGCAGCAAATGTCACGGTTCGGACATGGCGTTTTTTTCTTTCAGGAAAAGAAAAGAGAGCCACCGGTATTTTCAGATGTTTAACTTCTCTTTGTGATGTTACTGAGTCTCTGTTATAATAAATTATTTTTCGGCGCCTTTGGGAAAGGCCTTCCTACTAAGATAAACCGAAAGTGTGCATTTAACATCCAATTTGGTGCTATAATATGTAGCAAATTGGCGATGTATCGCAGCTTTGAAATATATTTAGGGAATAAATAAATTATTGTTTTACTTTGTGGTAATAAAATATTTAATCTTAGTTATTTCTTAGGGGAATTAAATAATAATATCACGCAATAATTCTCCACGCCATACATACTAGTACTTCAGTTTGCTACTGTGCCGAATTGAAAATGAGCACAGTTCCTTAGAGATCTAGGTAATCTCGAGATGCTGACTCGGAATATCGTACATCAATATTATGTACAAATGATAACTGCTCAAAATGTGTATACATTTAACGGATTAACAGGCAGCACACTCCCACTTTAGCGTATTTATCCATCACTTACGCCAGAGGTGGGCAATGAGCGAGCTACGCTCTCGGAGCCGCCTGCCTGAGCAGGAGCAGAGCCGCGAGCAGCTGGCGTCCATCACGTAGTTCCTGCTGGAAAAACTAGATGGCGTTATGCGCAGCCAACGCGCTAACGTAGCCGCAGAAATGCACCTGGCCGAGTGCGTTGTAAAAATAACTTATAAAGATAATAGTGCAAACTCTTTAGTATACAACTCGAATGAACAGATTCCACTGCTAGGGGTATCTCCTGCAAAATGCTATTACGTTTATAAGTAAGTAACTTATAAACATGATACTGGAAACTCTTCTCTAAAACGTCCAGCGCGTGTAGTCGAGCCGGCAAATATCTTATAAAGATAAGAGCGATTTTTTGTTTTGTTTCAGAAGACACCGCTAACAGTGCCATCTATTAGTTCGCTGTACGCTGTGGAGTTGAAATGGCTAGTCAAATCGGCGCTGTAAAGCGGCGTTCTATTTTCCAGTTCAACTCTAGTTGTGAGTGTTATTACTCGTTCACTGAAAGCGAAGGAGGAGCAAAATGTTTGGTATGTGGTAAAATACTAGGCATAAAAAGTACAATTTAGAACAATTAAAAGTACAATTTTGAATTTAGAACCCTCACGGAACTACGTGCGCCTGCAAGCATGCAGACCTCTAGCGGCAACTAGGATAACTACCAGCCGAGCGCGAACGCTGCTCTTTTTCCGGCCTGAGCCGGAGCGCTGCTCATTCAGCCGATTTGTGCACACCTCTGACTTCCGCCATATAAATTAGCCCTCTGATTTTTCTTTTTTTTCCGTTACTTTGTATCTCAATACTAAGGGACACGTAGATTGCCTCATATTGGTACGGTAACTATAATTAGGCGTTTGTGATACTTATCTGTCAATAGTAATATTTCTTCCTTTGATGAATTTTGACATACATCCGTAATTACCAATAATTTCTGCTATTAATAAACAGACTGTGAACGCAGGGCAAATACGCGTAAACTTTAAGTTTCGGTCTATGCAAAAGTGTGGACAATGGGACCCTGCCAACGTCAGATGACTATTTGTGTTTTATGCTAATGATCAACCTATACATATTTTTACTCGGGGGCAATTAGACTTTTCCTCCGTCTTGCAGACAAATTCGCCGCTGCTATAGAGTAGGAACATCATAGCGAACCACGAAAAAAAAAAAAAAAATGAATGAAAATTAACACTGCACTCATTTCCTCAGTTTTTACGCAATTACTTACTATTAACACTGTTATGTTGAAAATGGAATTACATCAACGAAGTTAAGGTTAATGCCGATGGGTTAAGTGCCATAAAGGTGTAATTACATTTTTCATATGAATGAGAGAGTTTTATATTTTGTAAAATACGGAGACACAGTGTAAGGTTAATTTATGTGGCTGTGTGGCCATCAGTTTACGAGACAAGTGCTAAATAATGAGGTCGTGAGAGAATGCGCTGATAATCAATCCGTGAATGTGAACATACTTAGAACAATGTTCACCTGCAGACAGTATGGGTCATTATCTCCTTATTAGATAGATATCCAAGTCACTATATTTACTTTACAGTGGACACTAGGCAACTGTACTACTAGCACACACATCGCAGTGAATGAGTATTTGCAACTAAACTTTCAATTTTGCTAAAGATGAACGAAGATTAAACATATGGCACCGGTAAGTAAAAAAGGAGGAAACTAGTCTCAGCTTGTGCTTCAAACAAATTGACATCGTTGTCGATAGAACTGTACACCAAACTTACTTCTTGAGAGTTTTCTCGCAAAGGTCCCTGGAAATAATTAGTCTTATTTGCGAAACTCGCTGTTGGTACGCAAGTGTTTTACAAACAAGCACGCAGGTGTACCAACCAAGTATATTAAATTTAATCTCACTTCCGAAGCTCCTACCCCGCTGCATATCGTAGTGCCAAATATTTCGACTTCAGTAGCTGTCATGTAGATTATCATTGTAAATAAAATTACGGTGAACAACTGGTTATTATTTCAGAAACACATAAATAAGGAGTCAGATTTGTTTATCGAA
This sequence comes from Locusta migratoria, assembly GCA_026315105.1. Classification (NCBI taxonomy): domain Eukaryota; kingdom Metazoa; phylum Arthropoda; class Insecta; order Orthoptera; family Acrididae; genus Locusta; species Locusta migratoria. The sequence continues at coordinate 365,289,410 of CM048755.1, forward strand.
TTGGCTGTTAATCAAAATGTCCATAAAATATCGGGTAAGGTGGTACAATTGCGATCATTTCGGATAAATGTTATTGTAACTGGAAATATATTGGGAAAAGAAATAATTTTAACTATGCCAGTTGTTCTTGGATGTTTAATGAATATGTAACAGAAATATTAGACAGTTAAAAATGTTGGTATAGACACAAAGAAGGTCACAGAATTGAGAAAAATCGATCGAAAATGCACCTCACTGGGTACAAGTGTGATCACTCCTGGTACAATTTTGCTCACTGGCATCTTCCACATAAAAAACACTTTTTCCCTCGAGCACCAACACATACTTCGTGGTACCAAACATTGCATTTTTGGCAGCGAAAATTTAGCTAGAAAATTTATAAGAGCGCGCTAGACCAAGTAGCTTCGCTTACCTCATAACAGGAAAAAAATTTGTATCTCCATACCACAAAGTGGTGTATTCTTGGAAAAGAGAGGCGGAGCTCTAGAAATCTGCTACGCTACAACGCCAGACAAAGGCAAGTGCTACCAACACTACGAGACAGACAAATGGCGCGAAGCCTTATGTTGATCGGAATTGTAAATACGTTTATCGAATTTGTACTACCTTACCCTAGCACTGCCAAGCAATCCAACAACTATTTGAAGCTTGAAAAACAGTTTCTTCCTGTAGGAGACAACACGATCAGGTGCAGTACACACCCTGAAAAATAGCCGCAGTTTTCCCTTATTTTCCAATGGCGAAAAAATTAGCAGGATGTTAGCTGTAACATTTGTTACAACAAACAAAATGCCCTTAAATTTATTTCTTCGAGGACGTAATAGAAGTTAATTTCAAATATACAATATTAAACCTTAAAGTTCCTTTGATATGCTTGTATATTAGCCAGAGTACTTTTGAGTGGGATGGCATTCAAAATATGCGGAGCGCTTGCGAGAAATCCTTACGTCGCACCAAAGTGAAGTGACTTTTGGAGGCAATGTATGTCAGCACATCTGAATGTTTCTTTCATAGATTTTTCCTCCTCTGTGTCCTCGAAGAATAGACTATCTCGCCATATTGCGTGATGGGATTGTTGCAAACTTAGTACTGGTCCCTTTTGGGGGATAATCAACTTCAAAGACGGCTGATCTTTTCAGCCTGTGAGGTGGTAAACGAGTGCAAACGACTTTATCTGCTGCTGATTCTGGGTGGTGGTCGATGGAGCTCAGATCTGTCCTCCTTTGGATAGCATTTCTTCGCGTCAGCAAGTAGATTGCTAACAACATCTTACTGTGGAAACAGGTTTTAGCAAACAAAAGTGTTTTAATGTGTAAACCTTACGTATGGGATTGTTAAACCTTGCCCGCAATTAATTATTTATTTTAATTACTGGTTTCATCTAATTTACTTTTCTAGGACGAAAGACTTGTTGTACAAAACGTTAAAAGTTCACATACGCCAGATTATTACAAAATAAAAGTGTGCTGCACATATTTATGTAATACACTCCTTCATAACTAATTTAGTTTCACACGAAAAAAAAGAGAGCTTTTATTTGCTAAAATGCTCTGTACCAGCGTCGGTTTCTAACTAAAAAAGATGGTGGTGCACTTTACTGAACAAAAAACGGCAAAGAAAAGGACAGAAAATTAGAGAATTGTTTATGCTTTTGTACTCCACAGAATAAAAAGGACACTCGCTGATGCTATTGCAGCATCTACTCTTAAAACCTCAAAACATGTTCACGAATTAAAGTGTTAATTTACAGAATAAAACAAATTCAGATGAATTAAAACTCCATGTACGTAATAGGGACTGATGACCCCGTAGTTAAGTCCCATAAGCTATACAAACATTTGAAACATTTGAACATGTACGTAAAAAGCAGTCGTCTTGTGTTACTAACCTATTTAAGCAGGACCATTGTCAATGCCATATGATTGTTTGTTTGCTATTTGGTGTGTACAGTAACTACGTTGTTCATCTCTCCATATTTCATAATTTTCCAATCACTCTTTAAATCCTAAGACGATCCCACTAGCGAGCACTGCATATGCTGACAGTCTTTCTTGGTCCACAGTATTTTGTATGGAGCTTTCGGTGCATTTCAGTGATGAAAAGTAATATTCCTCTTCTGCATTGGTTATTGGAATTGGAATTACCACTTACAAGAGTTTTACAGATTCACTCAGTGTATCGCAATGATTATTATCTGACATGTAATCCAGCAAGCGCAAAGTTCAATTAAGTCTTTTGAAAAAATGTCTGTAAAGCTTATGGGACTGAACTGCAGGGTCATCGGTCCCTAAACGTACTAGCTTTGCTAAAGGCAACACAATCATCCATGCCCGATGGAGGATTCGAACCTCCGACGCGGGAGGCCGCGCGATCCGCAACGTGGTGCTCCAGGCCGCTCGGCTACTCCCGCGCGGATAAAGCCTTTTGAACACATTTCCTTGCATAAATAAATGAGTTTCGCCCGAAGTCTCTTCGCTTCCTAAACAGAACAGCATTCAGTATAAGAGACGTGATTTACAGTATAGGAAATGAACAAGGACTCATAGCTCTTAAGGTATGCATTTTAGAGCAAATCTTTGCTAGACTTTTGTTTCGGTGTAAGAAATGTTCAAATGTTTGTTAAGCTTATGGGACTTAACTACGGGGTCATCAGTCCCTAAACTTACAAACTACTTATGAACTACTTACGAACTAGGACGGCACAAATATCCATGCCCGAGGGGGGATTCGAACCCCCGACCGTAGTGGCCGTGCTGACCGTGACTGGAGCGCCTCAGTCACCTCGGCCACCGCGACCGGCTCGGTGTAAGAAACATGTCCCAGAAGTTCATCGGTATTTTTGTCACACTCTATATAGAGTAAAATGCGATAATAAGTGTAATTTGACATTCGGTAGAGTCCGAGGATGTTTTTTCCCGTAACAAAAATGTACCGTCGAATTTCTAGGGGCTTTAGAGAAACTTGTGAAAGCGACAGAAAGTTAACTACATCTGCATAAGATTTTTAACTTTTCACATAGAAATATAGGTGTCATATTCCAGGAAATATGCAGATTCTGTATATCGGAAGGGCCTGATTGTTGTATTGCAGCAGTTAGGACTTTCAGTTAGGCAGGACGGGCGCTGATGACCTCGCTGTTGAGCGCCCTAAAACGCCAATCATCATCATCATCAGTTAGGCAGGAATAAGGCACTTTCAAGCCTTCATCTGGAATGGAAAAGGAAGGGGTGAACAAAATTGTCCTGGGAAGGAAAGAGTGCATTTGCTATAGTTATTGCCCAAGGCTTAGCAGAATTTGTGGAGAGGTGTCATGAACTACATTAGAGGTTGATGTTGTTGAAATGGAGCAAGGATGTCAGGGAATTCGCCAGTTGTTGATGCGGCTGCTCGCCGTCGGAGGTTCGAGTCTTCCCTCGGGCATGGGTGTGTGTGTGTTGTTCTCAGATCAGTTTAAGTAGTTTGTAAATCTAGGGATTGATGACCAATAGGTTTACAAACATTTGAAAATATTATTATGTTCATTAAAAACTATCAAGGAACAGTTGACATGAAGCAGTGAGGTTGTTCCAACATCGATAATTGCATTAGAGCAACTTAGTGATATGTTGAAGAAAACTGTTATTGTTTTTACGTGATAACTTAGCACTGTACTTAACTTCCGTAGTCATTATGTGGCGTTCAATAGAACTCCTGTTTCATCGCCTGTCAGGGGCTATCATACATCGTGCCAGAATACGTAACTACACATTACGGATGTTGCTTGGTTCAAGCAGGAAAATGAGTCGGTAGGAAAAGAAATTGTTTTACCTTCTAGGCGGCAGCTAAGTGGGAACGACCTGGCAAGGTACACTACCCGTCGGTAGAGATGTGTAGATTTTCTTCCAGATATACTCGAAGGACAAAGACGGGCTCCCTCCTCAGGTAAACATCAACATGTACGCAGCCATAAACTGCTGCGAAAAACCGGAGGTTGTCTCGGCAAGGCAAATAAACAAGGCGTGTTCCGCCTTGTTTTACGATTCTTCTGAAATCGCCGGAATCCGGCCTCGCCGCTGCCTGCCGCTGTTTCACGTCGGATTCGGCTTTTATATCCCGCGGTTTATGGTCAGTACATAACGTTAGCCACAAACGAAGCATTTCCGTTCCCATTTTGTAGCAAATGTTGCTTGCGTAGGCTACCGTACTCCGAATCGGGCTGTTCAACACATCCTACTTAAATCCATTAATGTCTGTGAGTGCCTGTGTTCTTAATTTCATTCATGGTGGGTGTACGGAAGTTAACGTATTGCTAAATTGTGTGATTTTTATGGGCACAATAACTCGTACTGTAAAAATTGAACCAATAGGATCATATGGCTTCCTCCAAACATATTTATAGTTTCCATCTCACACCTTATATATTAAAAAAATCTACGAAAACTAAAGTCAGTCGGCCAGACCAAACTACCCGGCTGATTTCCTTCATTTTTGTTTTAAACGAAAGGTATTCATCCTCAGATTTGTCATCAAGTATCAGAATTTACGTAACTCTCGCCTTCCTTTTTCTATACTCAAACGCGATTTCCTTCTGTATATTTCTTATGGGGATGTTCTTGCTGTAAACTAAAGTCAGTCGGTCAGGCCGTCCTATCCGACCGATTTTCTTCATTTTTGCTTTAAACGAAGGGTATTCATTCCCAGATTTGTCATAACGTATCAGAATTAACTTAAGTCACTCCATCCTTTATTTTTATTCAAACGAGGTATCCTTCTGTTCTTGCACTGAATATTTTAAGCGGTTTGTTTTACGATATCTTCGGTTCTAATTAATGCATGCAGTTCTTTTTCACCTAACAACACTCAGCTGATCAAGCTCTTTCATTTACGCTTTTAAACACTTGCACTGATTGATTCTGAAGAAAGCTATGCGTGAACATTCAACATAACTTCCATTTTTCTCGACTTTTTTCTCATTCCAATAACGGTGCGAAGTATACGCACATGTCCTCTACTTATAATATAGGTATTTCTGGAACCTTCCTGCTCGTACTCCGCCTTTGTACGGTTTTCCTTCATGATAAACGGAGAAAAAGGAAAGTAAAAATTTTACCGCTGCATTAAATTTGTATGGACTGGATACACCAGGCTTGATTTCTCCAATTATTAGCATTGTGTAACCACTATGTAGACTTGAAATTAAACGATTGTGTTCAAATGTTTGTAATTCTACCGGACCAAACTGCGTGGCCATCAGTCCGTAGCTTATGAAGTACTTAAACCTAGGTAAACTAACCTAAGGACAACACACATACCCATGCCCCAGGGAGGACTCGAACCTCCACGGCGAGCAACCGCGCGCTCCACAGCGAGACGCTTTAGACCGCGCGGCTACTCCACCGCGGCAACGATTGTGTTGCTTTACTTCAGTCGTTATTTTGTATTCTTTGTATAGATAACTGCGTTTGAGTTTCAATGTATAGCTTTCAGTCGTTATTTTATATGGACAAATATTACAGTTCTTAACTAAAGGTAACAGTGTATAGTTTTTGACTACTGTGAGGTAAGTGTAAGGCCCTGAGATCTGGGTCAACCTCTGCCATGAGGGGAAACGGAATATAGTTGAAGGGGGTAGAAAGTTAAATTCAGGTGGAATTTTCCTTGAAAGTGGAGGAGTGTTAGGGTAGTGGAAGATCAGGGAAGTAAAGTAATTGAAACATCGATAAACTGTGGCAAGTAAAATAGTAAGTAATATTAAATGTGGAAAGTTTAGTTACTAAATGCTGATGGTGTGCTAAGTGTTTCTTGTTGCAAAAAGGAAGCGGTGCTAATATGCCTACGGAAGCCAGAGACAAAATGCACGATGCACGTGCGGCGTCAAAACACAACACTTCTTACAGCCGCGTCCAGGAACGTGGCCAACGCGTGGGAACCAGTCCACCTGCAGCAACGTGGCAGAGTTTTGAGGGTTTACAATCCATGGATGAACTTCCAACAGGGGTAACCCGTACAGATAAATACTGGTAGTAAGCGTATGTTCGGCAGTGCAGTGCCGTTCAGTACAGCTCAGCACCAGTTCCAGATATGGCGCCTGTTAGAGTGCCGGGCAACGAAGTCCGTATTGGTGGTGGCAGCGTAACAGCCATCGCCAGCAAACGTCGGGCAGCTCTACCGGGAGCCCAGCCGACAGGAGGCGGCGCCAGAAGGCAACAGTACGCTGCTTACCCAGGAACTGCGAGAACGGAGGACGCGGCTTCGAGTCCCGGGTCATACACTTCTCACCACGCCGCACTCGAGCAACACCACCGAATGAGAAGGCCGCCCATGTCACACAGAGCAGGTGGCTATCGTGTATCTGAGTGGCTGGCCGTTATGGCCTGGTGGGTTGTGCCAACACCACTTAGAACACAAGGCCTTACAACAGGCCGTGCCTAAGTCACACTTAGAGGCCGCGGCCGCCATCTGACTGGCCGGCCGCTGTGCGGCGGTGGGCGTGTCCCAGCCAACAGCCAGTGAGGTGGCGGCCGCGGCCTCTAAGTGTGACGTAGGCACGGCCTGTTGTAAGGCCTTGTGTTGTAAGGCCTTGTCTTCTAGGTGCTGTTGGTTGTGCCCCAGCGGCCAGCCACGCAGCTACACGATAGCGATCTGCTCTGCGTGACGTGGCACGAGCACGACACGGACTTTTCTTTCGGTGGTGTTGACGTGGGGCCCGCAAAAACCCAGCAGGTACGAAGAGGACACACAACGGGGGAGCCGTCTGTTGCCGCGTACTGCATCAACACGGAACACGCTCGTCCCGTGTAAGTGGCGGCAGAGGCACTGCGCACGAAGCCGACAGCTGATGTATCTTTCATTATATAATTATTGTAAATGGAGTACTGTCTTGTTTATGCCTCTGAACCTCAGTCGTGTATCAACCTTAGTCCCACAGCCAATAGAATGGTACTGCCATCCTACCATTCCTATCCATAATAATAGAGTATATGCTACTGATGGCAAGAGTTCCCCTCTCTCCTCCACCGGGACCTTTACAGTACGACTTTCTCCAAAGTATATTGCGTAATATTTCAATCGCCAATGCTTGAAAATACCTCTCATTATATCCAGTATCTGGAGTACAATAATGTTTCTGAATGTACATCCATATGTTCAAAGTGAAGTGATTTCCATTTGAATGTCTAAGCCATGAAAAACTGACATTTGCGTTCACACAGATTGATGGGCCCACAATTAACGATTTTATGTCAAGCGGTATAGTGCCAGACTATGAATCCAAAGATCGCGGATTCGATCCCCGCCAGATCCTAGGATTTTTATCTGTCACTTTCTACTTCTTTCAGCTCTGGGAATGTTGCTGATGTGAAAAATATCGAGTAGCACCTTGGTTCGGAACCCTTGTTAAACTGTAGGTCTCCCTATAACTGGCTGGGTAAATCAGTTGCCGCCGCGAAGCGGCCGAGCGCATTGAAGCGATACGCTACGATGTGCGAGGCCAGTCCCCGCCGGGGGTTCCAACACTCCCTCGGGCATGGATGTTTGTGCCGTCTTTGGTATAAGGTAGTTCATAAGTAATTTGTAAGTTTAGGGACTGTTGACCCCGCAGTTAAGTCCCTTAAGCTCTACAAACATTTGAATTTGAACATTTGATAAGTCAGTTCGAAGGTCGAAGGAAGGCAACGGCATACCACCTCCAGACAGGACCATGCCTATTAAAGCACTGTGGTGTTCAAATCAATCTACCGATTGTTGACTGCTTTAGCTTTTTAATTCAAATGTTTGTAATTCTGTGGCACTTACCTACTGTGGTTATCAGTCCCTAGGCTTACAAACTACGTAAAAACTTATGCTAAGGCCAAAAATACACCCATGCCCGAGGGAGGACTCAACCTCCGACGGCGAGCAGCAGCGCGCTCCGCAGCTGGGCGCCTTAGAACGCTCGGCTACTCCACAAGCGGCCAGGCATAATTCATTTTCTTAAAGAAGTGTTGTCAGTACTGTGAATTTCTTATGTATATAGTCTTTCAGCCATCCAGTCATGGAGTTGCCTTCAAAATATCACTCAGGAACATATTAAGATATATATCTCCATTCATTAAAACCAGAAATTTTTGTTGGGTTTCAAATCGACGATAATCAACAGGCTTAACACCCACCTTTGACCTCTTTTGGGAAATATATTTTTACGGCCATTGCTGCAATAACATGCTATATGCTCGTGAACGGTACATCAATTCTTGTAAACTGATACATCAGCAAAATGGTGAACTTCGTTCATGTAATGGTTATGTGAACGCTTAAACAGGATAGCCCCTTTCTGCCTCTCCGTCACCTATACATTTCAACCAATGTTACCGTACTGATCCAATAAAACAGTCTGCCACATACACACCGCCGCGGCAGAATGGCCGTGCGCGCTTAGGCGCCCTGCTGCGGTGCGCGCGGCCGTTCGCCGTCGGGCGTTCTAGTCCTCCCTCGGTCATGGGTGTTTTTGTTGTCCTTATCAGATGTTACTTTAGTGTAAGTAGTTTGTAAGCCTAGGGACTGATGACCAACGTAGTTAAGTCCCTTAGATCTGCAAACATTTGAATATACACACCACTGTACTGTTACACCACAAAAATTGTGACAGGGAAACGTGTTTAAGGTCTTGGATTGCTCACCGTAGCTGGACAGAATCAGGCCAGCAGCACGGTAGCAGAAATGCTCTCTTGTCTTGCGTGACGACGGCAGACGCTGCGTCGGCAAGTTGGAAAGCCTACCGTCAGCGAACTGCTGTGTGAGTGAGACAGCTGTCAGACAGAGAGGCAGCTAGTAAACATTTCATAACTAAACGTACCTCTGTCACAAGAGTGAATAATACCGCTGATGCGTCAGCCGTAAAGGCACATCGAGTGAACACTGTATTTCCAAATGGAACACATTCGAACCGTATCATACGTCATAGCTTCAGGAAAATGTATGTATTTATACTCCCGCTTTTAGAAGTAGCAGTCAGTTGGTCTTCGGGATCGACGATGCTCAGGAGGTATCCGTCGATTCACTGGCTTTATCAATGTGCTCAGTCTTTGTCACAGATTGCAGTACATACTGGTAGGTGCTAGGGGCCGCTAGGAGATGAGTCTGGTCGATGCCATACTTCGCACTAAGCATCATCTGGGGAAGATGGTGATCCGCTGTGCTGTCGACTTCACAACTCTATGGTGGCTGCCTGAGTCCAGCGCAGTCTTCAGTGGTTGGTTACCAAAGGTCAATCCTGTCGTCGAGTTAGCACTATAGTGCTAATTCGGCCAGCCAGTATCCAGAGTCGGGTATCAGCACGGCATGCGTCTTCAGAGGGGTCCACGCATGGATCCACTGGCCTCTGCATAGACTGGAGAATGGAACACCGAGGTCGCAGCGTGACGGCGAGCGGAAGCGCCACCTACTGCTCTAGCTTCTGTCGAGCTAGCGCCTTCATCAGAATTATTGTATGCTACGGAATAAACGTGTAATCTTTAATTCTGTTTTATAAGCGTCCTCTGGCGCTCCACCAGGTTCCACGCCTCATCCTGACATAAAGCTGGGAACCACTACTCGGCCCCAGCAGTACTATAATGACTTACGTCATTATTGGATATTCGCTGCTTTAAAATACTTACAGTTTTCCAGAGCATTCAATGTACGCTTTTGAAGGGAGCGATTGATATTTTGTTTGCTGAGCTTACACGAGCTACAGACGTAAAATTTATTTCACTGTCTTACATGCCAATGTCAGATGTACTGCTTTAAAATATTTTCTCAACATAGGTCCTCGCTGATTGTCCACTTCTGAAAATCTTATACTACAAAGCTTCCTGGGAACTTGGAATATCATCAACGTTGGTCTTCTCTTCGCTTGAGAGCGACTGTCTCTGATAGCAGTGACTGAACCAGCTAATCAATTTGGCAATATGGCACTTCGATACTCTTAATTTTTTTATGAAATGAAAATTATGTAAAAGTATTAACATCAAGATTTACTGTGAAAACAAACAAAGATTCTTCCCTGTCTACCTATCTTTCATCCACTGTCGGTATACACAAGTCGAAGGATATTAGACAATTAACTGCTGAGATCTACATAAACGGTTCGGAGCACAGAACCTGCCTGCAGAACTATAATGCATTTGACGCAACATGAATGTGATTATATATTTTTGATGACGTTAGAATGTTCAATGAATGAAATAAATCGCAATTTGCGATCAGTTCTGGCTTCACTGTACTAGGTTTAGATGGAATACCAAAGTGCGGCGAATGAAAATTTTCGCTCGATTCGAATCTCGGCCGGTCACAAATTTTCATTCGCCGCACTTTGGTATTCCATCTACACCTAGTACAGTGAAGCCAGAACTGATCGCAAATTGCGATTTATTTCTACATGAATGTGATCTGTGAGAAGCAAAATGTTCAAATGTTTGTAAAGCTATGGGACCAATCTACAGTGGTCATCAGTCCCTAGACTTACGAACTACTTAAACTAACTTATGCTAAGGACCACACACACACACACACACACACACACACACACACACACAAAACCACACCCATAACTGAGGGACGAGTCGAACTTCCGACGGGAAGCAGCCGCGCACTCCGCAGCATGCGCCTTGGAGAGCACGGCCCCTCCCGTGCGGCTGCGAGAAGCGAACGTAGACGTAAAGCTGGACGAGTTTTGTAACGTCACGAGGTGAAATTTCATTTCGTGTGGCAGTCCCACTCGTGAAAGGCAGAATCAGACACATTTTTGCGGCGTGGAGTGGAGTGTGGCCAAGGAGATACAAGATGGCTGTTACATCACAAATAGCGTTTCCGAGACGCCTAGTTTCGAACTGAAGCCAGCAACTGTTTTTATATTTTGACAATGTATGACTGGATCATAACATTGTATGGAAGTGAATCAAGAACCGTTGGAAAACGAGATAATAAGGGAAGATAAGTGTGTAGATGCCGTGCTATAGAAGGATGTTCAACATTTGATTGACTAATAAGATAATAACTGAGGAGTTTCTCTGCGGAATATATGAGACTATCTTTGAGAAGGGGAGAATGGTAGTACGTGAAGAAATCAAAGACCATCTTCCGTGGTACATGAGAGAGCTGTAGAAGTTAAAAACTGCAGGGTGGTAATACACTAGACTCGCATTCGGAAAGACGGTGGTTTAAATACTTCTCAGATCATTCAGATTTAATTTCCTTGCATCACTCCAGGAAAAAGTCGGGATGGTTCCTTTGAAACGGCACGGCTGATCTCCTCCCCATCCACAATCTGAGAGTGAGCTCTGCAACTGATTACGACGGTGTCAACGTAGCGCTAAAACATAATCCTCCTTCCTTCTTACAAATTGCGTCTTTTCTGTTGTAATAATTACAGTGAAACGAAGGGAAACTACATATTGGTGGTTAAAGAGCTTTCGTTTTGTTGGATTAAGTACTATCCTTGTGTGGTACGAATGTATGCCATTTCAGGCACCTGCTTATTGATGATTTATGAAGAAGATATCATTTTCGGAACGGCTCGTCGTAATAAAGTGTCACGTAGTGACATATCGGCGGCTAAAGTTTTTATACCCTTGCTGCAGATACAGACTCAAGCAACGTATGTCACCTGCAATATTGTGGACAGAGACACAGACAGTGAAATCGAAAGCGCTGCCTTTCGTCCTGCTTTATACAATTTTTAATCACTTAAATGATCTGATAAAGGAATTTGTGGCTTTCTAATTAATTAAATGGAAAAATGTCCAAGACTTTTCCATGATACAAATAAATAAGACTGCTCTCTGTTCAGGAGTGTGTTGATACGATCTGGAAACGTGACAGGGAACATAGAGCTAGGTTCGCTAGATTTATGTGCAAGTTATTCGTTGATTCCCTCACATGTCAGTACAGTGTACAATACAGCAGGAAAACATGGCTAGCAATGGGAGCAAAATGCATCTTAATAGGTGCGGTGAATGGGAAGTGTTAAAAGTAACAGTTCTGACACTACACACTACCAAGCCCCGGCGCTTTCCCACGTATTTGAAACAGTGAAAGCCTTTATGTTGGCGTTACTGACATCAGAGGAAAGACCAAGTAAATTTTTATCATTGATAAATACAGACTTAACGGCCACTGGAAAGTGATAAGATAGCAGATCATTATGAAGAGCATGTTCCGTGTAATATACCAGCTCGTTTTAAGTTTGCCCCAACCACAATGAGACCCAGGTTCTTTGTGCTTCACTTTGGGAAGACCGTCGCGTGTGAGGATGGCATGAGACTCCTTCCCTTACATGTGCCAACAGAATGAGTAAATGAAAATGAGAAGCAGTAAAAGTTTATATCTCCCGTAACGAGACCTACCTCAACGACTCCCCTCCTTTATCTCCCTTTTTATATGGAAAAGTCGATACTTGTCTCCATTCAGTCTCTCTCCTGTGTGCCCTACCTACCACCACAAACGCAAACTCCTAACATTTGTACGTGACCTAAGTAACCGCCTTCCGACCACCTGTGTCACGCGTTGAGCTATAGACACTGCCCCGAGTAGGTCGACAGAGAAATCTTCTGTAGTTATGAGCAACGTATAAGAACCTAAGGCCGTTAAATCAGGAAGTACTGTCCTCCATCGCCCTTTGACCTCGCTGTGGTAGAAGAGGGTAACTTTTCAACGCAACGATCAGCAAATGTATGTGTGTGCTGAAAAAGAAGCTTACAAGATGATATCCCTGTAATCTCCATTTTGTCGCAGTGGCTTTTCTTTTGTCCAAATCCGAAATATTATCGATGGAGCTCGACTTAAAATAAACTTCAGTATCATAGGAAAATTTCATCCGGATCAATAAATGGTATAAAATACTCCAACGTAAAATTATTGCAAGCCACATATTTCACTGCAAACTTTTCCAAAATTAACGCAGTCTCTTACCATTGACGTAATGATAGACGCTTTACCATAAAGTTGTTGTATAAATCAATAAGTGATGTAAAAATAAAGTTTCTGCAGAATAGTTTGAAAAAGACTGCAGGGCGTGTGCTTCCATTCCACAACTGCTGCGGAAGGCTTAGCTGCGCGCAGGCCGTACCTTCTAGATAACCTTAAGTATTGTGGTATGAGTGGAACAGTGTACAGATGGTTTAAACCATACTTAGCTACAAGAGAGCAGAAAGTTGAAATAAGCAGTTCACATAATACGCAAGAAACAGTTAGCTCCTCTAATTGGGGAGTTATCAAAAATAGGGTCCCACAAGGTTCGGTCTCGGGTCCTTTGCTGTTCTTAATATATGTTAATGACTTGCCATTCTATATTCGCGAAGATGCTAAGCTAGTTCTTTTTGCTGACGATACAAGTATAGCTATCACGCCTGACAAACAGGAATTAACTGATGAAATTGCAACTGACGTCTTTCAGAAAATTATTAACTGTTTCTCTACAAATGGACTCTCATTAAACTTTGATAAAACCCAGTGTTTACAGTTTCATACAGTAAATGGCATGATGCCATTAATAAATTTAGACTTTCAACATAAATCTGTAGCTAAGGTAGAATATTCAAAATTTTAAGGAGTTTGCATTGATGAAGGATTGAATTGGAAGAAACATATTGAAAATCTGCTGAAACGTTTGAGTTCAGCTACTTGTGCTACCAGGGTCATTGCAAAATTTGGTGATATACATCTCAGTAAAATAGCTTACTATGCCTATTTGCATTCACTGCTTTCGAATGGGATCATATTCTAGGGCAATTCAACATTGAGTAAAAAAGTATTCACTGCACAAAAGCGTGTAATCAGAATAATTGCTGGAGCCCACCCAAGATCATCCTGCAGACATTTATTTAAGAATACAGGGATATTCACTCATGTGGCTTCAACACTAGGAGAAATGGTGATATTCACTGTTTAAGGTTAAATCTAACTTTGGCACAGAAAGGCGTGAATTATGCTGCCACAAAAGTCATCACAAGTAGCATCATAAGTCTGACAGATAGCCAACTAGTATTTAAAAAGAAATTAAAGGAATTTATGACTGGCAACTCCTTCTACACTCTGCATAAATTTTTGGATAACATTAAAAAAAATTAGGAAGAAACTAAAATTATAAAATCCTTAAAATATTGTCATGTATAAACACCATTTACTAAACTAACACGTTCCACATCATTACGAACTGTCGTATATATGATCTATGGAACAAGTATTAATCTAATCTAATTCAGGCCACAGACTTACTAAAAATTGACGCGCTAGTGTAGCAGGCCCAAACTGAAAGTCTCCATCTGCACTGAAACGGTGTCTGCTTTTGTATGTGTATCAAACAACTTCTTACATCTGTTCACGTGTGCACATGGCACGGAAGAGATGCTAATCTGATGATGGTAAAGCCGAAACGCGTCATATTTGAGGGCACGCTATACATGAAGTGTGACCTATAATAAAGAATTTGCGACCTAACCAGCTTCACAGCAGTACTACCTAATCGTAACAACAAAACACACCATATTACCACGCCTAATATGTTGTAGGAAAGCTGTTGGCACTCAAAACGGTTTCATTCATCTCGGAATGGGTAAATTTAGGTCATCTATGCATTCAAATGAGTTATACCATTCTTCCTGCAAAATAGTGTCAAGGCTCATTAATATTAAGATTCGGTGACTGTGGTCGCCAGTGGAGATGTGATAATTTATCATTGTTCCCTCAATATCAGTCCTGAACGTTACGAACTGTTCCAAACATCAGACAGCACCAGTATTGGGGATCAAAGTTGAACTATGAGTAGGACCTGGTATACCAAAGCAGCCACATAACTTTTTCAGAAATGCGACCTTACAGTGGTACCATGGGACCATGGAATTTCATGATAGGGCAGATCAAATTATCACAGAACACCCACCAAGTTTCACTCTTCGAAGCAAGCATCAGCGTCGTAGGCTGTTATGGGCATTTGCATTACTGATGAGTGGTTTCGGAATTCCGGCTCACCCTCAAATTCCAAGCTTATGTAGCTCGCTTCATGCTGACAATGTTGGCGAGTGTGAGATTCAGTTTTGTAGTGACTATTTCAGTCGTTGTTCTCTTATTTTTCACCACAATTCTCAACAATTGCCGTCTGTCCCGATTATTCAACACGTTTCCATTGTTATTGTGATTTAGCGAAAAATGTTCAAATGTTTGTAAATCTTATGGGACTTAATTACGGGGTCATCAGTCCCTAAACGTACAAACTACTTATGAACTACTTACGAACTAAGACGGCACAAATATCCATGCCCGAGGGGGGATTCGAACTCCAGACCGTAGTGGCCGTGCAGACCGTGACTGAAGCGCCTCAGTCCCCTCGGCCACCGCGGCCGGCCGTGACTTAGCACTTGATAATTTCCTGACTTACTTGTATGCGATATAAATCGTCAATACACGATACACGAAATTGCCTGCCGCAGTAGCCGAGCGGTCTGCGGCGCGCCAGTAACGGTCTGCACGGCCAATACGGTCGGGGATTCGAATCCTCTCTCGGGGATGGGTGTTTGTGTTCTCCTTAGCGTCAGTTAAAGTTAGTCAAGTAATTAATGTGTAAGTCTAGCGACTGATAACCACGCAGTTTGGGCGCATAAGACCTCACATACATTTGAACATTTGAATATTTGATACACGAAATTGTCTGTACTGGTACACCCAACACAATAGCACCAGTGATTTGCCCAAGTTAGAATTAAGTTAGCTCCGACATGATGCATTCACAACTACACATAACACTGCTGTGGTAACATTTAACAATGGTTTGAGGATATTGTGCAGGCACCTTCCTGGACAAAAACAACAGACTTGCCTAGGATCTGAATTTACGTTGAATCATGCACTTCTCGCACGTTTTTGTCCAGCCCCTTTTACTGTAGTTCTCCGCTGGAATGCCTGAGAGCTGTCAGACGCAGCGCGTTACAGAGTTACTATAGCGCAGCTCTTAACCATTTCAGTCCCATATTATGAAATCAGCTTTGGAAAAATTTAAATTCAGTGTTTTCTTTATTAATACAGTGCAGTAAACATCAAAATATGTGTTTTAAAATTTTTGTTCCAACTATTGATTTTTTATGTCATGTATTCCATGCACAACACAGACATTTGGGCCGCGGCGGATTAGCCGTGCGTACTGCGACGCCGTGCTGCGGTGCGCGCGGCTGTTCGCCGTCGGGGGTTTGAGTCCCCCCTCGGGCATGGGTGTTCGTGTTGCCTTTAGGTTAGTTTACCTTAGTTTAAGTAGTTTGTAAGCTACGGACTAATAACCACGTAGTTGAGTGCGATAGATTTACAGACATTTGAACATTTTTGTTAATATTTATATCGAGGTATTTTATTACTTGGACGTTATTTTGTTGACAGCTAACACCGCCAGATCAGTAATACTAGCATAATCTTCGCCACAGCACCAAGACAAGACAATTCACTGTTGGTATAAAATAAAAGGAACCACACTCACGCTCACACTCTCAGCCACGTACAGACGGCAACGCAACACAACTGCCGGCCGCGGTGGCCGAGGGGACTGAGGCACTTCAGTCACGGTCTGCACGGCCACTACGGTCGGGGGTTCGAATCCCCCCTCGGGCATGGATATTTGTTCCGTCCTTAGTCTTAGTTAGTTGATAAGTAGTTTGTAAGTTTAGGGACTGATGACCCCGTAGTTAAGTCCCATAGACTATACAAACATTTGAACATTTTTTGCAACACAACTTCCAAGATGGACAGATTAATGCCTCAGAAGTGGCTACACGCCTTACCAAGCGGCAAAATGTCGTACTAGAAGCATGTTGTTCATCAACAAAAATGAAACTGTAAGGACTGGTGCACAAAAGCCGCGCGGGAGTAGCCGAGCGGTCTGGAGCGCCACGTTACGGATCGCGCGGCCTCCCGTATCGGAGGTTCGAATCCTCCCTCGGGCATGGTTGTGTGTGTTGTCGTTAGATTAGTTTAAGTAGTTTGTATTACTAGGGACTGATGACCAACGTAGTTTGGTCCCATAGAAAAATGTTCAAATGTTTGTAGAGCTTAAGGGACTTAACTACGGGGTTATCAGTCCCTAAACGTACAAACTACTTATGAACTAGCTAATACTAAGGACGACACAAATATCCATGCCCGAGGGGGATTCGAACCCCCGACCGAAGTGGCCGTGCAGACTGTGACTGGCGCGCCGCAGACCACTCAGCCAACGTGGCCGGCGGTCCCATCGAACTACAAAAATTTGATGCACAAAATACGGTATAAATAAACTTTTAATACGTTGTTGTCCACGAACAACACTAGGAATGAAGGGGTTAAAACGGAGTCGGAACTACATGGAGCGTTGCGTATGTGTAGAGTGTTGTTGACCGTGGGCACAGAGTTGTAGGGCTGCGTAAACAGAGCCCCTGTCAACAGCGGGGAGGGCTCTTGTGCCGGCCACTGCAACTCGCCACAATATTGGCTGCGCGTCGCTTTCAAGAGGCGCAAACACACCACAGCTTCATAAGCCAGCAGCCACGCGCGTTAACTAAATGATTACCCCGCTCCACTCGTCAGTTCATGCACTGTGTGAATACCAACTCCACCGACTACCATTTACACCTCACGGCGGCTCCTGAACTAAGTTCGCAAACTAAATTAGTAGTAGGTTCAGCTCGCCAGCCTACAAGGTTTTGGAAAACAGTGCTGGCGCAATTTCTATTTGCTGTTTTAGACCACAGGCTTCTGCTCTGACGTAGTATCATTTTGTTACTGCAGTAGAAGTCCCGATAGTCCGGCACGTTCGGGACCGACCCGGAGCAGGATTACCGAAAATGCCGGACTATCGGCCGGTACCTGCTACTGCTGGTGTAGGCTAAGCCATACAGCAGTAACACAGTGTGTTGCACTTAACATTAGCAGAATCATTAGATTACTAAATTCAGGTCAAAATTGGCCAGTACCAACTTTTTATTCACTACATTTTACTTTACGTACATACATCTACAGTACGGCATAATATTTTTGTTTAACTTTAAAAATTCTCGAATATCTTTTTGTTTTCGAGAACTCCGTCGCTTGGCATAAAAGTTATTTTTAGTAATATGTAAGTCAATGAGTTCAGAGGCATTATAATTAGAATTACACTCAGCAAAAGCGATGAATTTATTAAAGGACTCTGCGGCTTCTGCCCAGCTGATTCAGTCCTTTTCTTCCATTTTATCTGCGTCACTATCTTCAAGATTGTGTGAAGGTTTTGGGTTTATTACGCTTTGTACAATGGCCTCATCCGTTAGCTCCTGCTCGATAGGTTCATCGTTATCCTGCTGAATCCACTCTGCGAGTTCCTGTTCAGACACGTTTTCCAAAGGATTGTTGCTGGCTATACTTCTTACAGTATCCAAAACTGCAGGCACTGATTTGGGATGTTCCTCCTCCTCAACAGCCTGTGCTGTTGACTCAAATGTAGGATCTGCAGTTGGGCGAAGTTTTCTCAGTCGCCGCTGAAAGTTACCTTTTTCACTTCGCCTCATGTGAACAGGTGGTCGATGACTCAACGTAACTGCAGCAGTAGCGGAAAAAAAATCCCATACGATTGTATTCCGGACCATCGGGTGTTCCGCGCTATTGGATATCGGACTATCGGACTTCTATTGTATGTTAATTTTGAACAACTGTCAAATGACTGTTATAAAAATTAAAATGCTGAAGTTTAAGAGGCGTCTTAAGGTAGGTTGTCCAAGACGCATCTGTTAACTGCGACTCGGCCCCCTCCACTTTGCGGCTGTGGCGAACGACGGCGAGGCGCCAACACGACGGCAGCCGCTGCCGTTTACCAAGGCGCGGGGAAATTCATGAGGAAATAAAATTTCCGATTTTCTTGTTGTAAAAAATACTGCATGTTACGGTTGCAAAGCTACATCAGTTCCCATATTCAGGTTTTCGTTACAGATTCTCATTTTCCTTTAAAAAAAATAAAAAAGCACTACTATCAGCTGTGTATGTTTCTTTTCCCTCCTTATTACATCTCTGTCGAGTTTGAAGAAACAAGCAAAAAAAAATGGTTTTTGCATAGATTGTAGTTTCATATCCCAGCTTAATAACGAAGTGTCTATTTTCTCAAAATTCCTCATAGTTATTCAGATACTTAATTTTAAGTAAACTATTGCATTAAACTTGAGTGTTTACATTGAAAAATGTAGTCGCTGGCTACTTTGCGTATGGTTCATTTTAGCTCATACATCGTTGTGGATAAAATGAAGATAGTAGTTCGAAATTATTTTTAAAGTTGAGAGCAGGACGATACTCGTCTCCGTTTTCGAGCTTTCGGCTCGTATATCTACGGTACGGGAGCATCGCGACTAGCGCGCCAGTTCTCTCCATGTGCAACGGGAATTGTGTGGTGACAACCATCACGACTTCTGAACTGTTAAAGATATTGAACCTTTTTTGAAATGATAGCCTGGGAAGTAATTCATGTTTTACACAATCATTAATACGCAAAGCTTTTTTTATCTACAGGTATACAGAAATAACTATAGGTTTCGGTGATGAAACGAGGTATTAATTAAACAGTATTTAATATTTGTGGAGATTTATTTCCGTCTATTGCAACTAAATGGAAAGCGTTTCGCTTCTTTATTTGTGAAGCATCATCAATGGCAGTTTTTTAGTGTTAATTCCATGTGCGACTTCATGGAGCTGTGTGTATATTCTCCAAAGGGGTGGAAGTTTTGGTTCTTTATTTCATTACTTCGACGTGTACTTCACTGTGACATTGCAGATTTTAACTGTTAGCGTTTTCTATATATTGATTCTGTTTTTGTGTTACATGACCATGGACGCTGTTAAAACATTTTTATCAACAGGCACCTTTTAAATGACAAGATGAAATTCATACTTTAGTCTAGATTAAATGTCAGCCAGTTTATGCATGAATTGGAACATATAGAGTCACATACAGAGAAAATCCTACAACCGGTTTAACAAATCCGTCAGTGAGGCTGAAAAAGAAAAAAAAAACAATAACAACGCATTGCTGCTCAGGTAATTATACTTTTATTTTCTATTTACGATTGCGGCGCTGTTTATGAGACCAGGAGTGTGTTTATCTGAAACTCCTGATGCAGCTTGCATCTCTCTCGTCTCAGGCTTTTTTTCATTTTAACTGATGGATTCGCCTTCTGTATTGCCTTTGAAATAAGTCCCAGTGTTGGAAAACCTACAGCTGAAATTTTTTTCAAGAGATGAAACTATAGCAAACATATACCAAACGAAATATTTTTCTGTAGCTCGTTAATGTATCAACAACAGTTGTAAGAATATTTGCTGTATTATTATAATATATTTCATTTTGACCGGTTTCCGTCCCAAGCGATCTTTCATTTTATTATATATATAACTATCGGATCAAACTGCGTGGTCATCAGTCCGTATCTTACAAACTACTGAAACTAAGGTAAACTAACCTAACGACAACACACACACCCATGCCCCAGGGAGGACTCGAACATCTGACGGTGAGCAACCACGAGCTCCGCAGCGAGGCGCCTTAACCACCGCTCGGCTACTCCACTGTGGCCAAAACCATCTTCTAGGGAATATGGAAAACAATAAGATTTTAAAACATCAAAGATGTCATCCATACCATACACGAGACATTTGAATTTAAATGGTACCACAACATTTATCTTTGTTCATATGAAATAAGATAATTTTTACAGCGACCCACAAAACCGACTGTATTGGTATGAATGAAATTATTAAAAATATTACATTAACTTTGTCATGCATTTCCTTACACCCGTACAGATCACCTAAACAAAAAAATCACTAACCACCGGTCACATTTATTATTTCCCAAACCCTAGTAGCGAAAACTGCTCCTTTTCCAATCTTCATTTCTCTTTTATTTCTCCGAATATTTTCCGTATATTCTTGTATATGTCACAAGATTGCCATGAAATCTAAATCTGTTCAACAAACAAAGGCAGTAGCTTAATGGCGAGACAGGCTCACATCTTATGGGTGGTTCATATCCGTTTTTGTTCGGTCCGCTTGTCTCGACATGTTTCTGCCGCAGCCTTGAGTCGTCCGACTGCCATCGCAACACTGCTCACTGGTGCAGTCCCGCGATTGCCGCCGCGCGCCGCACTGCAAACTCGAAGTGCGCATGCGCGAGCAGCCCGCCACGAGAAGACCCATGTCGCACGCATAAATCGCGCCTTGGGCAATCCACCATAAAGATAAACAACACATTCCTGGCCTGATAAACAGCGCCGCAATCGTAAATCTATATAAATGTGAATGTCTGTTCGGTGTACGCTTATCACGTCCGAACGACAAGACGCAAAGACTTAAATACTAATTTATACCTGAGGAAGGCTTTAGGCACGGTTTTGTTGCAATCTGATAGATATTTAGTAATTTGAAGAATATGAAAATTTGTGCCGGACCGGGACTCGAACCCGGGTCTCCCGCTTATCATGAGCGGTCGCCTTAAACACTTGGCCACCCGAACACGCTCCCCGCCCAGACCCAAACTTCCATATGTTGCACTTGCCTACTTCCCATGGTGCTAGCCTAGACTGGCTAAAGATGTGTAAGTATGTCTCTCCCCGTCGCGAGACTCACGCTAAATGCGTGCGAATACCAGGGGAAGTAGGCATGTGCAACATATGGAAGTTTGGGTCTGGCCGGCGAGCGTGTTCGGGTGGCCAAGTGGTTAAGGCGACCGCTCGCGATAAGCGGGAAACCCGGGTTCGAGTCACGGTCCGGCACAAATTTTCATGTGTTGCAAAAGCATAGACCAACTAAAGAATCACAGCTAAAGTCGGAAAACCTCGCAACCTGCAAATTAATATTTGTATAATTAACATTTATATCTGCGGGCCATCTGCAATTCTGTTCCTTTAGAACAGAAGTATCATTGTATATAACCGCCATATTGTTGTGAGGTAATGAACAAACAGCTGTTGAATAGCTTAAGGTATATTAGCATACCTTTATTTTTTGAAGCCATGCTAACACTGCGATAAGTAGTCTTTTTCAATCAGATTCTAAAATTTACTGCGAACTTTCAGAACTGAAAACAAGAGATGTACAGGATTCCCATAATCTTAAATAGACGCTAGTTACTTACCTGAGCTAGAAAAATTCAATTCGGGTGTAGCATTCAAACAGACCACCGTTAACTTAATGCGTTCACAGATACTGTGTGGCCAATCGGAGCTCAGTCCTGCTTTTGCTCAAGTAAAGGAATGCAGAACTGAGCTGCGCTGTCTACAAGAGCAGCAAAATGCATTGAAGATGACGGCATACTGTGTGAACATGTTCTGTGATGAAACTTAACGCAATTAAACAAACCATAACATTACAGTATCTTAATTTACTGTCGCCTGCACTTTTCCCGTTCCTATTGTTTCCATTGGTTCACTCAGAAACGATTAATAGATTAACAGAAGGGCATATATTTGTTGGAAGTATTTCGTTTAGAACCACCCCTCGAAGCATATACCTTTCCTCTTGATTCACCGTGTACACATCTCCAACAATAGTTCAGTGATTAGCATAGAATTGTACTCAGACATGGATCAAAGAAAAAGTGCTGTCGTCATTGCTCCGTGAGATTGTATAAACAGAACAATTTCCAAAAAGTTAAAGAAAATTATTGTAGTCAGACTGTTTATGGTGCAGGCCGCTATACTGCGGCCGGAAATGAAGATTCAAAATGTTCAAATGTTTGTTAAGCTTATGGGACTTAACTACGGGGTCATCAGTCCCTAAACTTACAAACTACTTATCAACTACCGTATTCTAAGGACGGCACAAATATCCATGCCCGAGGGGGTATTCGAACCCCCGACCGTAGTGGCCGTGCAGACCGTGACTGGAGCACCTCAGTCCCCGCGGAATGAAGATTAAGATGTGCAATCCTGCAGGCGAGAGTACGCCGCTGCCTCCTCTTCTCGTCGGGTAGGAAGTTAACGGCTAACACGGTACAGTATATTCGGTGTTATGACTACGCAGCCGTGTTCTCGAGGCTTTTGCCAACACGGCGCTAACCCTGAGATACGGAGTGCTGGAGAATTAATGCATTACGTCGACGTTACGCGCCGGGCGCTTTATAAGGGCCACAAAAGTGGCAGCTGCTGAGTGCTGCTTGCAGGCTCCGTGCCAACAGGGAGGCAGTATTCTCTCGTGGTTGCCATTATTTCATGTTTACACACTGAATGGACGTAAAACTAATTCACATGTACAAGCGAGTTCTAAGGGAACTTTGCAAATGTGTTGCCCCTCAGGGGGCTCACTGTTCTTCCGTGAGTACGAGCTAATGCAGTCTTTTTTCCTTCTTTCCTCCCTGGACTGAATTTCCTTTCCCTTCCCCACCTATCCTATCTTCACTCCTTACCCTTCCCACCGGCGCACTGATAAACTTAGCAGGTTTTGGCGCCCTGTCCCAAATACCCAACCAACAAATGTGTTGAATTGCCATTACAATGCTTCAGTACCAAACGAGTAACATAACCTTTAGCCCCCTCACTTGACATTGATACCTATTAAAACTATTTTTAAAATTCTTAATGTGCTTCCTAAAAAAATATAGCGTTTTAATTTAATAAAGAGTCCCTGTATGTGAGCTACACAACAATACCTCCACCCATTTCTGTGTGACACAACGTACCTAAGGTCAGTCCGCAATACATGCATGAAGTATAAGAATAGGTTGCTCACATCAATATAAATTATAAGAGTGTTCCTGAAAAACTACAACATTCTGGGTTTAAGCCGCTGGATTAAAAATAAATAAATAAATAACATTTCTACCGCTCAGAAGAGAGGAATATCTGTTGAATTAACATACTGCTCTGCGCTCTTTGCTAATAACGGATGGAAATTTCACGTGTCTTTTGGTGTAAGGCTGTTGTTTATATATTTACGTATAAAAATGAGTAGCAGCGCGTTAATCTCGCTAAGGCACTGGAAATTACTTGGTCGATTTGAATAATTTTTGGTGTGTATTTGTTATCTTTAACTCAGGAAGAATTAGAAAAAAACTATGGGCAGAACCCAAAGGAACAGCTGAAAAAGCGAAAAAAATCTGAAATCCGATGCCTATTACCCCTCAAAAGGCAACCCGCCATACACAAGTGTTGGGAGCAGCGCCTTCATATGTGCGTTGCCTAAGAGGGATTAAATGTTCAAATATTTGTAAATCTATGGGACTTGACTACTGTGGGTATCAGTCCCTAGGTACAAACTACTTAAACTAACCTAAGGACAAAACACACACACACACACACACACACACACACACACACCCTTGCCTGAAGGGGAACTCGAACCTCCGACGGGGAGCAACCGCACAACCGCAGGCTCCGCAGCAAGGCGCCTTAGAGCGCACGGCCATTCCACCGCGGCGGCTAAGAGGGACAGCATGCTGAACACATCAAATGAGTGTTCTTAATGGTGAACAGTCCAAGCTGTATCTCCAAACAAAAGTGTGAGTTGTGAGGACGGACCGTGAGTCGTGTCGGGCTAGCTCAGTGGTAGAGTGCTTGCCCGCAAAAGGCAGAGGTCCCAGGTTCGAGTCCCGGTTCCAGCACACAATTTTAATCTGACAGGAAGTTTCTTATCAGCGCACACTCCGCTGCAGAGTGAAAGTTTCATTTTGGAAACATCCCTTAGGCCCTGGCTAAGTCATGTGTCCACCATATCCTTTCTTCCAGGAGTGCTAGTCTTGCAAGGTTCGCAGGAGAGCTTCTGTGAAGTTTGGAAAGTTGGAGGCGAGGTACTGACGGAAGTGAAGTTGTGAGAACGGACCATGAGTCGTGTCGGGATAGCTCAGTGGTAGAGCGCTAACGCGCTAAGACAAAGGTCCCAGGTTCGAGTCCCGGTTCCGGCACACAATTTTAATCTGCCAGGAAGTTTCAACCATGATCTTTCGTGATATATAGCATGACCCCCTTCCCATGACAAAAAGTGGCTTAAATTTAATATGACCAAACTCAATATGGATCCCATGTTCTATACATGCCGTAAAAGATACACCGCCTTACCTATACTTTACTAAAATATTCAGGCTTCCTAAACAAAAGTGTGTACTGCGATTTCTCACTCACCTTCAATATTCCACTGCTTGACTTGTTCGTTAATTCAAAAACGTTTGTATAATATATGGGACTTACCTACGGTGTCATCAGCCCCTAAACTTACAAACTACTTATGAACTACTTACGAACTAGGACGGCACAAATATCGATGCCCGAGGGGGGATTAGACCCCCCGACCGTAGTGGCCGTGCAGACCGTGACTGGAGCGCCTTATTCCCCTCAGCCACCGCGGCCGGCGTTCGTTAATTAACATAATTCCATGGGATGGGCGATCTATTAACTGATAAATCACCAATTACAGGTCTTACCAGCATCATAGGGGCATGCTGAGCATTCAATCGTAGTTTCACATTTCGAACGGTCGAAATTTCGCTGGTGGATTTATTACGCAGCCGACATCCGACGAGTAGGCGATGTTCGTAGTAACAGGGCTCTCTTGACCGAACCTTTAAGCTGTTACAGCTTCTCTGCTGACAACACAACACTACCAGTTCCTTTTTACACAGGCAGGTCTGAAATCGTGACATGCCCACTACGAGTTTGAGTACTGTGGGCAGGGTAAAGCTGGAAATTTGTGTTTGGCGGGAGGCGTGCTTAGGTAGTACTTGCAGGGGCGCTGATCACTTTGTCCCCAGTGGTGTAGGGGTCAGCGAAACTGCCTAGAAAGCAGGAAACACGGGTTCGAATCCCGGCTGGGTACACATTTTCAGCTTTGCCCATTCGCAGTTGATGTCATATATTCTGTGAATATGAAAACAATAACAACTGCAGGCTCAGAAGTGACGACTGTTCTTTCGGAATAGACGCCATATGTAGGATTGCTTTTGTTTTTTGTGTGTTGACTTTCACCTTGTTGTCCTCTGCCCACATTTCAAATATGTCAAGTTGGCGTTTCGGTCTATTTATTGCTGTATTTCGTTGTCGGCAGCTTGTCAGCAGCGCTGTGTCATCAACGAACTGTGCAAGTAATGTGTGTCTTATTTTTTACTAGGTGATGGCCGCGGCGGATTAGCCGCGCGTGCTGGAGCGCCGTGTTGCGGTGCGCGCGGCAGTCCGCCGTCGGGGGTTCGAATCCCCCCTCGGGCATGGATGTTTGTGTCGTCTTTAGGATAATGTAGTTCATAAGTAGTTTGTAAGTTTAGGTGCAGATGACCCCGCAGTTAAGTACCTTAAGCCTTACAAACATTTCAACATTTTTGATTTTACGAGGTGATGAACAGGCTTGCTCAGGCTAGAGTAGGGTAGACAGCCGCACCAAATCTGCCTCTGGACAGAAGACCACAACAACTGACAGTTTATTCAATCTTCCAATCTCCCTCGTTTCCATTTGACTCTCTCTTATAATAATGACACAGAAAATTAAAAAAAAAAAATAAAAGAAACTGGGTCGGCTAAGAATAAAATGTATTCACATTTAATTTGTAAAATAACGGAAAGCAGAATGTGAAACTCGTGAGCTGATGAAACACTGTGCTGGTGGAATTGGACTCCTAAGCGGCGGCGGCGGCGGTGTGTGGCTATAACCGTTGTCGGGGCTGCGGTTAGCTGGTGGCGGGCGCTGCAGCCGAGCAGCGCGCTTAAAGCAGAGCTGCCGCGCCACCAGACCGCCTGCCGCCGCGCCTCGCAGTCGGCAGCCCGCAGCACGTTCACAAACACGCCAAATCAACTGCTGGCGTGTATCACTCACATCGATTTGCAGTAGCATTTTGGAACAGATACAAGGTGTTTGTTTTCAGAAATGAAACAGCCGTTTTCTTGCTACAATCCTTTTATTTCCTCAATACACCTTTCGCCCTTTATTTTAGGGCATTTTCAGTGGATTCTGTAACTGCAAGCTACATTTTTCCTTACTGATGTAGCCTCAACAGATTACAAACATTTCACTTTCTTTTAATTGAAATAATACAGGCTGCTCACGTTTTATAGCCTCGCGACTTTCATGGTTTCGTCCCATCTGGTCACTGGCTGAATTCATACAGCTTCGCCACAATTTGTGTATTTCCTTCTTCGTTTTATCACTCACTATTTCAATGTTACTAGTTCACAAACTTGAAGGTGTATAGCGTTTCGGAATTCGTTTCCTTCCTTGTGTTGCCACCGTAACTGAGAATGTGCATGGGAAATACATTGCGCAAACAAGCAGACCGTTTGATATCAAATATGAAAAACACATTAGAGGCTAGAAGTGTAAATCAAACCATTCCGCTTTTTCTGAACACATAAGAACACACAATCACAAACTAACATCCAGAAACGAAGACCTGAAAATAGAATAGCCGCGGTGGAGTAGCCGAGTGGTCTAAAGCGCCTCGCTGCGGAACGCGCGGTTGTTCGCCGTCGGAGGTTCGAGTCCACCCTGGGGCATGGGTGTTTGTGTTGTCCTTAGGTTAGTTTACCTTAGTTTAAGTAGTTTGTAAGCTAGGGACTGATGACCACGCAATTTGGTCCGACAGATTTACAAACATTTCAACATTTGATTTAATTAGAATAAACAACAGAAAGCACCTTCTCACACTACAAGAAAATTACCAAATCCAAAACAACCTAAGCAGAAAAGAAAATCCTGTTGAATGACTAAGCAAACAACTCACTGCTTCCATCAACAGATGAAATAGGAAAAGGCCCACGCCCTTCACTTTCCCATCAAGCCCCCTCCTCAAAACATCGAAAGCAATGTTCAGGTCATCAAAACACAACAATTCCTACTACTATTACACACACACACACACACACACACACACACACACACACACACACACTGTCAGAGAGAGAGAGAGAGAAACACGCCGCGGCGGAGCGGCCGAGCGCATTGAGGCGCTATGCTACGATTCGCGAGGCCGTTCCCCGTCGGGGGTTCGAATCCCCCCTCGGGCATGGATGTTTGTGCCGTCTTTAGTATAAGCTAGTTCATAAGTAGTTTACGGAATTATGACCCCGTAGTCAGGGCCGGCGCAAGGCACGTGCGAAACGTGCGGCCGCACAGGGCGGCACTTTCCGAGGGGCGGCAAATCTGACACCCCGACCCCCATTTTTTATTATTATTATTATTTTAAGACAAACTCAACATTTATGCCCTAGAGGCGTAGGGAGCGGCTTCGGGAACTGTGGCATGGCGCCTCGACTACCTGCCGGACGCCCCTGTTGAACAACGGGAGGGAGGAGGGCTAATGTCTTCCTCCCCACTGTGGCAGCACCGTCGTGTTTACGCCGGAAGAACAGAGGGGAAGCAGTCTGGATCAAACGCCAAAAAAATGTTCAAATGTTTGTTAAGCTCAAGGGACCTAACTGCGGGGTCATCCGTCCCTGCACTTACAAACTACCTTACACTAAAGACGACACAAACATCCATTACCGAGGGGGGATTCGAACCCCCGACAGTAGCGGCCCTGCAGATTGACTGGCGCGCCGCAGACCGCTCGGCCACTGCGGCCGGCTGACATGACGGTATTCCAGTGTTGCTATGTCTACTTCTTTAGAAGGAGATCTACTATTGGGGGGCATCTACTTGTTACGAAAATGCAAAACCTTTTTTTTAATATTCGCGAAAATCTACTTAATTTTTAAGGGTTATTTGCAGCCGATAAGGAAGGCAGTCAGTCATCTTCATTATTATGGTGAAGTGATTTTCATTTGGTCTCTCATGAGACATGATAGATAAGCTGTAAATAAATGATATTCAGGTAAATGTCAGGGAATTTAACATGTGTCAGGGAAATTTGATGAAACACTCGATTTCTTTAGTCGTCATCCTAGAGATCGCTTTAGCATTGCCATTCGAAATTCTACTTTTTTCTGCTTCTTTTTACGATTCGCCTCTACTTCTTTCCATGGAACCAGGTTGGCAACACTGCAGTATTCTTATGAGAGGAGCGCTGCCAGCCTGTTACGCGCCGTGCATTCACTCTCAACTAATTTTGCAGAAGACGAAATGTAATTTGGAAATTCGGATGAAATGTCTGATACTGCGGTTACATGTTAATCCTGAAGCAATTTTGCTAGGCCCTTCAATGGCAATTTCCGAGAGTTTTATTCTTCCCGCATCGTGGAAAAAAATAATTGAACATTACTTCCGTCAAACATGTCCAACACCTACAATGGCTAGAAGTATTCCTAATGGGTAAACACGCTGCGAGTAATTACAAGGGATAAAGATATTGGTAGTAAGCCTGGAATAAGTTGGGTTTCGACGTATTTTTGAAAATTTTTGCTATCCGTTTCAGAGTGATAGTCGGACGTTTTGGTTTTTGATCCATGAAACATCTGTCTCCGCATGCATGAACAACAATTAAACTCTGACCGGTACTTTGTTTGACAATACTACTCGCACACTATCACTTTGTTAACCCTCCAGGCCATTGACATAAATGTTTCTGAGGCCGTGGAAATGCTTGAAAAAAAAAAAACGAAAGTTGTTTTATGATCTGCAGAACAGAAGAAAAGTTTGTGTCTATCTTGACTGAGTCGAAAGAAATGGCTCCAGAATTAGAGGTAGAAGATCTAACGTTACCACGGATAAGTGAAGTGTTTACCGGCGTCGAAGTAAGAAGCCAATACACTTTATATTACCTATGAAGGGCGGGTTTGAGACAATAGATGACCCAACACAACGTTACTAGATTGTATTCTACTAGTACGTTTTACATATAGTAACCACATCTTTGGATGAGAGATTCAATCAATTGAAATATCATTGTGATTATTTTGATTTTCTCTGCGACATCGACGAGCTGAAGAATGCACCTCCTGACAGCCTGGACAGAACGTGTAGAAACCTCGCAGAGATGTTGCAAGATCATGAGTCAAGCGGCAGTGACGCAGAGGAGTTGAGGGGGGAACTAAAAGTGCTTTCAACTTTGTTGAAACCTGGAATAGGTCCAAAAGAGACTCTCGCACACTACCACTTTAGATTATAGGAAGACATAATTTTTGCCCTAATGTTAACATTGCTCTGAGAATTCTCCTAACACTCCCAGTGACAGTTGCGACTGGAGAGAGGAGTTTCTCAAAACTGAAATTGATGATAAACAATGAGCAAAACTCGTTTGAATCATCTTGCAACAATATCGATTGAGCACGAGCTTGCAGAGAACTTACATTACACAGACCGTGTGAAAGAGTTTGCACAAGCAAAAGACAGGTTAGATTTGTCTAGTATTTATTTTTATTTTTATTTTATGATCAGTGTTGGCTATTTACTGTGTTGTTTCCTATTTTGTTAACACTGAATAGTTATTGTAAATATTATTATTCAAACAAAATTATCGTTAAATTGTAAATATATTTTGTTTTCCGTTGAATACATTATCTGTTCATAACCACTGAAAAATGTTTATTTACGTTAACTGTAAGTTCATGCCGTGCGAGATTAGCCGAGTGGTCTAAGGCGCTGCAGTCATGGACTGTGCGGCTGGTCCCGGCGGATATTCGAGTCCTCCCTCGAGCATGGTTGTGTGTCTTTGTCCTTAGGATGACTTAGGTTAAGTAGTGTGCAGGCTTAGGGTATGATGACCTTAGCAGTTAAGTCCCATAAGATTTCACACACAAAAAATCAAATGTTCAAATGTTTGTTAAGCTTATGGGACTTAACTACGGGGTCATCAGTCCCTAAACGTACAAACTACTTATGAACTACTTACGAACTAGAACGGCACAAATATCCATGCCCGAGGGGGGATTCGAACCCCCGACCGTAGTAGCCGTGCAGACCGTGACTGGAGCGCCTCAGTCTCCTCGGCCACCGCGGCCGGCATTTCACACATATTTGAACATTTTTGTAAATTATTAAGACTTATTAAAATTAGCTAGATTTCTTCAATCAGGTCTGACTCCATTTTTGAGCTGTTAGTGAATGGCCCCAATCAGTCGCAATTGTGACTATTCTCAATGCTTTGAGTTTTGCTTACATCGATACCGTCATGATGAACGTAACTGTCAACATGACGGTTTAGATATAAGGACATATTGAAAGCTTTGATACTGGTCACTCGGTGGCCGAAACCTAGGTAGATCTGAAAAGTAAAAACAAAAATTGCGATTGATTGCTGACATTTCCTACAGATCTGTTTAAGCGTTTTGAAAAAATAACTGGGGGCGGCAATTTAGCAGCTTGCACGCGGCTGCACTTGGGTTTGCGCCGGCCCTGCCCGTAGTTAAGTCCCTTAAACTCTACAAACATTTCAACATTTTGAAGAGAGAAACACCATCTTTTTCGTACAAACACAAAATGTAGACGCATCGTACACATACTCAGTTAAGTTGGCAACACATGTAAATAAGAGAAGCGAGCGACGTGGTGCAGTGGTAACACACTGGACTCGAATTCGGGAGGAGGATGGTTCAAATCCACCTTCGGCCATCCAGATTTAGGTTTTCAGTGATTTCCCTAAATCACACCAGGCAAATGCTGGTTCCTTTGAAAGGGCACGGCCGGTTTACTTCCCCATTCTTACCCAAAAATCCGAGTCTGAGATCCGTCTTTAATGACCACGGTGTCCACGGGACGTTAAACCCTAGCTTCCATCCTTCTTCCCTCCTTAAACAAACGAATTCCTAAACGAGGTACATCTTCATGCCTTTGAACTAGTAACATTGAAATAAAGTGATAAAATTAATAAGGAAATACGCAAATTGTGGTGAAGCTGAGTGTATTCGGCCGGTGACGAGGTGGGATTAACATAATAAAAATCGCGAGACTATAAACCGCGAATAGCCTCTATTGTTTCGATTAAAACATAGTGAACTGTTTGTAATCTGTTGAGGCGACATCAGTAAGCAGAAATGTAATTTCCAGATATGGAATCCACTGATTATATCCTAAAAAAAGTGCGAAGCGCGTATTAAGGAAATAAAAGTTTTTCAGCAAGAAAACGACTGTTTCATTTACGAAAGCAAATATTTCTCTACTTGCTGCGGAAGGTGGAGACAGACTTGTTATATACGAGGTGCATTTAAGCTATAATACCTCCGCATTTTTCTCACAAACTAATCCCACGCAAATTAAGAAAATTCTGTCCCTTCTTGAAGTAATCTCCCTGCAGCTGTAATCATTTTCCACAACGACGACGCCATGCTTCCACGGTCGCTACGAACGCTTCCTTAGGAGTCTGTTTTGACCACTGGCAATATGCTTCCATTGAGCTGACTGGCTCTTCGTTTTAGGATTGGAAAATGGCATCCATGTCTCATCGACTGTCACAATCGATGAAAAGAAAGTTCCATTCATGTTGTCATCATCCGTCAACTTCATATGACGACACGCCAAGCGTGCGGCCTTGTGGTCAACCGTCGGGGCCGCTGCGGAATAGCGGTGCGCACTAAGGCGCCTTGCTGCGGTGCGCGCGACCCTTCGCCGTCGGAGGCTCGAGTCCTCCCTCGGGCATGGGTGTGTGAGTTGTTCTTAGGATAAGTTAGTTTAAGTAGTTTGTAAGTTCATGAACCGATGGACATTGCAGTTAGGTCCCATAATTTTACAAACATTTTATTTATTTTTTTATAAACCGTAGGGTTTCACGGAACCCAGCTGGAGGACACGTTTCGCATTTTCAGGTCCTTGCGCAGGATTGTGTGCACAGATCCCATGGAAAACCCAATTTTGGAGGTGATCTTTTCCACAGGCCTTCAGGGACCCTCCAAAACAATTTCCTCCACTCTCGCGATTGTGTCGTCAAACTGGCTGGGGCGAGGCGAAGATTGTCATGGAGTGTTGTCACATGACGATCTGCCTTCTCTTCAGTGTAGCACCCACGAACGCACGTTGGACATATCTATGGCACCACCATATGTCTCACACAGCTAGCGATGAATTTCAATCGATTGGGACACCTCTAAAATAGAGGAAACGTATGATTACAAGTTGTTCTTGTTCTGAGAACGTCGCACTTTTAAGTATAAATAACAGTCCTAACTCTCCCTGTTTCGCTAAAGCCCGTTACTCACTTAGGCCGGTATTACACTATCAAATTATTTGTCAAAGAATTGGACAAAGAAAAATTGGACGTAGTGTAATGGGAACGTCGTCCAAGATTTGATCAAAGAAATCGCTCGTCTTCTGTTTCCTGCAGTGAGAAATGTGACCGCTTGGAGCGCTAGTAGTATACAGCTTCCTTGCCACTACAGCTGTTTTATTTGGAGGTTAAACAGCTGACAGTACTTGGATATAAAGGCGGTATTACACGACGATCCGCCGCGAAAGGTATAGGTCTAGCGCGACAGCCATCTAGCGGCGAAACACGTGCAACTACCGCGGAACCATGATTTTTAGCAGACACTTTATCCGCGCGCCGGAATAGAGACCAGTTCTAAATTCCCGTGAATCCGCGCATGCGCACTAGGCAGCGCTAACCTGCGCATGCGCAGAAGCGGCGATTTTAGTTGCTTTCTGCTTGTATGGTGTGTTATTGTGTATAGCTGTATACGTAGCAGGTGCCGATTTCGTGTTACGAATTGTCTGAGTCATGCATGAACATAATTAAGATTGTAAAATATGGTGCTACTACACCTTTAAGTATTGGTCGTTTAAAGTACTGCAAATTGCACTGCATACTTACACAACTACTTTCGATATGGAGGGCTGTGAAATTCTGTGACTAAACGCCAGGCTCTTAAATGATTCACCAGTGGCTAAAAAACGTAATGTGATGACCAGCCTGCAACATAACAGAGTATATACCGGTATTTTATAGCTGATTTAGGGCATTATGATCACAAAATATATAAGCATAAAATATAAATCTTACTTTCGAGAAGGTGAAATAGCTTCCCTCATCACTGTGTCACGCTTCCTAATTCCATCACCTATTAGAGATAACAGCTTGTCAAAACAAGCCACGTCCATCCTCACAAAATTTCGAAATTCTCGTGGATCTTCTGGTCTGAGCTCTTTCATAATCAGTGAATAAATGCCCCTGTCTTCGTTTCTTCTTCGCAGCCAGCGTCTAACCCAACAACGTCTGGCTTTACGTCTTTGTGCTCTAATCTGGAGGTTAACTGTTACTGCCAGGGCAACAGCTCCAAAAATAATTGGGTCATCCATTTTCAGAATGGTTGTATAAACGTAAATTTAGATGAGCATATACTTGTGTAATCAAGTGGCGTAATATAAAACAAACTTTCGTGCCTGTAATTCGAAGTAGTGGTAACACAATTTCGTGGTAGCTACATATGACTTAATAAATGACAAAATCAACTTTCCATAAAATAAAACCTTAAGCTCACAGAATTAATTTTAACGAATTATTACATGCCAAGAAACATTTCCCTCTGGTTCTTCTGTGGTATGAATTATTGTCTGCTAAAGATCTGACAGTTCCCTTCGCGTTTGGCGCGTTTATTGACGTTAGTGCGCATGCGCGGATTCGTGCCAAGGAATATCTGCCGTGCATCGTGTTAATAGGTCTACGTGAAGCAGTACGTAGTTGCAGATAATCACGCTTGGGGCGTTGCTGCATAGACGTACGCCTCAGGTGTATCGTGTAATAGGGCCTTAACGTTCGTATTCGTAAACATGGCTAGTAGTGGAATGTTTGTGTAGTGTTTTCTAGCAACAACAAAATTTAAAAAAAAAATCAGATGGGGCGTTGTATAACAGGCGACAAGGTCAATTCACACTGTCCGTCACGTCAATTCACGTAGCCCAATACCCTGCCGTGAAAGTGAGGTTGAGTTACAATCCGTGATGTAAAAAAGTCATTATATACTATCGGAATTGAAGAAGTAATACCACTAAATCTTATTTACGGCCGAATCAGATTTCAGAATTTATGAATTTGGTAAATTGGTGTGCTAAGTGCTGGGAAGTGAAACAACATTCAAAACATCGACATCTGTTTGCAAGCGAATCTATGTACATATAAATACGTCAGCCAATGTTTGTAAGGAAATAAATAGAGCCTATTTACTTTATCAGCAATGTTTCCCCCCTTACATTGTTAATAACGTCATAATTTAGATTATCCTCCTTGTCAGTGCTCACATTTTCCATTTAAAACGTTATTTAATGAAACTTGCTTTATCAACTTAACAATCTTATTCGTATACACGGTTTGAGTCAGCCTTTTTGTTATTCTGTTGCAAACTGAAGGATGAAGAGCGACAAAATAATTAGCAGTGAACGGCACGGGCCGGCCGCGGTGGCCGAGGTGACTGAGGCGCTTCAGTCACGGTCAGCACGGCCACTACGGTCGGGGGTTCGAATCCCCCCTCAGGCATGGATATTTGTGCCGTCCTAGTTCGTAAGTAGTTCATAAGTAGTTTGTAAGTTTAGGGGCTGATGACCGCGTAGTTAAGTCCCATAAGCTTAACAAACATTTGACCATTTTGAACGGCACGGTTGTTCTGCCGACGGCATAAAAAAAGGAAAATCTTCCCGGTCCCGTAACAAATTTTATTTATCTCGCTCTGACACCCACGGTTTCATCCAAGTGCGTATCTTTTTCTTTTTTCCCTCCTCCTCTTCTAAATGCAGACACAAAGCAACTGTGGTATAAACAACAGCTGAGCATTACACCGCCGTTTTGAAGCAAATTTGACGAAATATTGGATGATAGTGTAATACCCCCTTTGCGTTTCATTCAATTTCTTTGTCAAAAAATATGACCAATATTTCATCCAATTTTTTCGTCCAATTCTTTGTCCAATAATTTGATAGTGTAATACCGGCCTTAGGCCCTGTTTATATCCAGCGATTGCTCCGCGGCGGAGCAACTGGTGTGATTTTGCCGAGGCACCGCTCGTCACTTGATACAGCAGGTGTTTCAGCCGCAGTGACCTTGAGCACCCTGTTCCAGACATATGGCACACCGAACAGCCTTACATCTGGCAGGGCGGCACAGTTGTCGGCACTGCGCGGTGCCGCCACAAGCACCATCAGCCGCCTTGAAGCAGACGCCGCAGTGGCCCGCGGTTTGGAAGTGCAGCCGCTGGTATTTTGACGCCGCAGCGGCGCCTATGAACGCTGCCTTATGAGAAACAGCGCACTGCCAAACCGCCGCGGGCTATAAACACAGCCTTTTTACCCGGTTGGTTCGCGCTCTGCGTTCCGCGGGCGCTTGGCGGATCCCCGTCAGTAGTCTACACACTCAGGCGGATGCGTGCGCTTTTGTACAGTCGAGCGAACACAGACTTCTGTGCACTGTGCTCTGAAATCCGTCCTCTACCACATCGTTCTTTTTGATCGCAAGGTTTTACGTGCATCCCATGCTGGAGCAAAGATACATGAAAGGAGTCTTCATCACGCTGTATTTCGATTTGCGCAATAACGAAGAAAAGTTTTATACATTTTCGTATCTCTCAAAAAATGTTCAAATGTTTGTAGAGTCTATGGGACTTAACTACAGGGTCATCAGTCCATAAACTTACAAACTACTTATGAACTACTTACAACTAAAAACGGCACAAATATCCATGCCCGTGGGGGGATTCGAACCCCCGTCCGTAGTGGCCGTGCAGACCGTGACTGGAGCGCCTCAGTCCCCTCGGCCACCGCGGCCGGCCTTTCGTATCTCTATTCGTTCCTTTGATGAGCTTGTCGGTAGAATAAAAGACAGCCTGATACTTGAAAATTTCAAAGGGAACCCTGTTACTCTCACAGAACGAGTAGCAGTAACCTTAGTGTATGAATATGAATAAGTGTAC
This sequence comes from Locusta migratoria, assembly GCA_026315105.1. NCBI lineage: Eukaryota > Metazoa > Arthropoda > Insecta > Orthoptera > Acrididae > Locusta > Locusta migratoria. The sequence goes on from CM048755.1 coordinate 365,326,114, forward strand.
AGAAAATGAATAATTTAAAAATATATAGCCTTACTAGAATACTTTCTTTTAGTAGTAGATAATTTTACATTTGTATTGTATTACAACTGAATTCCTATTATCACATCATTATCCACTGCGTAAGCAGTAAATTATATACAAGAAGACGAACTTTAAGGACGTCAGTTAGCAGTAGATAGCAATAAAAAAAAAGAATAAATAAAAAAAGGAAAAAAAAAATATTTCGCAAAAAATATAACCAAACGAAAATAAAAATAAAGAAAACTGGTCTAAAGCACGTACCTCGTACTTAGGAGGTCCCGGGTTCGAATCCTGACCCCACCATAAATTTTAATGCAGTGCCTCTATGTCTAATACCTATGGTATAATGAGACTATGTTGTGTCAAGTAAATTTATTATTTGTAGATATTTATATCACCTCGGTCTGAGGAACAAGGCGGGATTGTTCCCATTCGTGTTCTTTGCTAGGTTGCTATTACAGTATAGGAGAGCAATGGAAATTTGATACGCATTTCACAGGGAACAATGAGGCAGAATTAAAGAAAAAAAAGTGGTGTAGTGGTCACCGGAACTGCCTAGAAAGCAGGAGACCCGGGCTCGAATCCCGGCTCGGTACACTTTTTCAGCTTTGCCCATTTGCAGTTTACGTTATATAGTCTGTGAATATGAAAGAATAACAACTGCAGGATCAGAAATGACGTCTGTTCTTTCGGAACAGACGCCACATGTATATATCGACTCTATGGTTGTGAGGCCACGACGCTACCACCTGAGCTACACAGACGGACTGTTTTTATTATTGGTACTTACGTGTATTTGCAAATCTTCAAAGTCGATTTTCTCGACAATTTTTAAGAATTGCGTCGAATGGCTTTGGCTGATTGTTATTTAAGTTCTGATCTTCAAGTACCATAAGTATAAAACAATTCTTAAATCCGATACCCATGTGGCCGCCTTGTGAGTGTTCGTCTTAGGTATTTGGCACATCATGGCGTCGTTTATCGTCCAGTAGGACTTCGCGTATCCGGAATCCCTGTGCTGGGAACTGCCGAGCGCAACCAGCCCTCTGTCACCGTAACCTCTGCGCATGCTTTAGCGACAACCTTGGTGACTGTGTCTGTTGCTTTGAAACTGAAAATATTTGATGTAATATTCATTGTGAACGTCGCTTTTTCTAATGAGATTAAGTTGGGTTCAGATTAAATGAAATGTTTAAAATATTTGTAGCATCTGGTAGAGGACATCGCAGAAATCAATAATTATTTTTTTTCAGATTTTGAAAATATAATTTACCCCACTAATTACGATATTTTCAGAAGTGGGGCCTATCACTCCTCCCCCAACATTCTTCGCCTCATCTTTGATATTAAGAAGGTTAAAACAAAGACTTGTTTCGTTGCGGCAAGACATTTTCAATTTCAGTTATCAACTTTCTCCTCAAAATCCGAAATTACTCTCTCGACTCCTAGATCAACAGGGGCAAGTTACCATCGTAATAAAATAGAAAACAGAGTTCGGGCGGAAAAATTCAGTTGTTCGTTTTTATCACGTGCAATGCGACTTGGGATCGGTCTAGAAATGATCTTACAATATTTCTGTCAATCCTCTACGAAACACTTAAGTATGAGTTCCACAGTAATCATGGTGATGTAGGAGCAGACCATCAAATCATGAAATTGCGACCGGTGATAAAGTTACTTACATGCCTGTAGTCCAGTACACTTTTGAATTCCTGCTGCGTAGTTATAAGGCTTGGGGAAAATTAGTTTACATTTAGTAGTGTTGGAACACATGTGGCAATACTCACTTTACGATATATCATAGAAGGCAGGTTAGATAATGTCGTGGGAAAGGCGAACCAGAGACTGCGTTTTATTGGCAGAACCCTTAAAACATGCAACAGAACTACTAAAGAAACTGCATACACTACGCTTGTCCGTCCATTTTTGGAGTATTGCTGCCCGGTGTGGGATCCTTATCGGGTGGGTTTGACGGAGGACATCGAAAGAGTCCTAAGAAGGGCAGCTCGTTTCGTGTTGTCACGATACAGGGGAGACAGCGTTACGAAAATGATACAGGATCTGAGATGGGAATCATTACAACAACGGCGCTTATCACTGCGGCGTGGGCTACTTACGAAATTCCTATCGCCAACATTTCCTCAGAATGCGAAAATATATTGTTGATTCTCACTTACATAGGTAGAAATGATCATCAGAATAAAATACGGGAATTCAGAGCTCGAACGGAGAGACTCAGGTGTTTTTTCTTCCCGCGCGCTATTCGAGAATGGAATGGGAAATAAATAGTATAGCGATGGTTCGATGAACCCTCTGCCAGGCACTTAAATGTGATTTGCAGAGTATCCCATGTAGGTGTGGATGTAGAAAGGGTTAAACGGGACAGAGGAGGCCAATATTTAGTACCTATCGAACTGCAGGCCCTACCAACGGAAATTTTGTGATAGCTAACCTCATAAAATAGCAGTTTAAAGCAATTTTGGAATTGAAAGCGTTTAACGCGGCATTTAACGTTTATCAGGTTAGTGTGCAGCGCACGTGACGCGTTAGGCTGATGGGCGGCCGTAGTTAGTTTATAGCGGAGGAAATAAAGTTGACACTGCGCGGTGGCCGACGTAAAAGCTTTACACATTTACGGTGCCTCCCATTACACGGCGCGCAGAGCCCAGTGTCAGCTCTATTTGGGCGAATGCGCGGCAATACGAGGAAAGGGTGGCGAGCTGCTCATCCCAGCCTCCACTTACACTGCGGGCTAATTTGATTGCAGGCTGAGTGGAGGAGAGCCGTCCTGTGGCGCAGGAACGACCAAATTCCCCAGCCGCGAGGCAGCCGCAGCCACGTTCTGCTGCTGCAGCGCTATAAGCCCGCCGCCTCTAGTGTTTAATTATCTCAACATTTTAAATCAAATCCAAGGTTTTTTGAATTTAAGGTACTGAACTCATTAAGGTATTGGAAATGATTTATTACCGTCAACAACAATACGTAACCATTTAGTGATCAGTGGTCGGGCCCGGTGGTCTTGGGGTAAAGTGCTCGACTGGAAACCGAAGGGTCGCGCGTTCAAAACCCAGTCGGACCTCGGATTCACTTTACTGTAGGTCCCCTTTCCGCGGTTGGATAACTGGGATAGGCTAGGGACACGCAAGTCGCCGAAGTGGCGTCCAATTGGAAGACTTCCACCAGGCCAATGAGCCACACGAAATTATTATTATTATTATTATAGTGATAAGTGGGAATTGTAGTTCCCACTTATTTGTTTTCCCTTACAAATTCACTGGCAATCTGTGTTCCCACTTCTAACTTGGGCTAGCATCTCTGTTAGAGTGTGCTAAATACATATAGACTGTCAACAGGCGCGCAAAAGTGGCTGTTTTTCTACATTATTAGTCAGTCAATGCAGAAGCGCAGTTCCGCGGGAAAACAAGCTACCGTTTCGACCGTAACAGCGTTTCTAGTATAGTGTGCTTTCTTTTTGCTTGTGAAGTGACTTGTCTTGTATTTGTCTACTTTTATATTTACGAGGGAGATAGTATTTGTGTATATGTGCTGGATATCAATGAAAATTACATAAATATTACGAGGTAAGTTAGTGGGAACTATGTTTTCTATTGAACGTGTGTGAAGAGCAATTTGTATGGCTGTGCAATCGGCATCGTAGTTATTGTTTGTTTGTTATTTTTTAGAATGCCTGGACTCACGACAGAAGAGGTTTGGAGAATTTTGTACGCTTTACCAGAAGATGTGGAGATTCAGAAAAAAATGTTCAAATGTCTGTAAATCTATCGGACCAAACTACGTGGTCATCAGTCCGTAGCTTACAAACTACTTAAACCTAGGTAAACTAACCTAAGGACAGACACACACACCCATGCCCGAGGGAGAACTCGAACCTCCACGGCGAGCAACCGCACGCTCCGCAGCGAGACGCTTTAGACCGCGCGGCTACTCCACCGCGGCTGGAGATTCAGATGTCGATGCTTACTCTGCTGAAGATTTTGAGTCACCAAATACTTCGCAGATTTTGAACGAAACTTGAGATAACATTATTGTTTCAAATAAATGCAACTGTTTCAATTTGCCAATAGACGCTAGTGAAATTGGGAAATAATGTGTAGTAACTGTCGTGTACCTCTGTGTGTAGCACCATGCTTCTCTAAGTTCCATTGTACGTCACCTTAGTGAACTCATTGGACAATATGAACTAATACAAAAGTAAATCAAATGTTTAATATGCTTTTTGTACTAAAAATAAAGGAAATACATTTTTTTAAAATTATAAAGTCCAATTACTTTAATGTTCGATGGAAACAATATATCCCACTAACTGTATTGTATCTGTAGGCTAAATTCTCACTTTCAAGATTTAAACTGTGATTTTATGTATGGCTTCTTAGCCCGGTAAAGTATTCGTAAAAAGTCTACAACTTCTGGAAATAATTTTGTCACTAAAGGGTTAACACGTTCGGGGCGATTGACTAGTGATTTATTTTCACTTGAGTCTTACTTCTTTTGTCTCGTAAATTGAAGCCTACGTGCCCAATAATACGATATATATCAAGAAAAAACATTTGATACCACGATATTAGTATAATTTGAAGTCAAGCCACAGTGGCGTGCGTAGACCGCTAGGAGAGATAGTGGCGTTATGGTAGGCAAACCCGCATAACAAACAACCAGCAACGAACCTCTATCTATATCGCAAATTGTTGTTTTCCAGTTAGAATTCGTATTTTGAACGGTATATTTCAAAATCCTGATCTATTTTTTAACGGTACTAATTTTTGTTTTTACTTTTCATGGACAATTTACACACAAGAGTTTCAGAAAATCTGGGGCAAGTAATAATCGATGTAAAGAATCTATTTATTACACAGGAAAATAGTATATATAAAAACAATTGTAAATACATGAAAAAACAGTAATTTAATGAAAATCACTTCCACTTACGTGTATACATCTGTATTCAAAACAAACCTACATTTTAAAACTTCAATGAATATACACAAGACAAGAATGAAAACGTATTGACAATATATACATGATTTATCTAAATGTACAAGAGCAAAGAAACAGAATTATACTATGGACATACAGTTATCCTAAACTTTCAATAATAACCAAAATAACACCACACGTGTTTAATAAAAGTAATGAAAAGCAACTAGTAATTATGGTACTCTCTAAAGGAAGGAGAAAGACAAAACCCTGGTTGGTCTGGAGATTGTGAGCAAAAATAAATTGAGTCCACTCTATTTCTCTTCGTATCCTTACCACGTTTACACCTGTTACGACGCGTTCTTCCAGGTGGATATTTTTTCATCTTTTCCATCAGGCGAATCTGCATCGCAGACTGTGCCCGCAGAACTCATTGATTCGACGTTAGGAAACATCCATAAAATGAACAGACGGAAGTGGACTGACACTATGTTATGTACGTATCTCGAACAGATCAGGACGCAGCCAGAGGTGCTTCGACCCCCTCACCAATTTCGTCAAGAACCCCAGACCCAGGGTACTTCTGAAAAAATCTTCGATATGCCCATGGGAAATTGGTCTTACGAGATAATTTACCTTTTAGAACGAAAGGTATCCAAATGGTGGAGTAATGAAGATGAATACCCGAAGAGCTGGATAAAATCAGTTGACACTTTAACTCGCGGACAAACCAGCCTCAGTGACAGCAAACTGTCTGCTGAGGACCTGGCCAGAGTGTTCCTTTTAACCTGCAAGCCGGACCGAGCCAACACCACCTAGAAGACAATGCGTGACAACTGGGCGTGCCTACGTCACACCGAGAGGCGGCGGACGCAAGCTGACTGGCCAGCCGCTACGAGGAGGTGGGCGTGCCCCAGCGGCCAGCCAGTCAGCTGGCAGCCGCCGCCTCTCGGTGTGACGTAGGCACGCCCAGTTGTCACGCATTGTTGTTGATCGAGCCTTTGAGCCTTGGTCACGTGCGCCGTCCTGGAGCCAAGGCGGCCCTCACGTGAGCCGTCACGTTCTGAGTCCACTGGAGTAGTAAACGGTTGGCCTCTTACCAACAAATTATACTTGATTCATAACGTGCGTCAAAATGGATACAGAGATTAGTCAACAGAGGGTTTTCTGTTGTCATGGCAAGCTGAATATACACTGCTCAAAACAATTTGCGGATCATGTAAGACACCATACACAATATACTTATGGTAACGTATTTTCTTCAGATATTGGTTACAGTTGCAATGTGTGTGTGATACAGTGCGATGTTTTGCTGTCTCGACTCTTCACTTGAGGTTTACTTGTGACGCGGTGGAGTAGCCGAGCGGTCTAAGGCACATCGCTGTGGAGCGCTCGGTTGTTCGCCGCCCGAGGTTCCAGTCCTTCCTAGGCATGACTGTGTGTGTGTGTGTGTGTGTGTGTGTGTGTGTGTGTGTGTGTGTGTCGTCCTTAGGTTAGTTTATCTTGGTTTAAGTAGTTTGTAAGCCTAGGGATTAAAAACCAACGCAGTTAAGTCCTATAGATTTACAAACTTTTTTTGAGGTTTACATGGCGTTTGCTTAGAGCAGGCATGGATAACATTTCGGCCAGGCGGGCCCACCGCAGGCGGAGTACACTGTAGTTGACCGCCCCGCCGGCTGCGACCGCGTGTCGTTAGTGTCGGCAACGGAGCGAGAGAGACAGCTGCGGAAAAAGTGAGACCACACAGCACTGCTCTGCGCTGGGCTGTCCCGCGGTCAGGTCCAACGTAAACCAAGTAACACAGGAAGCGCAGCTCTGTAAAACAAGCAAACCATTTACTGTTTAGCTAACTATTAGTGTTTGTATGGCAGAATCAATACGCGAAGCTTTAGAAAATATCCAAAACACGAAACGAAGAAAAACTTAGTAATTTTATGACCCAAACTTGATTCTATTAGTATTGTACATGCCCACTCGTTGTATATACAGTACGCTTCTTCTGAAAAATAAATGTTTCTTAAATGGACTAGTATCATAAATATGCTATTTCAAAAATAATTTTATTAGGGGCTATGAGTCTCATTCTTACGAGTAAATATTTTTTGTTAAAACACAAATAGAAAACTAACAAAAAAAGATTTGTTTTAGGAGCATTTTCTCACAGTTCCTCTGAAAAGATGCTAGAGCACTTCGGGCGCGAGCCGTTTGACGGGCGCACTACTTCCCCCACCACTGCAATGCCTGCAGAATGGGTGGGAGTGAGACCGCTATATACCAAACGTTGCAAGGGGGAAACCAAGGAAGGCATTTGTTGCAACACAATGAGGCTACTTAGTGGAGATGGCAGTGTCTTAGAGTAGTTTTATAATCGGGATTTTAGTACTAATATATATTTCCTGCCTTTTTTCATTCGCCAAAGCAATAACTTTATTCTTTAACGAAATACGCACATTATGCAGTAACCATGTGATTATCAGAAATACATATCTTTGTTGATAAACAAATCAATTTGCATTAAGTTGGGTAACATATTTAGAAACCTTTATTGAATTGCTTAAAGAGAAAGGACAATTTTCGACACCTCAATCTCAAAACAACAGATATATTACGTAACGCATAAAATTCAGTTTCACCCTGGTTGACAGTAGCGGTGTTGTTTCTCTTGATGCTCGCCGCTCTGGCCCACACGCCGCTGCGCACAGTACGCGGGGCAGGGGCGCGGCAAACGCCGCCCGCGCCATGCCTCACTTACAGCGAGGCACCATAATAGGGAAAAAGTCATTCTCATTGCCCTCTAATATGATGTGTGATCACACTGCAGTTTCACAACTGCATGTAAAGTGTGAGGTTACCTATTAGCTCTTGAGGGATATTTGGCCATTGTTCCACGAGTGCAATATTCTGCTCTGCAACCGTCGTGTTTGGTGCTGGTCTGGCTGTAATACGTGTGCCAAGTGCATCCCATACATCCTCTATCGGGTTTCAGTCCGGTGAACAAGCTGGCCACTCCATTCGTTCAATTCCCTCAGCTGCAAACATGTCCACCAGCTTCCTTGCGTAAAGTCCACATTCCCACAGGCGATCTTGGACTGTTTGTGCTGATATTGTGCGTGCTGCTACTGCCTGGACGGTGCGATGCAGCGGAGTTGCATTCAACCTCCTGTCTCGGCGGGCTGTTAACCGGAGGTAACGGTCAACTCTTGCTTAGGACGACGTTGGCCTAACGTTTTTTATCGGTTCAAAATGTTCAAATGTCTGTAAATCTATCGGACCAAACTGCGTGGCCATCAGTCCGTAGCTTACAAACTACTTAAACCTAGGTAAACTAACCTAAGGACAACACACACACCCATGCCCCAGGGAGGACTCGAACCTCCACGGCGAGCAACCGCGCGCTCCGCAGCGAGACGCTTTAGACCGCTCGGCTGCTCCACCGCGGCTTTTATCGGTTCCTGTTTGAAACCGCGTCCAAGTCCTGCATATTACACTTTGGGACATTCCAATAGTAGCAGCATCTTCCCTCTGTGTCTGTCCCGCTTCCAACCTTCCGCTCTTCATGCCGTATCTGCGGGTAAGTCACGTTAGTGAAATTGAAATGTTGAAATGTTTGTTATCCTGTGGGACCAAACTACTTTGACCATTAGTCCCTAGTCTAAACTAACCTAAGGAGAACACACACATCCATGCTTGATGGAGGATTCGAACCTCCGACGCGGGATGCCGCGCGACACGTTAGTGACGTGTTGCACTACCTGCGCACTACACTATCTGAACTCAGCTGCTTGTGTAGTCCGTTTGGTAAACGTAAGTCAACACCAACTCCCTCTGCAGCAACGTACTGTTATTAAGACTGTCTTGGTTGCCGTAATGTTGCTGTTTCCACGCCGTAGGCGCGACAGAAAGACGTCGAAACATTTTAGTTTATTCTGCCGATGTCAATACTTAAAAAACCAAATACCTCAACTGATCAAAACTGCAAATGGTCAGATGTTTGTAAATCGAAAGGACTTAACTGCTGTGGTTATCAGCCCCTAGGCTTACAAACTACTTTAATCAATGCTAAGGACAATATACATACCAATCCAGAGGGAGGACTCGAACCTCCAGCGGCGAGCTCCTTAGAGCGCTCAGCCACTCCACCGCTTCTCTAAACTGATCCAATAATTGTTATGGCCAGTGTATTTTGTATAGAAACACCTGAAGGTAATATGTGCTGCAATGCGTCCTTGGGCTTTACTACATAATTCCAGTAACCGCGGCGACATTTACAGGAGTAACTGCAGTTTGCCTGGTGCCAACATTCCCCGCTAGATCACCAGCCACGTTGTTCAAATGCTCAAATGTTTGTTAAGCTTATGGTACTTAACTGCGGGGTCATCAGTCCCTAAACTTACAAACATACTAACTTATACTAAAGAAAGCACTAACATCCATGCCCGATGGAGCATTCGAACCTCCGACGGGGAACAGCCTCGCGCATCGGAGCCTAACGCCTCAATGCGCTCGGCCACTCCGCCGCGGCCAAGACACGCTGTGTGTCCGTTGGAATTTAGGAAATAGTTGCAAAGGATTTTCCAGTTTAGTCCTTTTGGAACGTGAAATCATGTTTCAAAACTGAGTCTCGTTGTCATAGGACTATGTTCTAACCTGTGAAAGTTCAGTACCACAAAAAACGTAGTTTAATGGTGTACGTGATTCCAACGTCTTCCTTCAGAACGATAATCTTCTTTTAATTCGATCAAAATATCCACGGATGTACTGCCGGTCTATAGTGTCCAACGGGCACAATATTTCGGCGATCATACATGTCGCCATCATCAGGTGAACTGACGGACTGAGCTCCTGGAATCGCGCCGGCACGGAGATCCGCACGCTACGGCTGCTCGAAGGGAACTGGGTTCTAGCCCGGTAGCGGGCCATTTAAATACCCTCGGCCCACGGAGCGACCCCTCCGCGGTCCGCGCCCCGCGCCGCGGCCGCGCGGTGCAACCGATTGCGACGGCGTCTGAGATGACGTCGGTGTGAGGGCTCTGTCCGCCGTGGTCGTCACTTCGTTAAATTAAATCTAGCAAACGTAACGAAGTGACGACCACGGCGGACAGAGCCCTCACACCGACGTCATCTCAGACGCCGTCGCAATCGGTTGCACCGCGCGGCCGCGGCGCGGGGCGCGGACCGCGGAGGGGTCGCTCCGTGGGCCGAGGGTATTTAAATGGCCCGCTACCGGGCTAGAACCCAGTTCCCTTCGAGCAGCCGTTGCGTGCGGATCTCCGTGCCAGCGCGATTCCAGGAGCTCAGTCCGTCAGTTCACCTGATGATGGCGACATGTATGATCGCCGAAATATTGTGCCCGTTGGACACTCTAGACCGGCAGTACACCCGTGGATATTTTGATCATCAAATACGCCGGGAGAAACTGAAGAATCACTTCTTTTAATTTGATTGGGGAAACTGATCGCTCTGAGGTGCGGAGCACTGTTTATAGCCACTTCGTATGAGTTCTTCTAGACTCAGCTTCTAGTACCAAAGTTCTTCCAGAACAATTTATAGCGGTCGACATGTCTAGTTCGTTTCTATAGAATGTTTTTGCTAGCTTGTCAATACGTGTATCGGTATGCGGAACCAGGAATGCAAGGCGAGTCTGAGAAGTAGTGGATATGGTCCCAGTTTACTTATATTTTAAACGCCAACGCATACATAAGCTGAAAAAAATTGGTTTACTTCGAAATATTACTCGCCTTTACGTTTACAAAAACTTAGATGAATTACATTTTATACCATCTAAGAGACATATTCCGTTTAGGTTTGAGCATCATCACCTACTTTAGGTTCAAATCCACTAAGAATAACTCCAATGTAAAATGGATTTTATCAAATGCAGCGTTACGACCACCACATTTCTTCTTCATAGTAGGCCACTTGTAACCTCTGTTTCTGGTAACGAGGTTACAGACTGGACTACTAAAGACGCACGTAGTACTAAACTGAATAAAAATCCATTTTACATTTGATCTTAGTAGATATGAATCTAAAGCAGATGATGATGTTCAAACCGAAACTAATTGTGTATCATATATGGTAAAAACGCAGTGTACCTAACTTTTTGAAAACGTAAACGACAAGTAACATTCTGAAATAATTCAATACAAAAGCCGTCAACGCCATCTGTTAACAGCTTTTCGAACTATTTCGAAACGTATGTATAATTTAATCATAACAGCTCTCACAATACACAGACCGCTGTAGCTTACAAAACAGTAGTTCGACCAATACTTGAATACTGCTCATCAGTGTTGAATCAAATGTTTGTTCAAATGTTTGTAAAGTCTATGGGACTTAACTACGGGGTCATCAGTCCCTAAACTTACAAACTACTTATGAACTACTTACGAACTAGGACGGCAGAAATATCCATGCCCGAGGGGGGATTCGAACCCCCGACCGTAGTGGCCGTGTAGACCGTGACTGAAGCGTCTTTGCCCCCTCGGCCACCGCGGCCGGCAGTGTTGAATCATTACCAGATAGATTTGATAGTGGAGATAGCGAGTATCAAAACCAGAGCAGCACGCTTAGTTTCAGCTTCATTAAGAAAGCGCGACAGCGTCACAGAGATGATGGGTAAACTCCAGAGGCAGACAGTTGAGGAGAGACGTTTCACATCACGGTATGGGTTTCTATCAAAATTCCGAGACCACACGTTTCTTTAAGACTCCACCAAAATATTGTGCTTCCTCCAACGTATGTCTCACGAGTAGACAACAGGGATAAGATTGAAGAGATTAAAGCCCACAAGAAGGCATAACTGCAGTCTTTTTTCCCGATAACCATACGCGACTAGAAAAGAAACAGGAGGAATTCATATTCATGGAAGTCATGACATTAACAGCAAATAGGTAAAATTGAAAATTGTACTCATCTGGGATTCTAATGCGGGTATTCTGCTGGCTGTGATGTTGCACTGACACCTACACTACTGGGGACACAGCGATTATCACAACAACAACAACACGATTCACTGTATACAGCCTCCCGTTAGATACAAATTCTCAACTTTACCATGCCCACAAGAACTCAAACTTGTAGATTTTGTAAATTGATTCCCGTGAGAACAAGGGCCTAAGAGTGCTTCCGCACTGAAGAAAGGATCATTGCCGATCATCGGCTTGATATATATATACTGTGTGTGTGTGGCGTCTGTTCTTTCGGTCCATTCACAGACAGTTAATGTCATGAAGAGAAACCACACACACACACACACACACACACACGCGCAGATGACGGGCAACGATCCTTTCTTCAGTGCGTAGACACTCCTGGGCCCTTACTCTTACGGGAATCAGTTTGATAAAACCGTGAGTTTGGGTAACAGGGGACAGGGAAAAGTTGGGAATTTGTTTCTGAAGGGAGGTGAGCTAGAGTAATGCGTGCACGTGTAATAACCGCTGTGTTCAAATGTTTGTAGAGCTTATGGGACTTAACTACGGGGTCATCAGTCCCTAAACTTACAAACTACTTATGATCTACGTAATACTAAGGACGGCACAAATATCCATGCCTGAGGGGGGATTCGAACCCCCGACCGTAATGGCTGTGCAGACCGTGACTGACGCGCCTCAGTCCTCTCGGCCACCGCGGCCGGCAACCGCTGTGTGCCCAGTGGTGTAGGGGTTAGCGCGGAGACCCGGGTTCGAATCCTCGCTTGGTCCAATTTTCATCTTTATCCATTCGCAGTTATTGTCGTAAATTCCGTGAATATGAATTGATACTAACTACAGGGTCAAAAGTGGTATCCGAAAGAAGAGACACGACGTATATACTGTATAACTTATAAAGAGGAGGAAGTTACGGTAGAACACGAAGTACCCTGTTCCACACATCTAGAGGTGACGTGTGAAGTATGGGTGTTGATGTAGGTATTAATTGTCGAGAAATTTAATTTTGAAACCAGGGACTCCTTTTCTGGGCACCCTGTAGAGATAATTTAGAGAACTTGCATCTGACATAGCTGCTAACACAACGGTAGGTGTCAGGAAAACTCGTGCGGAAACATATAAAAAGCCACATTTCCCATGCTCCATCTGCTAATAAAAGGGGGAATTGAATGCCTAGCAGTGGTACTAGACAACCTCCCCCATAAACCGTACTGGGGGCTTGCGGAGAATGTACTTGAATGTGGATGTATAACTGTCCCCTTTTCTGTTTCATTCGCCAATAAAGTGAGGGAGAAACGTCTGGCAATAAAAAGGCAGTATTGGCTCTAATTATATTTTCTCGTCGTGCCATTTCGCGAGTAGGAGGGAGTAACACATTGCCCGACTTTTTATCCAATATACACAGCCGGAATTTGAACAGTAAACCTCTTTGCGATATTTGACGCCACTCTCGTAGCCTCTGTAACTGGAAACTGTTCAGTATATTCCTAACACTTTCACTCTGAGCCGGAAACGTATAGGGGAGATTTTCACCCTCAGAGAAAGGCCATTATGTGTGAGTATAAAAGCTGTTTCACAATCCTGCACGCTTTAAATTGGCACGGACAGTGTCGTCTGTAATGCGCAAACATAACCTGATCCAATAATTCCCGCGTGGAGGCAGTCAGCTGAGGGCGAAGGCAGTATTGATCTACAGCGGCTGACGAATGTTCCCGGCGTGAAGGGCTGCCCACGTCAAGGAGCGCGCTACAAAGGGCCCACAATAGCCCACAACTCCGCCGGCCCTTCTGGGCGCAAGGCCGCCGGACAGAATGCCACCGCATTCTAGAAGTTAGCGCGCAGCGCCCAGTGGCACTGTACATGTCGCGCGCGGCTCTTCTACTACTTTACATTACGTGCGAGGCTCGTGTAGAAAGTAAGTTTTCCTATTAACAAAGAGAACATAATTAAAAATATTCAAATGTTGGTAAAGCTATGGTTCCAAACTGCAATGGTAATCAGTCCCTAGACTTACGAAATACTTAAACTTAGCAGCAGTGGAGTGGCCGATCGGTCTAAGGCGCCTTGCTGCGGAGCGCGCGATTGCTCGCCGTCGGAGGTTCAAGTCCTCCCTCGTGAATGGGTGTTTGTGTGTTGTCTTTAGGTTAGTCTAAAATAGTTTAAGTAGTTTGTAAGCCTAGGGACTACTAACAGCTGCGGCAGAGTGGCCGAGCGTTCTAAGGCGTCTTATTGTGGAGCACGCCGTGGATCATCGTCGGAGGTTAGAGTCCTCCCACGGGCATGGGTGTGTGTGTGTGTGTGTGCGTGTGTGTTTGTCCTTAGGTTAGTTCAACTTCGTTTAAGCAGTTTGTAAGCTTAGGGACTGATAACCTGAGAAGATAAGTCTCATAGATTTACAGACATTCGAACATTTGACAACACATACACCCACGCCCTTGGGAGGACTCGAACCTCGGTTATCGTGTGCCCCAACAGTTATAAGAACATTTTTGAGCTATTTTTCGATGTAGTCACCAAAAGAACTGAGTCACTTTTCATATACTGGAATCAATTCCTGTGTCGTAGAAGTCTGCCGTCTTTGATATAAACCAGCTTGTGACAGTTGTTTCAATTGTTCAAATAAAATGTTTGTAAGCCTATTGGACCAAACTGCTATGGGACCAATCTGCAGTGGTCATCAGTCCCTAGACTTACAAACTACTTAAACAAACTTCCTCTAAGGAAAAAAAAAAAAAAAAAAAAAAAAATCGCCGGCCGCGGTGGCCAAGGGGACTAAGGCGCTCAAGTCACGGTCTGCACGGCCACTACGGTCGGGGGTTCGAATCCCCCCTCGGGCATGGATATTTGTGCCGTCCTAGTTCGTAAGTAGTTCATAAGTAGTTTGTAAGTTTAGGGACTGATGACCTCGTAGTTAAGTCCCATAGACTATACAAACATTTGAACATTTTGAAAACACACACACACACACACACACACACACACACACACATATATATATATATATATATATATATATATATATATATATATATATATATATATAAACGCACGCACAATGTAGTACTCGTACCGCGCGCTTCGCAACAAGGCTCCTTCTACCGCTCGACCACTCTATCGAAAATGTTCAGATGTTTGTAAATCTATGAGACTGAACTTCTTCGGTTATTAGTCGCTAGGCTTACAAACTACTTAAATTAGTTCAACTAACCTAAGGACAGCACAAACACCCGTGCCCGAGGGAGGACTTGAACCTACGACGACGAGCAACCGCACGCTCCGCAGCACGGTGCCTTAGAACGCTCGGCCACTCCACCGCGGCAGGTATTTTCAGCTCCTTGTCATTGTAAAAACGCTGGTCAAAAGATAGGAATTTCTTGAGGTGCAAGAGAAGATGGAAATCCCTAGGAGATATATCAGGACAGAATTGTGAATGATCAAACAGCTCCCAGCCGAACTTCTGCAAAACAGTTGCTGTTCGCCGAGCCGTATGGGACGAGCATTGTCACGTAGCAGCACGATACCTGTGGAAATTATTCCTCCTTTTCTTGCATCTCAAGAAATTCCTGTCTTCCGACCAGCGCTTAGACAACGACGAAGAGCTGAAGACGACTGTCACATGCTGCTTCCACACAGAGGTGGCAGATATCTACGACACAGGAATTCAAAAGTTGATCCCACGATATGAAAGTGTCTCAGTTATTTTGGTGACTGCAGAAAAATAGTTCAAATGTTTCCCATGTAAGTATGTTGTCATTAAAAAATAGCGAATTTCCTTCCTGGTTGCGCTTGGTGTGCTAGTTAAGGCTGCGAGGGCTTTGAGCCCTATGATGGGCGCGCTGAGCAACGGCGCTGGGCGCTTATACAAATCCCTTGCACTTTTATACCTACGTCCACACTTCGGGAAGTCATGGCAGAGGTACCACTCTCTTTCCCCACTTTCCAGTCTGACAGACCTTGTTTAACGAACCCTTTAAAAGTTCATATTTTGAGTACAAACTGAAACACTATCCCACGCGGTATTTATAAGATACAAGAATTATTTGGAGGAATATTAATCCTGTACATAGCTGTTGAAGCTCAAAATCGTTGTCAGGAGATGAAAGTATGATTTTCCTCGTGGAGACGAGAATTAATTCTTATAAGGTTCTAGTGAGAATTAATGCTGTAAAAATGAAGTGCACAAAACCAGTTATTTAGTTACATATCAATGATTCTGGAGACATCCACAGTTTACATACTTCCATAGTAATTACCTTCATCAGTACACTCAATGAAACGTTGTCTTTATCAGATACATCAGTTTATGTCACAGTCTCACTCTTTAAACAGAAACGTCCTACCAGAAACTGGTAACTAAAGAGGACATACAATTTCTTAACTTAAGTTGCAATTCAAAAATGTATCAATTATCGATACGCTACTCAGAGCTATTGTTGTACAATGCACACTAACAACAATTTTTGGTTCATTTTAATTTAGGAATCTTATAAAAGTTTACCAGGTGTTCATTATTAATTTATGTAACAATCAAATTAAATATTGTACAATAAACGTGAAGTTACGATTGGGGCGTCTCACCGATTTATCGTATTGGACTCTCCTATACTCAACTAACAAGATAAGTGGTTCAACTGTATGTATTATTTGGGTGCAAATAATATATTAGGCCCATTTCGCGTTAGTAAATGCAGTGATGAACGTCCCCTGTTAAAAGAAAGCCTTGTTTCTATGTAATTGAAGAGAAACTGGTTAAACGCTAACGGGCACGTCTATTTTCATCGTTTACCATGAAAACAAAGGTTACCCTTTGTGCTTATACAGTGTGTTTAGTTATGTGGGGGAGAATACAACCGTTTTTCTGCAAAATTGACATGTGGCTCATTAATTCATGACCTTATTTCTCGAAATCTGGGGGTAAACTAACACGGGACGTTAAACACTGCATTTGCCGACTCAAAATGAACCTGATATATCATTTTTATACCAATACAACTCACACGTTTGAAACTCCTCCCTTTTAAGATAGTAACTTTGGCAAGGTTCATTTCTGCTGTTTCATTCGCAACTAGCGCGTGAAGAAAATGCTTATCGATAAAGTCC
This sequence comes from Locusta migratoria, assembly GCA_026315105.1. Classification (NCBI taxonomy): domain Eukaryota; kingdom Metazoa; phylum Arthropoda; class Insecta; order Orthoptera; family Acrididae; genus Locusta; species Locusta migratoria. Next base: position 365,343,102 of record CM048755.1, read on the forward strand.
CTAACCTTTTTCCTGGCCTTGTCCGGTATATTCACGTGACTGGCGTATTACAAGGTGCATCTAAAAAGTTCGGTGAATGGTATCAAGGGATCACGAGGCCTCCCGCGTCGGAGGTTCGAATCCTCCCTCGGGAATGGATGTGTTTGTTGTCCTTAGGTTAGTTTAACTTATTTTAAGTAGTTTTTAAGTCTTAAGGACTTATGACCAAAGTAGTTTGGTCCCATAGAATTACAAACATTTGAACACTGGATTTGATTTGGTCTCAAGAAATATAGGAAACAAGAGTTAGAAAGGAAATACCTTCAATAGACTTCAAAGTAATAGGCACTGGTTACAATACACTTGAGACATCGGCTGTACAGCTGCTTGTGGAATCGCTCAAAGCATTGAGGTCACGCGCTGTTAGCTCTCCGCAACCACTCAAACACACACTTTCTACTCACTGCTTCAACACCATACACTTTCACTAACATCCCATGGGATCCTTCTCCATTTTGCCTAATTTGAAACAAAACTTGACGTTATTGCGTTGATCCATTTTGGGCTCCATGCTGCAATGACACGAGTTCTCACAGCGACCCTGTTAGCTGGGTCGCAGCGTCTACCACCGCTGCACTGCAGTGCTGTGCGCGATAGGGGGCGCCTTTTGACATGTTCCTCAATGAGTATGGGCGGGTATTTCATCCTCGGCAGCGTGGTTTATAAAATATGGGACCATTCAACGATCTTTTCAGACGTACCTTGTATTTTACTGTGTCTGCCAAAGAATGTGCTCCAGAGCGGTTGGATGTAGCATTTTTATCCCATAAGCTGGCGTCTAGTGTAAGGTAAAAAAAAGAAGGTTTTCGGAATGTTTGAGAACTATATATTTTAGGGCGGATGCCAGTACCAGCCCGGTATTCGGATGTGGCAAACCGCCTACAGCCAATATGCAAACCGGCCAGCACAACTGACATCCCCGTTAATAGGCTGAACGGATTCGAATAGAAGCTTTGGCAACTCCGCAAATCCCAGAAGCAACTCACTAACGCACATACCTAGCCGAGCGGCTCTGTTGCTGAATCCCAAATGAGCTCAAGTTTCTCCGATTCCTCGATGTGGTCGTTTAGCGAGAAGTATATGGGAGGAAACCATACTTTGTTTTATTCTTCTCGGACTGCACGCTACCGTAATTTAATCAGCTTCCTTGCAGCGTTACCACTGGAGTTATTTGAGCTTCCCTGCGACGCTCTCGCGCAGACTAAGCGATCTCGCGACGAAATGCACCACTCTTTCTTGGTTCTCGTCTATCATTTTCCCATGAAGTAAATGTCCCATACTGATGGATAATACTAAGAAATGAAATCAACAAGCGCTTTGTAAGCCTCTTCTACCTTGGAAGATTTACACTGACCTTGAATATATCGCCGGCCGCGCTGGCCGAGCCGTCTGTGGCGCGCCAGTCACAGTTGCACGGCCACTGCGGTCAGGGGTTCGAATCCCCCCTCAGGCATGGATATTTGTGCCGTTGGTAGTACTAGCTAGTTCATAAGTAGTTTGTAAGTTTTGGGACTGATGGCCGCGTAGTTAAGTCCCATAAGCTCTACAAACATTAATTGAATATATCATGGGATTGTGGGTCTCACAGATGGCTCAGATGTGTAGCTTACACACAACAGTCCCCCTGTGCCAGCTGTGTAGGGGACCTACTGGGACGTGATTTTGAAAGAGCCTTGTGTAACATGGAAGGTCGTCGTGAGCTGACGGTATTTGGTACTCGGTGCCTGGAGGATCGCGATATAGGGGAGTGAGTGTCACGGAAATGATGCACGAGTTAGTGTGGAAACCATTTAAAGAAAGGCGTTATTCGTCGCGACGAGATCGATTTGCGAAATTTCTTTCGCCAACTTTCTGTTCCGAATGCGAACAGATTTTTCTAGTACCCACCTACATAGGAATACTTGATCATCAAAATAAAATAAATCAGTTCTAAAACGTAAAGATTTACGTGTTTCTTTTCTCCGCGAGCTATTAGAGTATGTATCTGTAGAGAAAGATAATAAGAGCGGTTCGATGAACCCTCTTCCATGCACTTCAATGCGACTTTACAAAGTATTTATAGATATGTAGATGGCAATTTCGTTTTCCGCATTGGTACAGGAATTCGCCTTCAAATTTTCATCCGTAATGGTGTGAGTGGGTGTATGAGCTGTCCACAGAGAACGAAATACTGGCCCTCCAGCCGCCCTCGGTGACCGTGACCGGTGACATCTAAGACAGATCGTCATTAGTGGCTAAAGCTTAACATCGCAACAAATCACGGACAGTCCAACACAGGACAAGCTACACACATCTTCCAGTGTAGAATCCGTAGCAAAATTGGTACCATGAGGTATGGGAGCCGACGACTCAGATGAGTGACATTGTTAACATAACGTTATCGGGCACAACGGATAGCATTTATCGCCAGTCACCAGGGGTGCACAGTTGTGGAACTTACTAAGATTGACAGAATCACGACCATGGCGGTGGGAGGCAAGGTATGAAGGAAAAACCACAAGAATCGCTAGATCCAGCATACCAAGAAGATGCCGTCTAAGGGGGTGGTGTCTGTTATGGTCTGGGATGTAATTTTATGGTATGTAACCTAGTTTTTCTGGAAGGAACTTTGAATAGTCCGCGGTATGTTGATCTTCTTGTGGACCATCAGCACCTATTCGTGGCCTTCCAACATCCGACGGTTCCGCGGTCTTTCAAGACGATAACTCGACTCCACACCACTCCCTCGCCGCCCGGAAATGATTCCATGAACATACAGGGGAGGTCCAGAGGCTGACAGAGAGATGGCCACCCAGGAGCCTAGATTTTTGGGTTGCCATGGAACACAGGCTTTGTGACGTTGATCTTCCATCCACAAAAAGACCAGATCTGGCTACTGCTCTGCGAGCGTTTTGGTGTCGTCTGCGTCCGGAACACTACCAGCGACTTGTAGAGACTCACTTCCACGGCGTCTGTCTGCAGTCCGTAGGTTCAAATTTTGAAATGATTTTACAGCTATGGGAATAAACTGCACTAATCATCAGTCCCTAGACTGACTGAAACTACCTGATACTAAGGACAACACTCACATCCATGCCCGAGAAAGGACTGGAACGTCCGCCGGGGAGTATCCTATAAGCCGCTCATTACGGCTTAGTCCCTATAGTGCATGTCCTCTTGTGCTCGCCTTTTCGGATTCCTGCTCGAGGTCGAACGACATTACCGCATCTGAGGTGAATAAACGAACCATACGTTGTCTACGCTTAGAAATAAGTATGTAAATAGAGTGCAGACTGTCGTTTCAGAAATGGGAGGTAACTACAAGGTCGAGGTTGATTGCAGGCAGAGGCGGCTCTTCCTAGGGTGCAACGGAGAATGAACTCCCACAGAAATATCCGCCTCTGAGAAAACTATACTGTATACAGGGTGAATCTCCTAACACTTGCACTGCCAATATTACGGAAACGGAAAGTGCGATCGATGTGCGGTTTTTACAGAATGGATTGGTAGTCAGGGGCTCGTAGTTTTAGCCAACAAACAGATTGACATACTACTTAGAAAGTGTATTTTTATGCAAAATAAAAGTTTTTTAACGGAACAATGGTTGTTTCTATCATGCACAGGAATTTTTGACACCAGCTGTGTACAAAGAATTTTTAATGCAATTTTTATCACGTTTAGTGTGGTAGCTACAACCGTTCAAAATTTCGGGGGTGGAGGCTGCGATAGCATAGCTTACTGGCCGATTGGCTAGCCCTTGGGGCACGGCCTACTGTCTCCTGACCACCAGCCAGTCAGCTACGCTGTCGTAGCCTCCGTCCCCAAAACTTTGAATGGTTGTAGCTGCCAAACTAAACGTGATAAAAATGTCATTCAACATTCTTTGTACACAGCTGGTGTCAAAAATTCCAGTGCATGATAGAAACAACCATTGTTCCATTTGAATAATTGTATGTTTGCATAAAAACGCAGTTTCTAGGTATTTTTACAATCTCTTTGTTGGCTAACAGTACGAGTCCTTGACTACCAATCCATTCCGTGGAAACTGCACATCAATCGCACTTTCTGTTTCCGCAATATTTGCGGTGCAAGTGTTAGGTGATTCAACCTGAATAAAGATATTAAACTTTAAATAATCTACTATCCCGCCCTCTTGGCGGATAATTATTTAGTGCCGTATATGAATCTCGCTACCGACGTCTGCAGTCAAGTTCAAAACTGGCGGTCGGCTTTTCCCGGCCTGCTTCGGCCTTGGTGCAAAATCCAGTTCAGCACCCTCAGCGACCGCATCCCAACCACTGAGTTCCTTGGCGAGGGGGTAAAGGGGAGCGGGGACAGGGGAGGTCTCCTATCCTGGGCCGGCCGCGGTGGCCGAGCCGTCTGAGGCGCACGAGTCACGGTCTGCGCGGCCACTACGGTCGAGGGCTCGAATCCCCCCTCGGGCATGGATGTTTGTGCCGTCCTTAGTATAAGGCAGTTCATAACTAGTTTGTAAGTTTAGGGACTGATGACCCCGTAGTTAAGTCCCATAAGCTCTACAAACATTTGAACATTTGATTTCCTATCTTGACCACAGGAGAAGCGCTCCGCCAATCCCGCCTCCCCCCGCCCACTGCTGCCGCACGTCGTCAGCGTGCAGTTCCTCTTCCTCCTCAGTTCTTCAACCAACATGACGCACAAATAGCAGAATACGAAACTAATTCATACCTGTACTCTTCTGCAACATTATGATGTCTCTTGTTGTCATCAATCCTGCTAGCAGTCAAGATTCTTAAACTTCAATAATAAGTGGAATCTATTCAGTAACGACAAACAAGAAAGTTGTTTGTAGCAGTGAAGTTACCAACACAGTTGCCAGCTTTAACAGCTGGGCGCGCGCGACGGCGCGAGGATTCAATATGCAGTTGTGTGTTTGAAGATGCGAGTTGTCAGTTTTCTAGTGTCTTAATTGTGCAGTTAATCTACATGGGATACTGTACAAATCACATTTAAGTGCCTGGCAGAGGGTTCATCGGACCACCGTTTTACTAATTATCTCCGATTCCATTCTCGAATAGCGCGCGGGAATTAAGAACACCTGAATCTCTCTGTTCGAGCTCTGATTTCTCATATTTTATTCTAATGATCGTTTCTACCTATGTAAGTGGGGGTCAACAATATATTTTCGCATTCGGAGAACAAAGTTGGCGATTGTAGTTGGCGAATGGAGTTTCGTAAGTAGCCCACGCCGCAGGGATAAGCGTCGTTGTTGTAATGATTCTCATCCCAGATCCTGTATCATTTCCGTCACGCTGTCTCCCCTGTATCGTGACGATACAAAACGAGCTGCTCTTCTTTGGACTCTTTCAATGTCCTCCGTCAAACCCGCCTGATAAGGATCCCACACTGGGCAGCAATACTCCAAAAAAGGACGGACAAACGTAGTGTATGCAGTCTCTTCAGTAGTTCTGTTGCATCTTTTAAGGGTTCTGCCAATAAAACGCAGTCTCAGGTGCGCCTTTCCCACGACATTATCTACGTGTTCTTTCCAGTTTTAAGTCTGAAGTAATAGTAATTCCTAGGTATTTTGTGGAGTTACGGCCTTCACTTTTGATTCATTTATCTTATCTTATCTTTATCAGTCTGCTTAAGATATTCGTTGTTAAATAAAAAGTAGGTCGAGGTGACTACATGTTTAAAAAGATGTAAAATGTCCTCTTCCAGCTGAACACAGTCTTGATTCGGGACACTGCATGAATTATGAAGAAACCAAGATCATTTTTTCCGCTTCCACCTACTGGGACTCAATAATTAAAGAGGCCGTCGAAATACGCATTGCAAAAAATTTAATTAATAGAGACACGGGATTCCAACTTAGTAATGCATGGGAACCGGCCTTGGCAGTACTGAGACAACATCAGCCGCAGACAGACGATGGTCACCAATCGACGCAGATGGGTCATCGAAGTCGAGACGCGTGAAACACGCACTTTTTCCTCCGGGTGGCGCGCACAAAGGGTCCACCGCCAGCGGCCGCTCTTGCCTGCGCAGACCACCAGCGGCCCGCTCAACGGCCCTCCGGTAGGGCAGGAGGCTCTCCATGTTCACGCCGTCGACGCTCTGGTCTGCCATGACGTCACAGCAGCGGCGCCTGCGCCGTGGTGACGAGACACCATATATATTGCGAACAGAGAAGCAACAGCGGCAGTTCACGTGAAGATGGCGAGCAGCTGTCTCGCAGAAATATTGTGCGATTATTACAATAGTATCCGACGGTACTCCCGTGAACCATTCAAGAAAGTTTAACGTATTTCTTTTCGTACTCATGTGGACGACTTCATACTTCTCATTATTTAGACTCAATTGCCAATTTTTACACCATAGTGATATCTTATTCAGATCGTTCTGCAGTTGGTTTTGATCTTCAGATGATTTTACTAGACGGTAAATGACGGCGTCATCTGCAAACAACCTAAGAGAGCTACTTAGATTTTCCCCTAAATCATTTATTTAAATAAGGAACAGCAGAGGACCAATGACACTACCCTGTGGAACGCCCGATATCACCTCTGTTTTAGTGGATGCCTTACCATCGATTACTACGACCTGTGTCCTCTCTGACAGGAAATCCCCTATCCAGTCGTAAATTTGTGCGAACTCTTTCTTGTTTTAGCACCCATCACTTCGTGTGAGTAAAGAGGTAGTTGTTTCGCATGAACGATATTTTCTAAATCCGTGTTGACCTTGGGTCAATAGATCATTATGTTCGAGATAATTCATAATATTTGAATACAGGATATGTTCCAAAACCCTGCTGCAAATTGACGTCAATGAAATAGGCCTGTAGTTTAATATGTCTGATAATACAGTGCAGAGGCTAACGGAGACTAATTTCTCTTCCCTTTCACTTGAAGGGAAGCTTCGTATCAAGGACTTCGGGAGACTGGCACCATATATCTAGTTAGTAAAAAAAATATAAATAAATAAATAAAAATAACAATAAAATTGAAATAAAAAGACCTAACAATAAAAGTAAAGAAATTTCAAGAACTCACAAACCAGACATTTAGGGGAAAGCAGAATGAATATGCGGTTGTGAATTTACAAATAAGAAGGAGGAAGGAAGGAATGTTAGGGTTTAACGTCCCGTCGACTGCTTGGTCATTAGAGACGGAGCTCACGCTCGGATTTTTTGGGAAGGATGGGGGAAGGAAATCGGCCTTGCCCTTTGAAAGGAACCATCCCGGCATTTGCCTGGAGTGATTTAGGGAAATCACGGGAAACCGAAATCTAGATGGCCGGAGGTGGATTTGAACCACCATCCTTCCGAATACGAGTCCAGTGCGTTACCACTGCGCCACCTCGCTCGGTTACAAATAAGATGTAATGTTATCCGTGTCTCCTGTTCGTCAAAGAAAATTCAGGGTATGAAACAACTTGGACGCTAAAAGGCGTTGACGATCTCGAAAATTTAACGCAGAAGATTAAAAAAAATGAACGTTCTGCATCATATATGACTCCGAAGCTGGAGCACAACCTTTTAGGGAAACACGATATTAGACAACTGGACAGTGCTTACAGGTAGTCAGTTGAAAAGCACAATCATCGGATTTGCAAAAATCGTTACGAACACTCTAAAACTGGATTGCATTAAATTTTTGGAGCTTTTGAGCACAAACTTCTTGAACATGACGAACGTTGTAATTCATTAAATCCAGGAATTTTCCACGGTCTTAAAAATTTCACTGCTGAGCTCGATGTTGTGCTTTAGTGACCGCCTTTCCAAGGGTACTGTTTTCAGAGGCACTTCGAAACCACAACGAGTTACTTCCTTGTATGCTGGCAGTTTATCATGATCTAATTTTTGTTTATAGAGCTTATGGGACTTTACTACGGGGTCATCAGTCCATAAACTTACAAACTACTTATGAATTAGCTTAGACTAAAGACGGCAGAAACATTCATGCCCGATGGGGGGAGGGATTCGAACCCCCGACCGCAGCAGCCGTGCAGACCGTGACTGGCACGCCGCAGACCACTCGGCCACCGCGGCCGGCCATGATATAATAAGAAAGGAAATCGCGGAAGCTGATTTTGTAGCAGTTATTGTAGATGAAACAACTGATATTGCAACAGTTTCACAGCCAGTCTGGTTGTCCGATTCACTGCTTACCTACAATCGTCACGGGGTGTACCATACGACATGTGATTGTAATGCCACTGCAGCATTTCAGAAGTATACTTAAGTGCCGTATCCAAAAGATTTCGCGGGACTAAAATCGTAGCGCGCGCTCCTTTCTTTATTTTTTATTAAGTCCTGCTTTTGAAGAGAGTTGACCCACTATGCGGCGGGTTGATTTGGCTATCCAGTAAGTTTACGACCCATCATTCGAAGGTGGTGTTACCAGCAGCAGAAACTTCAGCACCGTGCTAGACACGCATGTAGTACTGGTAGCTGCCATCGCAGGCGGTAGTCTGGGACTAGAGAACTCGTCTCTTGCTGTTCGAGAAATATAAGTGCCATTGAAACTTCCTGACAGATTAAAGTTGCGTGCCGGAACCGGGACTCGAAACTGGGACCTTTGCCTTTAGCGGGAAAGCGCACTACCACTGAGCTACCCCCGACACGACTCACGGCAGCGCCCCACAACTTCAATTCTGCCAGTACCTCGCCTCCTACTTTCCAAACTTCACAGTTCTCCTGCGAATCTTGCAAGACTAGCACTCCTGGAAGAAAGAATATGGCGGAGACATGGCTTAGCCACAGCCTAAGGGATGTTTCCAGAATGAAACTTTCACTCTGCAGCGGAGTGTGCGCTGATATGAAACTTCCTGGCAGATTAAAATTGTGTGCCGGAACCGGGACTCGAACCTGGGACCTTTGCCTTTCGCGGGCAAGCGCTCTACAACTGAGCTACCCCGACACGACTCACGATGCCGCCTCACAACTTTACTTCCGCCAGTACCTCGCCTCCTACTTTCCAAACTTCACAGAAGTTCTCCTGCGAAACTTGCAAGACTAGCACTCCTGGAAGAAAGGATATGGTGGAGACATGGCTTAGCCACAGCCTAGGGGATGTTTCCAGAATGAAACTTTCACTCTGCAGCGGAGTGTGCGCTGATATGAAACTTCCTGGCAGATTAAAATTGTGTGCCGGAACCGGGAGCGCTTGTCCGCGAAAGGCAAAGGTCCCAGGTTCGAGTCCCGGTTCCGGCACGCAATTTTAATCTGCCAGGAAGTTTCATATCAGCACACAATCCGCTACAGAGTAAAAGTTTTATTCTATAAGTGCCATTCATTATTTCATCTTATCCGTACTGTAGTTCGTTCTGGGAAAATGTATTATTTTAGTGATTACATGGTTATCTGCAACAGTGTCAGCAGCTTTTTATTTTGTTATATGTATAAGCAGCTTCCCTCATTCTTTGTCTTCCCATGATAATCTTTCGATTTAAAATACGAGGGTGGCTGAGAAAGCAATTCACCACATTTTTCTCCTCAACAATTATTTATTCCACATAATGAGAATTACTCACAAGGAAAAATTATTTTTTTCAACAAATACTATTTTCTACACCCTTCATCTACCGCGAAACAAAGACGTTTATGTTCTGTCAGCACCAATCCTTGTTCTGCTCACAGAGCGAATAACTGCATCCATACTACGCTTGCTCCTTGACAGAATCAGTCGCAGTTGCCGAGTCGTAACGCTTCTGTCTCCGCGAACGCCCACCGAGTGAGGTGGCGCAGTAGACTCGCATTCCAGAGGGCATCGGTTCAAACCCGCCTCCGGCCATTCTGAGTTAAGATTTCCGTTTTTTATTTTAAATCACTCAAGACAAATTGCGGAATGGTTCTTTTCAGAGGACACGACCGATTTCCTTTCCCCATTTAACAAAAAATCAATTCGAGAGTGTGTTGGACTCTAATGACCGAGATGTCGATGGGACAATAGACCCCAATCTTGCTTCCTTTCTTCTTCGCAAACGCAAACATCAGCTCGCTGTATCACGTCAATCGTGACAGCCGTGAGTGATTTCCATGACTGGGGTAAACTGAAGCACGGGATACCACCCGTCTGCTGACGTATGACGTCATATCTTAGTTACAGACAAGTTTATAGAATTTCTTTCGAAATAGAAATTGCCAACAGATAGTGATTCGGAAAAGTAGGTCTACACCGAGGACCAGTCACTACATGGGTGTAACAGTTTGTTTTACGTAATATAAACCGACCGCATTTATTCAGTAATACCTTTTATTCCTATGACGTCTTTGGTCAAAGTCGACGGGTGGTATCCATTGCTTGAGTAATCCCCCGACCGCTGCAAGTCTCGGAGCTCCACCGGACAGCAAAAGTTTGGAAACCTATGGGACAATACTACTCTGGTCCCTAGACTTAATACTACTTGAACTAGCTTAAACCTATCATAAGGGCAACACGCACACACACCCACGCCGGAGGGAGGAGTCTAACCTCTGGCGGGAGAGGCAATGCAGCCCCTGACATGGCGCCTAGAATCGCACGGTCATTATTCCCACGAGAGCGCCGATCTTATGACTTTACCATATGCGCTCTGCGATTAACAGTACTGATGTGGAAAACATATGCTGCATAGACTTTGTACAAACCTTTGTGAATATTCCACCCAGTTTCTTCCTTTGTAGTGAGAAATTCATTGACGGCACGGCCTTGCGGGAATGGTCGTGCGTGCTAAGGCACTTGCTGCAGTGTGAGAGGCCGTTCCCCGTCGGATGTTCGAGTCCTCCCTCGGACATGAGTATGTGTGTGATGTTCTTAGCATAAGTTACTTTAAGTAGTTAGTAAGTCTAGGGACCGATGACCACTGCAGTTTGGTGCCATAGCTTTACAAACATTTGAACATTATCGCCACCTTGCTTGTACCATACACCACTTACAGACGGCGTTTTGAAACGGTCCTACAGCTACGCCATATTTCGGAAAAGCCAGAAAACTGATGCACTCAGTAAACTTGAAATAATTCATAGAGAACGTTTCGCATTCGCAACATTGATTTCGGCTGAGGAAAAAAATGCTGTGAATTACTTTCTGTGCAACTATCGCATAAGTCAATAAATAAAATATACCCTGTCCCTAAACTTTAAGTTTTTAAAAATAATTTACGACATTTAAGTTGCAGATTAGGTGTTTATTTCAGATACGATTCTCCGGGAAAATCAGTGATGTAATATCTGCAGTCATGTAGTACGTCTTACCTGTGAACTGTATCTTCGAACAAATCAGCATCATCCATGTATACATGAGGTTCATGATGGAGTTAGAGACGGACGGTATGTTGCCCTTCCTAGAGGCCTCCCCTGTCGAAAAACAAACACAGTGTAACCCTGAAACTCACACACATACAGACCGGTATCCGTGCGCTACAAGCTACCACCACCCACAGGAGAATCCATCTGGTCTGAAGACATTGATGCATCGAGCAAAAAAGATATTGAAATCCTTCCTAAAGAGGTGAGCCACTTCCTGGATATGATGGCCCACAAAAAGGACTCGAAGAAGCGTTTATTATGTTTTGTGTACCCGTGACTGAAATTTCCAGCAATAATTCGACACCTCATCATAAAGTAGTCCTCAAAATATAATTGATATATGATATCCCTCGTGCGTGTGGGCAACTATGCACAATAATGAACAATGTCGTACAGGATACAAGAAGTGTTTCTCCTGAGAGTATCCAGAAAAATCAGCGGTAAATATCATGCTCAGAAAAATACACACCGAATGCTTTGGTAGATACCTCTCTTATTAAACAGATGAATGGCTTCTGTAATAGCATTCAAATGTTCAAATGTTTGTTAAGCTTATGGGACTTAACTGCGGGGTCGTCAGTCCCTAATCTTACAAACAACTTATGAACTAGCTTACAATAAAGACGACATAAACATCGATGCCCGAGGGGGATTCGAACCCCGACGGGGAACGGCCTCGCGCATCGTAGCATAGCACCTCAATGCACTCGGCTGCTCCGCCGCTCCTGTAATAGGATTATAAAAGGATCGATCGTGATAAAACTTTCTGACGACCCTCTATAAAGACGGGTGGCTATAGCTAAGCATAGCTTAGAAGTTTGGAGCGAGCGCAACGGGCAGGCAATGAAAACAGCGACACCAGTGACGTCACAGGCGGCAGCACAGCTGAATGACGCCAGCAGCAACTTCCTTAATCACGATTTGCTGTTCCGAATTCTCAGCGTGCTGGAGCCTTTCGCTGAAAAGAATGGCGGCTCTTTAATGAGTCCGATCTCAAACAGTTCCCTCTACTCCTCGCAGTAGTGAATTAAAGGGGAAAAGCCATGCAGTCACCAGTTGGCAATTGCAGAGGAGCAGTCGCTGGGAAGTTCGAGAAAATGTTTCAAATGTTCAAATGTTTGTATAGCTTATGGGACTTAACTACGGGGTTATCAGTCCCTAAACTTAACAAACTTCTTATGAACTTACTAATTCTAAGGACGGCACAAATATCCATGCCCGAGGGAGAATCGAACCCCCGACTGTAGTGGCCGTGCAGACCGTGACTGGAGCGCCTCAGTCCCCTCGGCCACCGCGGCCGGCAGAAAATGTTTCCTGTATACATTGCCATGAAATAAAGTACTCGTACATTACTTAAGTTTGTGAACAGTGAAAATGTGAGGCTGAAATACAGTACGATCGAGATACGTACTGATGGAAGATACTCAGGATTGTAAATATTTCGACTTATTTTCCTTGGGGACTCAACGTTACTTTCTAAATATGCTTCCAGGCACAACGATTTGGTAATTACCGAAAAAAGTATTAAAAATCACTGTATTTCGTGGACCATATATACGTAGCTATATAAGTCTTTCTTAAATACCTTATTCATTTTCTATTAGAATGGCAGCTTTACACCAGGCATTGTTGCAGTTTTGCACATTTGGCAGGTCTGTGAATAAGAGCATTTACTGTGATTTGTAGAGAACTTTACTATGAAGGAAAGAAGGAAGATTATGGTTTAACGTCCCACCTCCATCTTGGTCGTTAGAGAGGCGCAAGGCTCGGATTGATTTTATATTAAGTTTGGGGGAGGAAGTCGGGCGTGGTCTTTGAAAAGAAGCCCCCTGGCATTTGCCTGGAGGAATTTAGGGAAATCACGGAAAACCTAATCAGGATGGGCGGAGATGTGTTTGAACCATCGTCCTACCGAATACAAATCCAGTGTATTACCACTGCGCCACTTCGCTCGGTAAAACGTTACTAAGTTTTTGTGATCTTAGTGCTTCTGACTATATGTCACATTTTCATAACGTAATAATGCCACTAGTCTCGAAACACTATTATGCGGACCCTTATATTTTAGATACTAACTGTTATCGACAGTATTCTACATATATATATGGAACGAGATTTTTTAATGAAACTACGGTAGGAGGAGGAATAGAAATATAATCTTCTTCAAAGAAAAAAAATCTTTAGATTGATTGAACTTACAGCTCAGAGAGAGTGATATGAAAGTTGGTAAGATCGTCCTAATACTTCCCTCTTCCTCTTTAGATATCTTCCCTCATTTACCCTCACTCGTGTTACTGCGACATTGTACATGTACGTATCTCTTTGTATTAGAGAAGCACAATGTATTAGGGGCCTGCATGTATATTGTCAAATTCAAATGTTCAAATGTTTGTAAAACTAAGCGACTTAACAACGTCGGTCATGAGACCCTAGGCTTACAAACTACTTAAAGTAAAGAATTGTGGTTGATTCCGCCTTATGCAAACCACTTTTTGTTTTGTTTAAATATCCAAACTAGTTTCGGCACTTATTGTGCCATCTTCCGTGGGTTTCTGTTGTTTATTTTCTACAATAACATGTTACATATTTCGTTATACAATCGTTTGCACAAGTTGTTTGGTTTGACAATTTTGTTAGATGTTTGAGGCCTAATTTATTCAAGGTACTTACATTGTGTCTTTCGCAGGATATGCATGTGTATTGATTGTGGAATGACGAATTTTGACAACCTGTCATCTGCAACAACAAGACGTTTTTGTTTACGAAAACTGACTGACTTATTGTAGGCCTACATTAGCATGGAAGTTATATTGAAATTATTTCTCAATATTTAAATCCTGTGAGGCTAAGTTTTATATAGATTGCTTCAGACAATATCGTTATTCCGTTTGTAAAAGTAGTCCACGGCTGTTTTACTGAAGTATTACACTACTGACCATTAAAATTGGTACACCAAGAATAAATGCAGATCATAAACGGGTATTCATTGGACAAATATATTATACTAGAACTAACATGTGATTACATTTTCATGCAGTTTGAGTGCATAGATCCTGAGAAATCAGTACCCAGAACAACCACCACTGGCCGTAATAACGGCTTTGATACGCCTGGACATTGAGTCAAACAGAGCTTGGATGGCGTATACAGGTACATATGCCCATGCAGTTTCAACACGTTACCACAGTTCATCAAGAGTAGTGACTGGCATATTGTGACGAGCCAGTTACTCGGCCATCATTGACCAGACGTTTTAAATTGGTGAGAGATCTGGACAATGTGGTGGCCAGGGCAGCAGTCGAATACATTCCGTATCCAGAAAGGCCTGTACAGGACTTTCAACATGCGGTCGTGCATTATCCTGCTGAAATGGCGGGTTTCGCAGGGATCGAATGAAGGCTAGAGCCACAGGTCGTAACACATCTGAAATGTAACGGCCACTGTTCAAAGTGCCGCGATGCGAACAAGAGGTGACCGAGACGTGTAACAATTGGCACCCCATACCATCACGCCGGGTGATACACCAGTATGGCGATGACGAATACACGCTTCCAATGTGCATTCACTGCGATGTCACCAAACACGGATGCGACCGTCATGATGCTGTAAACAGAATCTGGATTCATCCGAAATAATGACGTTTTGCTATTCGTGCACCCAGGTTCATCGTTGCGTACACCATCGTAGGCGCTCTTGTCTTTGATGCAGCGTCAAGGTAACCGCAGCCATGGTCTCCGAGCTGTTAGCCCATGCTGCTGCAAACGTCGAACTGTACGGCAGATGGTTGTTGTCTTGCCAACGTCCCCATCTGTTGACTCAGGGATCGAGATGTGTCTGAACGATCCTTTACAGCCATGCGGATAAGATGCCTGTCATCTGGACTGCTAGTGATACGAGGTCGTTGGGATCCAGCACGGCGTTCCGTATTGCCCCCCTGAACCCACCGGTACCATATTCTGCTAACATATATTGGATCGGTATCAATGCGTGCAGCAATGTCGCGATACGATAAACCGCAATCGCGATAGGCTACAATCCGACCTTTATCAAAGTCGGAAACGTGATGGTACGCATTTCTCCTCCTTACACGAGGCGTCACAACAACATTTCACCAGGAAACGCCGGTCAACTGCAGTTTGTGTATGAGAAATGGGTTGGAAACTTTCTTCATGTCAGCACGTTGTAGGTGTTGCCACCGCCGCCAAACATGTGTGAATGCTCTAAAAAGCAAATCATTTGCATATCACAGCATCTTCTTCCTGTCTGTTAAAGTTTGCGTCTGTAGCACTGCATCTTCGTGGGGTAGCAATTTTAATGGCCAGGAGTGTACGGTACATTATAAAGTCTGCTTTGGTCGTAAATAAGATTTAAGGTTATTACTTCTTCAATTCCGATAGTATATTATGACTTTTTACGACACGGATTGTAATTCATAGCTTCACTTTCACTGCAGGGTATTGAGATGAGCGAATTTTGATGTGACGGGCGGTGTGAATTGTCTTCGTCGCTTGTTATACAACGCCCTATCTGATTTAGACATTCAATTTTGCTGTTGCTGACACAGACTGCTCAAACTTCCGCTAGTACCTAGTAACGATGTTAACGAACATGAAAGCTATGTCAAACCTTAGCCTCCAAATAATATTATTTTGGAGGTTAAGGTCAAGCAGCTAAGGTGGCAAGGAAACTGTACTACTACTAGCGCTCACGGTGGTCACATTTCTCACTGCAGAAAACAGAAGACGACCGATTTCTTTGATCAAATCTAAGCCTAGGTCTTAGATTTGATCAAATATTGGACAACATTACCATTACTCTATGTCCAATATTTCTTTCTCCAATTGTTTGTGCAATAATTTGATAGTGTTATACTGGCCTAACCACCTTCAGATGACCTCATCTACTCCCAGAGAGTAACTGTTAACTGTACTGCCGTCGACAGTAGATGGTCCCCTCAGTTCCTCTATCTGCATTAAGAAATTCGATCAAGGCAAGGCAAGTCATTTTGAAACGGTCTCGCAGCTACGCTGTCCGTTGGAAGTGCCAAAAATTTTGCTCGCGCACTCCGAGAACATGAAATAATTCACACGAAACGTTTTGTATTCGCAACATTGTTTTTGGCTGAGGAAAAAAATGCGATGCATTTACTTTCTGTGCAAACATCGTAATGTTCATCCGTACACAACCAGTTATGTGCAGAATGCTACACCCGCCCCACTTTCAGTGAGTGCGAGCTATTCCACCACGCGGGAGTAGCCGAGCGGTCTGGAACGCCACGTTACGGATCGCACGACCTCCCGCGTCGGAGGTTCGAAAACTCCATCGGACATGGATGTATGTGTTGTCCTTAGGTTAGTTTATCTTAGTTTTAAGTAGTTTGTAAGTCTAGGGACTGATGACCAACATAGTTTGGTCCCATAAAAATTACAAATATTTGAACATTTGGAGCTATTCCGGTTCATAAATGAAGTGGGTCGGTGTGCCGTGCACCCTATATGCTGTGTGTAGGCTGTTGTCGGGCCGGGTGGACTTGGGGTAAAGCACTCGCCTAGAAACCGAAGGGTCGTGGGTTCGAAACCCGGTCGGACCTCGGACTTTTTTCAGTCTGCACTTTAACGCATCCTTCACCTCTCAACGATGTGAGGAGTCGCCAGGCACGACATGTGGTTCGGATTCCACTTTAAGCTGTAGGTCCCCTTTCCTTCGTTGGATAACTGGCTTAGGTTAGGGACACGCTAGTCAGCGATGTGGCGTCCAATTGAAAGACTTGCACCAGGGCAATGAGCCACACGAAATTATTATTTAGGCTGTTTACCACATCCACTAGTTGAATACTGGGCTGGTACCCGAGTTTCTCCGATAGGAGGAGAGAGGTAGTGGGTTAACGACAGGAAATACATCCGTTCTCCCCTTAAATGAACAAGCCAAATCCATAATATCAATACCCTGTGGCAATGCGGAATAAAGGCAGAAAAAAAGCAGCGATAAATAGCGACTACTATAATAATTTGCAAAGGATTATTAAAGAAAGGAAAGGAAGAAGGATAGGGAAGAAAGAATTGACAGTGGCCGCATTTGGGCGTTGATATTAAGCAAAGGCGACAAGTGAAATGTGAGTTGTACCTGGAATCGAACCCGGGTCTCCCGCTTCGGGCCAGCGGTCGCCTTAATCACTTGGCCATTTTTTATTTATTTATTTATTTTTTGCAATTAATGAAACATAAGAAAAGCAGAATAAACCGTGGAAAACCACCAAAAAGAACCACTATGAGGGACGTCACGGCACGTGGTCGCCGCCAACGCAACTCCACGGCAAAAAAAAAAAAAAAAAAAAAAAAAAAAAAAATATATATATATATATATATATATATATATATATATATATATATATATATATATATATTTTTTTTTTTTTTTTTTTTTTTTTTTTTACAAAATTAAATCAATTCTACAAAAGTGAAATTAAGAAGAAGCAGCAAACACTATTAAAAATCATCTGTCTGCATTTTAAACTCAGTACATTGTTAATCCTCTGGGCATCATAGACAATGTTATGCTTTTAAACGTAAAGAAAGAAAAGCTTCTGCTAAGGAAAAATCATAATTAAGATTAATATTCAAAGAGGGAAGGGTCTGTGGAACATGTCATTACAATCCAAAAACGAACCAATCGAATCAAATAACATAGCTATTCGTCAACCATAAATTTTGTGAATGCATGTAACAGGGAGACATGCAAGAATTTGGCAAAAGTTTGTCTGTATCGTGAATGGGTTTTAATCCTGTCGTGTTCGAAATATATGTCAAGTAGTCGAGTACGGTGGTCAATTTCAAGTGAAAAATGGCGTAAATTGTGTGTCCGAGTATCCATATTGTAGCATTTCGCTTACTGGTTGGAAAAGCGTTACAATGCGGCACTAGAGCATCGTCAATGTTGATCGACCGTGTGTCCACCCGGTTTATAAGCCGCAGCATGTCACGCGCAATCTCCCACACACCACTGTGATTTCGGCAAAAGAAACGGTGCTCGAGTGAGTCTGGAACACCGCATGCTTCACAGGCGTCAGTAGGGACGAGGTTGATTGCAAACAGCTTGTCGTTAGTCGGAAAGGTGCGGTGGACAACGGAGTACCAGACACTGTGGACCGCTGGTGGGATGACGTCGGAAGCCAAGTTCTTCCACATGGCTGGCCAGTGGACCCGAGGTAGCCGATACTCCCGCTTACAGCGCGCCGGAGTTCCGCGGAGGGCGGCAGTCATGTCGGAGACCCGAGAGCTTGGGGGTCGGCGACCAGCAGGTAGCTGTCGTCGATCAAGTATCGCCGGACGTAGTTGGGCTGGAACGGCACGTGGCAGACGTCGACCGGCGCCGTCGGGGAGCCGGGTCGGTACTCGCGGAAGAGGGCGGCCGCGGGGCTGCGAGGGTCCTTCGTCATCGCGGCCGACGTCCTCTTCCACAAGAGTGCCGCGCACTTCGTCCGGAAGTCGACCGGGCCCAAAACCCCCGTCCTCCGGTGCGAGGGTGCAGATGTCGTGCGCCACTTTAAAGATGGAGCCCCGCCACAGAAACCAGTACACCGCCTGCGGTACGGCGCGTGCCAGCTGTTTGGGCACGGGCAGCACCTGGGCCAGAAACCGAGCACGGGCCAGGACGAGGCCTCGTCACGCAGGGCGAGGCGGCGAGCCGCGTAGATCCTGGCGACGGCACGGATCTTGCAGAGGGTGGGGCGCCAGTTGAGAGCCTCCATCCGCTGTGGATTCGGCGTCAGCAAGATACCGAGGACCATCTGCTGCTCCTTAACGCAGAACCAGTTTCCGGTTAGGGAGTGTGCTCGAGGTGTCAGTGGGAGTAGAACGGTCTTGCGACGGTTTACCACGGCCCCAGTTGCGCGCTCGTACCGCTGTAGCACACCGTACAGGGTGTCCACATCCTCAGGACCGTCGACGAAAACACCGAGGTCGTCGGCGTATGGTTTGCATGTGAGGCGACATTCACCCACCGAGATTCCTTGGCATACTTCTGCAATGGTGCGGAGGAGGGGATCCAAAGCAATGGAAAACAGCGCCATTGACATGGGGCACCCGTGACGCACTGAGCGACACCGTGGAAAGGGCTCAGTAAATTGAGCGTTAACCCGTACTCTAGAAGTGGCGCTCCCCAAAAGATTCTGAACCATGGACGTGAATGTTATCCCAAATCCCATGCTAACCATTACTTTTCTTAGGTATATATGACTAACACGGCCGAAGGCATTACTAAAATCTATTAAAAGTCCCGCAGCTGTTCGCACCCGTGCACTCTTGACATAACCGATACAGTCACGGTCTGCTAGAATGGCGTCAAAAATGTTCCTGTCTCTGACAGCGTAGGTTTGATGTTGTGGAAGGACGGTGGGTAAAACCGACCTTATCCTCGATGCCACACAACGGGTAAAAATCTTTAAGTCCGCGTTTAATAAGGTAATTGGGCGAACATCATGGACACTCGGTATGTCGGTCGACTTCGGTAAAGGTGTGATAATACCCTCTGAGAAATCTGTGGGAATCGCAGCACCATTCTGTATATCATGCGCAATGTTAACAAATACATCGCCAAAAAGATTAAAAAATGTACGATAAAATTCCGCCGGTATCCCGTCAGGGCCAGGCGACTTTCCCGTGGGGCTCCGACGAACGGAATCATAAAGTTCATTGGCCGTGAAAAGATCATTTAAATGCACCCTGTCCATGTTGCCCAGAGCACTGGACACAGAAATTAAAAAACCTCTCATGGAGTTATCGTCAAGGTTCAAATCAGTGAAAAAGGTACTAAAATGTTGGTGGACATCAGCGATGGCGGTGGTTCGAGTCCCGTCGCGACATTTCCACGAAGAAACATTGAGTTGTTGTCGCCTCTTTCGCTTCCTGTTTAAATGCTAAAAGGACAGGGGCTCATCCTCGACGGGCTGGCTGCGCGCGATGGCTCCCGCCCCCGCCAGGCGCGGCAGCAGCGCGGGCTGTGACGTCACGCGCTCCGGCAAGTCGCGTAGACAGTCCTGGTGGAAGCGACGGCACCGCGCCGCCTCGCGACTCACCTCTATTAACGCTCGCCTGACCGCCGGTTTTGCCATTGCCACCCACCATTCTAAATCACTGATATCACCGGGCCTGTCGCGTACAATCTTTTGTCACTTTAAGTTAATAGTATCAATAAAATGTTCATCTTCTAAAAGGCTACAATTGAATTTCCATAAAGTTTTGCGACGAGGAACACTCGGTTGCGCTAAAAGTAACTGGCAATAAAAACTAATGTGATCGGAAAAGATCACTGGTCGTACTTCCGCTAAACGGACATTGTCCCTGAGGTGGGCCAACACATATATTCTGTCGAGTCGACTACGACCCGTTGGATAAAAAAGCGTAAAATAAGTTGTATCGGGATATAATACCCGCCACACGTCAACAAGTTTAAAGGTGTCAATTAAAAATTGCAGTTCCTGGCATTTAATAGGTCGTGGTTCTTGATCACGATCCTCTAAAAGCCGGCCGCGGTGGCCGAGGGGACTGAGGCGCTCCAGTCACGGTCTGCACGGTCACTACGGTCGGGGGTTCGAATCCCCCTCGGGCATGGATATTTGTGCCGTCCTAGTTCGTAAGTAGTTCATAAGTAGTTTGTAAGCTTAGGGACTGATGACCCGTAGTTAAGTCCCATAAGCTTTAAAAACATTTGAACATTTTTGATCCTCTAAAACAGCATTAAAATCACCGCCAAGTACTAAAGTATGAACATTGCGAGGTAAAAGATAAGAAACATCATTGCTATAAAACGGTGCCTTCGCCGGCTTGTTATTGCCGCCGGTCCATAAACGTTTATAAACATAATTCCTAAAATAATAATCGCAATCCCACGACCGTTAGGTATTAGTTCAATATTTGCAATAGGCAGGTCGTATTGCACTAAGATAGCGGTTCCGGTAGTGTCAGAGAGTAAAAACATTGTCCACCACAATAAAACCAGTAAAAGTGTGTAAATATAAAAGCGCATCGCGCGTAACCTGTTGTAGAAACGCGACATGGCAGTGATTGTCACATAAAAAGTTCTTTAATGCCAACGCCTTGTGGGCACTTCTCAGTTTATTGACGTTAACCGTTAAAATACTCCAGAGTCCCGGATTAAGAGTCATTGTAATAAAACAACACAGAATAAAATGAACTACAGACATTAAAAACAGTAAAATCGGTGAAAATCGTGCTGCGAAATAAAACAGAGCGGTCACACAACACAATAAGGAAAGTTTCACTTCCCGTCATCATCCGCCGTAGTCTCCGTCCAATCGACGCGCTCGCCGGGGGGGGGGGGGGGAGGGGCGGCGGGAGTGGTATCATGTCGTCCGCGTCCGTCACTGATGCTGCGCCTGGCGCAGTCGTGTCGATATCGGGCAACAGAGCCTCCACCGACTGACGAGCTCGTCGGTTACGCGAGTCGTCGGCTTCCGCTTTCCGTTTGACGGCCGCGGGGGTGGAAACTGGAAGAGACTCTGCTTCCATTGCCATTTCGGCGTCGGTGGTCGTCGTATTTTGTGACAAAACCGACTGCAACCACTGCACCGTGGCGGTTCGGTGGTCGGGATCAGGTGTGGAGCAGTCCGTTTGCTGTTGCTGTCGGTGGCCGGGACCAGCCGAGGCAGCGAGTGGACGCCCGGGGTCGCGGGGGGCGGCTCTGTCGGTCGGCCCCGCGCTGCGAGGCGGTACGGAGCTCGAGGCCTACGTTGCGCCTCGCCGTCTCTTTGCGAGGCGTGTGCTGGCGGGGGGGCGGAGGAACGCGACGCCGGCGACAAGCTGCGGGAAATGTCCCGGGATTCGGACCTGCGGGTGTATCTGGAGCTGCGGGGGCGGGAGGGCTCCCTCTGAAGCTCGGGGGCCGGCTGGTCGACCGCACCGCAGGCCTCAGGCCCCGTATCACTTTTGGTTGCCTCCACCGTGGCTACGGGAGCCGCGGAGGTGAAGCCCACGTGTTCTGATCCGACTACAGGTTCTGACACAGTCTCGGAAGCAGATACACTACTGGGTGGGTTTGGACATTGAAACACTGTAGGAACTATAACTTCCGTAACAACGCGGTCGTTATTTGTACTGTTTGCAGTTACATCCAGTACATTTGCGTTACTTTCGGGGATTGCAATCTCATTATTAGTCGCCACAGGAGTCGCGGGGATTTCCGCCGTAGCGGGTTCCATCTCGCGGTCCAGGGGAACGGTGGGGACGGCATGTCCAGCAGCTACGGCAGCGTAGCTGTGCCCCAGGTCTACGTTGTCTTCACGCGCTAGTTTGACCGGCCGCTTACGTTTGGGAGACTGGAGTCTGTAATGGCCGACAGCATGACAAAAACTACATGTTTGAGATTGTCCGTTATAAGTAACAAAAGCACGGTGCCCATTAACCATAATATAGGAAAGGATGTGCTGTTTAATTACCATCGTAACGCTACGCACACCATTATAAACTTGAAACAGGTAATCACTCGACCATTTCTCTTTGACCACTTGGAAGACATCACCGTACGGTTGCAAGTATCGTTGGATCGTCTCATCGCGGATCTCAAATGGTAGATTAAAAACACGGATGTGACGAATACCAAAGCAAGCATGCGTAATTTTAACCGTGCTTATCTTCCCGTTTGCCGCGGTGGAGTAGTCGAGCGGTCTAAAGCACCTCGCTGCGGAGCGCGCGGTTGCTCGCCGTGGAGGTTCGAGTCCTCCCTGGGGCATGGGTGTGTGTGTTGTCCTTAGGTTAGTTTACCTCGGTTTCAGTAGTTTGTAAGCTACGGACTGATGACCACGCAGTTTGGTCCGATAGAATTACAAACATTTGAACATTTCTTCCCGTTTAAGTGACGGAATTTACGTTCTCCGTTATTAACGGAGACAAGTCTCTCACACAGTTCAGCACTAGTTTCAAAAACAGGGCGTTAAGGAACGTTTCATACTGAATACAAATCATGTCCGGGTCGGTCAGCAATAGATCTTCTTCGAGCCATCTATGGATTTGAAAGGCGGGTGGCTTGTCGACATTACGATGAAACGAAACCTGAACGTTGTTTTCTCTCTCTTCAATATAATCATTCGTGGAACAGACTTACAAGTAATTGAAGCCGCGAAGAGCAGAAGAGCCGCCGCCGCCGCCGCGATGCCCGCAGCGACGCAAACACAGGACGTAAACAAGCCGCGCGCCGCACCGAGGTGTCCACCCGTGTTTATCTCCCGTCCGTCTCAAATTCTCACATGTCGCACGCTATGTTTGTAGCGCCCCTATCGTCCATGCCCTCTTACACTCGCCATTACGGATTCCCGTGCGAGGTCGGACACAAGACCGCATCTGCGGTGAAATAACTGAAGCTAACGCCGTCGTCGCGTTTAATCAAATGTTCAAATGTTTGTAAATCTATCAAACCAAATTGCGTGGTCATCAGTCCGTAGCTTACAAACTACTTAAACCTAGGTAAACTAACCTAAGGACAAACACACACCCATGCCTCAGGGAGGACTCGAACCTCCACGGCGAGCAACCGCGCGCTCCGCAGTGAGACGCTTTAGACCGCTCGGCTACTCCACCGCTGCGTCGCGTTTAATACTTATTGTATTGGTGTGGTGTCTGTTCTTTGGGACGTCCGAAAGAACAGACACCACACCAATACAATACTATAATAATCTTGATACGGTTTTCACTGAGGAATTTCCGTGAACATAATTCATAAGGATTTCATGTAAATTGGGTAAACCGTGATAACTTAAAGTCTCTGATCGTGCTTTTGTCTCTATATGTGAAGGCTGATCTTGTGAACTTCTGAAGAGATTCTGATACAGTTTTCAGTAACAGGCAGAGTGATTCACGAGGAACGTTTGTGGTTATAATTTATCACTGTTACGTCAGATAAATCGTCCCGCTGTAGGTACTTAATGCTGTCCCTGCCAAGCTGGGGCGATTCGCTAGTAAGTGAATATTCCTTTCATTTCATTTCTGAGTTACAGAGAAAAACACCTTATCTGAAAGGCCATTAATAACGATTTTTTTAGGCCAAGCGAGAGCAGCGTAATATTTTTCTTCTTCGGCACTGACAAAAAGATCTCGTTATATCACTTCATTAATTCTAATCTAGATGTGACGCATGGCCCTCATAATTTATACCGTCTCGGAGCTCTAGTGCTTTTTTAATTAATTAATTAATTTTAGATAATATCCCTTATCCGTGGATTAGTTACCCTTAAGAGTGCTATAGAAGGCGCCGCATGCAGACACTGCAGAAGGTTTCGAGTACTTTAATTTTAGCCGCTGTGCGATGCTGAGGCTGTGCCTGATACGGGCTGCGTGTGTCTGCGCTATGACGCAACGGCATTTCCCTCCCGCTGCGGCACGAGCTCGCGTGAACGACCCACTTACCATGGAGTCTACGCTGAAGTGGCTGCACGTTTCATTACAAGTACTTCTAACGAGACGTGAAGCCATGTTTATTTCAAGTCGCAGCTGCTTGGTATTTCACTGACCAGTCGATAGTGTGGCCCCTCTTTCCGCCGAATCAGGCAGATGGACAAAATAACATGAACACCTAACATAGATCAAGTATTTACTCATTAGTAAGGAGTTGGCCCAGTATTGGCTTTAAGTACATCGGTAACCCATCGAGCAACAGATTGGTAAAGTGTCTTCATAGTTTCCAAGAGAATGTTATTCTCCTCGTACATTTACCTGAGCCCTGAGCGGAGACTGCAGGGAGCGGATGTTTACATTCGGCTCGTAGCGCATTGGCTGTTAGGTTAGGCCCCGCCTCCTTCTCCCAGCTCGTACCGTATAGCTTAAAGCTTTTAAATGGAAGTGTAATGGCTTAATGTGTCGCAGAAGGGACTCGAAATTAAGCATCACCTTAATGTACGACTAATCGAAAACAAACCTATGCTACTAATTATGAACATTATAAGTAAAAACTTACCAACATTACGAGCTTATTCCACACATTATCGTCCACGGCGGTCAGTGCTGTCTCTCTCCATTGTGGCCAATCTCACGTTTATTGGAGTTAAAAGCTTTTAACTACATTCATTTTAAATGGGCATTGTTCCAATGTTCAAATGTTTGTAAATCTGTCGGACCAAACTGCGTAGTCATCAGTCCGTAGCTTACAAACTACTTAAACCTAGGTAAACTAACCTAAGGACAAACACACACACCCATGCCTCAGGGAGAACTCGAACCTCCACGGCGAGCAACCGCGCGTTCTGCAGCGAGACGCTTTAGACCGCTCGGCTACTCCACCGCGGCGAATGGACATTAACAAGAGGAAAACAAGGGTGATAGAATGTTGTCTAAGAAAATTGGATAATGTTGAAGGAATTATATTAGGTAACGAAACAATAAAGGTGGTACATGAGGCTTGTTATTTGGGCAGTAAAATAACATACGATGGTCGCATAACAGAGGATGTAAAATGCAGAATGGCCATTGGTAAAACAGCGATTCTGAAAAAGAGAAATTGTCTAACATCAGATATCAATTCAAGTGTTAGGAAGCCTTTTTAAGGCATTTATGTGGAGTTTTGCCTTGTACGGTAGTGAAATATGGACGATAAATAGTTCAGACAATAAGGAAAAAAAAAATGTTCAAATGTTTGTAAAGCTTATGAGACTTAACTATGGGGTCATCAGTCCCTAAACTTACAAACTACTTACGAACTAGGACGGCACAAATATCCATGCCCGAGGGGGGATTCGAACCCCCGACCGTAGTGAGACAATAAGAGAAAAGAAGCTTTTCAAATGTTGGGCTGCAGACGAATGCTGAAAATTAGATGGTTAGATGGCGTAACCAATGAGGAGGTACTGAATATAATTGGAGAAAAAAGAAATTTATGGCATCCCTTGACTAAAAGAAAGGATCGATTAATAGGGCACATTCTTAGACATCAAGGAATCGTGAAGGGGAGTGTGTAGGATAAAAATCGCAGAGTGAGACCACGATGCGAATACAAATCAAATGTTCAAATGTTTATTAAGCTTATGGGACTTAACTACGGGGTCATCAGTCGCTAAACTTACAAACTAAACTACCTTATACTAAGGACGGCACAAATATCCATGCCCGAGGGGGGATTCGAACTCCCGACCGTAGTGGCCGTGCAGACCGTGACTGGAGCGCCTCAGTCCCCGCGGCCACCGCGGCCGGCGATGCGAATACAGTAAGCAGGTTCAGATACAAGTGGGTTGCCAGATTGAAGACCACGACAAGAATATCTTTAATGTTTCGGTTTCTTGAAACAACATGTTTCCATAATTTGCAAGTTATAGTAAAAATAAATATATAAAAAACATCGTACCCTGCCCGAATCAGCTTTGAAAGCAGTATTCCAACACAACGTTAGCTCATTGCACCCTCTGTCGTGTAAAACGATTTTGCATCTCACTGGTTCACAGTTTCAGACTCCGACAGGAATTGTTAATCAGCCAGAGTGTTTCCGTAGCGTCACAAATGCTGTGTCGTTACGTGTCGCGTTGCAAGAATATCCTCTTAGTGACTAAACTCATCTTGCAAGTGTAGGCGTAGTTAGAAGTCCGTAGAAGATGGTATAGGGGGCATGTAGATTTACCGGCCCACACTGTCCATCCGGGATCTGCAAATTAAGCTCACCCATCTTTGGTTCAGACTTGTGAGCCGACGTGTAGGCTACCTGTTAAACTTCGTATATCTTCGGAAGTATTCGTAAATGTTCGTTAAAGGTGTTCTAATTTATTTATTTGAACTCTAGTAAAGAATATGAAATGATCATCGTCTACTTCTGTTGACTACTAGTCTGTTACTAAGGTCTGTATGCCACCAAAACATTGTTAAATAAAAGTATTAACAAATTAAACATTTTCGAATCGTACCATATTCTTCGTACTTCGCCGGTTTGAGGCGCGGCAGCCGCAACAGACGATCCCACAGGATAGCATCGTTCTAGAGGTTTCGCTACCCCATAATTCGTTTCTTTCATATTGCATTGTTTTAGCCCATAAGTAAAATTAACAAATTTCAGATTACATTGAATTTCGACATGTGTATAACAACCACGTAACTAATCATGTTTTTATGTTCTCCACTACATCTAATTTATTGTAAAATACACGAATTGTAATTTGTTATATTATAATTGTAGCAACAAATGTAAGCTTTTGTTCTCTTTGTTTTTATTTTTTATTCTTATCTCTATCTATATCAAATACTTAAATTATGTCCTGCTTTATATTAAATATATATATAAATACCCCCGCTATAACGGCTCTACCGTCGGCGAGCTGACTAAGCCGTTCCTAAGGCCGGTATTACACTATCAAATCATTGGACAAAGAATTGCACAAAGAAATATTGTACGTAGTATAATGGGAATGTCGTCAAATATTTCATCAAATATAAGGCCTCGGCTTAGATTTTATCAAAGAATTCGGTCGTCTTATGTTTTCTGCAGTGAGAAATGTGACCGCTGGGAGCGCTAGTAGTAGTACAGCCTCCTTGTACAACAGCTGTTTTATTTGGAGATTACGTTTGACGTAGCGTTGGTATTCGTAAACGTGGCTACTAGTGGCAAGTCTGTGTAGTGTTTTCCAGCAACAACAAAATTGATAGGAATGTATAAATCTGATGGGGCGATGTATGAAACGCGACAAGGCCAATTCACGGTCCGTCACGTCAATTCGCTTAGCCCAACACCCCGCGGTGAAAGTGAGGTTATGAGTTACAATCGGTGATGTAAAATATACTATCGGAATTGAAGAAGTAACACCCCTAAATCTTATTTACGGCTAAAACAGACTTTATAATGTATGATTTTGGTCAACTTGGTGTGTTAAGTGCTGGGAAGTAAAACAACATTGAAAACATCGATAGCCGGCCGCGGTGGCCGAGGTGACTGAGGCGCTCCAGTCACAGTCAGCACGGCCACTACGGTCGGGGGTTCGAATCCCCCCTCGGGCATGGATATTTGTGCCGTCCTAGTTTGTAAGTAGTTCATAAGTAGTTTGTAAGTTTAGGGACTGATGACCCCGTAGTTAAGTCCCATAAGCTTAACAAACATTTGAACATTTGAACACATCGATATCTATTTGCAAGCGAAAATATATACATATAAAACATGTCATACTATTTTTGTAAGAAAGTAAATGGAGCCTCTTTACTTTATCAGCTATGTTCCCCCCCCCCCCCTTACATCGTTAATAACGTCATACTTACAAGGAAAGGACGGCTACTCGTCATCGACGAATTCCTCCAAATTTATGGTATATGGTACATGAAAGTGCACCAAGTGGGAACTCCAGATGACTAAGCGTTTAGGAAATAAAATGAATTTTGATACGGATCTATCACCATATGCACCTTGTCAACTGACCCAGAAAGAGTCTGTTTAGAAAGCGGTGTTTGGCTTAGCGGTAAGAAATATGATTTTTTGTTTAAAGGTTCGCAGGTTTGATTCCGCCCGGCGGCAAATGCTTTTTTTTCATGATGTCAATAAATGTGTTCAAAGGTTTGTAGAGCTTATGGGACTTGACTATGGGGTCATCACTCACCAAACTTACAAACTACTTATGAACTAGCTAATACCACAGAGTAACATATGCAGTAGAGGTCTGCAAACCGCCGGTTTCGCTCGCTCGTACTCGGTCGAGTGCGCAACGCTCGTCGTTGGCGCGTCGAGTGTGTTACGCTCGCAGCGAGCGTGTTGACACTCGAAGGAGGCTGCGTGTGGCGGCGCGGGCACAGGCCGCACAGCGTAGAGCTGCCGCTGTACTCACAAGGAAACCTACCCACGTGTCACTCTCCGATTTTTATCAAATTTGCATATGTTATAATACATGAAAACTATGGGACACGTATTTTTTTAGCGGCGGAGAAACATATTTAAGGGATGAAACGGTCCCTTCAAAATTGTCGCTAAAATAGAAACATGGCGATAACTTAGAGACTAGTGAAGCGATTTTAATGATTTTTGGTATGAAAGTATCTTATGGTAAAACACAAATTTCATAGATTCAACTTCGATTAAATCAAAATAATTTTTTGAGCACAAAAAATTGGTCACTTTAGGGGTAGCTGTCCACCTAATTATCACTCCCCCTGCAATGTACCTAGGCCAATCTCTTATCAAGAGATACTTTCATACCAAGAATTATTAAAATCGCTTCACTAGTCTCTAAGTTATCGCTATTTTTCTATTTTATCGACAATTTTGGAGGGACCGTTTCCTCCTTAAATGTGTTTTTCCGCCGCTACAAAAATACGTGTGCCACAGTTTTTCATGTATTATAACATATCCAAATTTTATAAAAATCGGAGGGTGACACTTGGTTATGTTTCCTTGTCAGTCGCTACGGCAGGGGCTTTGTGGGTCTGAGGTGTGGGCTGCGGTTGCGTCTGACGCACCCCCACCATCTAAAGGAAGTAAAATCAGTTATGCTGTAGACGAGTATTCCTGTATGGTAGCATCTAACCGCAATATCATTATACCGCAAACGAGACAAAAAAGGTTGTTTTTACCAACTACAACATTGGAAGTAATGTGAATTGTAAAGGATCCAAAGAGAAACTATGGAACGAACGACGTTTTTATTGCAGTGTACAAAAGTGAATGTTACCGTACAACAAAGTATACATCGAAACGTAACACCATTATCCCCAAACTATTCGTTGGTGGCATTGTAATTACAATGTTACGTTAAAATATCATTGACACGTTGTAGATCGAGTCGAGTTCTTCTATCAGAGCCGGCCGCGCTGGCCGAGGGGACTGAGGCGCTCCAGTTACGGTTTGCACGGCCACTACGGTCGGGGGTTCGAATCCCCCCTCGGGCATTGATATTTGTGCCGTCCTTAGTCTTAGCTAGTTCATAAGTAGTTTGTAAGCTTAGGGACTGATGATCCCGTAGTAAAGTCCCTTAAGTTCTACAAACATTTGAACATTCTTCTATCAGAGATCAGGTTCCCTGCCGCACTGAAAGTGCGTTCACTAGCTGCATTTGAGGCGGGCAGACAAAATACTCTTTTTGCCACTACAGCTAGTTTAGGAAAGAAAGTACTGTTGCGTTTCTACCATTCAAGCGGGTCGTCGTCATCATCATCAATTCGTGCTAAATAAAGGTTCATCTCATTGGTGGATTGCGTCTCGCGCATTTCACAGTCCAGCCATTCCGAAAACATGCTCTTCAGTATTATGGCTGGAGCACCCGGGTGACATTCCCCAGACAGCACTAAATAAATGTAACACAGATATCACTGAAACAGCAGGAGCACTATAAAATCATACAGCTTTGTAAAGTAAACAATTGGAATAAGAGGATTTAAAACTTCTATGAGCGAGCATTAGACCGGCATATGACCCTGACACGAAAGAAAGTGCGGATCCTGTATATTGCACAAAAGCTTACATACGTTCTTTATTATGTAGATAAGAAAGACGACAGTGGAAGTGGGGGGATATATGAATGTTGCAGCTGGAAAAATTCCCGTTAAGGACTCACTCGGAAAAGGTAGAGACACAGCAACCACGCACAGTGTCAAAATGCTACGGGAATATATATTAATGGGGTGCAACAGAGATTCAAAAACCTAACCTATCGACTGTACATCAATATCGTGTATTTAATATCAATATAAAAGACGGACAAAGTATTTCAGGACTTGAGAGTGATAAGAGGAATGGATATAAAATACAATCACTTCCTCATAATGACGGCAAGTAACACCTACCACTAAACAGGCACTAACAGTCCACAAAATGGGAACAAGAAAGAAAGAAAGATCCTGGAAAACTCATTTAGTAAATGATCTTAGCACAGAAACTTTATATTAATCACGTATGTGATACATAACCTGTATGGTAATGTATAAAATGCGAAACTGAATGGCTAGTTCAATTGGATCGACAGAACAGCTTTCGAAGCACCAAGGAGAGGAAACAATTCCAAATTTCGCAGTCAGGATTTATTCTCAAGCGTCTAGTTTGCTCCCGACACTCGCCTTGCACTGGAGTGGCGCTGCGGTGGGCGACCGAGTGGCGAGCGGGCAGTGTGGACGGTCGGACCAGTCGAGCGTGCCCAGATCGAACGAGCGTGGAGGAAGTCGAGCGCAGCCACACGCCTAGCCGCAAGCTGCAGTACCGACACCTGTCCGACTGTCAGAAAACGACATGTATCACGCGATTCGAGCGAGCAACCGAGCGACGTGCAGACTAGAGGTCTGCAAATCGCCGTTTTCGCTCGCTCGTACTCGGTCGAGTGCCCAACGCTCGGCGGTGGCGCGCCGAGTGTGTTACGCTCGCAGCGAGCGTGTTGACACTCGAACGAGGCTGCGTGGGGCGGCGCGGGCACAGGCTGCACAGCGTGGTGGTGCCGCTGTACTCACAACGAAACCTACCCAAGTGTCACTCTCCGATTTTTATCAAATTTGCATATGTTATAATACACACGTATTTTTTGTTAGCGGCGGAGAAACATATTTAAGGGGTGAAACGGTCCCTCCAAAATTGTCGCTAAAATAGAAACATGGCGATAACTTAGAGACTTGTGAAGCGATTTTAGTGATTTTCGGTATGAAAGCATCTTTTGATAAAAGACAAATTTCATAGATTCAACTTCGATTAAATCAAAATAATTTTTTGAGCACAAAAATTGGTCACTTTAAGGATAGCTGTCCCCCTAATTGTCACTCCCCCTGCAATGTACCTAGGCCGATCTCTTATCAAATTATTAAAATCGCTTCACTAGTCTCTAAGTTATCGCGATTTTTCTATTTTAGCGACAATTTTGGGGGGACCGTTTCCCCACTTAATTTTTTTTCCGCCGCTAAAAAAAATGCGGGTCCCACAGTTTTTCATTTATTATAACATATCCAAATTTCATAAAAATCGGAGGGTGACACTTGGGTACGTTTCCTTGTCAGTCGCTACGGCAGCGACTCTGTGGCTCTGAGGTGTGGGCTGCTGTTGCGTCTGACGCAGCCCCGCTAACTAAAGGAGCTAATATCAGTTATGCTGTAGAGGTGTATTCCTGTATAATAGCATGTAGTCGCAGTATCATTATACCGCAAACGAGACAAAAAGGTTGTTTTCACGAACTACATCTGGAAGTAATGTAAAGGATCCAAAGAGAAACTACGGAACGAACGACGTTTTCATTGCAATGCGCAAAAGTGAATGTTACCGTACAACAAAGTATACATAGAAAAAACAACATTATCCCCAAACTATTCATTGGTGGCATTGTAATTGCAATGTACTGTTAAAATGTCATTGACACGTTGCAGATAGTCTTCTATCAGAGATCAGGTTCCCTGCCGCACTGAAAGTGCGTTCACTAGCTACATTTGAGGCGGGCACACAAAATACTCTTTTTGCCAATACAGCTAGCTTAGGAAAGAGAGTACTGTTGCGTTTCCACCATTCAAGCGGATCGTCGTCATAACCATCAATTCGTGCTAAATAAAAGTGCACCTTATTGGTGGATTGCGCCTCGCGTATTTCACATTCCAGCCATTCCGAAAACATGCACTTCATTCAAAATCGAAAGAACAGCTTTCGAAGCACCCGTGAAAGGAAACAATTCCAAATTTCGCAGTCAGGATGTATTCTCTAGCGTTTGCTTTGCTCCCGACACTCGCCCTGGACTCGGGTGGCGCTGCGGTGGGCGCCCGAGTGGCGAGCGGGCAGTGTCGACGGTCGGGCCGGTCGAGCGTGCGCCGCTCGAACGAGCGCGGAGGAAGTCGAGCGCAGCCACACGCATTGCGGCAAGCTGCAGCACCGACACCTGTCGGACTGTCGTAGAACGACGTGTATCACGCGATCCGAGCGAGCAACCGAGCGAGGTGCAGACCTCTAGTGCAGACCTCTAATATACAGAGCGGAAGCCGCCCTAAACCACTGTCCTAACCTCCCCTCGAAGTTCCGTAAGATGCCAGCAGATGTCCCTGGCTTAGTACCGGTAGACCACACTAGAGGCGCTTCTAAGGGTAGCGTGGAGGGGAGGCAGAGGGGAGAGCACATGCCGCCTGCCACGAGGCCACGGCTGTGTCCGGCGTTTGAGGGGAGGTGGTGGTGGGGGCAGCCGCTACCTGCCGCCTGCTCTGGCCAGTTTAAAGGGCTGCTTCTGACCGCAGCGCCATCATGGCACATCTTACGGAACCTTCCCTCCCCGCACCCCTGAGCGTGTGACCCAAAGACCTTGTAAAAATATATTTTTGTCTGTGCTAATACCACACAGTAACATTTTTGTCTGTGCTAATACTAAGGACGGTACAAATATTCACGACCGAGGGGGGATTCGAACCCCCGACCGTAGTGGCCGTGCAGACCGTGACTGGCACGCCGCAGTCCCCTCGGCCACCGCTGCCGGCTAATGTCAATAAAGTTTGTTTTTCTATGGAATATTGCTTCCCCTGTTTATTCAATGAATATCACCCCGGTACATGTAATTAATCAATTCAAAACGAATGGAAGTATCGATTTACATACACAACGTTCCCAAGTATGAGTTAACTACACTCCCTTTTTAAATGTTTGTAAACCCGAATTTCATCCAGAGCCCTTTCTTTTTCTTCTTCTTCTTGTAGTAAAATAACCTATATGATTTTGCGGTTAATTGTGACCTCAGTTCACATCTACATCAATACTGTGTAAACCACTGTGAAGGGCATGGCAGGGGGTACGCCCCACTGTACCAGTTATTAGGTTTTTTCCCATTCCATTCACGTATTGAGCGTGGGAAGAATGATACCTACGTGCGTGCTGTAATTAATCTAATCTTGTCCTCACGATCCATACGGGAACAATATGTAGGTGTACGCATTGCCAAGGAGCTGAAAAAAAAATTGCCGCCGGCTGGATTCCCCAATACAAATCCGATCTTTTACCGCTGAGCCAAACACCGCTTCGTAAACACGCCGTCACAGGGACAGTTGATAAGGTGCATATGGTGATAGATCCGTATCAAACATGCTTTTATTTCCTAAACGCTTGGCCATCTGGAGTTCCCACTTGGTGCACGTTCATATCTCGCCACGCCCTACATGTACTGTAAATTTGGACAAATTAGGCAATGACGAGTAGGCGGTCTCTCTTTGTTAGATTTTCCTCCTTGTCAGTGCTGACATTTTCCATTTAAAATATTATTTAGTAAAACTTACAATCTTAAAACTTACAATCTTATTCGTATACACTGTTTGCGTCAGCCATTTCTGTTACTCTATTGCAAATTGTGAAGAATGGAGAGCTACAAAATAATTAGCAGTGAATTACGGCCGGAATGTAAGTTATTGCCGACGACATAAAAACGAAAATCCTTCCGTTCCCGTAACTAATTTTCCTGGATACATATTTATCTCGCCGAAACACCCACGGTTTCATCCAAGTACATTTAGTTTTATTTTTTCCCCTCCTTCTCTTCTAAATGCAGACACAACGCAACTGTAGTATAAACAAAAGCTGAGGATAACACCGTAATTTTGAAGCAACTTTGACAAAATATTGGATGATAGTTTAATACCCCACTTAGCGTTTCATCCAATATCTTTGTCAAAGAAAAGAACCAATATATCATCCCACTTTTTTCATCCAATTCATTGTCCAGTAATTTGACAGTGTCTGCTGCCGACTAGCGCTCAAAATCTGCTAAAAATTCAAGTAATAAAAAAAAAATAAACATTGTATCTATATTTAGGAACCGTCACAACGTCCAGTGTAATAAGATTGTAAGGTGCCACCACATAAAGGTAACGAAATCGTGACACGAAGGCCAGAGTCGGCAAATCCTTTAACCTGGAGAGGCAATGTTTGGCGGCCTCGGTCGGCGCCTGCACAACAAATGCGGCAGCCTCGGTCCGGCGTCGAAAGTCGATATCCTGCGGGAGCCGGCGTCCCATCTCCCGTACAATTCCGCCAGGGCACTCGACTTTTCCGGGAGTTTGCGCTCGCCCTGAGAACCGCCACACTCGGCCCTTTTACGAGTTCCGCAAAGCTTTCCCTGTATCATTTGTGGGGTCACACTTTCCTCCCCGTTCTCTCCGCTGCTCCCAGTCGGCCTCTCGTCGTCTGCTGGAATCCCTTATCACCGATAAAAATCGTCCTGGCTACTACCCTATCCGTCGCACCGACGGTATCGAGATGCCCTCCAGGGGAGCGTTCGTAGAGCGAATGTACAACGATAAAAGCATCATTGCTGCTCTCGTGGCGACGCTTCCTGCTGCACTTTCTGTTTTCCGTTTCCCTCCGGTAGACTTTATTTACGATGCATTCCTCGATTTGCGACTCGTCGATGGATTTACGTTTGAAATGTACTTTCGCCAATGCTCTTTTCATTAACTTATCCATATTTCTTTCCGTTCTTCAGCTCTTACACCTAAATCTTTCCGTTTCCCATCTGATTTCTCTTATTTTATTACTGTGATCAAGTTTCCCTGACTAGATGGTTGCTAACAAAATATGTACGCATTCGAAGAAAACGTTAGAGAAGTAATTTCACATCTTACTGTGGAGCGCGCGGTTGCTCCCCGCCGAAGGTTCGTGTCCTCCCTCGGAGGAAGGAAGGAAGCTAAGGGTTTAACGTCCCGTCGACAACGTGGTCATTAGAGACGGAGCTTACGCTCGGATTTGTGTGTGTGTGTGTGTGTGTGTGTGTGTTGGATTGATAACCTCAGTAGTTAAGTTCCATAGATTTCAAATGTTCAAATGTTTGTTAAGCTTAAGGGACTTAACTGCGGGCCGAGGTGGAGTAGCCGAGCGGTCTAAAGCGTCTCGCTGCGGAGCGCACGGTTGCTCGCCGTGGAGGTTCGAGTCCTCCCTGGGGCATGGGTGTGTGTGTTGTCCTTGGGTTGGTTTACGTAGGTTTAAGTAGTTTGTAAGCTACGGACTGATGACCACGCAGTTTGGTCCGACAGACATTAAAAAAAAAAAAAAAAAAAAAAAAAAAAAAATTAAAAAAAAAAAAAAAATAATAAATAAAAAAAACCCTAACTGCAGGGTCATCAGTCCCTAAACTTACAAACTACTTATGAACTACCTTACACTAAAGACGACACAAATATCCATGCCCGACAGGGAATTCGAACCCCCGACCGTAGCGGCCGTGCAGACTGTGACTGGCGCGCCGCAGACCCCTCGGGCACTGCGGCCGGCTCCATAGACTTACAAACATGTCAATTTTTGAAGTTTCGCAAATAGATCTCGCCCCAAAGAATAACCCTTTTCTTTTAATCATTTCCACCAAAACTCCTGCATAATTTCGGTGACACTCTCTCCCATATATCGCGATAATACAAAACGAGCTGCGCTTCTCTGAACTTTCTCTATATCTTCCGTCAATCTCACTTGGTGGCAACCCACAAACTTCAGTAATACTACAAAATAGAACGCAAAAGTCTAGAGTAGGCAGTTTCTTTAGTAGAACAGTAGCATCTTCTGAGTGTTTGACATAGCCTTTGGTTCGACTTCCACCACAATATTTTCAGTGCCTTCTTTGCATTTAAAATTGTTCGTAAATGTAATTCCTACGTATTTAGTTGAATTTACGGCCTGTAAATTTGAATGATTTATCATGTAAACAACGTTTAACGGATTTGTTTTAGTACTCGTATGGATGACATCACACTTGCCATTATATTTCGTCAATTGCCAATTTTTTCATCCAGTAGATATCTAAATCATTTTGTGTCTGGTTTTCATCTCCTGCTGACTTCACTAACCGATAAATGGCAGCATTATCCAAGAACAGTGTAAGAGAGCTGCTCATCAGTGTTTCCTAAATGGTTTATAAAGATAAGGAGCAGTAGGGACCCTATAGCACTGCCCTGGGGAACGCCAGGTATCACTTCCGTTTTACTCGATGGGTTTCCGTCTATTATTACGTCTGTGTCCTTCCTAACAGGAAATCGCGAATTCAGTCGCACAACAGAATTAGAAAACTGCTACGGAAGCAAAGGGAACTTCACTGTAAACATAAACTTAGCCAAAGCCTTGTAGACAAACATAAATTACACGAAGCGAAATGTAGCGTGAGGAGGGCTATGTGAGAGGCGTTCAACGAATTCGAAAGTAAAGTTCTACGTACTGACTTGGCTGGAAATCCTAATAAATTTTGGTCTTTTGTCAAAGCGGTAGGTGGATCAAAACAAAATGTCCAGACACTCTGTGATGAAAATGGCAGTGAAACAGAGGATGACACTCTGAAGGACGAGTTACTAAATGTCTGTTTCACAGAAGAAGATTGCACTGTAGTTCCTTCTCTAGCTTGCCGCACAGATTACAAAATGGCTGATACCGAAATAATTGACAGAGGGATAGAAAAACAATTAAAATCGCCCAAACAGGAAAGGCAGCAGGACCTGGTGAGTTGCCGGTTCGTTTTTACAAAGAGTACGCGGAGGAACTAGCCACCCCCCCCCCCCCCTTTCTTGCAGTGGTGTACCGTAGGTCTCTAGAAGAGCGTAGCGTTCCGAAAGATTGGAAAATGGAGCAGGTCATCCCAGTTTTCAAGAAGGGACGTCGAACAGGTGTGCAGAACTGTAGGTCTATATCTCTTACGTCGGTCAGTTGTAGAATTTTGGAACATGTATTATGTTCGAGTGTAATGACATTTTTGGAGAGTAGAAATCTGCTCTGTAGGAATCAGGATGGGTTTCGAAACAGGCGATCGTGTGAAACCCAGCTCGCATTATTCGTCCACGAGACTCAGAGGGCCATAGACACGGGTTCTCAGGTAGATGCTGTGTTTCTTGACTTCCGCAAGGCGTTTGATGCAGTTCCCCACCGACGTTTTATGAACAAAGTAAGAGCATATGGTCTATGAGACCAATTGTGTGATTGGATTGAGGAGTTCCTTGATAAAAGAATGCAGCATGTCACTCTCAATGGAGAGAAGTCTTCCGAAATGAGAGTGATGTCAGTTGTGCCACAGGGTAGTGTTGTGGGTCCGTTGCTGTTCACGATATATATAAATGACCTTGTGGATAATATCGAAAGTTCACTGAGGCTTTTTTCAGATGATGCTGTAGTATATAGAGAGGTTGTA
Organism: Locusta migratoria; assembly: GCA_026315105.1. Classification (NCBI taxonomy): domain Eukaryota; kingdom Metazoa; phylum Arthropoda; class Insecta; order Orthoptera; family Acrididae; genus Locusta; species Locusta migratoria. Next base: position 365,381,441 of record CM048755.1, read on the forward strand.
ACAATGGAAAATTGAATTGAATTGCAGGAGGATCTGCTTCGAATTGACGCATGGTGCAGGGAATGGCAATTGAATCTCAATGTTGACAAGTGCAATGTGCTGCGAATACATAGAAAGAAAAATCCTTTATCATTTAGCTACACTATAGCAGGGCAGCAACTGGAAGCAGTTAAGTTCATAAATTATCTTGAGTAGGCATTAGGAGTGATTTAAAATGGAACGACCATACAAAATCAATCGTCGGTAAAGCAGATGCCAGACGTAGATTCATTGGAAGAATCTTAAGTAAATGCAGTCCGAAAACAAAGGAAGTAGGTTACAGTACACTTTTTCGCCCACTGCTTCAATACTGCTCACGGGCGTGGAATCCGTACCAGGTGAGGTTGATAGAGGAAGTAGAGAAGATCCAACGGAGAGCAGCGCGCTTCATTACAGGATCATTTAGTAATCCTGAAAGCGTTACGGAGATGATCGACAAACTCTAGTGGAAGACTCTGCAGGAGAGACGATCTGTCGCTAGGTACGGGCTTTTGTCGAAGTTTCGAGAACACACCTTTACCGAGAAGTCTAGCAGTATATTGCTCCCTCCTACGTATATCTTGCGAAGATATCGTGAGGATAAAATCAGAGAGATTAGAGCCCACACAGAGGCATACCGACAATCTTTCTTTCCGCGAACAATACGTGACTGGAATAGGAGGGACAACCGATAGTGGTACTCCAGGTACTCTCCGCCACACATCGTAGGGTGGCTTGCGGAGTATGGATGTAGATGTAGATATTCAATAAACTTGCAACTTGATAAGAAAACGCTTGTGAGGTACAGTGTCGAAAGCCTTCCGGAAATCTAGAAATGCGGAATCTATTTGACATTCCATGCCGATAGCACTCATCACATCATGTGAGTAAAGAGCAAGAATACTTTCTGAATCCGTGTTAACTATGGGTCACTTGGTCGTTCTCTTCGAGATGGTTCAGGGTGTTTGAGAAACGTATACGTTCTAAAATCCTCCTCCAAAGCGACATCAATGATATAGGCTTGAAATTTTGCGGATCACACCTATTGCCTTTGTTGAATATTGACGTGACCTATGCAACTTTCCAGTCGTTGGGTACGGATCTTTCGCTGAGCAAGGGGTTGTATGTGATAGCTACGTATGGGGCTATTGCATCAGCGTACCCTGAAAGGAACATAGTTGATATACAGTCGGGACCGGGAGACTTATTTTTGTTAAATGCTTTTAAGTTGCTTTAATAGTCCGAGGATATCTACTTCTAAAATTACGCATTCTGGATAGTGTTGCTTGATTCGAATTTTGGGGTATTTCCTTCGTCTTCTTTGATAAAGGAATTTCGGAAAGCTGTGTTAAGAAATTCTGCTTTAGGAGCACTGTCGTGAGTAGCATCGACATTGTTATCGCGCAGTTAAGGTATTGATTTATTTTGCCGCTAGTATAATTTACACGTGACCAAAATTTATTTGGATTTTCTACCAAATTACGTGATAGGGCTGCGTTGTGGGGTCTATTACGAACTTCTCGCATTGAAGTTCGCGCCAAATTTCGAGTATATATTATTTTCTCTTTCGACTAGTTTCGCTCTATCATGTCGCAAGAAACGTGAAACCAAACAAATGACCTACTGAAAGGACTGACAAAGACTAAGTAGACATAATGCTCTGCGTAGCGGAAGTGGGAACATGATGTGAGCTGACAGTCGGCGCTGCTATTCATGCACTGCTGACGGCAGCTGTCAAGTGTCAACTTATTTAAATGGGACTATAGTATCTTTCCGAGGGCGAGCCGGGAGGGGGTGAGGGGAGGGAAGCCAGAGCGCATCTGATGCAATTACTCGTGGCGCACGTGCTGAAGCCCCATCTGACCCAGCTAGCACAGCACGGCTGCGTCTGTCGACAGAGCAGCCTCGGCCAGGCTCGCACTGGCGATTTTCCGTCGCGCGATTTATTTGTCGCATGAATGGAACACGGTGATTCGAATATGAGCGCGCGCACGTGCGACAAAAAGTAGCGGCGATTTAAAATATGCAACCGGCTCTATTTCACGCGCGACGCGAGTGTCGCAGGTGTGGAATGAATCACAGGCAACAGCACGGGGCCGCGCCCACCAGCGACGCCATTTCTCCAGTCGCTCCCGCTGTGTTGCGTACAAGTAATTTCATTGCGCCAGCAGCATGTCTGATAACGGGAGTTGTGCTACGGATGACATTGTAGGTTGTGTTCCTGATTCAGAAAGAGTAATTACGGAAGTAGAAAAGCGACCAGCTCTCTACAACAGGAAATTAAAAAGAATACAGTGATCGCAATTTGAAAGAGAAACTATGGGGAGAAGTATGCTGCAGCCTAATTAGGAACTGAACTCAACTGTCTGGACCACAAAAGAATGACAAAGATGTTTCATGTTTCACTTATTTTATTCATTCATGTAGACTTCACAGTTATAACAGTGATGTCAAGTACTGATCCTTGTGGAGTCACAAAGTGGGTTGCAAAATAATCCCTTTTCTGCATACCACACGCATCAGTCCTTATTCCTACAGGCTTACTGCCTTACAGAAGGCATTCGTACGACTCGTAGTCGGTTTGTACACCGTCATTTCGTCTTACGTAATTATCCAGAATACAACATGCTTTTATGATTATATCTGAAAATCCAACATCAATAAGTCGATGAAATATTCTCCATTTGTTAGCCAAAATCCCGAAAGTACATTCCACCATTCTACGATCACGACAATGTCTATAATTAAAATAATTTCACTGTCAGGTTTCTCATTGAATACGGCCGCAGAAAACGCCTACACAGTGCAAATGCTTCATCTCCTACAGAATTAAAAGGTTGAGGTGTCCTTCCTCGTCGTGTGGTAATTTTTGAGACTTTGGAATGCGTAACTGATTAGATTTCAGAGTTTTGTTATATTCGGTCCCACTGCTTGAAGCAGTGTATCAAAACTATCCTTACACATTCGATAGTATTGAAAGAATTTATTTGGGTGATTTTGTAACTCTTCGTGTAATTTATAAAACTGGCCTTTCACTAGCCTTTGACTTACAATCGGATGCACCCAGTAACGACATTTGCGCTGTTTTCTCTCTCTGCTTCGTAGTAAAACCGCCACCAAACAAGCTGCTTCGATGAGATCCACGCTGGTACTGAGAATAGAGTTTAGAGTTTACCATCTAAAAAAATGTTCAAATGTTTGTTAGGCTTATGGGACTTAACTGCGGGGTCGTCAGTCCCTAAACTTACAAACTACATATGAACTAACTTATACTAAAGACAGCACAAACATCCGTGCCCGAGGGAGGATTCGAAACCCCGACGGGGAACGGCCTTGCGCATCGGAGCATAGCGCCTCAATACGCTCGGCCACTCCGTCACGGCCTACCATCTATATCCTGTAGCGGCTGGAGTATTAAGAGCACATGAGCACGTTAACGCCCTGATTTCTGACTTACTGTGCTCTTACGATGTATACTAATGATGTGCACTATTGATGGTCGCAGTACAGAGGATATAAAATGCAGAATAGAATTGGTTAGAAAAGCGTTCTTGAAAAAGAGAAATTTGTTAACATCGAATATTGATTTAAGCCTAAGGAAGCCCTTTCTGAAGGCATTTGTGTGAAGTGTTGCCTTGTATGGGAGCGAAACATAGATGATAAACAGTGTGGACAGGAAGAGGATAGAGACTTTTGAAATGTGGTGTTACAGAAGAATGCTGGAGATTAGGTGGGTGGAATGCGTAACTAATGAGGAGGTACTGAACAGAATTGGGTAGAAAAGGAATTTTTGGCATACATTGACTAAAAGAAGAGATCGATTGGTAGGTCACATTCTTAGACATCAAAGAATTATAAATTTAGCGTTGGAGGGGATTGTGTGGAGTAAAAACCGCAGAGTAAGACCAAGAGATGGATACAGTAAGCAGATTCAGACAGATGTAGGTTGCCGTTCTTATGGGGAGTTGAAGAGGCTTGCTCAGGATAGGGTATTGTGGAGAGCTGCATCAAACCAGTCTCCGGACTGAAGACAACAACAACAACGTGCAGTTATTTATTATTTTTGTTTGTATGCTATTAAACATCATATAGATGCGGTAATCTTAAATAAACTGAACTTAAATCTATCGCGCTATCCTATATCGCGCTGCTCGTTTAGACTCCGTGAAACTTGGCATTAGCGTCAGGAGCTCCTTTTAAGGCGTTTCTGCGCATGCGCGATGACGTGCCTTCATTACCTAATGGGCCCAATACACACAATACATTGACAGACAATGTGTACGCTTCATTTCGTGCTCAGCCGCTGCTAAGCTTCGCTTCAAGCGCAGGAGACGCTGTAGCCTGCTCTCCTTCTCAAATAACTGCAGCAAACGCTTTTATGGACAGAGGATTCACCAAAACCACGCCACCCTTGATGGGATTTCTTACAATTAAAAATCAAACAATGACACATTGACTATAAAAGCTGTCACATGTTTTAAACTAATGAAAACTGTCGGGCAGCGATATACAGTATCGCCTGATGTTTTGATAAAAAAATGAACTATGATCAACAAACAATAAACGAAAAAACGTCCGCGGCGGATCGAACTACCAGCAGAAAATTATGTTAAAGGCGCTTGGTACTTCAGACGTAATGATCGCTGGTTACAGCCCTGGTATGTATTAATATTTTTTCTCTTAGATTTCTGTTTGAAACACATTATGTCACCACATATTCTTACTTGTCACAATTATTTACCTATTGTTTTCTGAGTATTTCGCGATTTAAGAGGGTGTGTTTAAGGCAAGAACCTAAGGATACAGCTTGAATAATGTTTATATTTCACTAAATCAAATGTTCAAATATTTGTAAATCTATGGGACTTAACTGCTCTGGTTATTACTGCCTAGGCTTACTTACAAACTACTTAAACTAACCTAAGGAGAAACACACACACATACACACACACACACACACACACACACACACACACACACACACATGCCCGAGGGAGGACTCGAACCTTCGACGCTGAGCCGGCCGCGGTGGCCGAGGTGGCGCTCCAGTCACGGTCTGCACGGCCACTACGGTCGGGGTTCGAATCCCCCCTCGGACATGGATATTTGTGCCGTCCTTAGTCTTAGGTAGTTCATAAGTAGTTCGTAAGCTTAGGGACTGATGACCCCGTAGTTAAGTCCCATAAGTTCTACAAACAATTGAACAATTTTTTTCCGACGCTGAGTAATAATTCAACTCTTGTTGTGTCTACTTATTCTTTATTTTCAAACATATTGCGATTATCTAAGCCCTAAGTTGTAGTTAAGCAGCAAGCTAATATTATACCTTAGAATCCTCTGAGTGAAATGAGCAGGGAAGGAATCCTTTATTCTTCTTCGTTGTTACAAATAGTTAGCTGTTTTGAGACGAGGAATGGAGGGTAAACTATGCACATGCGCAAAATCAAGTGCTGCTAGTGTCTCTAAGAGTCTCGTATTCACCACAGACTCTGATGTGGGACTGTTGTCTATAAGTAGGATATTCTTAAGGATAACTCCATAAATATTAAACAAACTTTTACGGACATACTAATATCTTCATACATGTAGACAGGATACTTCATAAAAAGAAATTCTGCGGTTTCCTACTTCAGGATAGGACCACTTGTGAGTGATAACACTACAGTAATATTATATATGACCGAGAAAACGGAGAGTAGGAAAAGCTTATACATCACAATATTTCGTTCTTATAGTAAACTACGTAGTTATGTACAAAACAACAAAATTCCACAGAACAACTATCTTCTTCGTCAAGAAACTTGCGCTTATTATTATTGGTATTGGCTAACTTGTACAAATTTGTTCACACTCCTAACTTCTATAAAACAGATGCTATTTCAGAGTTCTAGGTTTACCTGAATCTAAAAATTTGTGAACACCCAAAATGTATTCTTAAGAGCCGTCACTATCTGTATTAGTGTTTTTTGCTCATGGGTTCGCGGTCACAGGAGGTAGTTGCATCATAAAATAACCAGCCCGGTGTATGACTCAATACTGAGGGGTTCCTTAATACCACTAAGCATAGGTTTAATAAAACCGGAATTTCTTGTATACAAACTCTTAATTGAATAATGTGCAGATTGTTTTATAATAAATACACTGTGTTAACGATGCATAAACGTAGAGCCTGGAAATTGTTTTCAGGATCTAATCGATAGCCAAATGAACACAATGCAATATGTAATTTCGAGAAATTCTAAGAAATTACTGTCTTACAATCTGACCTTACAGCAGGACCATGCTTAACGAGTATAATTCACTTCTAAATCTTACATGGAATGCTAAACATTCATTATGCAAAATATGTTTTTATGTCGAAAATCAAGTAAAACTTGCATAATACCGGGTGATCAAAAAGTCAGTATAAGTTTGAAAACTTAATAAGTCACGGAATAATGTAGAGAGAGAGGTAAAAATTGACACACATGCTTGGAATGACATGGGGTTTTATTAGAACAAAAAAAAGTTCATAAGAAATCTCTTGCGCGGGTTGTTTGGTGATGATCGTGTGCTCAGCCGCCACTTTCGTCATGCTTGACCTCCCAGGTCCCCAGACCTCAGTCCGTGCGATTATTGGCTTTGGGGTTACCTGAAGTCGCAAGTGTATCGTGATCGACCGACATCTCTAGGGATGCTGAAAGACAACATCCGACGCCAATGCCTCACCATAACTCCGGACATGCTTTACAGTGCTGTTCACAACATTATTCCTCGACTACAGCTATTGTTGAGGAATGATGGTGAACATATTAAACATTTCCTGTAAGGAACATTATCTTTGCTTTGTCTTAATTTGTTATGCTAATTGTTGCTTTTCTGATCAGATGAAGCGCCACCTATCGGACTTTTTTGAACTTTTTTTTTTCTAATAAAACCCCATGTCATTCTAAGCATTGTGTCAATTTTTACATCTATATCTACATTATTCCGTGATTTATCAAGTTTTCAAATTAATTCTGACTTTTTGATCACCCGGTATGTTGCATTCCTAAAAAATACACTAAAGAATTCATCACATAATGCGTACCTCTGTACATTATTTTCTTACAAGAGATTTATGTCAACAGAAAGACAATTAAAGTTGTTGTCTTCCAGACTACGCAAATAGCTGTGCATAGCTATGTTACGGTTCGGTATAGCTGTTGGTGGTGCCGGGGTGGCGCTTGGAAGGCAGTCGCACCTATTCAGAAAACTGACAAACACTGATCTATAGAAACCCAGTTTTGTGCGTTATGTGGGTGGCTAAGCATGTAGTGGCTGATCTCTTACGTGCAAGGAATGGCTCAAATTCTGGTGGCGATTTTGTTTTTGCTTCACGATGATACGGTGCGGTTCAGTCTTCCAAACGGCTGCGACCGCTTGACTCAATGCCCTGGAACAGTGATTGCCAAACTAAGGGTGGCGGCCTATCAGTGGGTCTCACGACCTTTCAGGTGGGTCGCCGGAAGACTAAAAATATCCAAGTAAAATAAATTACCATCTGAACAAATATTAGAAGGATTTATAAACAAACCCGTTCCAAATAAGAAACCAATGTGGCTAATAACGAACTCAGTCCGATATGAGAACAGCACAGGTGTTTGATACGTTCAAAAAAATGTCCAAATGTTTGTTAAGCTTAAGGGACTTAACTACGGGGTCATCAGTCCTTAAACTTACAAACTACTTATGAACAAGCTTATGCTAAAGACGGCACAAACATCCATGTCCGAAGGGGATTCGAACCCCCGACCGCAGCGGCCGTACAGGCCGTGACTGGCACGCCGCAGACCGCTCGGCCACCGCGGCAGGCTATGAATCGTTAGTTCTTAAGGTACGGCACTTGTGACAAATGACGATGAGCTAGTTGTTTTAGTCTTTCACAGTGGGATCGCGCATTATTTACTTGTAGTTTAGTGTGTATGTATGTTTCATAATGGTGGTTTCTTACATTTTATACAACACTTAAACGAAATCCGTGTGTAGATACCAATCTTACACTGCTAAAACGTGCTTCTTCTTTGAAACCTATCTTTATGACTCAAGCCCAATTGTTTTGTATTAAAGTACAGTTCTGGAGCAATTAAGGGGGTTCAAATTATTTTTTTTTTATTTTTTTTATTTTTTTTATTTTTTTTTTTTTTTTACGCGAGAATGCATTTTCTAATTTTCTTTGAACAAATTTAAGAAACAAACTTTGCACAAAAAATCGAAAGCTTTAATCCAAATACAGAAGGTTTAATTAACACTATTGACTCGGTATCAAATAAATCAGTTCAAGAGATAAGTTCATGACTTGTAGGAAACAAGTTGATGTTAAATCACAAATGTTCCAAATGTTCAAATGTTTGTATAGTCTATGGGACTTAACTACGGGGTCATCAGTCCCTAAACTTACAAACTACTTATGGACTACTTACGAACTAGGACGGCACAAATATCCATGCCCGAGGGGGGATTCGAACCCTCGACCGTAGTGGCCGTGTAGACCGTGACTGGAGCGCCTTATTCCCCTCGGCCACCGCGGCCGGCATTAAATCACAGTAAAACCTTAGTTTTTACAATTTCTAACACATAATTTGACAAAAGCTGTCATTATGATTACACATAATGGGCATATGATAAGTGAGACTGAACAGTTCAAATTTCTAGGTGTTCATGTAGACAGTAAGTTGTAATGGAAAGCCCGTGTTCAGGATCTTGTCCGAAACTAAAGTCTGCTATATTTACCATTAGAACAATATCTGAAATAAGTGATTTTTCAACACGAAAAGTAGTCTATTATTCTTAGTTTCACTCACTTATGACGTACGGCATTATTTTTTGGGGTAACTCCCCTGATTCAAAAAGGATATTTCTGGCTCAGAAACGGGCGGTTCGAGCAATATGTGGTGTAAGTTCACGAACGTCATGTCGATCCCTTTTCAGTAGTCTGGGAATTTTGACACTGGCGTCACAATACGTTTTTTCTTTAATGTCGTTTGTTGTTTATAATATCAGCTTATTTCCACGAGTTAGTAGTTTTCACTCGGTGAATACTAGAAGTCGAATCTACATTTGCATCACACCACCTTGACACTCGTGCAGAAAGGTGTACAGTATTCTGCAGCATCCATTTTCAATAAGCTGCCACAAGAACACTAAAGAATCTTACCACTAACCCACACGCTTTCAAATCTAAATTGAAGAGTTACCTCATGGCTGACTCCTTTTATTCTGTCGAGGAACTCCTAGAAAAGTTAAACATTTAAGATACCTCATTTTTTTTCTTTACTGATTCTTTTCACTTTGTCTTAAGATTGTCGTGTGCATAAGACTACTTAAAAATTTTCTATTACCATTCTTGTGTTAAACTTCATGTATTGACTTGTTACATGACCATGGAGTCTCACTCCTCAATTAGGTCATATGGAACATAAAACCATATTTTTATATTATTATTATACTCAGAAAAGCCAAAAGCTCAATTAATTTTACCATTTAATTTATATTAAAAATTTATTATTGGATAACAATAGTATTTCTTTTCTTTAACAATGTTCCACTCACCATATGAGTCACTAACTATTGCCACCTAGAGAAACTCCGAAAGTATGATAGGAGCTGAGAGGTTTGTGGGGAAAATGTAGTATGGGACAACGGGGGCCAGAATATGACACTGGTTTTTTGTTGCTAGGTGGGTCGCTTCAGAGATATGAAAGACTTTTTAATGGGATGCTATAGTTTGCTACTTATTCTCTGATGGCCGTTATCGAGACGAATCCAATGACGTCTAACAGTAAGGTCTTTGAAGGTCAACGAAGGGAAAAAATAGGTGGCTTGAACGTCCAATTTACAAAAGGTGTTGGAAGTGATGACCATCTTTTTATCATTGACTGGATGGTATTCCGTATCACTTCGGCACCTGTAGGCATTGTTATGGCATTTAGAATGAAATTTTCACTCTCCAGAATGCCGCCAGCGACCCGTCTTGCCAAGCGCTCGTCGCCATTGTAGCGCCACAGGTCCGGTGGGCGGCTTCAAATCAAATGTTCAAATGTTTGTATAGCTTATGGGACTTAACTACAGGGTCATCAGTCCCTAAACTTACAAACTACTTATGAACTAGCTAACACTAAGGACGGCACAAATATCCATGCCCGAGGGGGGATTCGAACCCCCGACCGTAGTGGCCGTGCAGACCGTGATTGGCGCGCCTCAGTCCCCTCGGCCACCGCGGCCGGCCGGCGGCTTCTCAGTGCTTACTGCTGCCATCTTTTTGACCTTCGTTACCTTTTTTTTTCAGAAATATTGTGGGTCCCATTACAAAAACTTTGGGAACCACTGCCCTCAAGGATATCCAGTTCAAGGCTCACGTCACAGAGGTTTATAAGGTTTTGATGTAAATGTGCCAGTTGACAGGTCGGTATCTTCGTATATACAGCCTCGTACCACGTACTGTAGCCTTCAGGCGGTAACGAACACGCCGAAACACTGCCCCATACGTTAATGCACCGCTACTGCCAAGATGTCGATTCCTGAGTGGATTGCCTCTGCAGCGTGGTACGGTTTTCCTGCCGTCTTCTCTGTGGAACTGATGGCGCTATTTGAGCTTCCTCTGCGTGGTGCTGCCGCTTGTAGTAGCAGGCAAATTACATCTCTATGTGGTCCATTGGCGCTGTTGCAGACTATGGTCTGTATTCGTCGAACAAGGTTTCAACGCGACCTATTTGTAGACGTGGATGTAACCGTAGAATTACTCCGTCGATAGCTGTTCGGAAATAATATAGTGGCTGTGTTGGCGAAGATGGGCAGGAAACGCGTCCTCCACGAAGCGGCCTTGCGGAGATGTACGGCCTGGCCACTCGAGACCAGGGTACGGTCAGTGGCTCTCTGCTGGCAGAAATAGCCTGGCCTTCACACCGCATCGCCTCCGATCTGCTGCCTCCTATCCACATCCAGACTTCTCTTTCTTTTTTTACAGTAGCTCTCCATAAGAATGCAACTGGGCCATTTATTATTAAATAAAATGAAACCTATGTCCCCAATCGTTGCTGAGCGTCAGCAGCTCGACTATTCAAAAAAATGTTCAAATGTTTGTAAAGCTTATGGGACTTAACTACGGGGTCATCAGTCCCTAAACTTACAAACTACTTATGAACTACTTACGAACTAGGACGGCACAAATATCCATGCCGAGGGGGGATTCGAACCCCCGACCATAGTGGCCGTGCTGACCGTGACTGGAGCGCCTCAGTCACCTCGGCCACCGCGGCCGGCAGCTCGACTATTCACAGGATCAGTGTTCGATCTCTACTGGTACTTCAAGTACATCTACATCTACTCTGCGGCGGTAGAGTCACCGAGTGGTCTAAGGCGCCTTGCTGCGGAGCGCGAGGTTGCTCGCCGTCGGAGGTTCAACTCCTCCCTCGGACATAGGTGTGTGTATATTGACATAATGTGAAAGGAATGTCCAAACACTGTATTTATTTATTTATTTATTTATCACACAATATATCTTTGAGCATTTAATGCCATCGTCAGGTGTTTCTGCAAAAACATTTGGATAGATATTCATATAAGAAAATGTTTTTGCAGAAACACCTGACGATGGCATTAAATGCCGAAAGATATCTTGTGTGATAAATAAATAAATAATTAATTACAGTGTTTGGACATTCCTTTCACATTATGTCAATGTACGACATTTCTAACACTGTGGGCCCGAGATATAACAAGCTATAGGTGTGTGTGTTGTCCTTAGTTTAAGTTAGTTTAATTACTTTGTAAACCTAAGGACTGATAACCGCAGCAGTTAAGTCCCTTAGATTTACAAACATTTGAACACTTAATCTCCGCAAGACGCCTTACAGTGTATAGTCTGAGGTACATGTGGAACCGGTACCACTATCTCCCTTCCCCCTTTCCCATTCCTAAACGACGTGTAAGAAGAATAATTATCGATGAAGGTAGGCATGAGCTCTTATTTCTCTGTTTCACCGTGCTCATCATTTCGCGAAACGTATACGGGAGATAATAATTTTTATTTATTTATTTAACCTTCAGGCGCTCTCTTACACCTAACCTGTCGTTCTAAATACTTTCCATTGTCAGTATTACAGTAATCATACTAAATCTAGAATAATTAAACATTTGAAACAGTGCAGATTAAAAAAGATACACATAGTACTTGATAAATAATGACCGAAACTATCAGGTTTACAATATGGTAGCGTTCTAATATGGCTGCAAGCAGCAATGAGCGTGGAAGAGGGGTGGAAGAGGCAGGGAAAAGTGAGTGTAATAATACAGAAATATAACGGAAGAGGAGGTCATTTATGGGGACAAAATGGCCGGCCGCAGTGGCCAAGCGGTCTGCGGTGTGCCAGTCATGTTCTGCACGGCCGCTGCGGTAGGGGGGTTCGAATCCCCCCTCTGGCATAGATGTTTGTGGCGTCCTTAGTATAAGCTAATTCACAAGTAGTTTGTAAGTTTAGGGACTGATGAGCCCGTAGTTAAGTCCCATAAGCTCTACAAACATTTGAACATTTTTGAGAGCCGGCCGCGGTGGCCGAGCGGTCTGCGGCGCGCCAGTCACGTTCTGCACGGCCACTAGGGTCGGGGGTTCGAATCCCCCCTCGGGCATGGATATTTGTGCCGTCCTTAGTATTAGCTAGTTGATAAGTAGTTTGTAAGTTTAGGAACTGATGACCCCGTAGTTAAGTCCCATAAGCTCTACAAACATTTGAACTTTTTTTTTCAGACCTAAAGAAGAGTAGGAGAAATAACGGGGAGAAGAGAGAAGAGTGTTGGTTTTACTGTTAGACGAGATAGAAAGGTGACTGTTTATGGGAGTTTTGGGGAAGTTTTAAGAGGATGACATAAGAAAGCGCTTCACATTTTTCTTAAATGTAGCAAAAGACTGAATTGTGAGAAGGAGCAGGACATTATCAAGAGACAGTAGCAGAGGCAGTGACAGGGAAAGAGTTCACAAACGTTTTTCTTTCATGAACGAGCACAGTTAGGATCTGGTGTTAATGTTATGATAAAACGAAATATATCTAAATTATGAGGTACTGGGGTGCTTGCGCACTCATCAGTCTATGGAGTTTACACAGCGTGTGGTAAGTCACTAATTTGTCTGGCCATAGCCATCCTAATTGGGTATATGAAGCACTAATATTATGATCATAAAAGCTTTTCGCTGGTTTTTTGTGTTCGACGTCCCGTGACAATGTGTCAAATTATATAGCTACAAAAAATCTGTGAAATAACTTTATATAATTTATAATAACCTTGTTAAAATTTTAAACATAGCAGCTATTGTCAGCGACCGTTACAACGTCAATGGATAAAGAAGCAGCCCTCTGTCGCAAATTAAAAATTATTTGACCAGGTTTCGGCAATGACTAAGATTGCCTTCATCAGAAAATATAAAACAAAACAAGTTTCATAATAAAATATACTACTCAGCTGTATAGCTTACGTCACAAAGTTTAAGAAGAAATTTTGAGAAAAAGCTAGCCACTATGGGCTGCACCAATACCACCTGGAAGACAAGGCGTTACAACAGGCCGTGCCTACGTCACACTTAGAGGCCACGGCCGCCATCTGACTGCCGGCCGCTGCGCGGCGGTGGGCGTGCCCCAGCCAACAGCCAGTGAGCGGCCTCTAAGTGTGACGCCTGTTGTAACGCCTTGTCTCTAGGTAGTGTTGGCTGCACGCCTGCACGGAGGCATCAGACTGGCGTGTGCTAACTGAAGTTGTGACCAGGAAGACGTTACCTCAGTAGTGCCATCTAGTAGCAGCTATTGCAACTAGGCTATTGTACAGAGAAAAATAGAACTTTGAAAACAATTGCTACAAGAAGCTTTGTTTAACATGAGAGATAGCTGATGCGTCATTTTGGCAATACAATAGTGGAAGAGAAAATAAACGACTAACAAAGTTTTAATAAGAATATTAGTTAAAAAATAGCGTTTGGAATATAAATGCTTGGGATCCAGTCGGAAGAAATATTTCGACACTGCACTGCACAATATTGTTTGTGATACTTGTTCTTCCTACTACATAGGTGAAACGGGACGTGCTTTTAAAGTCATATTTAAAGAACACCTTTTGAGAAAGAATGGCACTAACGCCCAGAATTAGTCTTTTGCTGACTATCATCTCATTACAGGTCACGCACATCTGAACATTTTGCATACCGAAAAGAAAGGCCACAGATTAGACGTGCTCGAAGAATTGCAAATATTTAAAATTTTTCTCGTAATGATGGGCTTATTCTAAATGAACAGTTACAACACCGTAATAGAAGCTTTTTTAATGGTATTAAGCAATTACTCGGTCTTTGACGTTGTATTTCGTGCAGTTTCCGAAATATTTCTTCCGACTGGATCCAAAGCACTTATATTCCAAAGGCATATTTTTTAAATTAATGTGCTTATTAAAACTTTGTTACTCGTTTATTTTACCTACCACTATTGTATTGCCAAAATGACGCATCAGCCATCTCTCATGTTAAACAAAGCTTCTTGTAGCAATTGTTTTCAAAGTTCTATTTTTCTCTGTACAGTAGCCTAGTTGCAATAGCGGCTACTAAATGGCACTACTGAGTTAACGTCTTACTGGTCACAACTTCAGTTAGCACACGCCAGTCTGATGCCTCCGTGCAGGCGTGCAAAAACATGTTTGTATAGCTTATGGGACTTAACTACGGGGTCATCAGTACCTAAACTTACAAACTACTTAGGAACTAGCTAACACTAAGGACGGCACAAATATCCATGCCCGAGGGGGGATTCGAACCCCCGACCGTAGTGGCCGTGCAGACCGTGACTGAAGCGCCTCAGGGCCCTCGGCCACCGCGGCCGGCGCAGGCGTGCAGCACATAGTGACTAGCTTTTTCTCAAAATTTCTTTTTAAACTTTGTGAAGTTAGCTATACAGCTGAGTAGTATATTATATGATGTGACTTGTTTTGTTTTATATTTTCTGATGAAGGCAATCTTAGTCATTGCCGAAACCTGATCAAATAATTGTTAATTTGCGACCGAGGGTTGCTTGTTTAATCATTGATAACCTTGTATTTGCGTACAGGATGGGAGGAGAAGGAAGGGTTGCGAATTACAATTATCTATTACACGAGTGCCATACATAGATTGGCGCTGAAGATATGTTTGGCCAGTTTTGTGGGGGTTTGGGGTTGTGTAATATTTTGCGCGGCGGTGTTGGGAGCGGCTGCGCGCTGGCGCGGAGAGCTCCTCGCTTTGTCTCGGCCTTCCTTTGTTTTCTCCTCACCCGTCCAGCTCGTTGTATGCCGAGCCGAAACAAGCCAGCCAACAGAATGCTCGCTAACTTGACTCGCCTGTCTAATCATACTGACGAACACACTGCTGGCGGTACCAGTGACAAGCTTTCCGTGCTACACGTTACTGCAAAGGGTTAACGGTGCGTCTTCTCGAACGGTTAAAGATTTAAATCATTAAGGATCAAACTGTGCCTACACGAAACTATTTCTTCCAGAATTTACAAGACATAATGGCACCAAAACAGCATAAAGGATAATAATCAGATATATTCACTCTCCTATATAAATTACATTCTGCCGCCCGGGAATGGCCGCATGGTCTAAGGAGCTATGCTTCGGATTTCGTGGCCGCTCCCGCCGGTTCTTCGACTCATCCCTTGGACATGGGTGTGAGTGTTGTCCTTAGCGTAAGTTAGTATAAGCAGTTTGTAAATCTAGGGACCGAGTACCTTAGCAGTTTGGTCCATAGATTCACAAAATTTGAATATTTGAAATTAAATTCTCCTAGTCAAATAACAAATATGGTGCTCTGTCTATTTTATGCATACTGTTTTGCTGTATATTATTTATATTGCCATAGCTACGTTAAGAAAAGCTCTCCCTCACATGTTACGAACACATTCTCTCTTTAATTACATAAAGAATTTCATTCTGTTTTATCTTTGGTGTACGGAATAATGTGGTTGAAAGACTGTAGTAGGATGCAAGATGACTTAGACAAAATTTCTAGTTGGTGTCATAGATGGCAGTTGGCTCTAAATGTAGAAAAACTTAAGGTAGTGCCGATTGGTAGGAAAAAGTACTCAGTAATTTTCGGATGCAGAATTAGTATTTATACGAAGGTCCTTTTCAAAGTAAGTACCGATTTCTGGCGCAAACTTACACGGTTGAAAGTATACTATAATAGAAGCAAAAATTTCCCAGTAAACATGGGTCTGCAAACGAACCGTATGCGAGGTAATTATGAATGTATGGTTCCATGCCGCCACTGACGTCATTGTAAACGTCGTCCTAGTTAGTTCACATTAGTTTGAAATATAGACTTTACTATTAAGATTTACAGCGCATTTACTTCATTCTTCATTGACTTTATTGTAAACATCGTCTTAGTTAGCAGAAATATGGATGCAATAGTGTGCTCGTCTATGCAATGGATTTCGAATTCTTTCTAAAAAAACCCTGCGTCATTTCGGAGAACTGTACATGCTTGTGAAGAATTCCGGGATGACCCAGGGGTTTCCGAAAGAATGGAAATTGTACTAAACTTGAATCATCTGCAAAGAAAGAAAAAAATAGCATTGCTTAATCTTGAATATAGAATTGCAAATCATTCATATATATCAAGAACAGAAAAGGACCAAAGATCGAACCCTGTGGAACTCCATTCTTGATAGCTCCCCAGTTTGAGGAATCAGCTGATTTTTGTAGTTTACCTGAACCACGTATTTCAACTTTCTGCCAGTTTAGTATGAATTAATCCATTTATGCACTACCCTACTAAATACGACAATGCTTAAGCTTATCTAAAGGATGCCATGATTTACACGATCAAAAGCCTTGTAGAAATCACAAAAAAAATTCCAACGGGTGATGTTTGATTATTCAGGGCATTAAATATTTGATCGATTTGACCCAATTAAAACGTCCATTGCATGTAGTTCGTGTCACAATATTCTCACCCTGACACAGAGAGCTGGAGTTTCATTTCAATTCCAGCTTGGTTTGAAAGCGATTTCATTCACAACCGTGAAATATGCCTCCAGTTCCTTTCAGTTAGGATCTTTTTCCGACCACAAATCTAACGCCGGATTTCGTGGCTGCGTGTGTTACAACACTGTTTGCAAACACGTTGAACAGTTCGCCGTGCAACATCGACAAATGCAGTTACTTCATTCACCGTATGATGATGGATACGACCAAACACCATTGCCTCCTGTTGGTACTGCATCGCGTCCTTACATTTACTTATCGTTACGTACAATGTCTGCATGAAACATGAATGTCACATTGGTGCGCGCTTCATACTTCACGTAACCCTACCGTTGCATCAAATGTTCAAATGTTTGTTAAGCTTAAGGGACTTAACTACGGGGTCATCAGTCCCTAAACTTACAAACTACTTATGAACTACCTACAACTAAGGACGGCACAAATATCCATGTCCGAGGGGGGATTCGAACCCCCGACAATAGTGACCGTGCAGACCGTGACTGAAGCGCCTCAGTCCCCGCGGCCATCAAATGTTCAAATGTTTGTAGAACTTATGGGACTTAACTACGGGGTCATCAGTCCCTAAGCTTACAAATTACTTATGAACTAGCTAACACTAAGGACGGCACAAATATCCATGCCCGAGGGGGGATTCGAACCACCGACCGTAGTGGCCGTGCAGACCGTGACTGAAGCGCCTCAGTCCCCGCGGCCATCGCGGCCGGCACCGTTGCATCCATCAATAACGGTCTTACAACACATTTGTGCTGTGAACTGGAGTAAATAATTTTGTCCGGTATTCCATATGAAATCTGCAAAAGCTTTCTCCGAACCTACAAAACCCATAAACGAAGGTTTATCTTTTCTTGGCCTCTCTTCTAAGACAAATGGTAGCTTCAGTATGCCTGGAGTGCTCCTACAGTTCCCCTATATCAAAACTTATAACATATTCATTACAATAAACATTGCCGGAAATAAAAATTAATGCACCCTCACTTCGTGGTAATGATAGCGCGATTTGCGGCGCCATATCGCAGAATTTGCGCCCGCTCCTGGCAGAGGCGACAGTCATCCTTCTACATTGGGTGCGGGTGTTGTCCTTAGCATTAGTTAATTCAAGGGAGTTTACGTGGTTAGTAAGTCTAGGGAGCGGGGACCGATAACCTCAGCAGTTTGGTCTCTAGGGTTTACGAACAAATAAAGATTCTGATTTGAGTACATTCTCTTAGTTTCCGGTTCACTCAGAATTACTTATTGAAACAGTGCCTATTGAGTGCATGAAGTGATTAGATTTACAGATCAAGAGTTCAAGCGGTACTGAGGTATTATGTGATAATACAAGCTTAAACACCCATATTAGTACGTGATGTAGCTTTCACAGGAGCCATTGCAACCGCTAATTCTGGTATCCATTCTACCATAGATATGGCAGTAGTATAGCTACAGGCATACCAGCACAGGGTTCCATTTCGCTACCTGGACCCCCACACCCAGGCCTGCGCACACGGCCACTTGCCCAACCGCCGATGTTGATGACGTCATTCAAGTACCATTATCCCCACACCCCTCCACCCTCGCCCACCTACCCGACCTCCACCCCAATTAATTTAATCATATTTGCATACCCATTTCATTGTAACAGCCTATGTTTTTATCGGTAGAAATTGCAACTGCCTCAACAAGTAAGCACTTGTGTGAGCACAAGCGCCGCCCCGCCTCCCCACGCTACCGCCCCCATCTCCACCCTAACGACAGTTCTAAAGGTTGCCGCCCCAGCGCGACACGGTCCGGCACTCGAACCCGCGCCCCTAGAACTTTTTTTTTTTTACAAAAAATATTACTTATAGACGTACACCAAAATTGAAAAATGGAGCCAATTATTCCAACGCTAAATTTTTAAACAAAATATAACGTTTTATTATTTTAAGCATTCTCTCTCCAAGCTCTTCGCATAGACTACATATACAACAGCCGACAGACGTGTTTAATAATAGTACAAATTAGATAATAAACGGGACGTAAAGGTAACGAACGCCACAAACTTATGTATCCATCTTAACAAATACTCTTTCGATGTCTAGATAATTTAAAAACAATTATAACCAGAGTCAAACATCTGGGACTACTCAAAAGAAAACAAATGGTCCGTTTTGGAACTCGACCACCACCTTAGATCTATAAGCAAAATAAATGTATGCAACAGCCGTCGAACAGAATGTAACGGTAACAAACGCTACAAATTTGTATATCAAACACTCTTTTGGTAATACACCGACAACAGCAGCAGCAGGCGACGAGAAATTGTTTATAAAAAATTCGAATTTACTAGTGGAAATAACGAAAATCGGCAAAGACATCTAGCACAACGTCTGCATATAAACTAAAAGATTCCCAACACTGCATCTTACACACAAGGCATTTTACGGAACATAGCGAAAGCCGCTCTGTCAGTCAGCTACTGTTACACCAGCACCAAGCTGTTAGGAATGCGTCTAAATATACATGTGTAAGCACCATTATCACTAGTCTGGAACCCAGAGAAAGGAGTAACACACACACAGTGCTCTCTCAACAGGCTACATAAAACAAACATATGCTAAATGTTTATACAAAATACCATAACGTTTTAAGCATTTTCTCTCTAAAACACCTAAGTTACATCTCCAAATGATCAAAACCTACGCTAGACCTCTGCAGACGCACCACTTTGACAAGGATAGCGCGCATTGCATTTATTTAATGGAGATGAGCCAGGCCGAAAGTTCCGAAATTTAGTACTCTCTCTCTCTTTAGCGATCATGACCTGTTACGTTTCCTTAGATCGAGGCATAGCTGCGCCTTCCCAGAATTCAGGTAGTTTAATTCTACCTCCCACATATACCCATCTAAGGAATCAATCTGTCTTGTTACAATGAAAACGATTCTTTACAACATTTATCTAACACAGGTCAAATACCTATAATCGAGGAGCTCAGAAGACGTTTAAACCCTACTGTACAACGGAGAGTCACAATAAAAAAATGCATGAAATAATTTACCGATTTCCGACCGTCTACACATTTTTTTTTTTTTTTTTTCGAAAGCATTGACCTAACAACATCCCTCTTAGACAATACAGCAACCACAGAACCGAGATAGTACTTTACCCACCCGATAGGTAGGAAGCAACACACAACAGATTTTCAGTTCTATGGAGCAAGATCGACCAGCCCTTTACCCACAAAAATTTATATTCCAAGCTCCTTTCCTGTGATTTCTTTTTCATGCCACTAAACCGAAACGTTATGATATTTTGTTTAAACATTTATCATCGGAATAATTGGCTTCTTTTTTTCAATGTTAGTGTACATCTATAAGTAATAACTTTTGTAAAAAAAATTCGAGGGGTGCGGGTTCGAGTCCCACACCGGGTCGCGCAGGACCGGCAATCCTTAGAGCTGTCGGTGGGATGGAGGTGGGAACGGTAGCGGGGGTGGAGGGTGTGCTCACGCAAGTGCTAACTTGTGGAGGCAGTTGCCCTTGTTACTGATAAAAAAAACATAGGTTGTTACAATTAAATTGATATGCAAATTTAATTAATTGGGGTGGAGGTCGGACAGGTAGGCGAGGTTGGAGGGGTGTGGGGATAACGGTACTTGGATGACGTCATCAACAGAGTAACGGTACTTGGGCGGTTGGGAAAGTGGCCGAGTGCGCGAGCCTGGGAGTGGGGGTGTACCCAGGTAGCGAAATGGTACCCTGTGCTGGTATGCCTATCGCTATACTAGCGATGGCGAACACTGACCGTGCGACACATTATTCCACGCGTGCTCGAATTGTTCACACAGTTCGGCAAAGGCTGTGCGTTGACGACACACCTGTCAGTTCTCATAGCATTTTAGCCCACATGCGTTTGATTGAACACAAATCCGGATATCGTGCTGCTCAGCGCATATGCTGCAAGTCTTACAGCGCACGTCGAGTTTCACGCACAGTTTGTGGGCGAGCATTATCCTACTGCAAAAAACACACCATCTTCCTGTTGCAACAATAGGTCTTACAACATTATTCTAGTACCGAGCACTGGTCAGCGATCACTCCACAAACACCAAATGTGAACGAGAGTTGTAACTTACTGCACCCCAGGCCATAAGGTCTTGGATGACTGAGTCCACGAGACGTGCTCGCCAGGTCTATGTCGTACAAGTAAACGACCGTGCACTGCGTGAAGCAGAATCTGCTTTAATCGCCGAAGGCCACGGCCGCCATTCCATCTTCCACGTGATCCTCTAACGTAGTGTTTTTCAACCTGTGGGTCGCGACCCCCATGGGCGTCGCAAAGTCTTATTCGGGGAATCGCGACAAACGAGGAAGTACTTACACCGTAAGACAACCAGGCCAGTGCATGTTTGGGTAGTTAGGGTTGAGCATTACCAACATTGCCTAAGAGAAGTGAAATTTATTTTATACAAATATTACGTAATTCCTTGTATTTATCAATTCTTATTTGAATAGAACAGACTTTTTTTTACAATAAATGCATCATGTTAACGATGAATAACCGAAAAGAATCAATACTGTTTTCAGGAACCAATCGATAGCTAAATTAACGAGAGGCAATAAATAGTTTTGAGAATATCTGAAAAACTTCTTTAGAAATTACCTATACAGTGGACCTTAACGAGCATAATTCGCTCCGAATCTTACCTGCAACACGAAACATTTGTCATACAACATATATTTTTCTGTCGAAATTAATGTATTTATTAATATTTATGTATTTATTTACAAAATCAGATGGAAATATGAAATCGCTGTTTTACTTGTCTTCCAGTGCGGTGACGGTGAAGTGGGGAAAAAGGATCGACAGATTTTTTTTTAACTTGGAAGGGGGGTTCCAAACTGCAAAAGGTTAAAAAAACACTGCTCTATCGCCACCAGGCGAGCCGCGTACGTCGACGTTGTGGCGTGAGTCTAAGACGGGCTAGAGGTATGCCTGCACTGCTCGTAACCGTTGGCAACAGTTAGTGATTACACTTCTGCGCATCAACATCTAGATGGGATACTCTGGAAATCACATTTAAGTGCCTGGCAGAGGGTTCATCGAACCACCGTTATACTATTTATCTCCCATTCCATTCTCGAATAGCGCGCGGGAAGAAAGAACACCTGAATCTTTCCGTTCGAGCTCTGATTTCTCGTATTTTGTTCTGATGATCATTTCTACCTATGTAAGTGGGAGTCAACAACATATTTTTGCATTCGGAGGAGAATGTTGGCGATTGGAGTTTCGTAAGTAGCCCGCGTCGCAGCAATAAGCGCCGTTGTTGTAATGATTCCCATCCCAGATCCTGTATCATTTCCGTAACGCTGCCTCCCCTGTATCGTGACAATACGAAACGAGCTGCTCTTCTTTGGACTCTTTCGATGTCCTCCGTCAAACCCACCTGATAAGGATCCCACACTGGGCAGCAATACTCCATAAAAGGACGGACTAGCGTAGTGTATGCAGCCTCTTTAGTAGTTGTGTTGCATCTTTTAAGGGTTCTGCCAATAAAACGCAGTCTTTGGTTCGCCTTTCCAACGTCATTATCTACGTGTTCTTTCTAGTTTAAGTCTGAAGTAATAGTAATTCTTAGGTATTTTGTGGCGTTTACGGCCTTCACGTTTGATTGATTTATCTTGAAAACAAAATTTAACGGATTTATTTCCGTACTCATGTGGACGACTTCACACTTCTCGTATCTGTGCTCTGGTAGCTTTTCTATCTACTTCCCTTACGATCTTGTCTGGACTCCTGTGCTGCGTGGACGGCCTGAACCTCATCTACCAGTGTGAGAATGCTCACGTAACTTTTGTACCCACCATCGTTTCACAAGTCACGCAGCACGTCCAACTTGTGCGACAATTCTCCGAAAGGAACATCCCGCCACTCGGAAGGGCACGATTTGACCCTAAAAACTCGCTCAGTTGACTGTAAGAAGCACGAGTGCGTCACCGTGGTTCGGCGCCTGTTTGGTTCACACGTTCATATCACACTGAGCCTTACGTCTGTAAACATCCCCTGTTAAAGGCACACACAGACAGCTCTCTGGCAGCTACGTCACTGCGCCACCTCTTGGCGGACAACGTTGAAACCATTATCAGGACATACACTATCACCCAGGAGGTATCTGCCGTCATCTGCATGGATACTCCGCAAGACACACTGAAGTGCACGGCAGAGGTTTCATCCAACCACTTTTATGATATTTCTCTATAGTTCCATTTTCTAATAGCTCGCGAGAAAAGGAACACGTAAATGTTTCTGATTTCGATCTGATTTCTCTTATTTTATTATGATGATCATGTCTCCCTATGTACATGGGTGCTAACAATATATGTTCGCATTCTGTAGAGCAAGTTGGTGACAGAAATTTCGCAAATAGATCTCGCTGTAACAAATAACGCCTTTCTTTTAATGATTTTAAATGTTCAAATGTTTGTAAATCTATCAGACTCAACTTCTCGGATGTTAGTCCGTAGCCTACAAACTACTTAAACTAAGGTAAACTAACCTAAGGACAACACAAACACCGATGCCCGAGGGGGGATTCGAACCCCCGACGGCGAACGGCCGAGCGCACCGCAGCGGTCCAGTGGGCACGGTTAATCCACCGCGGTTTTAATGGTTTCCACTCCAAATCGTGGATCATTTCCGTGACACTCTCTCCCCTATAAGGCAATAATACAAAACGAGCTGCCCTTCTCTGAATATTCTCTAAATTGTCCGTCAGTCCCACCTGGTGTGGATCCCACAATGCGCAACTACACTCCAAAATAGGACGCACAAATGTGGTGTAGGCAGTTTCTTTAGTAGAACTGTTGCTTCTTCTAAGTGTTCTGCCAATGAAACGTAGTCTTTGGTTCTCCTTCCCGAAAATATTTCCTATGTGTTTTCTCATTCCAATTTAATTCGTGCGTAATTGTTACTCCTAGGTATTTAGCAGAATTGACGGCCTGTAGGTCTGACTGATTTATCGTCTAACTGAAGTTTAACGGATTTCTTTTAGTTTTCCTATGGATGACCTCACATTTATCATTATTAAGGATCAATTGCCAATTTTTTCACCAGGTAGATATCTTATCTAAATCATTTTGCAGTTGCTTTTGATATTGTGGAGACTTTACTAACCGATAAATGACAGAATCATCCGCGAACAGTCTTAAGAGAGCTACTCAGAGTGTCTCCTAAATCGTTTATAAAAAGAAGGAACAGTAGGGGCCCTATAACACTTCCCTGGAGAACGCCAGATATAACTTCTGATCTACTCGATGACTTTCCGTCAGTTACAACGTACTGTGTTCTTTGTGACTGGAAATCACGAATCCAATTGCACAACTGTGGCGATATTCCATAAGGACGCAATTTGATTAGAAGACGCTTGTGAGGTACAGTGTCAAAGGCCTTTCGGAAATCTATAAATACTGAATCTATTTGACATCCATTGTCGATAGCACTCATCACATCATGTGAGTAAAGAGCTAGCCGTGTTTCACTAGAACGATACTTTCTGAATCCGTGTTGACTATGGGATAATAGGTCGTTCTCTTCGAGGTAGTTCATAATATTTGAGGGAAGTATATATTCTAAAATTCAGCTGCAAACCGACTTCAATGATATAGGCCTGTAATTTTGTGGATCACACCTTTTGCCTTTCTTGAATATTGGAGTGACATGTGCAACTTCCCAGTCTTTGGGTGCGGAACTTTCGCTGAGCGATCGGTTGTATATGATAATTAGGAATGGGGCTATTGCATCAGCATACTCTGAAAAGAACCTAATCGGTATACAGTGGGTACCGGGAGACTGACTTTTTTTTTAAGTGATTGAAATTGTTTGAATACTCTATGGATAAAAACTGACGTCGCCTTTCTAGGTGTACAAATTTTTTTCCGGCAGTGTACGTTGCCAGCAAGATATTGAAGTACCTGGGAAGCAGGTTGCTAGCCTTACTTGCCCAGGGACCCACTTGGTTTTACTCCTAACGGTTGAGGGACAAATCGGTAGATTTGGTAGTCTTTGCCGTCTGAGCACAAAGGTGGCCACGACTCAGAATATGTCCGAGATGCCCAACCTTATTCCAAAGTAACTGGTATCCCAACTGTCAGGACCACTTACCTGGCCACTCATATGTTGCCCGTGGTTCATGAACTAGGACATGACTACAGAAACCCACCTCTTAGAGTCTGTCAGGACCAGATCTTTAGCTTACGTCAGGTAATGGAAAAGTGCTATGAGTGGAACAGGGAATTGTATCTATGTTTCATAGATCTAGAAAAGGCTTATGACTGTGTTCCTAGGAGGAAGCTACTGTGAATTCTACGAGATTATGGTATAGGAGGCAAACTTCTGCAGGCAATTAGAGGGCTTTACGTAGAATGTCAGGCAGCAGTTAGAGTACATAGTAAATTAAGCTCATGGTTCAGGGTAGTTACAGGGGTAAGACAAGGCTGTAACCTGTCACCACTGTTGTTCATACTATTCATGGATCATATTCTGAAAACAGTAAACGGGCAGAGCGGGATTAAAATAGGTGAAAACAAAATAAGCAGTGTCGCATATGCGGATGACTTAGTTGTAATGGCCGATTCAACAGAAAGGTTGCAAACTATACTTCAGAGCTCGATCAGAGGTGCAAGGATTATGATATGAAGATCAGCATAACGAAAGTAATGTCTGTGGGAAAGAGATTTAAAAAGACTGAGTGCCAAATAGGAGGAAAAAAGTTAGAACAGGTAGACAGTTTCAAGTGCCTGGGATGTATTTTCTTACAGGATGGCAACATAGTGAAAGAACTGGAATCGAGGTGCAGCAAAGCTAATGCAGTGAGTGCTAAGCTAAGATCTACTCTCTTCTGCAAGAAGGAAGTCAGTACCAAGACTAAGTTATAGCAGTGCACCGCTCTATCTTTCGACCAACTTTGTTGTATGGGAGTGAAAGTTGGGTGGACACAGGTTACCTTATTCACATGGTGGAGGTTGCAGACATGAAAGTAGCATGAATGATTGCAGGTTCTAATAGATGGGAACAATGGCAGGAGGGTGTCCATAATGAGGAAATCAAAGAAAAACTGGGAATAAACACTATAGATGAAGCAGTTAGAGTGAACAGACTGAGATGGTGGGGTCATGTTACACGCATGGGAGAAGCAGGGTTACTAAGAAACTCATGAGCTCGGCAGTGGAGGGTAAGAGGAGTCGATGTAGACGAAGAAGAAAGTCACTCAGATTCGGGGAAGAATGATTTTGAAGTAAAAGGCATAACATTAGACGAGGCATCAATGTTAGCATTGAATAGGGGATCATGTAGGAATTTTATTAGACGTACTATGCTCTAGACTGGACGTTGAAAGGCATAATCAGTCTCTAATGATGATGATGATGATGGCAGTGTACGTTATGTAATAGATGTTGATTTCCGAGTTAGACGTAAAGAGAGCGCCTTATGGTGCTAATCATTAAGGTTGAATAATAAAAAAATATAAAAAACTATGGAATCGGATACAAACGCTGACAGGGAGTATCGGCTGGTGCTCTTGAAGTAGATGTCTCGAGGGAAGGCCTGTGGTCCCAAGACGCTGCTGGAGCAAATGTTAAGAAGGTCAGGGAAAGAAAGGGGGCAGCGAAGAGAGAGAGAGTGATGCAGGGTCATA
This sequence comes from Locusta migratoria, assembly GCA_026315105.1. Classification (NCBI taxonomy): domain Eukaryota; kingdom Metazoa; phylum Arthropoda; class Insecta; order Orthoptera; family Acrididae; genus Locusta; species Locusta migratoria. Next base: position 365,408,152 of record CM048755.1, read on the forward strand.
AAACTGGGGGCGGGGCGCCTGCGTCCTTGACGGCGAGGCGTCCCTGACATGCTTGCCCAAGTTGCTTCCTGCCGAGCTTTAAGCCAGACTTAAAGCGGCTGCGCCGCGCCCGGCCCCAGTTTCCTGGCCGCGGGTAATGGGGCTCACGGGAACCAGGTCGCAACTCCGCAGTAGTTCGTGTTGTGCCAGCGCCCACCACACGAGGCGGAACGTGCGCCGAAAGCGAATGGGGGAAGTCGTGACGAGACAACAGACTCACCTTAACGACGCACACAGTGGCGGCCGTTTCGTATATGGAGCACGTTCCCAGTGGCTGCTCACGTAATGGGACACCACTTCGTTGTGTAACTTTTTTTATAGAACGCCTTTAATAAGGCGATTTTCCGAAATTCCTTCACAAAAAGACACAGTCAATATTCTCGAGTCCATATTAATAACAGATGTCAACAAGAATAACTTATAAGTTCAAATGTTCAAATGTTTGTATAGTCTATGGGACTTAACTACGGGGTCATCAGTCCCTAAACTTACAAACTACTTATCAACTAGCTTATCCTAAGGACGGCACAAATATCCATGCCCGAGGGGGGATTCGAACCCCCGACCGTAGTGGCCGTGCAGACCGTGACTGGAGCGCCTTAGTCCCCTCGGCCACCGCGGCCGGCACTTATAAGTAAATATCTTCTTTGCAGCGAAACAATTAAATCACGCTGTCCCGACTATATAGCAGTTAGGATCCTTTCGCAGTGTGTTGATGTAAGGTAAGGGAGTCATATTTCGGATAGGTACCCAATTTAGGATATGAGGATTTCTCATATAGTAGGTGCTGTTATCTACTGGAAATCATTTCAGTTAGCTTCTGTTAGTAGTAGGAGAGCACGCTGGGAGTTATTCAATTGTTATTTGTGATCCACTGTAGTTGGAAGCATCGAACGTGTTTTACTGAGTTCCGAGTTGTTGGGTTTTTTTTTTTTTTTTTTTTTTTTTTTTTTTTTTTTTTTTTTTTTTTTTTTTTGCTTTGTTTTCTGAGCCAAGGTTTTACACGGAAGGTAAGACTTTATTACATTTTATTTGGTATCTCTAAGCAACATATTTGCTCTAATATTAATGTGTGTAAGTGAAGTTACGATCTACAACCTACACATTCGAATCGGCCATGTTGAATGCAGTGTTGTAAAGCTCCAAATTTCGGATACTTGGAGGTGCCTATTTTCGGATATCCGAAATTAGGAACTATTTTGTAACGTATTTAAAGTATTGTGTATCATAAGTTAAATTAAGCAGAAATTATTACTATACAGGACATATTTTTTAAATATGAACTAATTTACAATGCTCTGCCCAGAAATTCAAATTCGAGCAAGGGAGGTAAAACTGCTGTGATTACGAGTTCTCCTTACAAATTGGAACTACAAGACTCATTAGCGAAGTCTGAGGAAAAAAGATATAAGCTGAACATCGCCTCTACAAATTGAAAAGGAAGAACTTTAAAGAAAAGGCATCTCAATCGTCCAGAAAGAGGAGTTGTAGAAAGAGAAATACCAATTCTAATGACTCTTCCTCCGAACCAGTCTTGTTTAGTACGGACGATGATGATAGTGCATATGAAGCATGCCTCTACTGTTCTGAGCCCTACAGAAATGATCAAAGTGCTGAGAAGTAGATTAGATGCATTAAATGTCTCCAATGGGCCCACTAATTGTGTGTGGGCACAGAAAAACATGGGTGGAAAAAATATGTATGTGATTTATTTTTCTCGAATAATGTAATGTGACAGTTAATGCTTTTGAAATAAATTTGTTTCTTTAAAAAAGCTATGTAATTTCGTTAATATCAACTATCCGAAATTAGGAACCATTTTTCAGGAGTTGTCAAAGGAGGACTTCTTTACTTCCATTAAATTAGTTCAAAATATTTTAAGAATACACGAATTTTGAACATGGAGCCTTGAAAGATATAGAATAGTGAGTTCAAGAACGAATATTCATTTTCTGTGAAACATTACTGTTGGCAAATTATGTGAAAATGTAAATGGTATCCGAAATACGGCTACCTTGCCTTAATAGCTCCTTATTTAGCAATAATATACAATATCTCGCTCGACGATAGATCCGTACTTTGAGGAGTGGAAATCTATACTAGCAAGGAAGGAAGATTAGTGTTTAACGTCCTGTCGACAGCTTGGTCATTAGAGACGGAACAAACGTTCGCATTCATTTTTGCCAAGGATAGGGAAGGAAATCGACCTTTGAAAGGAACCATCCCAGCATTTGCCTGCAGTAATTTAGGCAAATCACGGAAAAGCTAAATTAGGATGGCCGGAATCGGATTTGAACCGCCGTCAGTCCAGTGTGTTACCACTGTGCCACCTTGTTCGGTAAATCTTCTATAGGTTGCACCAGTACACAAGAAAGGAGAAAAACAATTAACAAGCTGAACTATAACACGTATCACTAATGTCAATTTGTAGTAGGATTATGATAAACATATTGCTTTATAACAGTATGTAACACCTGGAAGAAAAAACAGTCCTTTGACAAATAGCACGGATTCAGAAGACATCGTTCTTGAAACATCCTGGCAGATTAAGATTGTGTGGCGGAACCGGGACTCGAACCTGGGACCTTTGCCTTTTGCGGGCAAGCGCACGACTCACGATGCCGCCTCACAACTTTACTTCCGCCAGTACCTCGTCTCCTACTTTCCAAACTTCACAGAAGCTCTCCTGCGAACCATTCAAGACTAGCACTCCTGGAAGAAAGGATATGGTGGAGACATGGCCTAGCCACAGCCTAAGGGCACACTCCGCTGCAGAGTGAAAGTTTCACTCTGGGAATATCGTGATTTTTTTTAATGCCTCTTAACTCACAAATGTTCAAATGTTTGTAGAGATTATGGGACTTAACTACGGGGTCATCAGTCCCTAAACTTACAAGCTACTTATGAACTAGCTAATACTAAGGACGGCACAAATATCCATGCCCGAGGGGGGATTTGAACCCCCTAGTGGCCGTGCAGACTGTGACTGGCGCGCCGCAGACAGCTTGGCCACCGCGACCGGCTCTTAACTCACACGAAGTAATGGATGCCTTTGGACGGGAATCTCGATTGGATTCTATGTTTGTTACATTTGCAGAAGGCTTCTGATGGCGTTCCACAATTTCGTCTACTAGTCAGAATTCATGGAATATCTTAGCAGATTTACGTCTGGATTCGTAATCTTCTGTCAGGTAGATCCTAGTTCATAATAATTGAAGGGAAGTAATTGTGTAAAACAGAAATGATATATCGCGTTTCCAGCGGAATAATTTTAAACCTTATTTCTGTCCTACTACATAAACGATTTTGGAAATAATCTTGGTGATCCAGTCGTTACAAAAAGATTTTTGTTGTTGGAACTTTGAGAGAACATTGCAAAAAGATTACCATATAGAGCGATAAATTTCAACTAACAAGAAATAAACAAAAAGAGGGAACTCCTCCGAATTAGTATTAAAATGAGTCCGTTAGATTTCTGTTCCGTAATCAATTACTCAAATTTACTAGGGATTACAACCATAGGCAACTTGGAAATATTATGTAGAAAATCTTGCGGGGATGCGAACCGAAGACTCAGTTTCATTGACGAAACACTTATAAGTCCCAACCTACGTACTAAAAGAGACTTCCTACTTAACGGTTGCCCATTTTCTTATCAGTATTGCTGCGCGGTGTGGCATCGTTACTAGATGGAAGGACTCTGAAAAAGTTACAATAAGGGCAAACCGTTTTATTTTATCGCGGAAAGGGACTGAGAGTCGCGGATGCGATACGCAAAACACGGTGATAGAGATTAAGGTAAATATCTCCTTGCGGAGGTATATTTTCACGAAATTTATGTCACCAGCTTTCACCTCCGAGAGAGAAAAAAAAAAAAAAAAAATTAAGCCACTTCTCACGCTTTCGCCCCAGTTGTTTCACATTCCAAATCAGTACTAATTTCACTCGATACAATCGTACCTTTATCGCCATAAAACGCCTCCTCCATCAGTATTCAACCTATATCTGTGGTATACATTTCCTTCTGAGTTTAAAATTTCATTACTGTTGACATCTGATTTGAGCCACGTTTCCGTTCCTAGTACTATGGGGACATTGTGATTAAAAGTGATAGCAGTTCTTGGATCATTTCATAGACGCTCCCACAGTTAACTGTTACTATATTAATCTTTCCTTTCTCTTTTCTATTGCGCCGACTGCTGCATTGACCGGAATCAGTAAGCATCTTAACGGCCAGTGGAGGGATTTCTCTAACCTAAAAACCCCGCATGTGCATTCCACACGTACTCCACTACCTAGTAGCCGCTTCCTGCATGTAGTGCACGCCTGACCTATTCAGGGGGATCCTACATTTCTCCAAACGACAGAAGAGGTAGAGAAATTTGCACCCAAGTTCACCACAGAATCGTGTGAGCCTCTGATTTAAAATGTAAACTTTCACGGGCAGAATTGTCAAAATTACTAAAAATTTCCGCGCTATTATGCCTTGGTCTTGTGGATTTATTATGGAAACCCAACTCTTCGCCCCCCTCTGCGGAGGTCATTTTCAAGGGACATCGTGGCACTTTCGAATGTCCGATGCACACTCTGGCTCGCTACTGACTGAAGCCAAACTCCGTTTACGAGGGCTCGTGCCCAGAGGTGTGACGTCAGATGGGCAATACAGTTTATCGGAAGCCCACACACACAGACCGTGCCGGCCGCGGTGGCCGAGGGGACTGAGGCGCTTCAGTCACGGTCTGCACGGCCACTAAGGTCGGGGGTTCGAATCCCCCCTCGGGCATTGATATTTGTGCCGTCCTAGTTCGTAAGTAGTTCATAAGTAGTTTGTAAGTTTAGGGACTGATGACCCCGTAGTTAAGTCCCATAAGCTTTACAAACATTTGAACATTTTGAACACAGACCGTTATCTGCACCGGGATTCAAACCACCACCCACAGCAAAAGCGGGGCATTATAAAGACGTTGCTGGACTGAGCAAGGAACATCTGCGAACTGGAATTACTCGACGCGGAATTGAAACACCTGAGTAATGCTTCACTTAACAATTGCTATTCGTCTACAGCAATAAGGAGAATTTTGAGACCGGCACGTAAAATTGAAAACGATGAAAAGGTTCCGGTGAAATCCAAAGTCTTCCTGCCTTTTATTAAGGACGTCACCGACCGCATCGGTAAAATTTTGACGAAACGGAATATTGTCGTCATTTAAAAACCTACTCGGAAGATACAGGATCACCTGAAATCGGCAAAGGCTGCTCGCAAATCGCTGGAATAAAGCAGGAATTTATAGGATTCCGTGTAGCTGTGGAGAAGTATACGTGGGTACCACAAAAATAACCGTCAAAAAACGACTAGATGAGCACTAGGGGAACTGTAGAAGGGGAGAGAGTGACAGATCAGCTGTTCCTGAAAATGCTTATCAACCAGAGGACCACCTTATTAAATTTGATAAAACTCAAGTTTTAGCAGCCACAAATAGATACCATGAAAGACTGTACAGAGAGGCTATAGAACTCGTAAAACACCCCAATAATTTCAATAGGATGGACGAGGGCGTGAAACTAAATGAAATCTGAATTCCAGGTTTGAAGAAGAAATGTAACAGTCTTCCACCATGGGACGATATTAACGGACGGAGGCAATCGGCAACGACGAATTGCGCGCGCATATGAAAACCATCTGACGTCACACCTCTTTGCACGAGCCCTCGAAAACGGAGTTTGGTTTCACTCAGTATCGAGCCAGGGTGTGCCTCGGACATTCGAAAGTGCCACGATCCCTCTTGAAAATGTCCTCCGCAGTTGGGAACGAAACGTTGGGTTCCCATAATAAATCCACAAGACCACAGCATAATAGCCCGGAAATTTTTAGTAATTTTGGCCTCTGATATAAGCCTTCCACACGGCTCCAAACCAGAGGACCGCGATCGGTTCCGGGACGATGCTGCAGATCGATAGCTCCGCTTCACCCAGCGAGCGAAGCTGGCTGTCTTCACTATATCCGCCTTCCACCCGAAGGAGCCAAAGATGACCCTGAGCCTTGGCGGCAGGAGTCACTGGTGCCGACATGAACAACGATTTGCAGCCGGGTGCAGCCAGCCCTCTCTATCGCCGCCAATAGTGCCTCCTTCATGAGACCCAGGCAAGCAGAGTGCACACTGGCATTCTTTCCCATCGTTACCGCTGTTTTTCTAAGGGGCTCCATCACCCGCCTAACGCTTGAGCTACCAATGACAGGCAACCCCATCCTCTGCGTCTGTTAGGACTATCAGAAATATTGGCAGCGGTGGGGTGGCCGAGCCCTGCAAGGCGCTTTACTGAGGAGCGCGCGGTTGCTCGCCGTCGAAGGTTCGAGTCCTGCCTCGGATATGGGTGAGTGTGTTGTCCTTGGGTTAAGTTATTTTAAGTACTTGTAAGCCTAGGGAGTGATCACCAAAAACGTTAAGTCCCATAGATTTAAAAACATTTGAACATTTTGAAGACCGCCGCAACAGGCGAGGCAGCTCGCGTTGACTCAGATGTATTATCATCAACGTACAACACCTGAAAAAAATTGCTGAGGCATAACAGGTCAGCCTTACGGCCGTTTCCCGGTTTCGTCTTCTGCCCAGAGTTTCGTGACCCTTAAACTGTTCGCCAACCATCGTGTGTCAGGGACGTCGGACATTGTAACCACAGTGGCATAAGGAATCGGAGACGTTGTAGAAGGCACAAGAGGTACCCCAACAGGTACCCGGATGTCATTGCAGAACAGAGAAGCAGCCTGAAGACTGTTCACGGTAGCTTTAGGACAGCGGCCAACGCCTCCTGAATCAGTACACAATATGCGCAGTCCCTACCATTTGGGTAACGTTACTAAAAATTACGATATGTACCAAACCACACGAGACTGTATCCCTTAAAAACGGGAACACCAAGAAATTTACCAAATTCGCTATACTAAAGCTCTTAAAAACAGAAGCACTAACGAAATTTAAGAAATTTGACTTATAATGAAAATGCAAGAAAGTTAAAGCTCAGAACCCGAAATTACGTTCATTGGCAGTCGTAATGGGTTATAGTTTGTGTCATCACATTTACTGAAGACGGGAAGAACAAAGGAGTACTGACGAGAGAGGTGACGGAAAATACAAGCAAGGTATACTGCCTAAACAAAAAAAGTTAAGCGTTCAGAAGGATAGAAGAAAAGGGAATGAAACTTAGCTAGTTGACGGGGTATGTGATGATATTTTGATTAGGTAATCGAGATAAACGTATGAGCCCACTTATCAGTATGACGTGCATCCCATTTGATTCAGACAGCCGGCCGCGGTGGCCGAGGGGACTAAGGCGCTCCAGTCACGGTCTGCACGGCCACTACGGTCGGGGGTTCGAATCCTCCCTCGGGCATGGATATTTGTGCCGTCCTTAGGACAAGCTAGTTGATAAGTAGTTTGTAAGTTTAGGGACTGATGACCCCGTAGTTAAGTCCCATAGACTATACAAACATTTGAACATTTGATTCAGACACTAATTTGGCTAGTAAGGCTGTAACAAGACCTTTTGTACATTCCTGACGCAAGCTGGCCTACAAGTACTAGAATTCAAAAATGTTCAAATGTTTGTTAAGCTTAAGGGACGTAACTACGGGGTCATCAGTCCCTAAACTTACCAACTACTTACGAACTACCTACAACTAAGGACAGCACAAATATCCATGCCCGAGGGGGGATTCGAACCCCCGACCGTAGTGGCCGTGCAGACCGTGACTGAAGCGTCTCAGTCCCCTCGGCCACCGCGGCCGGCAAGTACTAGAATTGCTTCTTGATGACTTGAATAGTTCCACTGAGAACTAGTTAACGTGCGAGATGATCCCATACATATTCTATCGGGGACCAAAATGAGGAACTATCTGGCCATAAGAGTACCTCAACAACATCTAGACAGTTCATAGAGGCCGGCCGCGGTTGCCGAGGAGACTGAGGCGCTCCAGTCACGGTCTGCACGGTCACTACGGTCGGGGGTTCGAATCCCCCCTCGGGCATGGATATTTGTGCCGGCCTTAGTCTTAGTTAGTTCATAAGTAGTTTGTACGTTTAGAGACTGATGACCCCGTAGTTAAGTCCCATAGACTTTACAAACATTTGAACATTTGAGTTCATAGAGATACGAGTCAAGTGTGAACAAGCATTACCATGTACAGTATCACCACAATACTGTCGCTTGAAAGACAGTAAATGAAGACTCAGGCAGTCTGTAACGTACCTTTGTGTTATCAGAATTCCCAGCTATCACCTGAATCATATCCCATGGCTCCCCGCACCATGAGGCTAGGAGTATCGCTCCTGCCCTTCTCAAAAGCATTAGAATAATGCAACCTGTCCCATGTGGCCATCATACTTGTCGACTATGGTCATCCGAGATAGTATACAGGGTGTTACAAAAAGGTACGGCCAAACGTTCAAGAAACATTCCTCACACACAAAGAAAGAAAATATGTTATGTGGACATGTGTCCGGAAACGCTTAATTTCCATGTTAGAGCTCATTTTAGTATTTCTCTTTAAATGTAATTTGAAATAATTCGTGCAGACAATTGTCAAAATACCCAATTGTTTCGTTAGTATGTACTGTATTTCCTCGATTCACCGCCAGTTGGCCCAATTGAAGGAAGGTAATGTTGACTTCAGTGCTTGTGTTGACATGCGACTCATTGCTCTACAGTAGTACTAGCATCAAGCATATCAGTACGTAGCAACAAAAGGTTAGTGTTCATCACGAACGTGGTTTTTGCAGCCAGTGCAATGTTTACAAATGCGGAGTTGGTAGATGCCCATTTGATGTATAGATTAGCACGGGGCAATAGCCGTGGCGCGGTACGTTTGTATCGAGACAGATTTCCAGAACGAAGGTGTCCCGACAGGAAGACGCTCTCCTGACCTCAACCCTCTTGACTTTCATTTATGGGGGCATTTGAAAGTTTTGTTTACGCAACCCCGGTACCAAATGTAGAGACTCTTCGTGCTCGTATTGTGGACGGCTGTGATACAATACGCAATTCTCCAGGGCTGCATCAGCGCATCAGGGATTCCATGCGACGGAGGGTGGATGCATGTATCCTCGCTAACGGAGGACATTTTAAACATTTCCTTTAACAAAGTGTTTGAAGTCACGCTGGTACGTTCTGTTGCTGTATGTTTCCATTCCATGATTAATGTGATTTGAAGAGAAGTAATAAAATGAGCTCTAACATGAAAATTAAGAGTTTCCTGACACATGTCCACATAACAATTTTCTTTCTTTGTGTGTGAAGAATGTTTCCTGAAAGTTTGGCCGTACCTTTTTGTAACACCCTGTATATCCTCGACTTATCGCTAGACAAAATTGATCAACAGTCTCTTCCGTTGACGGCACCACTCCAAACCTATTCGTTTCTGTTATGGTTTTAATGTGAAAATTAATGGGTGGGGCTGTTATTCACTTGTCCGGCTGGTGCAAGATTCCAAGAAATGGTATGGGATGACAAGATCATTGAGCCCACAGCCTTTTCTCGGTTCGCAGGTGAAATGTGAAGAGGTTACGATGATCTTGATGAACGATACGCCGATCCTCCCTTGTGATGAGACGTGGTACTTTGAGGACCAATATGCCTGCCTCCAAGCTCTCATCTAGTCTAACGTTCAAGATCCAAATGCTTCACAAATCTGGATATTGTACGATTTGACCAGACGGCCGAATCAGGACACACTAAGAGCCCCATCTCAAAACTTGTCTATAGCTGATAACGACGTGTCATACGAATACGTGCCATCTCCATGTTCTTGAGAGTAATCACTCGATATCTGAGACTGTTAACGTACATGCACGAAGATACGCTGACATCAGATCACTTCTTCATGCTTCACTTTTTTCTCAGGCAGTATACTGACTCGGAAGGAAGATTAGCCCCGTCGACAGCGTGGTCATTAGAGGCGGAGCTTAAGCTAGGATGTTTGGGGAAGGATGGGGAAGGAAATAGGCCGTAGCCTTTGAAAGGAACCATCCCGGCATTTGCCTGGAGTGATTTAGGGAAATCACAGAAAACCTAAATCTGGATGGCTTGAGGTGGATTTGAACCACCGTCCTCCAGCATGCGAGTCCAGAGAGTTAGCACTGCGCCACCTCGATCGGTATACTGACTCGGAGTAAATCGATGAAGTGAAAAAGGAGGGTAATTCAGGTAGCTACTCTAAGAGAAAAAAGCGAAGAGCACGCAATAAATGTTCTATTAACCATAATGATACATGTGCTATTGCCTTTTTGGTCAGAAATTTATGCAATATTATGAACACTATGGTAACTTTGGGGGAAAATTCACAACATCTTTCGCACACAATGTTCGAAAGCGGACTCTGATAAGAATTTGTTCTGTGTATGAATTTCGTTTTAAAATGTGCGAAATTAAACATGTAATCGTGAGCGAACAAAGACGGCATTATTTCAAAGAAGGCATGCAACATTAAACTTTTACAAAAAGCCTCGCCATTGAAGTTGCCAGCGTTTTCTTCGTGAAACGTGTATTAGTACATTGTACGCTGTCAAACATTGGTGCACAGTGATAGTTCCCGACGAGTGTTGTAGTTGTTTTCGTGCATTGCAAATCCATTGACTTACAGACGTGTAGCGTATGACAGCGGTCCACAAGAAGACTCGACTATACGCTCTTAGTAACAAAAATGTTCAAATGTTTGTAAATCTGTGAAACTTAACTGCTCTGTATATCACTTCCTAGGCTTACGGACTTCTTAAACTAACTAAAACTAACCTAAGGACAACACACACACACACACACACACACACACACACACACACCCATGCCTGAGGGAGGACTCGAACCTCCGACGGGGCGCAACTATGCGCTCCGCAGCAAGGCGCCTTAGAGTGCTAGGGCTTTCTACCGCGGCTGTTAGTATCTTCCCCCATTGTTTCTCGTTCGTAAATATTACAGTTTGTCACTCTGGCCAAATGGTTATTTCACTTTACCTTTGAAAACATCGTTTGTGTTTATTATTACGACCGTCGAATCAGGGACTGTAAATGTTGACCTTGCGCAATGACGCGCTCGATAAAGCGATACCAGCTGATGGTACGTACGTTCATGAAATCGCGTCTTGTCACCGCATTGCTTCCAAATGCATAACGTCTTTTTAATGTGCACTGTATTTTAGGTCCATGTTTTTACTTCTGACCGAGCGGTGTGGCACAGTGGTAACACACTTGCCTCGCATTCGTAATGACAGCGGTCCACACTCATATCCGGCATCCTGATCTACATTTTCTGTGATTTCCCTAACTCACTCCAGGAAAATACCGAGACGGTTCCTTTCAGAGGTCACGATTTCCTTACCCATCCTTAGTAAAAATCAATCCGAACGAGTGCTCCGTCTCTAATGACCACCATGTCGACGAGACGTTAAGCCCTAATCTTCCTATTGACCCAAGGTCAACACGGATTTAGAAAATATCGTTCATGCGAAACACAACTAGCTCTTTACTCACACGAAGTGATGGGTGCTATCGACAAGGGTTCGCAAATCGATTCCGTATTTCTTGATTTCCAGAAGGCTTTTGACACCGTACCTCACAAACGGCTTTTAATCAAATTGCGTGGTTATGGTATATCGCCACAAATTTCTGACTGGATAGGGGACTTCCTGTCAGAGAGGACACAGGTCGTAGTAATCGATGGTAAGGCACCGACTAAAACAGAGGTGATATCGGGCGTTCCACAGGGTAGTGTTATTAGTCCTCTGCTGTTCCTTATTTAAATAAACGATTTGGGGGAAAATCTAAGTAGCTCTCTTAGGTTGTTTGCAGATGACGCCATCATTTACCGTCTAGTAAAATGATCTGAAGATCAAAACCAACTGCAGAACGATCTAAATAAGATATCACTATGGTGTAAAAATTGGCACTTGAGTCTAAATAATGAGAAGTATGAAGTCGTCTACATGAGTACGAAAAGAAATCCGTTAAACTTTGTTTACAAGATAAATCAGTCAAAAGTGATGGCCGTAAACTCCACAAAATACCTAGGAATTACTATTACTTCATACTTAAACTGGAAAGAACACGTAGATAATGTCGTGGGAAAGGCGAATTAGAGACTGCTTTTTATAGGTAGAATGCTTAAAAGATGCAACAGAACTACTAAAGAGACTGCATACACTACGCTTGTCCGTCCTTTTTTGGAGTATTGCTGCCCAGTGTGAGATTCTTATCAGGTGGGTTTGACGGAGGACATCGAAAGAGGCCAAAGACGGGCAGCTCGTTTCGTATTGTCACGATACAGGGGAGACAGCGTTACGGAAATGATACAGGATCTGGGATAGGAATCACGACAACAACGGCGCTTATTGCTGCGGCGTGGGTTGTTACGAAACTCCAATCGCCAACATTCTCCTCCGAATATTTATTGTTGACTGCCACTTACAAAGGTAGAAATGATCATCAGAATAAAATACGAGAAATCAGGAGATATTCAGGTGTTCTTTCTTCCCGCACGCTATTCGAGAATGGAATGGGAGATAAATAGTATAAAAGTGGTTCGGTGAACCCTCTGCCAGGCACTTAAATGTGCTTTGCAGAGTACCCCATGTAGATGTAGATGTTCCTTCCTTCTTTTCTTGTTCTTTTAAACTGCTGTTATCTGAAGAACAACATGTATACCACTGATAACGCAATTCCATAAAGTAAAAAATTGTGATGGCGGTATGGTATTAGTATGCTGAAGTTTATGTCGCGCTGTGAGGTTGTTAGGGGCCTCTGCTAGAAGAGAATGTAATTACGGGTGGTGGAGAGGTGCAGGGCAGCGCCGCGGGCCGCGTTTTAATGAAGCAGCGGCTGAGGGGCGGAGGAGCCGGCCTGTCTGCTTCAAGCCGCCGAAGCTTCTTTTGTCTAGCACAGCAGCGCCGGCAGATCTAGCCGGCTGCGGCGTAAGCCGGGGCACACAATAAGGCCCAGCAGCTGAAAAAACACACTTTTGGAACGGTTTTACATTATAACACGACGCAGAATCAGGCACAGTTGTTATACTGCTCAAAGATAAAATTGCCACGCTATGAAATCAGTGACGGGGCATCTTATGTGTTCACTGGTTCAGTAAACCCTTGAAAAATACGATCCTGGCCATTAAAATTGCAACACCACGAAGATGACGTGCTAGAAACGCGAAATTTAACCGACATGAAGAAGATGCTGTGATATGCAAATGGTTAGCTTTTCAGAGCATTCACACAAGGTTGGCACCTACAACGTGCTGAGATGAGGAAAGTTTCCGACCGATTTCTGATACAAAAAGAGCAGTTGACCGGCGTTGCCTGGTGAAAAGTTGTTGTGATGCCTCAATAAAGGAGGAGAAATGCGTACCATCACGTTTCCGACGTTGATAAAGGTAGGATTTTAGCCTATAGCGATTGCGGTTTATCGCATTGCGACATTGCTGCTCGCGTTGGTCGCGATCCAACGACTTTTAGCAGAATACGGAATCGGTTGGTTCAGGAGGGCAATACGGAACGCCGTGCTGGATACCAACGGCCTCGTATCACTAGCAGTCGACATGACAGGCATCTTTTCCGCATGGCTGTAAAGGATCGTGCAGCCACGTCTCGATTCCTGAGTCAACAGATGGGGACATTTGCAATACAACAACCATCTACCGAACAGTTCGTCATTTGCAGCAGCTTGGATATCATCTCGGAGACCATGGCTGCGGTTACCCTTGACGCTGCATCACGGACAGGAGCGCCTGCGATGGTGTAAGCAACGACGAACCTGGGTGCACGATTGGCAAAACGTCATTTTTTCGGATGAATCTAGGATCTGTTTACAGCATCATGATGGTCGCATCAGTGTTTGGCGACATCGCGGTGAACGCACATTCGAAGCGTGTATTCGTAATCGCCTACTGGCGTATCATCCGGCGTCATGGTATGGGGTGCCATTGGTTACACGTCGCGGTCACCTCTTGTTCGCATCGACGACACGATGAACTGTGTTGAAGCTGCATAGGCATCTGTACCTGTACACGCCATCCAAGCTCTGTTTTACTCTATGCCCAGGCGTATCAAGGCCGTTCAAAAAAAATGTTCAAATGTTTGTAGCACTTATGGGACTTAACTACGGGGTCATCAGTCCCTAAGCTTACAAACTACTTATGAACTAGCTAAAGACTAAGGACGGCTCATCAAGGCCGTTATTAAGGCCAGAGGTTGTTGTTCTGGGTACTGATTTCTCAGGATCTATGCGCCCAAACTGCGTGAAAATGTAATCACATGCGGCTTCTAGTATTGTGCACTGCTAAAAACAATTGCAGGATGAGGAGAGATATCCTACACAACATACGGTACATATGGTAACGTATTTTATTCAGATATTGGTTACAATTGTAATCTGTGTGTGATACAGTACGATATATCGATGCGTCTGTTCTTTACTTAAGGTTTACATGACGTTTAATTAGAGCGAGGCACCATGGGGCTACCACCATAATAGTGAAAAAGTAATTTTTCATTGCCCTTTAATATGGTGTGTGATCACCTCGGACGGCCAATACAATTACACATCTGCGTAGCATGGACAGTATGAGGTTATCAATCATCTCTTGAGGGATATTAGTCCATTCTCCCATGAGTGCAATATCCAGCTCTGCAACCGTTGTGGGAGGTGCTGGTCTGACTGCAATGCGTCTACCAAGTGCATCCCAGACATGTTCAATCGGTTTAAGTCTGGCGAACAAGCTGGGCACTCCATTCTCACAATTCCCTGAGCTCCACGCATGTTACCCACCAGTGCAGCTCTGTAGATACGAACGTTATCGTCCACCAGAAGGAACACATATCCTATGACACCAGCGTAGGGCACAACAAAAGTTCGAAGGATCTCATCTCTATACCTCTGAGAAGTCAACCCCCCTTTCTGAAAGACAAAGACGTCCGCCAATTGTAACACCTACGCACACCATTCGTCCACCACAACGATATGATGATGTTTCCTGCACATTAGCAGGATTTTTCAGAGTTCCACGTTCTCGACAGATGAGGGAATGACGATTGTCCGGCTGAACACAAAATCTTGACTCATCTGTGAACAGAAGCCGGAGCTATTCATTACGACTCCAATGCTGATGTTTCTCCGCCCAGTTTCTGTGGGATAAACGGTGTTGTAGTTTTAATGAGACCACACCATAGGCTACATTCCCGAAGGCGATTTCGGACCGTTTGTGATGCTATAGCGCGTACTGTTCCACCCTGGATGGTGCGTTGCAGCTGAGTTCCATTCAACCTCCTGCCTCGACGGGATGTTAATAGGAGATAACGGTCATCTCTTGTTGATGTTACCAGTGGACGACCTTGGCCCTGATTCTTATAACGGTTTCTGTAATCTGAAATCGCGTTCAGGTCCTGAAGAATACACTTTGGGACACTCCAATTGCTGCAGCCAACTTCCTCTGTGTCTGTCCCGCATGCAAACTTCCGATGGCTCTCCATGCCATAAATTCGGGTAAGTCACGTTGTTGTTGCATTGCACTGCCTTTTTACTACACTATCTGAACCCAACTGCTTGTGTACTTCGTTTGGTATAGTATACACGAAACAACTTCAACCCGCTCTGTAGCAACTTTCTATTATTACCACCATCTCGGTTGGCTTAATGTTGTCTCCACTCCATAGAATCGACAGAAAGGCGTCGAAGTATTTTAATTCTTTCTGCCGGTGACAGTACTTCGGAACCTAGATATCTCAAATGATCCCCTAATTGTTTTGACCAGTGTATCATTCCTCGTTTCATCTCGTATCAGATCTGCATTTTGAATCTATTTTTATAGCATGAGAAACTCTTAAGTCGCGGCAAGCGCTGCTTGCGGCAGAACAAGCGTGTGCCTGTGGATTTTAGTATGTGCTACCGTCAACGTCTCCAAAATCAAATCAAATGTTTGTAACGCTTATGGGACTTAACTGTGGGGTCATCAGTCCCTAAACTTACAAACTACTTATGTACTAACTGATACTAAAGACAATACAAACATCCATGCCCGAGGGGGGATTCGAACCACTGACGCGGGAGGCCGCGCGATCCGCAAGGTGGCGCTCCAGACCACTCGGCTACTCCCGCGCGACTGAACGTCACCGTGCTCATGTTTCCATCAAATTATGTTTCTGATTTTAGCTGTCGTGGCCGTTTTAACGTTTCCACATAGGTGTTTTTAAACGTCATTGTTTTGTTATATCACCTTGTCTTGTTTGCATTCCCCACATTTTTTTAACATTGCTGACACATTATCAAATTTGTTTATCTTTTGAGTGCAGAACGACGAAAGAGGCTGCTGTCAGCATGCCCCTCGGAGCGAATCACAATAAAAGAAAACAAAGCATAAGTCGCGAATATAGCACGCATACGGTGTTGCCCAGGCACTGCTGAGGTTGAAATTCTGTTCAGAACGTACTTGAGTCAACCTATGGCCACTCTTTTGGCAGGGATGGGCAAACAGAAACGTCGCTAGTAACATGCCCGTTTTCACTCCTGAATGCATCAGCACATGCTACTCGAACTTGGCGGAAACGCACGAACTGGCCGAATGCAAGACAGCGCCTCACCTTGAACATGCACAAAGCTTAGTTGAATGCAACATCTGTGCCACACACTTGTTTTTGGACCATAGGAGATTTTTGAAAATACGTCATATTTGGTAAAGACTAAATGCCAACTAATGACCTATCAGTTGTAAAAGTCTTCAGATGATTCTAAGATGAGTAATAATAATGTTATTGCCTCAGTGTTTGAGAACGGTCGTATGGTTAAAGACATCACGTCGTAGCGTGACTACAAGCTACATTTTTTCCATCTTCGAATTTATAACATATTCTGGGACCAGCAATGACTTTTGTACTTTTACTTTCCACAAATGTTTGCCGTTTTTTTTCTCGAATATGTCGCGATTTAAGTAGTTTGTAAATCTAGGGCCTGATTACCATAGCAGTCTGGTCCAGTAGGTTTACAAACATGTAAAGCGCTATTCGCATGTAGCAGATAACATCGTGAGTATGATCTTCCTGAACCCATAGATTTCCACAGTTGTGGTATCATGAGGAACGTACTATCCAGGGTAGTAGATAACCAGTCGGTTATTCACTCTCTATGCAACCTGTGATGCAATTTCAAACGCTCAAAGTGGCCTGTTAGTTCAGCTTCAGATACTTCGAAAACTGATCACAATGCTATTTGTGTTGAGAATTAACTTCTCTCCCTGAAAAAACTGAACGCCCCCTGCCCCCTGCCCCCGCCCAGACTTCGTCCACGTAGTTTCAGCTGGAGTATTCCAATACGTAATGGTAGACTTTTTCGTTTTTCATGATATTCTTACATGCAACAAACCTTTAAAATGCGATATCTGAATGAGAAACGTTGTGCCGTTCTTTCCTTGAATATATAATGTTTTCTGTGGTTGCTCTGAAGCGCTACTGATTTGCATATTTAGCATGGCGCACACTCCATGACACGGTGACATTTCCTGTTCAAATGTTTGTGAACCTAAGAGACCAAACTGCCAAAGTCATCGGTCCCTAGACTTACTTACGCTAAGGACGACTCATACATTCATGCCCGAGCGAGGATTTGAACCTCAGATGGGAGCGACCGCGCATTCCGCGACATGACGCCTCAGACCTCACGTCCATTCCCCGGGTGAAATTTATTGCGTGCCATCTACACGGTGCAGCAGGTTACCTGGATAGAAGTAGAATCTGAGGTATCCCTAATGGTGGAATGTTGTCACTTTCGAAGCTCTTGTGACATGTAGCGAAAAAGATTCTGTGAAGGCAGGTGGAGAGTCTACTACAGGATGAGAAAAGCGGAAAGCCAGGCGCTCGTGTGTGCGTTGCAGTGGTGCGCTTCACTGACGTGTTTTCTGCTCCCAAGAGCATTGTCGGCTGCCTTTCATCTCCCACAGCGTGCTGACACGTCCCTTGTGATTCTAAGGCAGGTTTGCAAGAGCGCATACTCACTTTCGCCTTTATAAATGATGCACTTCCGCTTTATTTGTAAACAAAAGTATACCAACTCGTGCTGTCACCAGACGACCATCAGCTGCTGTAAGCGCGGTAAAGCCAAGCTTGATGTCGAAAAAGATGGTAGAAACAAGACGGTTCATTCGGCAGTGCTAATGAGGTTTCAACGGTAACTAATCCATTCCATATTACGCCTCTTCAGTAGCCACTACTTTGTTTAAAAATGTCCTGCATCTACAATCATCAGAGAGGCACTATCTGCGTGTCATGCTAGCCGCGTAAGAGACAATAATAAAATTCGTGACTTCTTCGAAAGTCATTTACTCTAGTAACGTAATAAGTTTGTACATAATTGATGAAGGAGGGAAAGGAAGAAGGATTAGGAAAGAAAGGATTGACAGTGGCTGCATTAGGGCATTGAAATTAAGAAACGGCGACAAGTGAAAATGTGAGCCGGGCCGGGATTCGAACCCGGGTCTCCCGCTTCGGGCCAGCGGTCGCCTTAACCACTTGGCTACCCGTGCTCGCCTCCCGTCCGTCTCAAACTTCCACAAGTCGCAAATGTTTGTTAAGCTTATGGGACTTAACTACGGGGTCATCAGTCCCTAAACTTACAAACTACTTATGAACTACTTACAAACTAGGACGGCACAAATATCCATGCCCGAGGGGGGATTCGAACCCCCGACCGTAGTGGCCATGCTGACCGTGACTGGAGCGCCTCAGTCACCTCGGCCACCGCGGCCGGCCACACAAGTCGCACGCTATGGCTGTAGCACCCCTATCGTCCATGCCCTCTAACACTCGCCATTACCGATTCCCATGCAAGGTCGAACGTATGACCGCATCTGCGGTGAAGTAATTGAAGCCAACACCGTCTTCGCATGTAAATACTTATTATATTGGTGTGGTGTCTTTTCTTTACTGGACTCCTGCATTTCTCAGATGTTTGTGTTGTCTTTATTATAAGTCAGTTTATAAGCAGTTTGTACGTTTAGGAACTGATGACTCCTCAATTAAGTCACTTAAACTTAACAAACATTTGAACATTTTGAACATTCGGGCTCCTGCAAATCCTAACTGGTTACTACCTCACGACATGCAAGCGCACTGGGGTTTTAACGTACGGTGCGAGATTATAAGAGACCACATCATTGGACCATTTTATTTGCCTCCCAGACTAACTGGTTGGCAGTATTTGCCGTTCCTCCAGAATGAGATGGACCTTGGACGTCTCCTATAAGACATCCCACTTCAGTTAGCTGTGAGGCACTGGTTTCAGCACGATGGTGCACAATTATCCCATTTCAAAGTGGACTGTTATTAAAATAAGCAAGATCTCGGGCAGATGAGATCTGCAAATGTAAGTTAAAACGCTCACTGCTGGGGATAGCGGTAGTGAGGAGGGGGGGGGGGGTAGTGGTCTGAGTAGTGAGCGAGCGTGCCCAGCTCACAAACCGGCAGGCGGAGGTGCACTGACGCGGACTCCCCTTCCGAACGAAGGAATGAACTCGCCCCGCGCTTCAGACGAAAACTCGTCTCTGCGCACCGTCCACCTTATCACGCGCGGACTCTACAAAGAAATAGTTTTGAATTACTTCTTTTACTAGAATGCATATCATTTATAGCAAGAAGAAATGGTAGCGGTCCCCTGCACCTCATAGTCATTCTCATCACCATGGACAATTACCTTCAGCTGTATGTTCGTAAAGTAAGAGCTGAACCAATTGGAGTTGTGCGTTTAAATTCTCCAACGAGCGGCTACAGCGTTAGCATTGTTGTTATCCGGTTCAAATTCAAATGTTCAAATGTTTGTAATTCTAAGGAACTTAAATGCTTGGTTATTAGTCCCTAGCTTACAAACTGCTTAAACTAAGGTAAACTAACCTAAGGACAACACACACATCCATGCCCGAGGGAGGATTCAAACCTCCGACGCGGGAAACCGGTCGATTCGTAACGTGGCGCTCCAGACCGCTCGGCTACTCCCGCGCGGCTGTTATCCGGTGAACGTGATGTATGTCCACAGTCTAATATGTACAGTCGCGACAATCACTGCTATGAAAGTTGTTACCAACTGACAGTTGCAAAGACACTAGCACTCCTGGTGATGGGCAAGCTGCCGAAGGAGTAATGTTTGTTTATAATTAAAAATGTTTGTAGAGCTTAAGGGACTTAACTGCGTGGTCACCAGTCCCTAAACTTACAAATTACTTATGAACTATCTTATACTAAAGACGACGGGGATTCGAACCCCCGACGGCTGTCGGCCGCGCGCATCGCAACACGGCGCTCCAGTACGCGCGGCTAATCCGCCGCGGCGTTTATAATTATTTGTGTACGTAATTAATGAAATAGTTAGTATAGTATTTGCGTTACAAGCATTAGTAAAATATCTAGAGACATACATAATACGGAAATTAACGTAAAAACAACCGAACTTAACTGATTTAGTGGTATAACAAAGAACTTCATCATGAAGCAATACTTACGAATAGTGTACATTTACAGCTTATTCCACTGAAAGTAAGTAGACTATAAACATAAGAGAAACATAAATTTCTATTGTGCTCCGTTGCTACTATGGCCAAGAACTTTTGACGCGTATCAATTCGGTACGGAGTGTAATGATTCGTACATTTTCAGGCTTCACTCGTCTTTCTTAAAGCGCAAATTCTTTTGAGTGTGATTACTTTAGCTTAAGAAGACAATGTTTTGAAGATTCTTGCCGTTTGTGATTCCGCTGTAGCAACAATATTGTAAAAATTGGTTCTTCTTTGTTGGAAAACAGTTTGATTGGTTTTTTCCGTTTCCTTGCCACGTCTGTGACTTTTCCTTGGGCTACAGCTTGGTGGCTGATTTGGTAAGAATAAATACTGCAGTTATTGTATTCTATATTCGTTTCCTACGTTCCACCGTCACCGACTTTACTGGAATTGTAGTGAAAAAAACGTTAACGTTCCTGAGTATAAAAGCGACATCTTTCTATCAAAGGGAAGATCTTCTAGTGTTGGCTAGACATTCTTTATTTTTTATAGGAAATTAAATTATTCAGTAAAAGCCTGAAGATTACAAAATAATTTTAAATAAAATGTTCTACACTGTACGGTTTTGTACCTTGTCAGAGATCTTAGGTAATAAAAATAGCCGGCCGCGGTGGCCGAGGGGACTGAGGCGCTCCAGTCACGGTCTGCACGGCCACTACGGTCGGGGGTTCGAATCCCCCCTCGGGCATGGATATTTGTGCCGTCCTTAGGATAAGCTAGTTGATAAGTAGTTTGTAAGTTTAGGGACTGATGACCCCGAGGTTAAGTCCCATAAGCTATACAAACATTTGAACATTTTAATAAAAATAGCTCCACATTTGTCTTTCTTACGTATCCTATTTTTATAACACTAGATACGTCCCTAATGTAAAAAATATGTTAAAATCAATATAAATGATACTATTCGCACGCATCCAATATCGTCTTCAGAAATGTAGCTTGCCGGCCGCTTGGAGCGCTGCTGTCGCAGTGTATATCAAACGTCTGCGGGAGTGTCGTGACTGTATATGTTAGACTGTGGTATGTCTACAACGTAATAAAAATGCATTTTAGCCCATTGGTATTCTGTCTTAATATAATCGGCTGTGGACTCATATATCATCTGTTTCAGTTTGATCCGAAAAGCTTGAGACACCTAGTATGAAGGTTATTCCTGCAAGAGTGATTCACAGAAGCACGCTAATGCACTGAAAACCTTCAGTGCTTTTGTTACTCTGCGTTCGTATTTAGTCTACGTAGATTTTGTTGCAACAGTCAGTCATTTTCTCTTTCCCTTCACTGCTACCATGTTGTCTTATCGGTCGTAAGATTCTTCGTAATGTGTGAAGTTGCTTCGTGGTGAACTTTGGGACTTAACGTGGGATAAACTATTAAAAATCGTCGAGAAATAAATTTTGCCACATGGTTTTGACACGCTATTAGTGAAAATCTATAATTACTGAGACAGACGGACGACCGAAATAACTTCAGTTGACGTTAGTCTGTTTCGAACTTATCGGGGGCTCGGAGGAATCAATATAATGTATCTAAACTGTTCGTTCTTGACATCAAAACAATCGTGCTTTTGCTTCTACTTTTGGCGCGGATTGGGCCACAGGCAGGTAGCGGGTGCAATTACCGGTCAAATGGGGCCGGCAAAACGATGTGTCAGCAGCTGCAGTTGAGTTTACCTGAGTCACTGTGTTGGATTTATTAGGGGCGAGAAGAGAACAATAGAATGTGTCTAAACTGTGCACTCTTGACATCAAAACAACTGTGCATTTGATTCTGTAACGGCCTGGCTGCCTTACAAAAGAAACACTTCAACGGCGAGCGGCAGACAGCTAGCACAAGGCAGCGGCGTCAGATATCTGCCGACGCGCACAGTTTCTTTTATCGGCAAAAATCGTCGCAGCGGCGTGGCGTGCGCCGTAGGACAATAGTGCGAGCTGTAGGACAGAACTGTACGGACGTCGCCTGGCATTCTCCGTTCCGATTATCTGCCGCGGACCACGTGGGTCGACTTACGCGGGCTCCCTCCACGCACGCGAGTGTTAATACCGCGCCGCTGTCCGATCACCGAGACACGTGCTATTTCTTGTGCCGCCCGCTTTCGCGCATACGTGTTCGTCGTGCGCCGTCCGCGCTAACGCGATCCGACGAGGATCAATGATTGAGCACGAGAACGTTTGCCAGAGATTATTTATGTATCGTGCAGTGTCAACAATAAATTCCTAATTCGATACATATTATTTGTTCATCCTTCCCGTCACCACCGCCTACAGCGAACAACATTTGGAAGCAGCGACTACACGCGCTAGCTTCAATTCTACTCCTGGCGCGGGCCGTGCTGAAGGCGGGTAGCCAGTGCAACTACCGGTCAAATGGGGCCGGGAAAACGACGCGTCAACAGCTGCAGGTTAGCTGCGTCAGGAAAGCGCTAGGCGAGCCACGCAGCACATAACCTATATCATCGCGCGGAGCTGTGCTCGACACGGCACGGAAGAAGAATCAAATGACGTAACGAATGTTGAGGGATAGGTTGCACAATTTTGACTTCCGTGTTAAAGTTACGACCCGTCGCTAGTCGGAGGTGTTTGCCGCGTGAGCGCCGAAGCGGAAACGGTGTCGGCGTCGGCGCGGCCTGACCTAGGGCGCGCGGGCTTTCTATTGGCGGTGGGCGCTGATCCGTGTCAGCCGTGGGATTAAGTCGGCGCTTAAGGCGAGTGCCCGGGCCCCGCACACTGCAGCGGGCTCGATACTGCGGCGCATGGCTATCGAGCGGCGCCCGCCTCACGCACAGCCTGCGCTGCCGCCACAAATCGCAGTCGCCAAACTCTCACCACTCTCTCCCCCTAATCCATACTGGACACTGGCCTAACTAGGACTTGGCTTTGGGGGAGGGGATAGATCTGCTTGACGAGCAAAATGTTAATCAGTTTCCAGACAGACTACCATCTATCACTCCCGCTGAAGAAACTAATTCACTCCCATCCAATGATAGATTATGGTAAGACACCCCAAGTTTTCAATCTTTACCTTTACTAGATTGCTGTTATACGATTTCTTTTCTTTTTTTCCTTTTTTTTCTTTTTTTCGGGTTCTGGGGGGGGGGGAGTTTCTATCCCCCTCATCCCCCCCACCCCATAGTTACGCCACTGATACTGGATATCTCCTTATATCCTATCCCAGTGGCAGCTGGTGCTCCACTTCTTTGAGTGATAGTGGCGCTCCTCCCCCCCCCCCCCCTCAATGTCCAACAAGATAATTTTGCTCACCTCCAGTGAGCGGCGCCGGGGGAAAAGCGCTCCGGTTTGCCTCCCCATGTACTATATTTTCGTTAAAAGATCTGCAAAATGTCTTACCTCGGCTTGTTTGCGCTTGTTCATTATTCTGTGATAATAAACACCAAGAACATATGAATATGCACATGAACACTAAAACACAGTAAGTAACTGATTACACTGCTAAGTGACTGTAACAAAATGAATCTGTAACAATAAAGAGACACGCTACCTTTGGGAACGTGACACTGTAAACAGCGCCCCCTCCTAACATTGCGCATGCGCAGAAGCTGCTCTGCCCCACGTCTTTTCAAACAGTTAAATGTTTGTTACAACGAAGTGTATAAATATGATTTACCCTCAAAATAGCGACACATTTACTCAAACGTCCAAAGATATGTGGCAAGTAACAATAAAAAAGTCATTGTTGTTCCCGTATCTGTTACAAAGAAGATTTGGTTTTAAAAAATTGCTTGCAGACGGTCTCCAAAGCACTACTTTCGACGGCGCAACGTAATGCCACTAACCACACGGCTATTCTTGCTAGGTGGAGAGCAGTGACTTAATTATTATTGCTGATCGGATCTTCTGAAAGATTTTACAAATGATGCGTCTTTAATTTATAGTTATAAGATATTTTACGAAATATTTTGATCAATGTTCAATGCGCTAAAAACAAATATGAAGGGCGGATGTTTCCTTAATGGAGGATTTGCGCATTCACAAGGCGAGGTGCACAGTAGCTGCACCAACGCCAATGTTAAAAGCAGCGTTTCCCCCCTCGCTCCTCCCTGCCGCGGGAGCGCCCATACGCTGCCTCCAGGGAGTTCAGAAGAGAATGCGAACCTCAGCCGCGCATGCGTATTGCAATGCCGAGGCCATTGCCGCCTATATTAAGCGGCCGTGCTACGATTCGTATACGTGCTGTCTCCGCGACGTAGACTTTGAATGTGCATATATAATTGTCCGATAGAAGAACGAAACTAAGGAAGTAAATTTAAAAACACTTTTTATTTAATTTATTTATTTACTTTTTTTTTACGACGAGCATTTTTTCTGAGGGTTCACTGAACCAGTGAACACATAAGACGCGCCGCCATTGCAAACTTCACTTCAACCCCCCAAACGTTTGCCGCGTATTTACCAACCTTATCCTACAAACACATCCTGACCAACACCTGCACACCTTCTGTTTCCTCTACCAAAGCACCTTCGACAACCTTCCCCTCGAGAATTATAAATTACGCCTTGACATTTACCAGTGGTGTCTAAAGTGACTAATGGTTCACTACTTTTACTACATTATGCAATTTATCTTTCAAATGTTTGTAACCCTATGGGACCAAACTACGTTGGTCATGAGTCCCTAGTCTTACAAACTACTTAAACTAAGTTAACCTAACCTAAGGACAACACACACATCCATGCCCGAGGGAGGATTCGAATCTCCGACGCGGGAGGCCGCGCGATCCGTAACGTGCCGCTCCAGACCGCTCGGCTACTCCCGCGCGGCTGCAATTTACCTTTGCATATAACCAGCACCTGCACCTCACGCGTGATAAAAAGGCTAATTTCCCCCCACCTCTTCCCAAACAACTAAATATTTGTCATAACGAAGAATGTAAACGTCATTGGCCCTGTAAATCGCCAGATATTCGGAAAACACGGCAAAAAATTTGTTACAAGTAACAATACGAATGTCATTGCTTGTGTCAGGATCTTATACAAACACGAAGATGGGGGTAAAATACAGCTTAACCCTTTCATTCTCAGTGACGTTCCTGGACAACAACGTATTAACAGTTGATTTATACCGTATTTTGTGCATCAATCCTTAAAGTTTCATTTTTGTTGATGAACAGCATGCTTCTAGTACGACATTTTGCTGCTTGCTACGGCGTGTAGCCACCTCTGAGGCATTAATCTGTCCATCTTGGAGGTTGTGTTGCGTTGCCGTCTGTAACTGGCTGAGTGTGTGAGCCTGACTGCGGTTCGTTTTATTTTATTCCAGCAGTGAATTGTCTTGTCTGTGGTGCTGCGGCTAAGATTATGCTAGCATATCAATAGTTCGACCAAAAATTTTAAAACACATATTTTGATGTTTACTGCACTGTATTAATACAGAAAACACTGAATTTTAATTTTTCCAAAGCTGATTTCATAATATGGGACTGTGGGGGTTAAGCCGAACGCGAATCCTCTACTGAAACTCCCGAAAGTGATGTCTTTAACCACATGGCCATTGTCACACTTTATGCCTGATGACATTGCCATACATCTTACGATCATATGATGGCGTTTTCACCTGATGGATCATTCGTTAACATTTAGATATAAGAAATTTTACTAAAATAACGTGTTTTGACATATCTTCAATGTACCCAAAGCAAATCCCCCAGGTTGCTTACGGTTCTTTCGTGAGTAAATGCGTGGCGAGCACGGGGCTCCGAGCTAATGCAGTCTTCCTTCCTTCTTTACTTCCCGGACTGCATTTCCTTTCCCCCTCCCCTCCTTTCCTATCCTCACTCCTTCCCCTCCCCACCGGGGGACTGACAACCTCAGTAGTTTAGGCCCCCTAACCCAACCAAACAACCCAACCCCAGCCCAAAAGCAACTAACTGTGAGACGCAGGTGTTGCCTTCAGGGAGGTTCTGCGCATGCCCAAGGTGAGGTGTTGGTACTAGCTACATCGTCCTGAGTTCGTTTCGGGTCACGCGTTTCCGTTAGAGACCGAGTAGGATAGCAGCTGGTTCATTCGCCTGCGCAAACGCGCGTGTTACTGACGACGTTTACTCTCGGCCTTCCCTGCCAGAGGAGTCCCACGAGGATGAGACAAGAGGTTCAGAAGATAATATGAAATTCAGCAGTGGCTGTGCAACGCTATGGCACGTATGCGTGTTATCTGCGCGACCTAAGAGTTTCTCATGCGATAAAAGTACTTTGAAAATGAATACAAAATTATCTGATATGAGAATGAAACGAAAGAATAATAGTTCAAATGTGAAATACTTGTTTGTCACAATCGATTGAATACAATAGCACGTTCCGCCATTGATTTTAAGATCTCCCGTACCTCCTTGCCTAACGAAAAGAGATCCTCTATGGCGTGTGATCATCAGAGGTTAGGGTATCGTCAAGGGTGCCCCAGGGAAGTGTGATAGGACCGCTATTATTTTCTAAGTAAATTATCTGACGGACAGAGTGAGTTGCAATCTGCGGCTCTTTGCTTATGATGCTGTGGTGTACAAGAGGGTGTCGTCATTGAATTACTGTAGTAGGAATCAGGGTGACTTGGACCAAATTTCTAGGTGGTGTGAGGAATGGCAACTAGCACTAAAGGTAGAAAAATGTAATGCAACGCAGATGAGTAGGAGAAACAATCCCGTAATGTTCGAATACATCATTAGTAGTGTGCTGCTTGACAGTCGCGTCAGTTAAATACATAGGCGTAACGTTGCACAGCGATATGAAATGGAACGAGCATATAAGCACAGTCGTGAGGCGTTAGTATGCTTCGGTAACTCAACTGGGAGTCGCTGGATGGGGGCGACGTTCTTTTTCGAGAAGCACAGTTGAAGAAATTTAGAGGCCCGGAATTTGATAAGGACTCCAGAACGATTCTACTACATTTCGCGTAAAGACCACAAGGATAAGATTAGAGAGATTAGGATCGTACGGATGCATACAAGTATTCGTTTTTCCCTCGTTCTATATGAGAGTGCAACTGGAAATCAAGTAACTAGTAGTGGTACTTAGTACCCTCCGCCACGTACCTTTGGGCGAATTGTGGTGTATATACGTAGATGTAGATCCCGAACAGAAGTCGGTCTAAGGCGCTTCAGTCACGGTCTGCACGGCCACTACGGCCGGGGGTTCGAATCCCCCCTCGAGCATGGATATTTGTGCCGTCCTTAGTCTTAGTTAGTTCATAAGTAGTTTGTAAGTTTAGGGACTGATGACCCCGTAGTTAAGTCCCATAGACTATACAAACATTTCAACATTTGAACAAAAGGCGGTCTGGTAGCTAGTCGACATGGCAGTTCAACATTTTCACTCGGGCGACTGGCCCTCTTCTTTAATAAGACAGCAGAGTGAAGTTCTCATTGGTGGCAATTCAAAAATGTCGTGCAACATTCCCACAGGGCTGCTGAGATAACCGACGAAGAAATGATATAGAAAGAAATAAAATGTGGCCTAGTGTGTCCGACGCGGTAGGTCGTTGCGTTTCTGTCACACGGCTGGCGACCCTCTGTAGCAAACAAACTGAACATAGATCTCCCCGATAAACGTTCAACAAACATGATCGCACGACAGCAAATAAAGATCTACCTGAAGAACAAAAAAGGAAAAACGAGGTGGTAAAGCACGTGCCTAGAAATCGAGACGTCCTGAGTTTGAATCCCAGTCACATGACAGTTAACAGTAGGTCCCGTATTCCCGCAGAATTGCTGGGAAAGGCAAGGGACACACACATCATCAAAGTGGCGTCCTATTAAAACAGTTGCTACAGGTGCGCGGAATTATTATTATTATTTAGAACAACATGATCTCCTACTTTGCATCTACATCTAGATGAGTGCTCAAACATTCAGAGTGAAGTACCTGGAAGAGGGTTCATCGTAACACTTTCACTGTTTCTCCACCACGTCAACCAGTATGGATTCCGAAAGCATCGATCATGTGTAATCCAACTCTCACTTTTCTCACATGACATCCTGAAAGCTGTGGATCAGGAACGTTCAGATCGATGTAGTATTTCCTGACTTCTAAAAAACGTTTGACTCATTGGCATACCTACGCTTATTATCGAAAGTTCTAAGATATCTGGTATGAAGCGATATTTGTGACTGAGGATTTTTTGGTATGGGACGTAATATGTTATCCCGGATGAAGAGTCATCGGCAGGTATAACAATACAGTTATCACTCAGTGAAATGTGACACTTGATGTTCACTTTGTACATTAATAGCCGGGTAGAGAATATTAATATAAACTTAAGAGTTTTTCGTGAATCTGTCCCATAATATCATTATAGGCCCCTACTGAAATACTGTCTGTAAAAAAGCTGCACATATACCAAATATGATCTTGATAAGATTTCAAATTGGTCTAAATTTGGCTGCTTGATCTAATTTTTCATAAATATAAACGTTTGAATATAAAATAATGAAATAAAAAGTGAGTCATAGTTGGATTTTGTGAGCTTACTCAAATAGCTAGACACAACAATTTGTAGAGATATGAATTGGAAACATCACGTAGCCCAATGAGTAGCTAAAGTAGGTGGTAGAAGGAAGGGAAATTAGTGTTCCACGTTCCGCCGACAACGAGTCATTAGGGACGGAGCTAACGCTCGGATCGTTTCGGTAATTACGGGGAAGGAAATCGTCCTTGCTCTTTCAAAGGAACCAGCCTGACATTTGCCCGGAGTGATTTAGGGAAATTACGGAAAACATAAAACTGCATGGCTGGATGAGGATTTGAACCACCGGCCTCCTTAACGCGAGTTCAAAATGTTCAAATGTTTGTAGAGCTTATGGGACTTAACTACGGGGTCATCAGTCCCTATACTTACAAACTACTTATGAACTAGCTAATACAAAGGACGGCACAAATATCCATGCCCGAGGGGGGATTCGAACCCCCGACCGTAGCTTAACGCGAGTCCATTGTGTTACCACTGTGCCACTTTGCTCGGTAAAGCAGGCCGTAGACGTAGGTTCATTTGTTATGTATTAGTGAAATGCAATCAGTCTACGACAGATCTTGGTTAGAAATCTCTAATGTAACCAGTTGTAGAAATTGCTCGAAAGTGTAGATGTAGACCTGTAGGAAGTAGGACTAACGTAAGGATATTGGACGTATAGAGAAAAGGAACCCTGGTAGACTGTCACGGAGATACTGAAGAAACTGAACTGACAGGCGCTTGAAAATTGATCCACACTGTCTCGAGAAAGACTACTTACGAAGTTTGAAGAGCGAACTTTAAATGAAAAACGTAGAGGTGGCGAGGACTAGATAAGTTTAATTGCGGCGCACTGAGCTCAGGTTAAGCCATCACTGTTCACGCTGTCCATACGAGAATGAAACCGTAAGAAGCCATAATAAATGGCACAACAGGACGTACCCTCTTGCGTCTACTTCTCAATGGTCTGCATCGTATGGACGTAGATGTAAATGTAGATCCTTCTTCACGTTACTTATCCCTACTGCTTTTCTGCAGTAACTTTTCCCTTTCCCTCCATAACTGTGGTCAAGCCCCTATATCACGAGGAGACCACATGGGTATCGGATTTTAGAAATTTTTGATATTTATGGTACATGACGTTCAGAACACAAATAACAATCAGCCAAAGCCATTGAACGCAACTCTCAAAAATTCTCGAGAAAATCGACTTTGAAGTTTTGTAAGTACACGAAAGTACCAATAACTAAAACAGTTACAGCCTTTGTCGATGTTGCGCAGGTGGTAGCGGCGTTCTAACTTTACATCTTTACCCATTTGCGACCTTCCTATCGTTACTCACCAATAAGACTTGAGCAATACATAACTCTAGGTAGTAAAAGTTTATGGCTCGTTGTCTCTGTTCATAGGGGTGAGTTACGTATATCAGCTTCTATGCCCTAAACAGCTACCCAATCTGTTTACACAAGATCAATAATTAATCTGTAGTTTAGCCAGTCATCAATCTGCATATGATGACGTGAAAATATATTTAAAAACATCAATTAAACCTTTGAATGACCAACAAAATGTATTCTAAGATAGAGAAGTGATTCACTCACGTAGTAATTCTTTATAAATGGAGTTTATTACTCTTATTAGACATGAAACGCGGAGGTGGTCCTACTTTATACATAGGTAAATAACTAAATATTTCCCCAATTATTGTTCATGAGAGGCACAATAAGTATCACACGCACTCGAGAGTAAAAGTTCCAAATTATCGCTCGTAAGTTAGAGTGGTCCCTCGAACTTTGCAGTTCCACGTTAATCCGCGATAAAAGTATTTGTTATAAAACACAGTTTGTCATCACACGAGTACACGATTGCTGAATTATCACAGTTCCACAACCCTACTACCGTGTATAGTTTATCACTTTTCAAGCAGAGACTAAGTTCTGCAGTCACAGTCTCGTAAATTTTCTAAGTCCACACATGCCTATCTCTTCAAATGACAAGTTCGTAACGCGGCTTCAGACCGACAAGCGTCACAACCTTTCACCATCACGTTCAAGTGGTTCGAATCCTGCAGTGACATTTTTAATTTTTTTTTTTCGTTTTGTTCCAATACTTACACAGTTTTAATATCTAATGGTAATTTTTAGGAAAAATTCATGTATTTTTTATTCGTAATTTTCTAAATTTTATAAAAGGTTGTTAATAATGATGGTTTCAATCAGCAAAAATTTACATTTTTTTACAATATTGGCTTCACTATTAGTTGCTGATGTTAGTCTTTGATTGTGCAGTTTGTTGAGAGCTACGACACTGTTTTTGGAAGTCATCTTCGTAGCTACTAATGGCTTTGCAAGAAGCTAACTTACTCAACCATCGCTTTAGGTGACAAGGTGTTCAGATCGTCTACATACACATAAACAAAAACTGACACAACATGCTGAATTAGAGATCCCAAAAATGTTTTATATAACTGAATTCGAAAACAACGAAAAAATATTTGTCACAGTGGGATTCGAACCACCGACCCTATGATTTTGAGGCCACAATGCTACCACCTGAGCTACACCGACAAACGCTGTAACCCTTTTATCTATTGGTAGTTACCTGTACCTGCAAAACTTCAAAGTCGACTTTCTCGAAATTTTTTTAGAGTTGCGTCGACTGGCTTTGGCTGCTTATTATTTAAGTTCTGAACTTCTAAAATGAGATACGCATTTGGCCTCCTTGTCAGAGACCTAATCCTTATTATCTACAACTACATCCAGTCTCCTTACAGTTGCATGAGGCGCTCCTCTTTCCTGCAGCAGTCACCGATGGTGCGCAGCAATTACGAATGATGGTGGGCTTCCGTGTCAGCTCTAATTTTACCTACACAGTTTCTATGCGAGATATACGTAGGAAAAAGCAACGTGCTGCTTGGCTCTTCTAAGACGAGAAAGTGCCGAGAATACTACAAAATTTCATGAATAATGCAGTGGCTGATGGCCTGCACTTAATGACAGAGAGCAGTGCCGATTGCGAACAGTTGTCAGTGCTGACAGACAACAAACACTGCTTTCAAATAATTGAAGAAATCCATGCGAGACGTACGGCGAATGTATCCGCTAGGAGAGTGCGACGCGATTTAGCGATGTGGCGGACCCAAGTGTTAATCTATGTAAATTATATCTTTGAACTTCATTCACGTTTTATTACTTCAAATGTTTTTTATTCGTTTCTGTTCTTGTTTCTTTTCTGCAATGTTTGAGCACAAATATTCGATCCTGGCAGTGAAAATTCGACTATCTTGTCAGCCATGGTGGCCATGGTATCAAGATCATCTCTACTTGTAGCTAGTATAGAACGCGCGCTAACAGGAAGCCGCTGCATAAATATGGTTTTCAAAAAATCGTCCTTGAATTGCATACCATTTTAAGTTTCGTATCTCACGTAAGAGCTGAGTTGGCTTCTTATCACCTAATTCCAATTCTGTTAATAATTTTGTTACTTTTCTATTTTCTGACTCTTCAAATTTGTGAATTAATCTTGTTTTAAGCTCTACGAAAGGAGTGGTGGCTAATGGTCTAGTTAAAAAGTCGGAAATTAATTCCACAACATCCGCTTCTAATGATGCCACAACACGATTAAATTTCGTGGTTTCGTTAGTGATACCCAACGTGGTAAGCTGAGCTTCAATTTGAAGAAACCATACCTTTACGGTTTTCTTTCAGATGGGCGGAATCATCATTGAAACATGAGCAATACCCGCTTCGTCTCAGGCTGATGTACGCGTTGAATTTGCGTCGTTGCCGTTGTCGGTCATTTTTGCAGTTCAAAAATTAAAAATGCGTTCCGCTCCGTATTAATCACGTCGGGGTCACCAATATGATTATGCTTTGAGTAAAAGGATCATAAAGGAGAGAAAAGGATGTGTTTATAACTTTTAATTGCCACTCAAAACATTGTAGAAAAGAAACAAGAACAGAAACGAATTAAAAACATTTGAAGTAATGAAACGTGAATAAATTTCAAAGATATAATTTACATAGATTAACACTCGGGTCCGTCACAGCGTTAATGAGCTGTGGAAGTAGACGGCCGACGCAAGTGCCTTTGCTAACTGCACGACATACTCTGCTGCAGTATATAGCAAATCATTTGGACCCTAGTCTACTCGGAAACCGTAGCTTGGGCAAATGAGTGCCAGTTTCAGTTGACAAGAGCTGAAGGTATGGTTCGAGTGTTGCGATTCCACGAAGCCGTATCAACTGGGCACTGTGGAAGCTAATGGTGGGCTGCTTGTTCATTGAATGGACCGGATTCTACATCTACATCAACATGGAATACTCTGCAAATCACATTTAAGTGCCTCGCAAAGGGTTCATCGAACCCCAGTTAAACTATTCATCTCAAGTTCCATTCTCGAATAGCGCGCGGGAAGAAAGAACACCTGAATCTCTCCGTTCGAGCTCTGATTTTTCGTATTTTATTCTGGTGATCATTTCTACCTATGTAAGTGGGAGTCAACAATCTATTTTCGCATTCGAAGGAGTTTCGTAAGTAGCTCACGCCGCAGCGATAAGCGCCGTTGTTGTAATGATTCCCATCCCAGATCCTGTATCATTTCCGTAACGCTGTCTCCCCTGTATCGTGACAATACGAAACGAGCTGCCCTTCTTTGGACTCTTTCGATGTTCTCCGTCAAACCCAGCTGATAAGGATCCCACACTGGGCAGCAATACTCCATAAAAGGACGAACAAGCGTAGTGTATGCAGTTTCTTTTGTAGTTCTGTTGCATCTTTTAAGGATTCTGCCAATTAAACGCAGTCTTTGTTTCGCCTTTCCCACGACATCTATGTGTTCTTTCCAATTTAAGTGAGAAGTAATAGTAATTCCTAGGTATTTTGTGGAGTTTACGGCCTTCACTTTTGATTGATTTATCTTGTAAACAAAGTTTAACGGATTTCTTTTCGTATTCATGTGGACGACTTCAAACTTCTCATTATTTAGACTCAATTGCCAACTTTAACACCATAGTGATATCTTATTCCTTTCGTTCTGCAGTTGGTTTTGATCTTCAGATGATTTTACTAGACGTTAATGACGGCGTCATCTGCAAACAACTTAAGAGAGCTACTCAGATTTTCCCCTAAATCGTTTATGTAAATAAGAACAGCAGAGGACCAATAACAGTACCCTGTGGAATGTCCGATATCACCTCTATTTTAGTCGATGCCTTACCATCGATTACTACAAACTGTGTCCTCTCTGACAGGAAATCCCCTATCCAGTCGCAAATTTTGCGCGATATACCATAACCACGCAATTTGATTCAAAGCCGCTTGTGAGTTACGTTGTCAAAAGACTTTTGGAAATCAAGAAATACGGAATCGATTTGCGAACCCTTGTCGATAGCACTCATCACTTCGTGTGAGTAAAGAGATAGTTGTGTTTCGAATGAACGATATTTTCTAAATCCGTGTTGACCTTGGGTCAATAGATCATTCTGTTCGAGATAATTCATAATATTTGAATACAGGATATGTTCCAAAACCCCACTGCAAATTGACGTTAATGAAATAGACCTGTAGTTTAGTGGGTTACTTCTACTGCCTTTCTTGAATATAGGTGTGACCTGTGCAACTTTCCAATCTTTTGGTACGGATCCTTCTTTGAGAGAGTGATTGTATATGTCTGTTAAGTAAGGAGCTATCGCTTCAGCATAATCAGATAGAAATCTTATGGGTATACAGTCCAGACCAGAAGACTTTTTCTTGTTAAGTGATTTTAGTTGCTTCACTACTCCGATGATATCTTCTTCTAGTCTGTGATTTATCTAAACCGATCATTGGCATACTTTCTATGGTCGGTGAGTTTGAGACAATTTACAGCCATCTGCAGTCTTTATGTTCCCAATAAAGACAGAATTGTTATGGATCTATTCATGTGAGCAAAGAGATGAAAATGAACATGGAGTTTTTCGTTGAAACACTTCCTATAAAACGCAGCAGAAACGTCTTTGTTGCAGCTGCAGTGTGCAGACGAGTATTGTGAAGATGGCCAATGCTTGACAACAATATTGTTTTTCTTGATTATAAGAGGTAATCCGCCTTATGCTGACTGCAATTGAGACATTTATTTTACACCAGACGCGTTCGCTTTTTATTTTAAAAGCATCTTCTGTGGTCTGTAAATGACACAAATGTTGTGTCTTCTTTACACCGTGAGTAGACCGAATATCAAGTTAAAAACACATAGGCCTAACGTGCACAAAGTTTTTTTAAAAACCGTTTTTAATCTATCTATCGAAAACAAACTGTACAAACATTTTGTATCATTTACAGACCACAGAAGATGCTTTTAAAATAAAACGCGAAACGCGTCTGGTGTAAAATAAATCTCTCAATTGCAGTCAGCATAAGGCGAATACCTCTTATAATAAATTTTAACAGCTGCCGCGGAAGATGGCCACAAAACCAAAAATAATATGGTTTTTCGCTTGATGTGGATTGCTCTTCTTAGACCATTTTATGCACTCACATGATCCACTCATTGCACTAGATCATCAGTTGATACTTGCTTACTTACGTGATTGCCTGTATCACGAACGACTCGTGACACTTACGTCATGCGGGCTGTATGGAATCAGGCGGAACACTTCAGCACGAAGAAGTCGAATGAGAGCGTGGAGGTCATACTTGGACAACCTATTGTTCTGGGCACCTTTACGTGCTCGCTGTGCAGTCAGAACTGAAAATTGCGGCGCTACACGATCCACGGACATACTAGAGAATCGGAGTAACCCATTTGCTCAAACCTTCATCGGATTTTCACTGTGGTTTTAATTTCGTCACCTATAGTCGGAGCTCAATAAATGCCCATCCTGAAGCACGGCGCCTTTCTTGCAGTGCCCATTGCTGAAGTTACTATGACATTTCGGTGACTGCTAAGCAAACCTGTGGCGAAATGCGCTGCGTCCATCTCCTTTATGAGTCCTGTCTAGGACTAATCCCAGGGCGGCGCGGAATGACCGCGTGGTCTAGGGCAGGCCTCTCCAACTGGAGCACTTAGTGCTTGCGCGCCGTGTGACCCCGGTGCTTTCCCCCCACCACTCTGGCCTCACCGTGTCTGACAGAGACAGCGCTCGCTCTCGCGTCTTCTTGGCTGCGCTGGATATCCGTTCTGAACCGTATCAAATAGGACTATCTTGCGAAAGTTTAGCATGAGCACAAAAGTTTCAGATTTATGTGTAACATTTTTTAATGCTTAATAGGAAGATTTTTTAAGCCTGATGGGAAACCACAATGCTTAATATACGAAAATAAGCATTCCGTAACACGCGAGGGGATTGAAGGAACAGACAGAAGGGAACTGACTACTAAATTAAAAGCACTATTGTAACGATCTGAAGAAAACCAAAAGTATACCTTTTTTTTTAAAAATTGTACTTATGGCCACATCCGGGAGTACACAGTTATTACATAAAAATTTCTAAGATAGGTTTGAAGAAATAAAATAAAACTGCACTCAAAAGTTTTTATGTGCCTCTTTCTGTGCACGCAGAGGGTGCCCCATGCAGTATCCAAATTGAGCTGACAGAACTACAGCACAATTCAATTTAGACAGACCACTATTACCATTAGTCTACAGTAGTGATTTAAATTCCTTTATATATAGCCTTTGATGAACAAGAATTCGCCGCGGCGTAGCGACCGAGCGCATTGAGGCGCTATGCTACGATGCGCGAGGCCATTCCCCGTCGGGGGTTCGAATCCCCAACTGTTCAACTGTTTGTTAAGCTTATGGGACTTAACTACGGGGTCATCAGTCCCTAAACTTACAAACTACTTGCGAACTAACTAACACTAAGGACAGCACAAATATCCATGCCCAAGGGGGGATTCGAACCCCCGACCGTAGTGGCCGTGCAGACCGTGACTGGAGCGCCTCAGTCCCCTCGGCCTCCGCGGCCGGCAAGTAGTTTAGA
Source organism: Locusta migratoria (assembly GCA_026315105.1). Classification (NCBI taxonomy): domain Eukaryota; kingdom Metazoa; phylum Arthropoda; class Insecta; order Orthoptera; family Acrididae; genus Locusta; species Locusta migratoria. The sequence goes on from CM048755.1 coordinate 365,445,171, forward strand.
AGTCTATGGACTGATGACCATAGCAGTTTCGTCCAATAGATTTACGAACGTTTCGGTTACTTGCGGACTTGCTGTCGTGCTTGTTCCATGATGATCTTTGAGTTGTGAGCTCAGATTATTTTATTAGAGCGAGCCCGCAACCCTTTCATCGAACGCGCTGAGTCACCGAGCCGGCAAAGTTGTGCTAACGCTTGCACCACTCAGGCGCGTACGAGGCGGGTTTTTTAAGTAAAAAAGACGTGCTAAGATATCTCAATAATTTTATGCGCACTGCGTACCTACATCTGTTGTGTACGCACTGACGCCATTACAGTCTGATTGTTCGTTGTTTACGTTCTGTACTGAGTGTTTAACATGCCTCCGATAATCGTGAGTACCGCCGACTGTGAAGTACGGGCTGTTATAAGATTTCTTAGTGCTAAAGGCCTAAAAGCGGAGATCTGTGAAGTTTATGGAAAGAACATTATGAATGATGGGTGAAGTGGGTGAGAGCATTTAAAGATGGCCGCACAAATGTGCAAGATGAACAACGGAGTGGGCGTCCTTCGGTCGTTAATGAAAGTTTGGTGCAGGATGTGGACAATAAGGTGAGGGAAAAAGACGCTTTACGATTTCCTCCTTGCGGGATGACTTTCCTAATGTTTCTCGTAGTGTTTTGTACGGCATTGTGACCGAGCAAGACGATGGCGAAGTCAAAGCAATTGTGATGCAGTGCTTAAAAGTCAGGCGGCAGACTTCCGCCCCATCCAAATTCCCATATGTCGTCCTACTTCTGCCATTATACTCCATGGCTCACAGCTAAACCTGTTTTCCCGCCAGGAGTCCTGTTCTCGTGCACTGAAAGAACCATGACTCCTCGACAAGGTGGATTGCAATTAAGAATTGCGGCATCTGTTCTTTCGCATATGTCCAGTGAACAGACGACGCAATTATGAAATAAGTCACGATTGTGCGTAATTGTCTGCGCCTTTCTGTGTGCCGACGAATTGTGTCAGAGATGAACTGTATCATTCATTCAGCGAACCAGAAAGAACTGAATAATAGCGATACATATTTTCTGACCTATATTATTGAGGCATGCATGCAACCGTTCAAGATTCCTTGTACGACTGCACTGCCGCCTAATGCATTGTGTAGCAGGGGCGGTGTGCAGTCACACTAGCGAGCTGAACACGTGCGCAGAATCGGTGGCAGTTGTGCGTAACACGTGTGCCGTCTGCGTGCAGCCGATACCGGGAGGAATGGAGGGGTCGCGGCGGAATACAAATGTGTTTGTTTTCTTAGGCTGCAAACTTCCCCTGTAGCAGCAGGTGGACTGCCAATTTTTTCACCGTGGAAAGACTTCTTAACAAATAAGACTATCCTTCACGTATTTCTGGAGTTAAGCCAACACGCATATTTAGCCCTCCCACTAACAGCTTAGTATTTTACTGCGATAAAAACGAAATAACCAATCATATTTCTCATCTGCCCCACCCTCTCCCCTTAATAAGTCATGTGCCTTCGCCTCTGCCAAATTCTAGCCACGATGCAAACGTACAATGTCAGAGATCTGAGTCGTGCGGAAATCACCGCTGGGTCTAAGATGCCTTACCACGGTTTGCGCAGCCGCTCTCGTCGGAGGTCCTAGTCTTCCCTCTGGTATGGATGTGTGTGTTGTCCTTAGCGTAAGTTAGTTTAAGTAGTTTTTAAGTCTAGGAACTGATCACCTCACCAGTTTGGTCCCTGAGTAAAAAAAAGAAAAAAGAGAAAAAAATCGATGAGTTTTACTCAGCATACAAACCATGCTTACAGGTGTATGAAACTCTATAATTTATTTATGGAGAACTGAATGATCTGTTACATTTAAAATTTTATCTTTAGAAAAAACTGAAACGTTATAAATAAACTTAACTGTTATCACATTATTAATATATTTGGAAAATTCTAGTGTTTCATACACCTGTATGTACGGTTTGTGTGTTGTACAAAAATCATCGACGAATCAATAGAAAGTGAAAAAATGTCGAAATATCACATGTAAATAAAAGTTATTTCATTGTGTTTTAGAACTCTCAGTTCTATGAGTGTGAATCCTGAATCCTTCCCGGTCATGCTTACAAAGTTTTGCCAATTTATTTCTAGAAGTATAGACAGTAGAAATTAAAATCTCCTGTCATGCCTCTCCTAGTTCAAGTCGTCCCGCTTGACGTCCTAACCCCCATAAACTGAATTAGAGGCAGTGAAGTAAAATTTATGCTGCGGCCGGGATTCGAACCCGGGACCTCCTGCTTACTAGGCAGACGCCATATTTTTTTCTTCTTTTTTTGCTCTGTGGATGGTACTGTTCCTTGCGGTCGCTGATGGTTTCGTTCGTTGTTGTTCGACATTTTCTTGGCTCAGCTTTTTTATTACAGAGAGCCACCGAGGCTTAATGATTACAGCGACTGCACGGATAGTCTTAAGGCTCACCCTCCTCCACCACATAAATTTCAGCTCTGCCTCTTGTTCCCTAATAAATACGTATCAAATTACCAAGGCTCTCAAATAGCGGAATAGCATCCCAGCCGCGTCATAAATTTTAAATTAATGCCTTTAATTCAGTTTAATATCTTTAATAGATATCGAGACAAAATATGTCTCTGGACATCATTTATTTGATATTTATATATCATCTGTGCTTGAGGTATAAGGCAGCATTTCCCGTTAACGCTCTTTGCTAGGGTGCTATTCCGCTGTTGTACCGCCTTGGCTATTTGATACGTTTTTATTAGGGAACATGAGGCAGAAATATATCGCAAATTTCTTAGATAAGATGGTATTACTATAAACAACTCAAGAACGACGCAGTGAAAGGTCAGAAATTTTGGAAATAGGGAGGAAAAAAGAAGAAAAAAAGGTTTCTCCTCTGTCTAGGACCTTACCACTTAATTTCCTTCGCACACTCTTAGAAGATGCACTCATCAACATTGAACTTCTTTATTCTTGCCCCAAAACATATTTTAATTTCAAGAAGAAAATGTTTTGTTCATTTCTATTCAGTACCGTTAATACAATAATTAGTTTACAGGTGGTGCTACAACTTATTTTAAAGGCTCAAGTGATCGAGTCACTTTAGTAGCAGCAGAAGATGCATTTTTTTTCTTTTCAAACATATTCACATCCGTGAAAAAAGGCCGTGACGGCAATTTAAACAACTTACTCTATCCAACCAGAAGGCACAATTTTAATTTTTGTATAAAGTTACAGAAGCAAGAGAAAAGAAGTAAGCGCAATGAAGCCAAGCCGAGAAGACACCTATGTTCAAATGTTTGTAAAGCTTATGAGACTTAACTGCGGGGTCATCAGTCCCTAAACTTACAAACTACTTATGAACTACCTTACAATAAAGACGACACAAACATCCATGTCCCAGGGGGGATTCGAGCCGGCCGCGGTTGTCGAGGGGACTGAGGCGCTCCAGTCACGGTCTGCACGGCCACTACGGTCGGGGGTTCGAATCCCCCCTCGGGCATGGATATTTGTGCTGTCCTTAGTGTTAGTTAGTTCGCAAGTAGTTTGTAAGTTTAGGGACTGATGACCCCGTAGTTAAGTCCCATAAGCTTAACAAACAGTTGAACAGTTGGGGATTCGAACCCCCGACGGGGAATGGCCTCGCGCATCGTAGCATAGCGTCTCAATGCGCTCGGTCGCTACGCCGCGGCGAATTCTTGTTCATCAAAGGCTATATATAAAGGAATTTAAATCACTACTGTAGACTAATGGTAATAGTGGTCTGTCTAAATTGAATTGTGCTGTAGTTCTGTCAGCTCAATTTGGATACTGCATGGGGCACCCTCTGCGTGCACAGAAAGAGGCACATAAAAACTTTTGAGTGCAGTTTTATTTTATTTCTTCAAACCTATCTTAGAAATTTTTATGTAATAACTGTGTACTCCCGGATGTGGCCATAAGTACAATTTTAAAAAAAAAGGTATACTTTTGGTTTTCTTCAGATCGTTACAATAGTGCTTTTAATTTAGTAGTCAGTTCCCTTCTGTCTGTTCCTTCAATCCCCTCGCGTGTTACGGAATGCTTATTTTCGTATATTAAGCATTGTGGTTTCCCATCAGGCTTAAAAAATCTTCCTATTAAGCATTAAAAAATGTTACACATAAATCTGAAACTTTTGTGCTCATGCTAAACTTTCGCAAGATAGTCCTATTTGATACGGTTCAGAACGGATATCCAGCGCAGCCAAGAAGACGCGAGAGCGAGCGCTGTCTCTGTCAGACACGGTGAGGCCAGAGTGGTGGGGGGAAAGCACCGGGGTCACACGGCGCGCAAGCACTAAGTGCTCCAGTTGGAGAGGCCTGCCCTAGACCACGCGGTCATTCCGCGCCGCCCTGGGATTAGTCCTAGACAGGACTCATAAAGGAGATGGACGCAGCGCATTTCGCCACAGGTTTGCTTAGCAGTCACCGAAGTGTCATAGTAACTTCAGCAATGGGCACTGCAAGAAAGGCGCCGTGCTTCAGGATGGGCATTTATTGAGCTCCGACTATAGGTGACGAAATTAAAACCACAGTGAAAATCCGATGAAGGTTTGAGCAAATGGGTTACTCCGATTCTCTAGTATGTCCGTGGATCGTGTAGCGCCGCAATTTTCAGTTCTGACTGCACAGCGAGCACGTAAAGGTGCCCAGAACAATAGGTTGTCCAAGTATGACCTCCACGCTCTCATTCGACTTCTTCGTGCTGAAGTGTTCCGCCTGATTCCATACAGCCCGCATGACGTAAGTGTCACGAGTCGTTCGTGATACAGGCAATCACGTAAGTAAGCAAGTATCAACTGATGATCTAGTGCAATGAGTGGATCATGTGAGTGCATAAAATGGTCTAAGAAGAGCAATCCACATCAAGCGAAAAACCATATTATTTTTGGTTTTGTGGCCATCTTCCGCGGCAGCTGTTAAAATTTATTATAAGAGGTATTCGCCTTATGCTGACTGCAATTGAGAGATTTATTTTACACCAGACGCGTTTCGCGTTTTATTTTAAAAGCATCTTCTGTGGTCTGTAAATGATACAAAATGTTTGTACAGTTTGTTTTCGATAGATAGATTAAAAACGGTTTTTAAAAAAACTTTGTGCACGTTAGGCCTATGTGTTTTTAACTTGATATTCGGTCTACTCACGGTGTAAAGAAGACACAACATTTGTGTCATTTACAGACCACAGAAGATGCTTTTAAAATAAAAAGCGAACGCGTCTGGTGTAAAATAAATGTCTCAATTGCAGTCAGCATAAGGCGGATTACCTCTTATAATCAAGAAAAACAATATTGTTGTCAAGCATTGGCCATCTTCACAAAATTATTTGCTGGCCACGTATGTTGGTCCCTCCTGACGTGTTAATAATTCATAACCAGAGAATAACTATACACTAATTTTTCTTGGATGGCGACCGATTGCAATGCACAATGATCTGATATGGTTTTACGTAAGGTAATACTTTACTTAATAAGAAGTATACAACTAGTTTGTTGTCCACATCGTACAATTGATGGAATACATATTTCGTGTTTCGAACTATAAGAGAAGAATAAATTAATGTAGACTGCGAAATTACTGTTGATGGACTGAAATAAAATTATCTGAAATTGTACTTAACGACTTTCTAGTTGGAGATGATAAACAGAAGAAGCCAAAAAATATACTTACATTTATTGATGCATCTACACCTTCTAAGATGACTATTACACTGTTTAGACTTGTTTTAATTTTCGCTTTTGTAGCTCTCGGAAAATGTTTTACCACAAGGTGAAAGAAATTATATACAGAGTGTCACATAAAAGCGCTATCCCTCACGCCCAAGACTAAAGTAGGAATGAACTAAGTAAAAAGGAATACAGAACAGTAAAATTAAAGACATTTAGTTCCCTCCGTATAAGGGATGCTGCAACTTATGGCCATGGGGGTACGTGAGGTGTGCCGGTTTTATGTAAGGCACGCTGTACGATGTTTCAACTCACCTCCATTTTCAAAGAACTCTACATGGTTCTCTGAATTTTTATTTATTTTGTTTGGAAGCTGTCTGCTGGGAACTGCTTTTCTATGAACATTTCATGAATCACCTGACGACAATTTTCTTTATCTCCATCGTACTTTCATTTCTATTTTTATACTTGAAATGAAAGAAAAATGCGCAGATTTAGTTTACCCTCAGACATTGAAGATCAGTAAAGGATGAGAAGCAGGTGTCATTTTGTTTCATGTTGTGATTTGTTTTTTCCTTCTTGGTGGGCTTGTGGCCAGAAACAAGGGATCATCACCTACTGTCAGTGGAAGATCGAAGGAGACACAGGGGTGACCAATATTTGTTCGCTGCAGTCTAATTCAAGCCGGATAACTGTTAATTAGTTTTGTTATTTTATTACTATTGATTGCACACTGTAGTGACTCATAGAATTATAAGCACGTAACAAATATGTTGTATGGACTCATCCCATTAATTTCGACTAACATTTTCGAGTTTTTCCTTATGTGAACAACTAAACATTTCTGACATTTTTTATTCATATTACAGAAATATTAGTAATAGAAGACAAATAAACATATTTTCATAAATGTAATTGAAAAAAATATGCAGAGAAGCTTCCGCTGAAAGCAGGCTAGAGACGTGTGATACTTGTGCTGCAGAAGTAACACCGTACCCCAATAGGTTCGTGCCGGCGCCGACTCGCACCGGGAATATTAAACATATTGAATGTTCAGGTAAGGAAAGACTTTCCTAAATGTTAGTCTAAATTCATGGGATGAGTCCATTATCATCTAATTCTTATGTGAATAAAATTCGATGAGTGACTACAGTGTGAGAACAATAGTAATAAAACAAAAGCGAAAATTTTCAAAAAGCTGTATTTTGTGTATTAGGAGGAGAGGCATCTATAAATATAAGTGGTTTGGGCTTCTTCTTCATTTACAACTAAAAGCCCTTAACAGTAATGCCAGAAAATTTTATTTCAGTCCATCAACAGCAAATTAGCAGTTTAATTTGTTCTTCTCTTCTAGTTCCGATCACTAAATATATATTAGTGCAAAACAAAAAGGCGAAGAACATGAATGCATAACATTTCGAATTCGCGATATGAAGGAGAATATCACACTCTACCGCCACGGCTTAAAAAGACTCCAGAGAGATTTCATTGGTACTTTAGAAAGTCTCAAATTCATCGTGTTAGTGCACACCATGGAGTGACTTTCACAAAATAAAATAAAAATGAAAATAATTTGTAGTTACTTGTACGTTTTGTTAATAAATATCTTGCAAAGCTAAAATTCACTTAAGGTAGGAGCGCACAGAGGGGAACTGCAGGGCAGCGGAGCGGCGCGGCACGGCGCGACCGAATATTCTCTGCACCAAATCTGGCCGTGCCTGAGTGCAGCGGGGCGTAAACAGGAGCGTGTATAGCGAGCCACACACGCCTGACTGCGGGCGCACGCTCCACTGCCGCCCATCACTCTCTTCTTGTTCTCAAAAATTCAACTCAAATGTTTGTATAGCTTATGGGACATAACTACGGGGTCATCAGTCCCTAAACATACAAACTACTTATCAACTAGCTAACACTAAGGACGGCACAAATATCCATGCCCGAGGTGGGATTCCAACCCCCGACCGTAGTGGCCGTGCAGACCGTGACTGACGCGCCTCAGCCCCCTCGGCCACCGCGGCCAGCTTTGTTCTCAAGTTGCTTCGGTGTTTGAGCTGTAACTTACAGCATCTTGTATATCGATTTGAGTAAATTGCCCGTTTTCAGATACTTCGGTTGGTTTTTCAGAGTCTCATCTGAAAGAAAGGAAAATAGACTGAAATATTGATTATCATCCTTTCTCTTGTTACAGATATGTCGCTACAGGAATTTCATTCGGAGCTTTGGTCTTTAGCTTCCGCATGGGAAAAACTATAGCAACAATAGTGTATGAGACAAGTCCATCAATGTGGTTAGAACTTGTTGGCACACATAGAGCACCTTCGTCTCAAGATAAAATGAAGGAAATTGCAGATGAGTACAACAGATTATGGAAATTTCCCCACTGCTTTGGGACACTTCACGGGAAACATTGTAAAATCATTTGTCCAGATCAGTCTGGATCGGCATATTATAATTATGAGAATGATTTCTCTGTGGTTTTACAACCTGTGGAAATCTGAATCAACCGCCACTAGAGCTAATGCCTCAAAGCACAAATCCTTTGCCATACACGTTTTTATTGCTGATGAAGCATACCCAATGAAGACGAACTTGTAGCGGTGCGCGCGGCTGTCCGCCGTCGGGGGTTCGAATCCCCCCCCCCCCCCCCGGGCATGGATGTTTGTATCGTCTTTAGTATGAGGTAGTTCATAAGTAGTTTGTAAGTCTAGGGACTGATGGCCCCGCACTTAAGTCCCTTAAGCTATACAAACATTACAATTATGAAAACCCTTGGAGACAAATGTGCAACATGCGTGTCTCGTCATCAAAAGCCGCGGCGGAGCAGCCGAGCGCATTGAGGCGCTATGCTACTATGCACGAGGCCGTTCCTCCTCAAGGGTTCGAATCCCCCCTCGGGCATGGATGTTTGTGTCGTCTTTAGTATAAGGTAGTTCATAAGTAGTTTGTAAGTTTAGGGACTGATGACCCTGCAGTTAAGTCCCTATGCTTTACAAACATTTGAACATTTCTCGTCATCAAAACAGCATGTCTTTTACACATCGTCATTAGGGATTGTAATGGAAACAGTGACCCACATTAGAATACGGTGGCGAACAGGACAGGAAATGTACATACTGATCTCAGTAGACGAAACAAACATTTCATCACAAGTGGCAAGAAATGTACGAGACATGTTTGTGAACTACTTTTGTCAAAACAGAGAAGAAGAATAAAAATGTTTACTTGCCGATGTTTGCGAATTAATTGTGGAAAAAGAGATTAACACAATAAAAATATTTACTTGCCATCAGTATTGAGCTTCGTTACTATTTTACTCGATATCTTCTTTTGCAACTGACCTATTTTTAAATTGACTGTGACTAGACTGCCAAATTTCTGGCCTTTCTTGTCTCGGCGCACGCTCGAGGAACACAAACATGTTTGCGGTGCCCGCGCACGCTGCTCCCGCCCGCCGCAAGCGCCGCCCCAAACGCTCGCAGCCAGGACACCTCCGTAGCGTCAAATGGGTCTGTGTTGCACGCTGTACGCCGCGCTCACGCTCCGCTTTACGCCACGCTGGGCTTACCCCGCGTCCACACATTGGTACCAACGCTGGCGCCAACATTGGCCAATGTTTTTGAGACAGCGTCCACACATTGGAGCCAATATTCAGTTGAATTCGTCGAGAGCCAACGAAAACATATCTGACGCACAAATCGCGGCCATTGCGGTAACGCTTTTGAGTGTGAATAATTACATTTTGTCATTGTAAACCAAAATTGGAAACATACGTAAAAGATGATGGGGTGTTGTGACACTTCCTACCGAACATTAATTATGGTACGAAATCATTAATTTTTAAAATATACTAGAAGTAAACGATACACAATATTAAAACTTAGACCTGCTACTTTAAATGATTGAAAATAAAATAAAAAAGGAAGAGATGTTTTGGAGGGATGCTATTCTTTTGGTATTACGCTTCGATTTCTTGCTAAAGGAGACAATATTAGAAGCCTACACTTCCCTTTTTAAATAACCATGTAATTGATATTACTAGTAGTGCTTGAAATTTGCAAAACGATATTTAAAACTTGACAGGAAATATTAAGTACTGTACTGTTAATTTAAAAAATTAAATTCAGTAATGGAGTGTGTCGAAAGTCTAGAAAGTTTTTAATTTCATAGTTCGCGCGTAAGTTTTGCTGTGGCATTTCGTTTTTTGAGGTTTCTTTCGCAAGTGAGTCACTTTCTGATACAGTTCTAATATTTACAAAGAGATTTCGAAACTTTAAAATGGCGACGAAGAACGAACGAAGAAAGAAACAGTTTCGAGATGAGCAGACGACAAAGACAGAATGAAACTTGGCGCCAATGTGTGGACAACGTACCCATATTGGCCCAACGTCCTTTGATGTTTGGTCGAAATACCGACAAGCAACGGAGCCGCACCAACGTTGGCGCCAACGTTGGTTCCAACGCTATTTCACCGATCCACACATTGGACGAACACTGTTGGCGCCAACGTTGGGTCCAATGTGTGGATCCGACCTTAGGATAGGCGACTTTTCAGTCGGGGCGACAAAAAAATCGCTGCCGCGGCAGTACATTGTGGTGCGCACACAGCGATAGGAAAATCGCAGCTACTCTCAGTACCAGCGTGGATTTCATCGAAATAGCTTGTCTGGTGGCGCTTATACTACGAAGAAGAGCGAGAAAACAGCGCAAATGTCGTTACTGGGTACATAAGATTGTAAGTCAAAGGCTACTGTAAGGCCAGATTTACAAATTACACGAAGAGTTACAAAACCACTCAAATAAATTCTTTCAATACTGTCGAATGAGTAAGGATAGTTTTGATACACTGCTTCAAGCAGTATGCCCGAATGTAACAAAACAAGATACGACATGGAGGAAGCGTGTACCACCTCAGGAGTGCTTACCAGTAACTTTGAGGGTAGCACACATTATTTCATTCAATAGTTTTTATTGCCCTTTTACGTTATTCATCAGATGCATCAAGAAAATCATTTCATTCGACAATTGTTGTTATCATTTTACGCTACTGATGAGATACATCAAGAAAATCGCACGCCGGCCGAGGGGACTGAGGCGCTTCAGTCACGGTCTGCGCGGCCACTACGGTCGGGGGTTCGAATCCCCCCTTGGGCATGGATATTTGTGCCGTCCTTAGTCTTAGTTAGTTCATAAGTAGTTTGTAAGTTTAAGGACTGATGACCCCGTAGTTGAGTCCCATAGAATATACAAACATTTGAACATTTTTTTGAAAATCGCACGATTGCCTTTTGCAAGGCTGTGAGCCTGTAGGAATAAGGGCTGATGCGTGTGGTATGCAAAGAAAAGGGGTTATTTTGCGAACTACTTTGTGACTCCACAAGGATCAGTACCTTGGCAATATGAAAGAATTTAAACTGTTATAATTGTGATGTCTACATGAATGAATAAAATAAGTGAAACATGAAATACCTTTGTTATTCTATTATTTTCTGGCCAAAGCCCAGTTCCTAATTAGGCTGCAGCATACTTCTCCCTATAGTTTATCTTTCCTATTGCGATCACTGTACATTCTTTTAATTTCCTGTTGTAGAGAACTGGTCGCTTTTCTACTTCTGTAATTAGTCTTTCTGAATCGACAACACAACCTACAATGTCATCCGTAGAAAAACTCCCGTTATCAGACATGCTGCTGGCGCACTGAACTTACTTGTATGCAACACAGAGCGGGAGTGACTGAGAAATCGCGTCGCTGGTGCGCGCGGCCCCGTGCTGTTGCCTGTGATTCATTCCACACCTGCGACAATCGCGTCGCGCGTGAAATAGGGCCGGTTGCGTCTTTTAAATCGCCGCTACTTTTTTGACGCGTGTGTGCGCGCTCATATTACAGCCACCGCGTTCCATTTTGCGACAAATAAATCGCGCGACGGAAAATCGCCAGTGCGCGCCTGGCCTTGGGCCACAGCCGCCCAGCTTCCCCCACCATTCCTCGTTCTAATGGATCAGCACGCACTAGGCGACAGCGGGACTGCGCTGCGCGGCAACTTTGACCAACTGAGCAACTCTGTAGCGCCGCGTAGTTCCGTTGCCGCTAGTGCGATATGGCAAGCGTTGCGACACTGCTAGTCATTCCCATCGTAACTCTGCTGCAAAAGAAACGAAAATTTGTTTACAACAATGGCATCGGACGAGGAAAAGTTAATGGTATGTGTAAGATTTAAGTGACCTTCAAAATGAACATTATCTTATATATTAAAAGAATCTACGAAAACTGAAGTCAATCGGCCAGACCAAACTCCCCGGCCGATTTCCTTCATTTTTGTTAAAAACGAAAGGTATTCATCCACAGATTTGTCAGCAAGTATCAGAAGTTACATAACTCTCGCCTTCCTTTTTCTATACTCAAACACGATGTCCTTCTGTATATTTCTTATGGGGATGTCCTTGCTGTAAATTAAAGTCAGTAGGTCAGGCCGTTCTATCCGACCGATTTCCTTTATTTTTGCTTTAAACGAAACGTATTCATTCGCAGATTTGTCATCAAATATCAGAATTAACGTTTATCCACACTTTATTTTTATTCAAACGCGGTATCCTTCTGTCTTTGCACTGAATATTTTATTATGATATCTTCGGTTATAATAAAGGTATGCTGATCTTTTTGACCTAACAACAGTCGGTGGATCAAGCTCTTTCATTTGTGCTTTTAAACACTTGCATTGATTGATTCTGAAGAAAACAATGCGTGAACATTCATCTTTGCTCCCATTTTTCCCCAACTTCTTTGTTATTCCACTAACGGTGGAAAGTATTCGGACAGGTCCTCTAGTTATAATGAACAGTACAAGAAAAAACAACATTTTAAAAGAAATTGCCAAGGTATTGGGAGTACAGGGTGTGTGAAATTCGTATTTTTTTTTATATTGGTTCAAAATATTTATTTTCGTCCAAATGAATTTTTTTTTAATTGTGTGAAAGTGACTCCATAGTTTGTACTAACAAGATGAACTTATTATAAGACATTGTAAAGTACGTTTGAAATCTCTTTTGAGCCTTTTTAAGCCGTGGCAAAAGTGCGTGATATTCTTCTTCTTCATATCGAGAATTGGAAATGTTATGCAGTCATAGTCTTCGCCTTTTTGTTGCTTGTTTTTTGCTTCAGCCTTTCTTCTTCCTTACATAACAAAGAAATTATTACTACTTCCATGCCGCTATCGTCCATTGCACTCGAAGGTTATCCAACGAAACATAGAAAATTTGCCGCGTGTTGCCGCGCCGCTGCAGTTGAGACGCGGTATACCACACAGAGCCGCGCCGCTGCAGTGCAGTTACGCTCAGTGCGGTGGTACCTTAAAGCTACCCTGTACTCCCAATTTCTTTCCAAATGTTACTTTTCCTTTTACTATTCATTGCAATATTCATTTTGTAGATCATATAACTCTGGGTATTTACTTACACATACAATTAACTTTTCCTCGCCCAATGACTTCGTTGTAAAAAATCGCACTGACGTGTTTTACGGCCCACTTTAGATTTGTAGTTTTATAAGTTTTTGCTAACATTTTGGACCAAAATAATAATTTAAATAAGGGTCGTTCTGATCATTGCGGTCACTGATGGTATTTGTTCACTTTTTTTTATTACAGAGGGCGTTGAGCCCCCTGACCGGGCGCGCTGAGCCACGCCGCCCGGCAATAGTTAACAGTTAGGATTTGAGTTTCTTAATCTCATACTATTTATGGCCGTTGTTAACTAATGCTAATATGGCATTTGTAGACACTAGATCATCGTTTATCGTACGAAGAACGACGTGTTCAAAATGTTCAAATGTTTGTATAGCTCATGGGACTTAACTACGGGGTCATCAGTCCCTAAACTTACAAACTACTTATGAACTGGCACAAATATCCATGCCCGAAGGGGGATTCGAACCCCCGACCGTAGTGGCCGTGCGGACCATGACTGGCGCGCCACAGAGCGCTCGGCCACCGCGGCCGGCAAGAACGGCGTGTTTTTGTTAATTCTCCAGTGTGCCATTGCTTTGAAATGACAACGTGTAAGTTACAATAAGAAAATCATCAAATACGCAACGCAAGATGGTGTATGCCAGAGAGAATTCTGGGCGAGGAATGTCACGTGACATCTGCGAACCGGCCGCGGTGGAGTAGCCGAGCGATCTAAAGCGTCTCGCTGCGGAGCGCGCGGTTGCTCGCCGTGGAGGTTCGAGTCCTCCCTGGGGCATGGGTGTGTGTGTTTGTCCGTAGGTTAGTTTACCTAGGTTTAAGTAGTTTGTAAGCTACGGACTGGTGACCACGCAGTTTGGCCCGATAGATCTACAAACATTTGAACATTTTAAATCTGCGAACGGCTGGTTTTCGTTAATTCAATGGAGGGTGTCAAAACTCCGTTATTTTTGCAAATATCTCTCAAACGATACGTGATATGAAAATAACATAATGGCGGCCTACAATTATGTCTATAAAATTTGGTGCTGATCGGTTGAACGGTTCGTCTTAAAAACAGGGAACACGTTACGGACAGACATTTCAAAATCGCCGTCATTTTTGCAAATATCTCTGAAACTATGCAAGATATGAAAAAAAGATAATAGAGCAAGGTTGTAGAGAATTTTACCCTCTACCAATTAGGTTATTCACTTTTGGTGTCAGATCCTCGGTTCGTTTGCAATTACAACTATCTTACAAACGGCTTTTTTTGGTATTACTACCGTATTTTTTGTACGCAAAATTTGAAAAAGGGAGGTTCTGGTCTCTGGCGGCCTGCAATTATGTCTATAAAATTTGGTGCTGATAGGTTGAACGGTTCGTCTTAAAAACAGGGAACACGTTACGGACAGACATTTCAAAATCGCCGTTATTTTTGTAAATATCTCTGAAACGATACGAGATATGGGAAAAAGATAAGAGAGCAAAGTTGTAGAGAATTTTCTCCTCTACAAATTCGGTTATTCAATTTTTGTGTCAGATGACTGGTTTAGCCATTATTTTCATTTAAATTTCGAGCTGTCAAAAGACGATCGCAAAAGGCCCACTTTTTGTGTTACTACAATAACCTAAAGTGGGCCAAAAATCGTTTCGCTTGCAGCAGAGATACGATGGGAATGCCGTGCAGTGTCGCGACGTCTGCCATACCGCACTAGAGGCAGCGGAACTGCGCAACGCGACACGGCGTGTAGCGATAGGGATGGGAGTGTGAGGCGCGGCGACTCGAGCGCATCGAGAAATTTCTCCAGCTGCCGGCGATCGCGCAGTTCTCGAGAAGCTGACGACAAGCGGCGCTGCGGCGCGTGCCGCTGTGCGGCGGTCGACTGGGGCAGCGCGACACGCCACGCCACGCTCTGCGGTTGTTTGTGACGCTCGCAGCTCGCTGTGATTATCATTTAAATACGGGCACTGGTCACATCAAAAACCAGAGTCACGGAGCTGGCAGTACTTTACCGAGGATGAAGACGTCTGTTGCAAAGTTCCGTAGTGTAACAAAAGATACAACAGGCATGATAAGACATTTAATATTACACATTATATGTAGCAATCAAACAGATACGTTCGCGGATACAAGAGTGCATTCGTATATTACAGGTCAGACAAATTATTACGTAGCTATTGTGTATGTTATCCATTCAAACTACATTAAAAGGAAATTCGGTAAAAAGGCTGGATAGTGCCTCAAACAGCCCGATAGTGTCGGAAAAGTGTAATTCTTAATTTAGCTGCAATAACGTGCAAAATGCCTCAAAATTAACACTTTTCAAACTTTTGAACAGAGGTTTAAGCTGAAATAAGGACGGAAGCTTAGGTACATAACTCTGGCTAATACTATAAGCTCTGCCGAATATTTTTCTACAATTACTAAATGTAAGTAAGGAGATTTTCGGTGTAACTTGTTGTAGCATTTTTCTCTTATATAAGTATCAATACATGCGGAATCCATATTATACTCCGTTCACTCTGAAGAGGCGGCTCAAGGTCATTCGGCCAGCACTTCGCACGTCACGTGATTACCCCCTCCACAGTGCCTTTTCCCCTCTCCCCAGCGCGCCGTCCATCCCTTCTGCAGTTCTACAACAGTGTGGTAGCGTTTCTCTGCGTTTACTTTTAAATTTGCTAGAATGTCGAATCTGAGTGGTATTACGCGTCAGTCGAAGGATATTGTGTATAAAGTGTTTTTTTTTTTTTTTTTTCAAAGCGTTGGAAAACTGCCAAGACAAGATTTGTGACTTTTTCAGAGATACTAAAAAGCAACCGCAGAAGCCTGTCAGGTGTCGGTAAGAACAGTGCAACGCATCTGTGAGGAAGCGCATAAAAGTGTAATCGAAAATGAAGATATCCTAGGGCCAAGCTTTTCATCTCCAAGAAAAAACATTACTCGCCAAAAGCCTGTCACAGAATTGGACGATTTCCAAAAAGACGTAATCCGCCGCTCAATCCAAGAATTTTACGATAATGGTGAATACCCAACACTTAAAAAACTTAAAGATGTTTTAAAAGATAAGATAGACTATGCAGGAGGTATTACATCTTTGCATACAATTGTGAGAAAACTTGGCTTCAGATACAGAAGAGCTAATGACGGTCGAAGATTTTTGATGGAGAGAAAAGATGTTGTAGTCGCAAGAGCCTCATTTTTTAAGAAGAATGCTTGAAATAAGGAATGAATATCATCCTCGATCTATCATTTACATCGACGAAACATGGGTAAATCAAAACCATTCTTAAAGTTTTATCTGGCAGGATTCTAAAAGAAACGGTGGTCTAAAGGTCCTGTTAGGTAAAGGATCACGTCTGATAATCTGCCACGCCGGTTCGGCCAAATATGGTTTCATAGAGGGGGCAGAATTGGTGTTCCAGTCTAAAAGCGGTGTTGATTACCACCAAGAAATGAATAATACAGTCTTTAGGGAATGGTTTACTGATCTCCTTCGAAACCTGGAAGAAGGATGTGTGATAGTCATGGATAATGCAGGCTATCATTCCATGTTTAAAGAAAAAATTCCCAACTCAAGTTTCAAGAAAGCCGATATTTTGGAATGGCTGCAAAGCAAAAGCATACCTCATGATCCCACACACACGATAGCCGAATTGCTTTGCACTGTCAGGCGACACAGCAGCAGTTTTAGGCGATATGAGCTTGATGATCTAGCTACAGAAATGGGACATGAAGTAATACGGCTTCCTCTTTATCACTGTCAGTACAATCCCATTGAACTGATATGGGCTCAAATAAAGCGAGAGATAGCAGAAAAGAATTCTACATTTAAAATTAGAGATGTGAGAAAATTACTGGAGGACGCCATTAAAAACGTGACAATAGAAGATTGGCAGAAATGCGTTGCCCATGCGGAGCGATTGCAGGAAGAAGACTTTGCGAAAGAAGGACTTAGAGGTGAACAAATTCAGAGGATTTTAATAAATCTACGTGACGATAGTGACGAGACTTCCAGTGATGACGAAGATAGTGAAGCTGATGTCCGCTCACCGTAGTTTCTGTTTGGTGAGTTACATATAACTATTTCACTATTTCACTTTATTAATGTAATTATTTTCAGGTAATAACCTCTGGAGTGATGTACATAATTTACATATCGCAAGGAACGAAATGAAGGTCACTAAAATGTGATAGATTCATTTTAAAAACCGGCAGTGCGTATTATTGTTGGCGCGTTGTCTAAGCGGGCTGCCTGCGCAGTGTGCTGGCTAGGGAGTAGGGGAGGGAGGATGTAGAGTGGGGTTACAGCTGCGTGACCTTGAGCCGCCTCTTCAGAGTGAACGGAGTATAGTTTTTGGTGACAATTTCTTGTTTCGTGTAAGATACGTGTTTTAATAATGATCCTATGATTTTTGCTTCTGCGAAACATTCTAATAATAATAATAATTCATTTTCTTCCTTGCACGTACGGAAGACAGCGATTACGACTGCTCTGTCGTAATGTTTCCCCGTACTTTCGCTCAGTCTCCACGGAGCGCAGCACTGTCGACAACTTCTCGAGAGTACTCGAGAATTTCTGGGGAATTTGCCTTAGCGTCGCGCATTTCTCACAGCCCATCCGTACCGTGTAGCGGCAGAGTTGGCCAGTTGGTCAACTTTGGCTTGCAGTGCTGCGCAGCGCAGCGCCGCTGCCGCCTCGTGCGTGCTGCCCCATTCCATTTCAGGTAAAGAATATTTATTTGACCGCGTCGCTCCCCTGCAGTGCAGTTCCGCTCAGTGCGGTCGTACCATCCTGAACTAAGTTACGCCTGGGGCCTAGGCTGCCAGTACTTCTTCTGTGTAAGCTCGGTCTCACGATCACGGTCACAACACTCTACCACTCAACACTCTACCTAAAATTGAAAGAAAAATTTATAAAAAAAAAACTCATATTTTTAATGATTAATATTTTTACACGTTTTTGTTGCTGCAAAACAAAACATCCTGCACGAAGTTATCTCTAAAATGTTTAGCCCTACCAGTTTTAGTGTTAAAATTACGTAAACGTTGCGTAATTTTTCAAGCGCAACAGATTGTGTGCGGAGTAGCTCTAGGACCATATTTCAGATTTCAGTGAACTACCATTTCAAATTATTAATACCATGGACGCTGCTTTTTAATAAATTATTTAATACGACAGGCCTGCTTCGGCGCGAATGCCAACGTCAGGTGTATTGTAAAATACAAAGATGGGTATATTATTTAATTGAAGTACGTAATTGTACTTTATACATACATTGGTAGCTCTTCTTACCCATGTAAGATCGCTGCTTTTATAGGTTCTTATTTACATATGTAAAAGAACTGTTGTTATAGCTCTTATATAGCTGTATATATACTTTTTTTAAAAAATAATTCTTATGTTGTCGATGTTTGACAGCTATTTTGACAGATCTGTCAGCGATATTACAAGTTTACAATGCAATTATTTCTTTGCTATTATTTGAAGCATATCTGTCAAAAGAGAATCAGCGATCTTACAAGGGTAATAACAGCTACCAATGTATGTATAAAGTACAATTATCTTCTTAAATTAAATAGTATACCCATCTTTGTATTTTATAGTACACCTGACGATGGCATTCACGCCGAAACAGGTTTGTCGTTTTAAATAATTTATTAAAAAGCAGGGTCTTTGGTATTAATAATTTACAATTTCTCTAAATGACATATACGACGCAGCGGGCTCAGAAGATTATAAATGAACTACCATTTATTTCGAAGTTGAGCGTCTGTTGTTGATAGAGATATATAACAATAACTAAAACCATTTTTAACAACCTCATATCCTTGTATTAAGCGTAGAAGCGATTTTCGTAAATGTTAAACTTACTCTCTTTATTGCACGTTGATTTCAGTTGTCAGTTTAATGGAAACATTTGTACGAAACGCGGAAAAAATGATTGATTAATAAATACATTAGCTCTCGCTGTATTCCGGTTGCAATGGACTGCCATGATCGATAAACGGCGATCGACGATGGCCTCGCATTCATGGGGTTTGCCGGCAGCGGCGGCCGAGGGGACTGAGGCGATCCAGTCACGGTCTGCACGGCCACTACGGTCGAGGGTTCGAATCCCCCCTCGGGCATAGATATTTGTGCCGTCCTTAGTCTTAGCTAGTTCATAAGTAGTTTGTAAGCTTAGGGACTGATGACCCCGTAGTTAAGTCCCATAAGCTATACAAACATTTGAACATTTGATTCATGGGGTTTGCCGCTGTTTCTATTGCTTTTTATTGTTTCCGCAGCTACTCTTCGAAGATACATAGGAAAGGTTTGCTAATATTGTTTTTACCTAGTTACCTAGTTAAATGATCTCTTAAAGTAGAAGTTACTTTGCACTTTATGTATAGGAAATCGCATTACTACGTTTCGGATGGCCGACAGTATTGAATGCACTACGAATAAAGTGTAAGTTTTACTGGTGCAATAGATCATTTCTAGTCTCCAACCATTCAGTCTTCATGGTTCACTTAAAGCCCATAAATCCTCTTTCGCTGGCCTAAAATTTAAGAAGCGCTATTCACAGGGAAAAGAATGGGTCCGTTTGCAGCATTTTACAATATCTGCCTAACACTGTTATCGGCTCTTTTAAGAGCTTCCGTTTCTGGTTTCATACTACAACATATTCCTCACTTAACAGTGTTTAGTTTTCCGCTCAATTTTTCGCTCTTCTGTAATGTTTGGCAGTGTTCCGTGCTTTTGGGGCACATTGCTTCCACGGACAGATCAGTGTGGCCACGATGTTATGCGTAGGTGAGTGGAAACAATAGAAACGAGGTGGTCGCCAAAAAGGACTTACTAAGCGAGAAACGCCGATATTAACAAACGTAGTAATTAAATTACACTACCTGTATATTTTAATGATACATCATTTCGTGCCTTCCACAGAACGTAACTTTGTAAAATTAGTTCCAAATAAAAGTCTCAGTTTTATTTGAGATTACGCTGTGCTCGTTTATTCTAGTGATGTGTCACTTTCTGTCTTGCACGTTATGTCCATTTAAATACACGATTTTTATATTAATTAAAAGCCTTACATTTTTTCAATAAATGAAATATTTAAATCAGCTAATTCCAAGGGGCAGGCGCGGATGGAGATTTTATGGAATGGGGAAGGTCACCATCTCGGCTTTCGGTTTTGAGAGGGTCATGATTCGGAATAGTAATTTTGTGTGGAATGAATAGAACAATAACAACAGCAATACTGTAATAATAATAACGTGAAAATATAAATATTTTATTCTGATGTGTGGATCATGACTCCAACGCCTCCAAACTCCCCCCGCCCTTGGACGCTCGCTTGACGATGGGCGGCATTGTAAGGCCGTCCGCACACTGGACACTGCCGGCCGCGGTGGCCGAGGTGACTGAGGCGCTCCAGTCACGGTCAGCACGGCAACTACGGTCGGGGGTTCGAATCCCCCCTCGGGCATGGATATTTGTGCCGTCCTATTTCGTAAGTAGTTCATAAGTGCCGGCCGCAGTGGCCGAGGAGACTAAGGCGCTCCAGTCACGGTCTTCACGGCCACTACGGTCGGGGGTTCGAATCCCCCCTCGGGCATGGATATTTGTGCCGTCCTAGTTTGTAAGTAGTTCATAAGTAGTTTGTAAGTTTAGGGACTGATGACCCCGTAGTTAAGTCCCATAGACTTTACAAACATTTGAATAGTTCATAAGTAGTTTGTAAGTTTAGGGACTGATGACCCCGTAGTTAAGTCCCATAAGCTTAACAAACAACAACACTGGTCACTTGGCACTCGTCGCGGGCGCGATTTTCCTTCAGTCAGCTCGCGACTTCCAACAGGCAGCTACAAAACGGTGTTGGTTATTCCCTCCAATAATTACCCGTAGAATGGACAGTTCTAGTGATTAGGGGGACACTGTCATGTTTTACTGGTACAAGAAAGACACAATGACTGTTATGGGTGCATCCGTACATAGAACGGAATTTTCATCATCGGTTGTTCGTTGGTACTAAAGAACTGCAAGAGACTGAAATAAAATTTTTACCATTCTACAAAATATAAATTACGTGGCTTGAAAAAACTGGATACGCCCTAAACTAGTCGCCAATAAAAGAAGTAAGTAAACATCCGCAGCTCTGGGTGAGATATAAAAAAAGGTCTTTTCTTGAATATTTGCGATCTACAAGACACGACATACTGAAAATATTGATATATGATGCACTTATTTGGGCTCTAAAGTGTTCTATGCACTGGAAATACAGAAAAAATACACGGTAAATTACCTCCATGACGTACGATCCGCTCGTCATGCTCGAACTTTCACGTGCACTGCAGGTCCCAAGAGACGAGCGTCGCTCGCAACGACATCGAGACGACTACGAGACGCGTACAAATCGCCCCGTTGACGGCCTCCCATTTACTTACGTTGGCAGTCGGATGGGGCCGGAATCGCGTCGAGACAGCACCACCTAGAGAGAAGGCCGCGGCGCTCTCGTGTGACGTCAGGCAGAGTAGGTTGCGCGCGCATAGCTGATTGGCTCGCTGCTTCTGCATAGTGGGCCGTGCCCCAGCGGCTACCCAGACAGCTATGCGCGCGCAACCTACTCTGCCTGACGTCACACGAGGGCGCCGCGGCCTTCTCTCTAGGGGCCCCTTTACACGCTCCGACATGCATCAGACGCAGACCTTGTTTGCGCAGACATGTCGGAGCGTGTAAATTCCTCATCGACGGATGATTTGATCTGCGCTACTGGTCGGTGTCCGGCCTGCACAACCTCTGGCACGGTTTGAAATCACACAGATGGTACTCAGACAAGTCGGAGCATGTAAACGATATCGCAGACGAATTGCACAGTCAATTGTTGCTGTAGCCAGCGTACAGTGTAGTATTGTTGTTGTTGTTGTGACAGTGAGGACACTAACGTAACAATAAAATTTAAGAGCAGCATAATTTCTGCCTATTGCTAGAAACCGCAATGTCACTAAAAGTCTCTCATAAGCACTTATTGACTTTCTTATTACACTGTCATCTCTCTTTATATGTGGTGTGACGTGTTCTAAAAGCACAAAAAATGTTTCCTCATCCATTCGTAAATAATTTAACTAGTTATCTTTTACGAATTTTAGTTCTTTTAAAAGATTTATGTGTGAGAGTGATAAACATTTTAATAGTCAATCCTTGACACACTTTTTACGTTGTGGCCTCTTTTTTTCTTCCAATTTTATTGCTGTGGACAGCAGTATTGTTTTATAAGCAAATTTACTGAGTTTGCCCATAGACTGAGCAGAGATTTACCAACGGTCGGAACGTGTAAATGCAACAAAAATGCGCAGACGGTCGTTGCAAAACTAGTCTGCACCGACATGTTGTAGCGTGTAAAGGGGCCCTAGGTGGTGTTGGTCGAGGACGAGTCGCAAGCGCGACGAGTGCGAATCGACCCGTATGAGGACGGCCTAACTTTTTCGTCCGGGGCGAGGTTGATGCTAGAGCAGGCCCTACATCCATCTCCCTGTTTCTGTCATTACCTATCCCCGCTCTCTGCCAATCTCTTTCTGTCCCCTCTAGCTGTTTATCACCTCCCTTCCCTTTTTCCCTGTACATGGCCGCGGTGGAGTAGCCGAGCAGTCTAAGGCGCCTCGCTGCGGAGCGCTCGGTTGCTCGCCGTGGAGGTTCGAGTCCTCCCCGGGGCATGGGTGTGTGCGTTGTCCTCCGTTTAGTTTACCTAGGTTTAAGTAGTTTATAAGCTACGGACTGATGACCACGCAGTTTGGTCCGATAGATTTACAAACATGTGTGTGTTCCCTGTACATGAGTATATCTGCCAAATTTCATGGAGATCGGTGAAACGGAGTCGGAGTAAGGTACCCTCCTCACTGAACTACATCAAATTTCATGCAGACCTTGTCTTTCTTTTGTTTTGAAGGGTGAAGTGTGCAAAATTACATCCAGATCGGATAAAACTGAATAGTGGTGTCAAAGTATTTTATAAAGTATCTTCCGCCACGTATAGTACAAAATATTTTGTAGACAGTGCCGTTTTTCTTGTTTTGACGGTCACGTATGAAAATTTTGTCGCAATGCGATGAACAATATGACAGCTCATAAAATGTGAATGTAATACGAAGTTATCAAAATTACCAATTTAAATATTTCGATTTTTCAGCGCCACCAAACGGGTCGAATTGTGAATCTAAACCACCCACATAAAATAACATCAAAATCGGCCCAGCAGTTCGGAAGTAGTTCAGTGACGTACAGTTGCTTCAACACCTTTGCGTCGTGTCTTTTTGATACACGCGTTGTTCAGGTAATATTTATTTGGGGTATTTTACTGAAAATTATTTGATAATAACTGACGTCGTAGGTTGTGGAGGCGATTGGTTCATAAAAGCAGTTTTCAGGCTCAACATTTATTCATAGTGTATTTGTTATGAAACAGTCTACATAAGAAAAATACATAAATTAAAACCTTATAGCTTGTAAGATATTGTAAGATATCTTACAAGTTGTGATGTTTTTATATTCAGACTAAGTGCTATGTTGCACGCATTATTAAATCTCCATTTTTTTACGTAAGATGACCAACTGATAAGAATTTGATATGACCAGATGATGGCGGCATACTCCACCGAAACCGGTAGTCACTAAATAATAAGTATTTTTCGATCTTGGCATTTCACTTTTGAAAAATATTAATGAAAATTATTTAAATGCAAACGTAGGCTTCCGCGGCTGTTTTCATTATCAATAGGATTCTTCCGGGTATGAGACCGCGTCGTCATTTTATAAACTCTACCGACGTTTCGGCCACTGTTGCAGGCGGCCTTCATCAGGGTCTGTATCTGACTGCTGAATGTACGATCGCTTGGGGTTTATATATCAGCGGATGAGGGAGAGGAAGGGGGGACGTTGGTTTTCCTTCATTGGTAGTTACATTATTGCACGCCATTGGGGGAAAGAGGCGTCGATGTTTGGTGTTTCAATGGGCTGTTTTTCATATGATTGGAGGTTGCATTCTTCCCCCTTATTGGTCAAAATTGTTCATTGTGTTCACGATCACTTTCATTGGCAGTTAAAAAAAAAAGTTCAAATGTTTGTTCAAAAAAATGTCCAAATGTTTGTAAATCTATCGCACCAAATTGCGTGGTCATCAGTCCGTAGCTTACAGCAAGGCGCTTTAGACCGCTCGGCTACTCCACCGCGGCCGGTAGCTTTCGTTGAGATTGTTATGAGCAATTGAAATCAGCAATCGTTCTCGTGAGTTGCTATTATTTTGACTTTGTATGGAGAATAACTTGGTTGGGGTATGATGCGACCCCACCACACAGTTTACGAACGAACTCGACTGATGACCCCGTAGTTAAGTCCCATAAGCTTAACAAACATTTGAACATTTTTTGAACAAACATTTGAACGTTTTTTTTAAACTGCCAATGAAAGTGATCGTGAACACAATGAACACGTGAACAAAATGAACACGATACTGGATACTCAAGATTTGCTTACCTAAAGGATTTTTCAAGGCAAAAGTGTGAGATGTTACTTAATTTATAGGTTAGTCAATACAAAATTACCTAGAGAACTGAGTGGTTCTTCGGGACCTGTTATCAGTGCCATTGCCTTCTTCCACTGCGAAATGTCGGTCCATTGAAACGGAAGGGGTCTGTATAAACTGCAAAGAATATATTTTAGGAACCAACAGGCACTCTACCTCTTTTGAGTGTGTGAATGAATGAAAATTTCCTAAAATGTTAAAATGTTTGTTAAGCTTAAGGGACTTAACTGCAGGGTCATCAGTCCCTAAACTTACAAACTACTTATGAACTACCTTATACTAAAGACGACACAAACATCCATGCCCGAGGGGGGATTCGAACCCCCGACCGTAGCGGCCGTGCAGACTGTGACTGGAGTGCCGCAGACCGCTCGGCCACTGCGGCCGGCCAGAATTTCCTCATGTTCATGGTTTGTAAAATTACGTTAAATTGTAACTTACCTAATTAATCTGTTTTATTTTATATTTTGTATACTAATGCACATAACGGAACTGCTGTTAATTACCGAATTAAAGTTTTAAAGACTTTTCAGTGATTAATAAGTACTTTGGAATTTGAAGCTGCGCTAACGAGGTATTAATATTGAGACAGGCCATTGGTATGTTAAAATTTTGTAAAGTTATTTTGATGTCAATAAATACCAAATAGCACTGGGTATAGTACGTGTTCATTGCTTTATATTTAGATTAAGGCGACCAACTTGTTCAAAACTCAATGCGGGATGGGGAGGAGGACTAAGATCACGTGACTCATTGTGCCAGTTATTCTGAAACTGGGAACGAAATTTAGGCGAGCAGAGTAGGCCTACTCATTTACTTTTAAAGTAACACATCTAACATGAGTGTTATTTTATTCTTAATTTTTAATCTTTATTTACAGTTCATAAATATTTTGATACTCCTTTTTTGAATTTTAGAGTCTGACAATTTTTACATATTCTTTCTCCGTTACGTTTTACCGATCACCTTCGTTGTCTCTACTACTTTTATTTGTTCCAGCTCTTAGAGTATCATACTCCACACATTTTGATAAGTAACTTATTCCATCCAAAAAATTATGTTTTGCAATTACCTCTGATTAAAGTTGATAAAAACTACTTTTTAAAACCATTTGAAATACTCGTTTTTACAAGTTATTTCAATGAAGTGTGGAGATAAATTGTGCCTTACTACACGAAATGCTCACTCACTTTCGTTCTTGCATTTTCAAAATTTCACCACCTTTTTATTCTTGAAGGAATTCAGATGAATGCTGATATTGTATTTGCATATCAGATTTTAAACATAACATTACATCACTTTTGCTACCTAGCACCGGAAAATATTCCATTACAATTAATGAAACGTACTTAAGAAGGCACAGAAAATATGCCAAAAATTCTTAATAAGTCATCCTGTCACCAAATGCAATACCAGGTTAAAACAAAAACAACTTCCACTGCTAGCAAATTGGTCATTTTGAAATAGACAGATGATGTGTATGGTTTTATTTGTATTTCATGACAGAAGTTTTATTCGTAGATGATGCATTGTGAAGTTAACTTGCAAGCAGTATGACATAGCGTGCCGTACAGAAATAGTTTTGGCTTGTGTTCTTATACCAACAATTTTAAAATTGCATGAATGCGGGACGCTTTTGCCATTTTAATTATCCCAATGCGGGACAAAGAGTCCAAATGCGGGACTGCCCCGCAGAATTCGGGACGGTTGGCCGTCTTAATTTAGATGCCCGTCTAGAAACTGCGATAATAATGTGGGGTATGTAAATATCTTATGAAACAGTTTACATTCACGACACGTACTGAGGGTTTCGGCCGAAACTAGAAGAGGAGCCGAATATTCTGTTACGCTTTAGTCCGCAAATCATGTTTCGGTCGGACTCTAGATAAAGCGTTTTTTCATTGTAAACATAAAAGTATGTGTCTCTGAGCACAGTACGTTGTCCGAGTCGTTGAACAAAGTAGGGACGAACTGGGTCTGCAGCGCGCGCGAGAC
Organism: Locusta migratoria; assembly: GCA_026315105.1. Taxonomy (NCBI): domain Eukaryota; kingdom Metazoa; phylum Arthropoda; class Insecta; order Orthoptera; family Acrididae; genus Locusta; species Locusta migratoria. The sequence continues at coordinate 365,471,847 of CM048755.1, forward strand.
GCTTCTGTGCGGTCGCGTAAGATTTGGGCGCGCGGCGGTGCGGTGTAGTCCGGCACGTACGCTCGATACGGCGTCCGAGGCGCGTGTGCTCGGTGGCGGTGGCGGCTGCCGCAGTGAGGCACTCTGGGTCGATGCTATTCGCGCGCCGCCCAGTGTCGCGTGACGCAACACGCAGCAGCCGCACTGGCGCAGTAGCCGCTGCGCCTGGCCCCAGTTGACGCCAACACAGCGCGGCATGAGGTAAGGCCTGGGACGCGACGCACGCGCGTAGCCTCTTGTTTACCCCGTCTCGTGTGCACCACCTACGTCTGTCCGGCCACGTGCTCCGCAGCGATGTGACACAGCCTGCACTTCCGAAATACTCGTCCACACCGACACTCGGCGATCACTTTGTCGTTCACACGCTGCGCTTCGACTTCGGCTGCTAATGTTCTACAGGGAGATCGGACAGGAACGACACACTATAAGACTGCGGAGGTATATTAGTATGTTATTATACAAGTTTCCGTTTTTATTTGAAGTACTTGTTCCGTGGCGTGCTGCTATTTTCAGCTGTTCAATTGTTACGTAAAGCTCATTGTTCAGGATCATTTTTCAGATGTGACAGTGTTAGGTATAGCGGATTTGTAGTTGTAGAATTTGTAGATTCACCACGTTACAAAGTACTGTAAATTGTTGTAGATCTGTAGGCTTTCCTAGATTGAATCAGTATCCGTCAAATTCATCACAGTAGTAGACAGTGTCACATTGTAAATTTTTGTAACAAATTTTGGTAGCCACCTTCATCAGGGTATCCAACTTTGACTCTTTAACATAATTACGATATTCACTATTATCAATGCAATTCCTCAGAAGCATCGTAAATCATCATATATCGAATTTTATTTATCGATAGTAGGCATTGAAAACCTCTTAGCTCTGTTTTTCCGTATCACGGCAAAGGCGAAAACGGTTTTTTAAAGTGATTCAGATAAAATTGCTACAAGTGTACCTATCGTAGCACGTGTTCCGAGACTTCAAATGCTTCTTCAGAAACAAACATAGTATGTCGCTGCCATTACAAAGCTTTCACTGACATATGAACTGTCGAAGTTTTCATTGCCTACCATCGATATGCTCCCTTGTGTATTGCACAATTACATCAACAAGAGTAAATAAACTTAAAGTAGAATTGCTTTAATAGTATTATATTGGCCTACTCTTTACAATAGTGCTCCAAAACATTGTTACACAATTTTATACCATGACAGTCTACAAATGAAAAGATTTTGTAAACTGTTATTTGTTATTGCTGACAACGCCAGCAACCGCTTACATTTTGAAATTCATTATTTTCTTCTTCTTTTTCATTCTGTCTTCCCTGTGTGAGTAGGTGCGTATTTATGTTATCACTGTGCAAAGAACAGCATTGATGTTTTATCGCTTGTTCCTTGAAACTTTTTATTTCTGTTGAAGCGGCTAGAAAGTTTATATCAAATTTAATAAAATAAAGTCTCTAACAATTTTATGTAAGTTCGATTGTCATATCAACAGAAAGAATGTATGCACTGTAAGGAACGTAGAACAAACATTAGCAATCTGTTTCGCGCAGTATAGTGCTAAATTAATGTGTACCTTACAAATCTGCTGAAGAAGAACCATTTAAATTTCTAAACGCGAACACTTATTTGTAGGAGATCTTACTACTAATGATAGTGTTTTTATAATTTTTAAGCACTTGCTAGATGACAAATAACACACAGATATACAGCTCTATAGTTGATGTAATTCTACACAATATTTCCACACGCAGGGCTGTTAAAACATCATTCCATGTTTTACCATCTTGAATGTATTTTATTTCGCTTTGTTCTCTAATTCTCTATTTTTGAGTTTCAGCTTACCCAAGAATACTGCTATCTTTAGTACCTCATTTAATTATACTGATAGCATGACATAGCTCACTTGTTTGATGTTCACATGTCATATTTAAACAAAGACGAAAACTCCAGCAGCAATAGCTCATTATTTCCGACCCTTTATATGACCTGTGAACAATACTGAGTTAATGTATAGATCAAAACAAACACTACATTACTGATGGCGCATCCACGCGAACATGAACGTGACAGTCAACTAATGTCTCTTGGCTACCGGTCAACAAAAAAGACGAAAATAGCTGACCCCACAGCTAAGTTGTTGGACTTTCCCGAATGTGAAAACCGAACACCAGGAAACAGTAGTAATCTATATTACAAACCAGACAGTATTATGTCGTTTGTAATTTAAAAAGATAATATTTGAGAAAAGAAAGGAACTAAAAAAAGGTTAACGATAACGATACTTTCATTTTATCTCAACAAGGAGCACCGAAGATTATAGATACTAGTAAAAGTTTATGACCAATGAACCGAATAAACGTTTATATCGCTCTTTAATGCTTAGTTCAACGTAGTTTAGTGTCTTCCTCATTGAAAATATAGTTGGACAAGACAGTGTAGGTATCGGCTAAAAGAAATTACCAGAACAACAGTAGCTCATGACAGTACCGTTCGTTCACTTGTTAGAAAAATTCGTATAACAGTCTCAAATGCAAAACGAACTGGAAGACAACTGAAATGTAACGAACCGAAGTTGTTGAAGAACTGGGAACGTTTTCGCGGCGTCTTTCGAGTTAATGTCGGGGATCGGCACAGAAATGGAACATTGAGGTTGTAATACCGCAAAGGAAGTACACCGTACAAATTAATAAGAAATGAATCTTACGAAATACTATTACTGAAAGAAATAATGCCTAAGCTCTTCATGTTATTTACTTTTCATCCAGATAATTTGATATAAAATTCTAATACAGTTGACAGAAAATTTTCACGTTTCAAGACAACACAAAAATTGGATATGTGATACTGTTCAGACTTGTTTGGATGTTGGTTAAAATGTTGCGTAACTTCACACAAGAGTTTAGAAAACGTTCCGTTAAGAAATTGATTTACATTTTCGTCCACTTCGCGCGTTGCTTTGAAGTGACACACATAACAGACGCCTTGCACTTCTTCAGTACGAGCTACGTCCCGTATAACTTAAAGGCTGTTCTTCGAACAATCATTCGTTAATGCAGCTCCCGTTACCTATGTGGTACCGATTTTACACGATCACTATAAGCAATATTTCTTTGCGTAACACTGGTTTTATGAAATGACTTTATTCTCCCGTCAGACGGATGTAAGGTACATAAACGATTTGGGAGAAAATCAGAGAGCTCTCTTAGGTGGTTTGCAGATGGCGGCATCATTTATCGTCTAGTAAAGTCATCTGAAAATCAAAACCAACTGCAGAACGATCTGAATAAGATATCACTATGGTGTAAAAATTTGTAATTGACTCTAAATAATGAGAAGTGTGAAGTCATCCACATGAGTACGGAAAGAAATCCGTTAAACTTTGTTTACAAGATAAATCAATCGAATGGGAAGGCCGTAAATTCCACTAAGTATCTAGGAATCACTATTACATCAGACTTAAACTGGAAAGAACGCGTAGATAATATCGTAGGAACCGCGAACCAAAGATTGCGTTTTATTGGCAGGACGCTTAAAAGATGCAACAGAACTACTAAAGAGACTGCATACACTACGCTTGTCCGTCCTCATTTGGAGTATTGCTGCCCAGTGTGGGAGCCTTATCAGGTGGGTTTGACGGAGGCCATCGATGAGTCCAAAGAAGGGCAGCTCGTTTTGTATTGTCACGATACAGGAGAGACAACGTTACGGAAATGGAACAGGATCTGGAATTGAATCATTACAACAACGGCGGTTATCGCTGCGGCGAGGTCTACTTACTAAACTCCAATCACCAACATTCTCATTCGAATGCGAAAATATATTGTTGACTCCCATATACATAGGTAGAAATGATCATCAGAATAAAATTACGAGAAATCAGAGCTCGAACGGTGGGATTCAGGTGTTCTTTCTTCCCGCGCGCTATTCGAGAATGGAATGGGAGATGAATAGTATAAAGGTGGTTCGAGGAACTCTCTGCCAGGCACTTAAATGTGATTTGCAGAGTACCCCATGTAGATGTAGAATCATTATTAGCTTAAAACAACTGAGCCAATGCAATGACGATCAAGAAACTAGACAGTATAATAGTTAAAGTACTGGATAAATGAGAGTAAAATCTATGCCCGGCTATCTTGATGTACCGCTTACCAGAAACACACGTCGGGGGGGCTGCGGCGCGCCAGTCACGGTCTGCGCGGCCACTACGGTCGGGGGTTTGAATCCCCCGTCGGGCATGGATATTTGTGACGTCTTTAGTCTTAGCTAGTTCATAAGTAGTTTGCAAGTTTAGGGACTGATAACCCCGTAGTTAAGTCCCATAAGCTCTACAAACATTTGAACATTTGAAATGCCCGCAACGGTGTCTCATCATCGCATACTGAGTTCGAGCTGCAGTTCCACCTGCAATGGCTTGATCCTCGATAGGGCAGTAAAACCAACGCTACTTGTTTCGTCTTGTTTCAGTAATGAAGAACAATCTGTAAGAAGACACAACTAAATTAGGATTCAAATGTTTGTAACTCTAAGGGACTTAACTATGTTGGTCGTTAGTCCCTAAGCTTACAAACTACTTACACTAACGTAAAGTAACTTATGCTAAGAACCACACAAACACAAATGCCAGAGGGAGGACTCGAACCCCCGACGGCGAACGCCCGCGCGCACCGCAGCTGGGCGCCTTAGTGCGCACGGCTATTCTGCCGCGGCCTAAATTAGGTATACTAAAATAGTCAAATGATGTGCACTTATGATACTGTATTTCTGCGCCACAACGTTGGAATCCTTGGAATCCCATAACGTTCTCGATACAAGCTCTCTTTAAACCACTGACGTGAACGTTGGGGAGTGGCTGAAATGCAGTTTGCACACGAAAATGATTTTATAGATATCATAGTGAGTATTCTTACCACGGGAAATTGTGGTTTTCGATTTGTGCTAGTCTCACCAACTCTCAACTATGAAATCGGAGTGTTGATATTGAATTCTGTAATTAGGATCACTGGACGTAGTATTAGGCAGCCATTAAAAGAGTACACTGTTGACTAGATCGTGTAAAAGGAACCAGACGGTCGTGTAACTACACATTGCTACACTGCGATTAAAATTACTGTTTGACGTTTAAGCGAGTAGAGTTCTAGAGGGTAGCTGCCAGCCAATCGCAGTTCTTTCGTTAGAGCAATTGTTTTCAAGTTGTGGGTAGCGAACCCCAGGGGGGGGGGGGGTCGCAAAACTTGCTCGGGGGTCGCGTCACAGGAGGAAGTACTTGCACCATAAAATAACCAGGGGTCCAGTAACACAATAACGTATGCATAAGCGAAACATATTTCATGTTAAAGTTCCTTTGTAATATTCATTATAGATTGTTTTATAATACAGTGTGTTAATAATTTATAAGTGCGAAGTCTGAAAACTGTTTTGAGGAACCAACCAATAAGTAAAAGAACTTTATACAATAATAATTCAGAAAAATTCGAATGAAGATCCTTCTCTTTACAAATTGTCCATACAGTGGAACGTTTCTTAATGAGCATAATTCGCTTCTGAGTCGTGCCTAAAATGCGAAATAGTCGTTAAGCGAAATATATTTTTCTGTTGGAATTCATGTAAAAATAGGATAATGTGTTCAATTCCCAAATATACACAAAAACTTTTAACTTAGAAATCTGAAGCAAAAGAAAGATTAAATTTGTATCCTTGTTGCCAGAATATTTTTATTTGTAAGGGGGTCGCCAGAATATTTTTACTTGGAAAAGGGGGGGCGGGGGTTGCATAACCGCGGCGGAGCGGCCGAGCGCATTGAGGCGCTATGTTCCGATGCGCGAGGCCGTTCCCTGACGGGGGTTCCAATCCTCCCTCGGCCATTGATGTTTGTGCCGTCTTTAGTATAAGGCAGTTAATAAGTAGTTTGTAAGTTTAGGGACTGATGACCTCGCAGTTAAGCCCCTTATGCTTTCACAAACATTTTAACATTTGGGTGGTCGAATATTCGAAAAAGGTTGAAAAACACTGCTCTATAGTCACGTGTTCGCTGTGCAGCCTGTTTCGTAGCTGCATTAGGCCGAGCGAAATAACCGCGTAATCTAAGGTGTCATGCTATGGAGTGGGCGAACGTTCCCGCCTGAGGTTCGAGTCCTCCCTGGGAGATATATATGTGTGTGTGTGTTTTGTCCTTTGTGTAAGTAAGTTTAACTAGTTTGTAAGTCTACGGACTTATGACCTTAGCAGTTTGCCCATTAGGTTCACAAACATTTGTAGTTGCATGCAGTGGTTTGTGAAGCGTGGGTGGCTGCACGCTGGCAACACTGCCCTCCGACTCTGAAATCTGTCAATTACGCACTTCATGGAATACCTCCTGATACCGTGTAGTACCTCCTTTTGCCCTGCGAAGTGCAGGAAAGCGACATGTCATGGATCCATTACGTGGCTGTTAAGTCCCCTGCAGGAATAGTGAGCCACTCTGCCTCTATAGCCGTCCGTAACTGCGAAAGTGTTGCCGGTGCAGAATTTTATGCACCAACTGTCCTCTCCATGACGTCCCACAAATGTTTGTTGGGATTAATGTCGAGGGAGCTGTATGACCAAATCATTGCGTATAACGGTCGAGAATGTTCTTCAAACTAAACGCGAACTATTGTGGCTCAGTGACAGCGCACTGTCATCTATAAAAATTCCGTCGTATTTTATTTATTCATTTATATTTATCACGTTCCGCAGGACCAAATTGAGGAGAAAGTCCTCATGCTCATGGAACGAGCCAGAACATCAAAAATGTTCAAATGTTTATAAATCTATCGGAGCAAACTGCGTGGTCATCAGTCCGTACCTTAAAAACTACTTAAACTAAGGTAAACTAACCTAAGGACAAGACACACACACACCCATGCCCCAAGGAAGACTCGAACCTCTGACGGCGAGCAACCGCGGCGCCAGAACATCAAATTTTAACAAAATAGTAGTAAAATGAAACGTATAGCAATCATATGCATATGATAGGCTGAGCATAAGTAAAAATAATAAAACAAACGTAATACAGAAATTTGCCGGGAGTGATTTAGGAAAATCACGGAAAACCTAAATCTAAATGGCCGGAGGTGGATTTGAACCACCATCCTTCCGAATGCGAGTCCAGTGTGTTGCCACTGCATTGAATTCTGGTGGGAAGTTATTGAAAACAGATGCGGCAGAATCCTGCACACATTTCTGCACAAGGGTCAACGAGGTGTGATCCAAATGAAGATTGGATTTCTGTCTACTATTAACTGAGTGAAGGCTACTAACTCTTTAGATTAATCTGATATTGTTAACAACAAACGACATTAAGGAAAATATGTATTGAGAGGCAAATGTCAGAATTTCCGGGCTACTATACAGAGGTCGACAAGAGATTCGCGAGCTTACACCACATATTACTCGAACTGCCCATTACTGAGCAGTAAATGTCCTTTTTTACATCAGAGGAGCTACCCCAAAAAAGTAACACCACAATTTATAAGCGAATGAAAATAAGCAAACTACTTTTTGGGTTGATGCATCAGTTATTTCAGATACTGTTCTAATGGTAAATGACGCAGCATTTCGGTTTTGAACAATATCTTGGATGTGGGCTTTCCACGACAGTTTATTATCTATCTGAAGGTCTAAAAATTTGAACTGTGCAGTCTCACTTATCATATGCCCATTCTGTGTAATCAAAATTTAAGTTTATGTTGAATTGTGTCTTTAAAACTATATAAACTGAGCCTTACTGTGTTTAGTATCAATTTATTTTCTACAAGCCGTGAAATTATTGAACTGCATTATTCGATACTGTATCAATATGACAAACTATATCATTTACTACCATGCTGATGTCATCAGCAAACAGAAGTATTTTAGAATTACCTGTTATACTAGAAGGCGTATCATTTATATAAATAAGAAATGACAGCCGTCAGCCCAGAACAGATCCCTGGGGCACCCCTACCTCACTGTGCCTCATTGTGAGTACATATCATAGCCATTTTTAGCAATGCAGCAAGTTACCTATTTCTGTCTGTTATACCAATTGTGAGCTACACGCCTTATTCCATAATGCCCCAACTTCTGGAACAGTATTGTGCGAACCACACAATCAAACGCCTTCGTTAATACAAATAAATGTTTGTAAATCCATGTGACTTTACTATGGTCATCAGTCCCTAGGCTTACAAACTACTTTAACTTATGCTAAGGACAACAAATACACCTATGCCCGTGGGAGGACTCGATCCTCCGACGGCGAGCAGTGACGCGCTCCGCAGCTAGGCGCCTTGGAACGATCGGCACTCAACCGCGGTCGCCTTCTTTAAATCAAAGGAACATGAAGTCCGTGAGTGACAGAAAATGGTCTCTGAATAGCCAGAAAACCATATAAATAACCTCAGTTGGACCAGAAAATCCATTCAATTGCATGTAAACACAGCGCAACCCAATATGGAGGTACCGTCAACTTAACAAAGAACCTTGTTGACAACTAGGGTCCATGTCTTCGGGGAAGGGGGGTCTGTAGCAAACTAGAACCCTATCTTCACTTCTTACGAACTGAAATATGGACTCATCTAAACAAGCAATGGTTTTCCAGTCGCCTGAAATGCTCACGACCTCAGGAGATTGATTGATTGATTGATTAGTTTATGGTCAAGGGACCAAGACCTCAGGAGAGGTGCTGCAGATGATGTGCTGGTCGCAAAGACTCCAGTCGGTCTTCCACTGCCAAAGCCATTTAACGCCACATTACGCGGCACGGGTCTAACGGGTATGATTGTCATCGTCTCGCATTGATTTCTGCTGTTATCTCACGCAATGTTGCTGCCTGTTACCACTGACAACTCCACGCAAACGCCTCTTCCCTCTGCCATTAAATGCCAGCCGACGGCCATCACGTTATCCGCAGAGACAGGCAATGCCTGAAATATGGGAGTCTCGAAATTCTCTTCACATAGTGTGTCTCAGAATATTGTATTCCCTAGCGATTTCCGAAGTGGAATTTCTCAGACGTCTATAGTTGGGACCACGAAGACGGCGGTAGAGTTTCGGCATCGTCTGCGCATTACGTCACGCATTCTCCAACAGCCAATGAGCGTTCAGTATTGTTCCGATATTTGTGCTGCGACTGTCGGAAGCATTGCAAAAATTAAACTTGATTGTAGCGAGTTATCCAGTGCATTTTATTCTGTTTGTTATAAGTTTTCATCGCTGATGGTGTTGGCATGTAACGAATTACGAGGGTTGGAACTTAAATAGTGGCAACACTGCTGTGGAGACACTATGCAATTGAATCTATTTTTGTCACTGATAGCACACGTTGTTGACATACCTATCTTACCTCCGAGCAAATGGTCTAGCCCGTCCCACGTCACCGACATGCGCACAATCGAGGGAAACACAGTCACTTGTGAGCGAGAGGTCTAACTTAACGGTGTCATTATGTTTTCGAAACAGGAACGACGGAGTTAGATGAAGATTGAATGTGTCAGAGGCCGTACAGCACGACAGTGTCATTAAGGTCTTCAACGGGCGTGTGGGGAATCGGCATTGCCGTACAGAACAGTGGCGTGTTGGGTAAAAGCCTTCAACGAAGGTCGGCAAACTGTGGCAGCTATGCATCGGGCAGGTCGTCCTAGCGTCTCTGTAGAAGAAGTGGATACTGTTGCCGCGTTAGTGGACTGAGATCGACGCCAGACGATTCGTGAGCTCGCCGACGAAATCGAATTAGCGCATACGATTGTGCTTCGCATCCATGGCATGCGAAAAATTGCATCATGGTTGGTTCCGTATGAATTGATGGAAATGCAGAAACGGATGCCTTACGATGCTGCTCCGACGTACTTGGAGCGCTATGAGCGCGAAGGAGAGGCTTTCTTACTGTGTATCGTAACACTGGATGAGACATGGGCCACATCGTACGAGCCAAAACTGAAACGCCAATCCAACGAATGGCGGCGTTCTGGCTCGCCGCGAAAGTCGAAAGTGCGTCAGAGCCCCAGTATGGTGAAAATTATGGTGATTATCGTGTACGACTGTGGTGGAGTTATCCTTACGCAATGCGTTCCTCCACGGCAATGCACAGTATATCTGTTCATTGTTGGAGCATCATCTGCGACCAGCTTTGCTAAAGAAGAAGCAACACTTTTTGAGTAACCGACCCATAATTTTGCGCGACAATGCGCAGACGCATACAGCGCAAGCTGTGGCTGCTCTGTTAATTCGATGAGACTGAGAAGTACTATCCACCATACTCCCCTGACATAAATCCTTGTGATTTTGATTTAATTCCGAACATGAAGGAACCACTTAGTGGCATTCGCTTCAGAACTGTTCCAGAGATTCGACAGGCAGTAGACCAAATGTTCAAATGTTCGTAAATCTATCGGACCAAGCTCCGTGGTCATCAGTCCGTAACTTACAAACTACTTAAACTAAGGTAAACTAACCTAAGGACAACACACACACCTATGCCCTAGGGAGGACTCGAACCTCCGACGGCGAGCAACCGCGGGCGGTAGACCGCTTCATTCGATCATCAACAGAACAGGCTCTGCTAACGGTAGACTAAGTCTTCCACGTCGCTGGCAACGGGTTCTACATAACGCTCGTGACTATTTTGAAGGACATGAACAGCTGCAATCATGTAACGCTTTCGTATCGGTTGTGACTAAATAGTTGCCACTATTTAAGTTCCAACCCTCGTAAATTAATCAGGAGCCCCTCTTTTACGGTTGCTCTATGAAATTGCAGCCAACACTAGCGCCATGTACGGCAAGCATCATACGGAGGACAGAGCGGTCGTGCATCTGTACATCTTACTGCTCCGACTTCGGGATGTAACTTTCTCATAGACGGTTCAATTGGTTGCTAACTGTACTATTAGTTGTATTGAATGGAAACTGATTCAGGTGTATGGTACTCGTTGGTTCAAGCAACTAGTTGTGGCATTAGAGCCACATCACGAGGGTTATAAAGTACTTCATATTTTTCTCGGTGACTCTAGACGACCCAACATTCTCTGGTCCTGTAGCGTTGCCCTGGAGACGCCCGCCGTTGCCGCGTTAGTGGTCAGGCATCGACGCCAGACGATTCGTGAGCTCGCCGACAAATCCAGATTAGCGCATACCACTGTGCTTCACACCGTGAAGGAGCGATGACATTTTTACCGTTTCAAAAATTGTTATGTATGGGGAAGATTTTGAAAGATATCAAAATGTTTAAATATGTGATTGCACAGTTTGTTAGTAGCAACCGTGGAAATTATCTGAAATATGTAAACAAAGGCTTGTGGAGAGGGCATCAACCCTATATTTCGCAGCAACAATAAAATAAGAGATGTCCTAAGCTCAATGAAGGACAAAACTGATAAGTTGCACACAACCGGAGTCTATTAAATCGGCTGTGAGTGCGGCCAAGTGTACATTGGAGAAACTGGGCGGCCGATTAACTCAAGGATAGCCGTGCACGAGAGGTACATTCGGCTGGGACAGCATACGAAGTCGGCAGTAGCTGAATACCATGTAGAGTGTGGCTAACAGATGGGTTTTAAGGAAGTCACTGTACTGGCAAAACAACCCCTCACTTTGTAAAGGAAAATCAGGAAAGCAATAGAAATACCTAAGCGACGCCAGCTGCGGTGGTCGAGCGGTCTGCGGCGCGCCTGTCACGATCTACACGGCCACTACGGTCGGGGATTCGAATCCCCTCTCGGGCATGGACATTTTTGCCGTCCTTAGTTCATAAGTTGTTTGTAAATTTAGGGACTGATGACCCCGTAGTTAAGTCCCATAAGCTCTACAAACATTTGAACATTTAGCTAAGCGACCGGGAAATGTGAACAGAGAAGACGGGTATAGACTTCCGGCGTCTTGGCTGCCCGCAGTAGCAGCGCTTCGCGACGACTCCGCGCGCAGTGCAGTCCATAGGGGCCCACATAGCTCGGGGACAACAGCGGCCGCACGTACACGGGGCAAGTAGCACGCTCTAGCCGGCGCTAGGCATCAGTGCTACGTCATTGCTACCACCGCTCCTCATTCGCCAGTTCCAACCATTTGCAAACGTTAATGTAAACACCAATCCAGGACTTCCTTTACACCAATAGGAAGAAATATAGCAAACACCAATAAAAGAGAGCTGAAACCACCAATCATAACTGGCAACATTTAATATTTAAGGCCCCAGCTTTCCTTCTTCCAGCAGTAAACGTAACACCCAGAAGAAGGCCGCTTGCAATAGTGGCCGAAATGTCCGTGAAACATTTGATATATTGACGATGCTGTCCAATATCCAGAAGAGTTTTATCAACATATTATCTGAAATATGTTTAACCAAATCACTGCTATAATGTTTATATATTTTTTAAACAATGGCCACTTCGGCTACAAGACCTGTCCATATAATATCGTTATTGTTACGCCACCAGACCTTGTACAGTTCGAATATACTATAATTTATTGCTTTGATGACATTTACTGGTGTTTCGAACTGTACAAGACCTGGTGGCGGAACAATGACGATATTATACGGAAAACACAAGTTACTGGAAATGACCTGAACATGGATTTGTAGTCGAAATGGGCATTGTTTAAAATGTATAAATATTACAGCAACGATTTGGTTAAATATATTTCATACTATGTCGTTAAATATATTTCACACTATGTCGCTGTGCGAGTCGGTAGCAGCCGGGTGCCGTGGCTCAGCACGCCCGGTCATGGGGCTGAACGCCCTCTGTAATTAAAAGCTGAGCCAAGAACCCATAGAACAAGAACGAACAAAGACGATCAGCATCCGCAACAAACAGAACTACCCATACAGCAAAGAAAAAAAGTAGTTCAGTAGTAGTGCGCCAGATTTTTCCAATCCAAAGGTCGCGGGTTAGATCCTCGCCAGGTCCTGTGATTTTTATCTGTCACTTTCCAATCCTGTGATTTCTATCTGTCACTTTTCCAATTCACTCACCATTGACAGTATTGCTGATGCGAAAAATATCGAGTAGCACCATGGTTCGGAACCCGCGTTTAACTGTAGGGCCCCCTATAGCCACGGCCGAGCGCATTGAGGCGCTATACTACGATGCGCGAGGTCGTTCCCCGTCAGAGGTTCGAATCCCTTCTCGGGCAAGGATGTCTGTGCTGCCTTTAGTATAATGTAGTTCATAAGTAGTTTGTAAGTTTCGGGACTGATGACCCCGCAGTTAAGTCCCATACGCTTAACAAACATTGGAACTTCGGTCCCCCTATAACTGTCTGGGTAAGTCAGTTCGAGGTCGGAGGAAGGCAATGGCATACCACCTCCAATCAGGACCCTGTCTATTAAAGCACTGTGGTGTTCAAACCAATCTTCGGATTGTCGACTGCTTTACCTTTTTTTTACTATGTCGTTAAATGACATTTAGAACACTGCAAGACCCATAGATTACAAACCATGGAAATTATGAAACGTCCTGTCAGATTAAAATTGTGTGCCGGAACCGGGACTCGAACCTGGGACCTTTGCCTTTCGCGCGCAAGTGTCGGGATAGCTCAGTTCACAGTTCCTGCCTCACCAGGAACTGTGAATGTGTTTTCTTGATGTCGAGGTCATTGTAAGAATGTGACTTTTACTAATGATTACAAACAACAGTGTAAAAAGATCAATTTTGGAAATGAAGTTGATAAAAAGTATATTTCGAACCTACATATGAGGTGAAATGTGCTATGTTTAAGCTTGGCTTAGTAATGAAACTGATATTATCAGACAATAAGCTAAGAAGTATAAACACAAATCAATTAGCCAATAAGATTATTTAAAACAGTCGTTATAAGGCTAATTTGTTGGGAAACTATTGTATAAGAATGAAATATTGGTAAAATTTGATTGATAGATACATTCCTTTTGTTATCTTGCAGCTGACAGGCACATTCGCTTATACTTAAATTCAAATGTTTGTGAATCTATGGGACTTAACTACTGCTGTTATCAGTCCCTAGCTTTACAAACTACTTAAATTAATCTAAGGACAAAACACACACACACACACACACACACATGCCCGAGAGAGTACTCGAACCTCCGACAGAAAACAGACGCGCTCTCCACAGCAAGGCGCCTTAGAGCACTCGACCACTTCCGCACGGCCGCTTATACTTACAGTAAGTTATTTTTAAAAATGAAATACCGACTTTCGCATGGACATTACTATCAACTTCCTGTTTTTTTTTCTGTAATTGATTTGTACGTAATGAGATGAGGCTCCGTTTCGAGTACACGTTGTCGCAGTCTCTTACGTGTCACGGAGGAAGTCCTCTACAAAGTCGAGCGTCCTGCACAGAATACCACAGTGAAACCTGGTAGTATGAAAGATACATTGCTTCTTAGATCTTCACAAGATCACTGTGTTTCATCTCTTAAAATGATGTGTACGCAGTACAGTCATTATCTTTACTAACTCTGAATACTGAAGGTCTTGTTGCATACACGTTGCATATTGAAGATAGCTTACGGGTGACGTGTCACTTGGTGCAATTCAACATTTGTGTTACATATTTAACCCATTAACGAAGTAAGAGTCCAAAACGTCAGTAAAATCAACATGACTATGGCTGTGCCTCCTGTAGTTGTGTATTAATTGATGAAATACACATATCTGTATATGATGTTAAAAATGTGCAAATGTTTGTTAAGCTTATGGGACTTAACTGTGGGGTCATCAGTCCCTAAACTTACAAAAACTTATGAACTAGCTTATACTAAAGACGGCACTAATATCCATCCCGGGGGGGATTCGCACCTCCGACGGGGAAATGCCTCGCGCATCGTAGCATAGCGCCTCAATGCTCTCGGCCGCTCCGCCGCGGCTATGTGATGTTATACACATGCCATACAGAATACTCAAAGTAATTGTGCCACTGCATATTACGGCTTCCAGGAGGAGCCCTGCGTAGTTATGAAGCCTATGTATATCAGTAGGTGCATCTTTCACGTTTAATATCTTTGACCGTATTACGTCCCTGATAGTGTTTACGAACTTAGTTCATTGCAGGTTTTGTCACAAATATGTTACAGCGCATTGCTTGTGAAGGTTAGGTTAGTAGGCATCGAGTAGCACCGAGCCGCGGCGGAGTGGCCAAGCGCATTGTGGCGCTATGCTACGATGCGCGAGGCCGCCTCCCGTCGGGGGTTCGACTCCCCCCCCCCCCTAGGGCATGGATATTTGTGCCGTCTTTAGTATAAGGTAGTTCATAAGTAGTTTGTAAGTTTAGGGACTGATGACCCCGCAGTTAAGTCCCATAAGCTTTACAAACATTTGAATATTAGTTAGTTGGCGCTGTTGGCGGGAACTAAGAGATATTTCTGGTACATTACAAACCATTTACCAAGAATGAGTCCATCCGAACAATCAATAAAATTCCGACTAAGTCTTCTGTAGCTGTACTGAATATGGAGTAAATCGCTTAGACAGGTAAAAACTGACACACACGCTTGTAATGATACGGAGTTTTATTGAAATCAACATCGAATGCACAAACTGGCAATTGATAGTGCTGGACAACAACACATCAGTAACGCGGCATGAGAATCTGTCAGCACCCATATATGCAACATTTGGACTACCGAAAGTCCTAGAACCGTCGTGTGAACCTCATTACATGACAAGAAAGTCACCATGTGCTGTTTATTTACCGCATGAATCGTGTGCTTCCATGAAGTGTGTGGTGCTGCTTTCAAACTTTGTGTAACTTAATGCTGGTTGCACACACACCGATTTTGGACGACCGGTAAAATATCGGCAGTCCACATTTCAGCAGTGAACCATTGCCGGCATTGTAGCTTGCACACTGGCCGACCACGGACCGGCACCGGCAAAAAGCCGGTCAGCTGCCGGCCGCTGCCACTGCAGACCGCCGGCTCCGTCAAATGGGAGAGTGCAGAACTGGCACACGCACCGATTTTTACAAGCCGCCCTCCCTGCACACAGTTCTCGCTGTGCCTTCCCGCCAGTGCATGTAGTACTAAAACACAAAATATTCATTTAGCAGTAATAATAATAATTTCGTGTGGCTCTTTGGCCTGGTGCAAGTCTTTCAATTGGACACCACTTCGGCGACTTGCGTGTCCCTAGCCTACCCAAGTTATCCAACTGGGAAAAGGGGACCTACAGCTTAACGTGGAATCCGAACCACGTGTCGTTTCTGACGACTCCTCATATCGTTCAGAGGTGAAAGATAGGTTAAAGTGCAAACTGAAAAAATTCCAAAGCCCGACCTGGTTTTGAACCCGTGCCCGTTCGGGTTGCAGTCGAGTACTTTACCCCAAGACCACTGGCCCCCTACGGCCTGTATACAATAAATTACAAATATTTCAGATTTTCGTCTGGTTCAGAGCATTCAATTAAATTCAGTGGCGAAGTTGACATTTTGTGCCAGACTGGGACTCGAACCCTTTTTTGGGGGATTATTATTATTATTATTATTATTATTATTATTATTCGGGTTAGTGGCGGATTTACTAGTAGTCTGAATAGACTGAAGCCTAGGGTGCAGTTTTTAGGGGCGGCAAATATTGGGCCCAAATTTGTAAACTGTAAGTAAGTGTAATAAAAGTTATAGAATTATGTTTACCGAATGTACATTAAGCTATTGTGTAAGAAGTATTAAGGTATACCTTAGCCCCATGTTCAAATCAAAAATGTTCAAATGTTCGTAGAGCTTATGGGACTTAACTACGGGGTCATCAGTCCCTAAACTTACAAACTACTTATGAACTAGCTAACACTAAGGAGGGCACAAATATCCATGCCCGAGGGGGGGGATTCGAACCCCCGACCGTAGTGGCCGTGCAGACCGTGACTGGCGCGCCGCAGTCCCCTCGGAAACCGCGGCCGGCACCAACACGTTATTGGTAGTATGCGACTTCTCAGAGATATAAACGAAAACTATTTCTTTTGCTGCAATTCAAACCAAATAGTTGGGTTGTAAAAATAATCTAGTAAGTGACACTTCGATCCCCAAGTTCACAGTCAAACTAATTAAAAAAGGAAAAACAGTTGGTTTATTTATGACGACAGTGCTCAATACAAAAAGCTACAATTTAATTGACAAAAAATTATAATTAGTATGGTTGTGAAATAGGTTATCGAATTGTAGAGGTCGGTAGGGGCGCAAAATTTGAACAACCTACTGACGGAAAATGTGAAAATCCGCCACTCCTTTGGGTAGATCGTGTATTTGTTCTATGATGTTCCTGATACCTTAACTTTGTGTATTACGGAGGGTGGCTGGCCCTCTGAGCGATCGCCTCTCCAGACACTTTCCTAGTCCTGCACAAATCAACAACTTATCGTTTACTACGAATTTCTGTTATTCCACTTTCTCGCTGCATCACTGCAAGGGATCCAACTTCTTTCTGTATGCGCAAAAAATGGTCATTTGAGTGTTTGAGGCATAGATACAACCATATTATGTATACGTTTTCACTGGGTTAAATGATAAGTGATATGCGTATTTCGTTAGTGGAAGCACGAACAGATTTTTGGAACAAAACTTTGGAGACGTTTTAAAATAGAAATGCTACTAAAGGTACATGGAGACAAATTTCCTGCGAACTGAATGAGGATTTTGAGGAAATGGATAGCAAAGAAAAAATCCCTTTCGTAACTGATACTATGGTATGTTCAAATGATTAAATGTTTGTAATTCTATCGGACCAAACTGCGTGGTCATCAGTCCGTAGCTTACAAACTACTTAAACCTAGGTAAACTAACCTAAGGACAACACACACACACCCATGCCCCAGGGAGGACTCTAACCTCCACGGCGAGCAACCGCGCGCTCCGCAGCGAGACGCTTTAGACCGCTACATCTACATCTGCATTTGATACTCTGCAAATCACATATAAGAGCCTGGCAGAGGGTTCATCGCACTACCGTTAAACTATTTATCTCCCATTCCATTCTCGAATAGCGCGCGGGGAGAAAGAACACCTGAATCTCTCTGTTCGAGCTCTGATTTCACGTATTTTATTCTGATGATCATTTCTACCTATGTAAGTGGGAGTCAACAATATATTTTCGCATTCGGAGGAGAATGTTGGCGATTGGAGTTTCGGAAGTAGCCCACGGCGCAGCGATAGGCGCCGTTGTTGTAATGATTCCCATCCCAGACCCTGTATCATTTCCGTAACGCTGTCTCCCCTGTATCGTGACAATACGAAACGAGCTGCCCTTCTTTGGACTCGTTCGATGTCCTCCGTCAAACCCACTTGATAAGGATCCCACACTGGGCTGCAATACTCCAAAAATGGACGGACAAGCGTAGTGTATGAAGTTTCTTTAGTAGTTCTGTTGTATGTTTTAAGGGTTCTATCAATAAAACGCAGTCTCTGGTTCGCCTTTCCCACGATATTATCTAAGTGTTCTTTCCAGTTTAAGTCTGAAGTAATAGCAATTCCTAGGTATTTTGTGGAGTTTACGGCCTTCACATTTGATTGATTTATGTTGTAAACAAAGTTTAACGGATTTCTTTTCGTACTCATGTGGACGACTTCACACTTCTCATTATTTAGAGTCAATTGCCAATTTTTACACCATAGTGATATGTTATTCAGATCGTTCTGCAGCTGGTTTTGATCTTCAGATGATTTTACTAGACGGTAAATGACGGCGTCATCTGCAAACAACCTAAGAGAGCTACTTAGATTTTCCCCTAAATCGTTTATGTAAATAAGGAATAGCAGAGGACCAATAACACTACCCTGTGGAACGCCCGATATCACCTCTGTTTTAGTCGATGCCTTACCATCGATTACTACGAACTGTGTCCTCTCTGACAAGAAATCCCCTATCCAATCGCAAATTTGGGGCGATACACCATAACCACGCAATTTGATTAAAAGCCGTTTGTGAGGTACCGGTGTCAAAAGCTTTCTGGAAATCAAGAAATACGGAATCGATTTGCGAACCTTTGTCGATAGCACCCATCACTTCGTGTGAATAAAGAGCTAGTTGTGTTTCGCATGAACGATATTTTCTGAATCCGTGTTGACCTTGGGTCAATAGATCGTTCTGTTCGAGATAATTCATAATATTTGAATACAGGATATGTTCCAAAACCCTGCTGCAAATTGACGTCAATGAAATAGGCCTGTAGATTAGTGGGTTACTCCTACTGCATTTCTTGAATATAGGTGTGACCTGGGCAACTTTCCAATCTTTTGGTACAGATCCTTCTATGAGAGAGCGGTTGTATATGACTGTTAAGTAAGGAGCTATCGCTTCAGCATAATCAGATAGAAATCTAATGGGTATACAATCCGGACCAGAAGACTTGTTCTTGTTAAGTGATTTTAGTTGCTGCACTACTCCGATGATATCTACTTCTACGTTACTCATGACGGCATCTGTTCGTAATTCGAAATCTGGAATATTGGTTTCGTCTTCTTTGGTGAATGAGTTTCTAAAAGCTAAGTTTAGTAACTCTGCTTTAGTAGCGCTGTCATCGGCATGATCGCCATTACTATCACGTAGTGAAGGTATTGTTTTTGATTTGCCCCGAGTATATTTAACATATGACCAAAATCTCTTTGGGTTTTCAGTCAAATTACGAGAAAGAGTTTCGTTGTGATAAATATTGTAGGCATCTCGCATTGAAATCCTCGCTAAATTTCGAGCTTCTGAGTACGATCGCAAATCCTGGGGATTTTGTGTTCGTTTAAATTTAGTATGCCTTTTCCTTTGCTTTTGCAACTGTGTCCTGACCTGTTTTGTGTACCAAGGGGGATCGCCTCCTCCTTTTATTAATTTATTTGGTACAAAACTGTCAATTGCTGTTGATACCACTTCTTTGAATTTGAGCCACATCTGATCTACACCTACGTTTAGTGTTAGAAACGAGTGGAAGCTGTCTTTCAAGAAGCAATGTATTTTGTTTCTATCTGTTTTCGTGAACAAATATACTTTGCGTTTATTTTTGGTAACTTTGGGACTTTCGATATTCAATTTCGCTACGACAGCTCTGTGTTCACTAATACCTGTATCCGTTTTGATGCTCGTTATGAGCTCAGGATTATTTGTTGCTAAGAGATCAAGTGTGTTTTCACATCCATTTACAATTCTAGTTGGCTCATGAACTA
Source organism: Locusta migratoria (assembly GCA_026315105.1). Classification (NCBI taxonomy): domain Eukaryota; kingdom Metazoa; phylum Arthropoda; class Insecta; order Orthoptera; family Acrididae; genus Locusta; species Locusta migratoria. The sequence continues at coordinate 365,492,005 of CM048755.1, forward strand.
ATTGTTCGAAATAATTCTCAGAGAATGCGTTGAGTACAATTTCGGACGATGTTTTATGCCTACGTGCTGATTTGAAAATATAATTTCGCCAACAGATCGAGGGTAAATTAAAATCACCACCTACTATTATCGTGTGAGTCGGGTACGTTTTTGTAATAGACTCAGGTTTTCTTTGAACCTTTCTGCTATTGTATCGTCAGAGTCGGGAGGCCGGTAAAAGGAACCGATTATTAACTTCTTACGATTTTCGGGTACAACCTCTACCCATAATAGCTCGCAGGAACTATCAACCGCTCGGCTACTCCACCGCGGCACTATGGTATGGTACGTTTCTTTATTAGTTTGTTGTATATTGTTACCAATATTTGTCACAATATTAGGAAAAATATTTGAAATTCATTAATTTATCTTTGGAATCACCTTCACTCGACCACGACAGCCGAGCGATTGCTCGTTTGACCGGTAATATTCCGGAGTGTGTGCAACCAGCGCTCCACCGATAAAATACCGGCCGATTTTTTTACCGGCCGTGCAAAATCAGTGTTTGTGCAACCAGCCTAAGGGACCGTGGTCATCGCTCCCTAGACTTACAAACTACTTAAAGTAACTCATTCTTTTCGGGTTTAGGGCCTTTTTCAAGTCCAAATTTAACTTCCAGTCACCAGTTGATACATAAAGGTTCCATAGTCCTCAATATCGAAAATAATAGGAATGTAGGTGTGCATCCGCATGAGTCATAATTAAATAGTAAATGAATGTCACAATATAAATTCTGCCGCGCGGGAATGGCCGCCCCGGTATGGACCCACGACCTGAGGTGCCATGTCATGGATTGTTCGGCCGCTACCGTTGGAGGTTCGGTTACTTCCTCGGGCATGAGTGTGCGTTTTGTCCTTAGCGAAAGTTATTTTATGTCGTAGTTTGTAAGTCTACATACAGATCGATGACCAAGTTCATTAAGTTTACAGGCCGCGGGGGATTACCCGTGCACATTGGGGCGCCATGCTGTTGTGCGCGCGGCCATTCGCCGTCAGGGGTTCGAGTCCCCCCTCGGACATGGGTGTTTGTGTTGTCGTCAGGTTAGTTTACCTTAGTTTAAGTAGTTTGTAAGCTACGGACTAATAACCCAGCAGTTGAGTCCGATAGATTTGACATTTTTTAAGTATATAAAAAACGTTAAAATGTTTGTTAAGCTTATGGGACTTAACTGCGGGGTCATCAGTCCCTAAACTTACAAACTACTTATGAACTACCTTATACTAAACACAGCACAAACATTCATGCCCGAAGGGGGGTTGGAACCCCCGACGGGGAACGGCCTCGCGCATCGCTGCATAGCGCCTCAATGCAGTCGGCCGCTCCGCCGCGGCTTTAAGTTTACAAACATTTGAATATTTGAATTTAAAAGAAATTTCGTAAATGGATCTTGCCTCAACGAACAATGCACTTCCACCCTAAGTCGTGCAGCATTTGCGTGACACTGACTCGTATGAACGACAATAATCCAAAGAAAGGTATTTTCTCTGAACTTTTTCAATGTCCTCCGTCATTCCCACCTCCTAAGAAGGATCCCATATTGCACAGCAGTACATACTTTAAAGAGGAGGGACAAATGTAGTCCCATAGAACTACGAACGTTTGAAATTTTCAAAACAAATGTAGTGAAACGTAGCCCATCGTTTGCTTTTCCCACAACATTTGCTATGTGTGTTTTCCGATTTAATTTGTTTGTGATTGTAATTCGTAGACATTTTATTGAATTTACGTCCATTAGATTTGACTGACTTATAGTATAAATGAAGTTTAACAGATTTCTTTTAGTGCTTATATTCACACCTCTTGGTTAAAAATTAGTTTCATATAATTTGAAGTACTCTCTTTTGTACATTTTATGCACTTCTTTCGCTCCAGTAAAACCCCATGTCATATAAAGCACGCGTGTAAGTAATTACCTCTATACCTATATAAAGTATTAGCTATTCAATTGTTAACGGACTTCTGGATCATCATGTGTTCTACGTGACAGAATCCATGTATCCATATGTATTGGCCCAATTTAGGTTACGACAGTAACACTAAAAGTGGGCCTTTGCGATCACCTTTTGACAGCTCGAAATTTAAATGAAAATAACGGCTTAACCATGCATCTGACACGAAAATTGAATAACCTAATTTGCAGAGGAGAAAATTCTCTACACCTTCGCTCTATTATGTTTTTTTTTTTTTTTTTTTTTTTTTTTTTTTTTTTTTTTTTCATATCTTACATCGTTGCAGAGATATTTGCAAAAATAACGGCGATTTGACGATGTCTGTCTGGCTGTAACGTGTTCCCACTTTTTAGGTCGAACTGTTCAACCGATCGGCAGCAAATTTTACAGACATAATTGTTGGCTACCAGAGACCAGAACCTCGCTTTTTGAAATATTTCGGACAAGAAATACGTTAACAATACCAAAAAAGCCGTTTGTAATGTAATTTTAATTGCAGGTGTTCATCTGACGCGAAAATTGAATAAGAATTTGTAGAGAAGAAAATTCTCTACAACCTTTATCTCGTATCGTTTGAGAGATAATTGCAAAAATAACGGAGTTTTGACACCTTCCATTGAATTAACGAAAACCAGCCGTTCGCAGATGTCACGTGACATTCCTCGCCCAGAACTGTCTCTGACATACGCCATCTTGCGTTGCGTATTTGATGATTTTCTTATTGTAACACGTTGTCATTTCAGAGCAATGGCGCACTGAAGAATTAACAAAAAGACGTCGTTCTTCGTACGATAAATGATAGTCTAGTGTCTACAAATGCCATATTAACATCAGTTAACAACGGCCATCAATAGTATGAGATTAAAGAACGCAATTTCCAACTGTTAGCTGTAGCGTAGTGGGCAATGTGTTATACTGTGACGCTGAAGGATAGTGGTTCGGAAACCGCCAGTACCTACATTCTTTTTCCTACAAGGGTTTCAGATACCCTTAGTAATTAATTTTTTATTATTTAGATTATTATTTTGGTCCAAAATGTTTGCAAAAACTTATAAAACTACAAATCTAAAGTGGGCCGTAAAACACGATTTTTTTAATACAAGTACTACACCAATACTGGTATAAATTAAGGATCGACCGAATATTCTGGTTCTACTTCGGCCTGTTTCGAACAAAATATTGGTTTCCGCCATAGTACTGGTTTCGGCTGCAGTTTCGGTTGCGGCAAGAAATCACTCGAATCTTCGGCTTGGCCGAAACTAGCTTTCGTGAACTTACGAATGAAGTCGGGTCGCGTTCGGAATGGTTTCAGAGCGTGTAATAATTATATTTTGTTGTTAATCACAATACAATGCATCATATCTTATAGTTACATTCTTCTACTGTGTTTGTAACGATTTAACGTATTCAGTATTGTACTTGATGGAACGGGTTATCATATTGTTATACTGAAAAGTTTCATTGGCGTGTTTCCGTGAAAGCGCGGGGCTTTACTTATAACCAATATGGGTTTCGGAAACATTGATCATGTGGTACACAGCTTTTTCTGATGAATTTGCGTAAATTTACACTGACAACAATCATACTGTTAGTCGGAACTGTAACCTTATTTTTCGAAATACTTTATGCAGCACTGATTAAAATTGATTTACTGACAGGAACGTAGCCTTTATCATCAGCACTATATAACAGCAACTTTACTTCGCTTAAATCTAATTACTGTAATAAACAAATGAAAAATAATAATGTCAACGAAGAGATGCGAACACTAAACGAAATTTTACAAAGGATATACGAGGTCTTGGCTGTGTGCAAGTCAAGTCTTGTCGGCGACAGGACCTAATCTGAGTCTGTCATGCAGTGACCACGCTCCACAATTTTGCGGCGCTCCAGTCACAGTCTGCACGGCCGCTACGGTCGGGGGTTCGAATCCCCCCTCGGGCATGGCTATTGGTGTCATCTTTAGTATAAGGTAGTTAATAAGTAGTTTGTAAATTTAGGGACTGATGACCCTGCAGTTAAGTCCCTTAAGCTTAAACAAACATTTGAATTTTTGAATTTTGGTAAAGTACAAATGTTATTTCTGTATTACAGCGTCGTAAATGGGATCCAGGGCTTCATTTTGAGGAGAATACCAACTCGCAATAACTTAGTATATTTTCAGCTATTCTGCTTTGCACTTTCTTTAAAAATGCAAAGCGCTACGAGAGCTCTGAGGGAAAACGGCATAGCTTCATTAATAATACGAATACGAGGTATTCGTGTGCGCTGGCTCCTAAGTCTAACTTAAGGAGTGGTTGGCTTAATATTCGCAATTGCCGGATGAAAAGTTTAGGCCAGTAAATCTGTACGCCTCATATGTCATCTTCTACGGATTCCTGGTCAGGCTTACACAGACTCAAGAAGGCTTAGTACAGGGAGGAGATCTTGCAAAATGTGGGAAAAGTAGTGAATTGCGGATTAACGTAAATTTACCGACATTTGAACCTAATTATGTAAGTTTCGGTTTCGGCCGAAACTAGAAGAGGAGTCGAATATTGAATTACGGTTTTGGTTTCGGACGCAAATCATGTTTCAGTCGGGCTCTAGTATAAATATATAGTCTGAATATGCACGAATGACAAATACAAACGTCACAAATGATGGTGAATATTCGCATGTCTATGAAGAAAATTCTGAAAAACGAGATCTGTATGCATTACTTGGTTGTCATGAGCTCGATAACGACTTGAAATTTCCAGTCATTTGAAAGTGCCGCAAATTAGTGCTCCACCATATCGCTCGTGGAAAATTTATGTTACGCAAAAGAGTCCAGGGTCTCGTTTTTCCCAGACTTCTACTAGGCCTTCCTCAGCAACCGCTGGCACTGAAGGTCAAGGAAATGCAAAATAAATGTTGCGCAGCAAAATACAAGGTCCATATTAATCCTGGAGTCCTGATAGGCTGTTATTACTGGCGCCTGACGATGGACTCAAGATGGCGTAGGGATTATCGGCACTGGAAATCCGCCGCCTATATATAAGGGCACTCTTAGGACGCTCCCAGTCACAATAGCAGATGTGTATGTATGTAGACAACAGATTCTGAACGTTTTGGATTCAGAAGTACTGCACTGTGCTTGAGAACTACCATAATCGCTCTGGTAAGCATTGTCATGTTTATGTTAAATCTTGTGTGGTGTTAATTTTGTTGTTAGGTGGAATTTTCGTATCAAGTACAAAATTGTCACAAGCGCAATCTGTTGAGCACCCATACAGTGCCACAAAGACCAAGATTAGATTAAATACGACAGAGCCTTAATAGGCATAGTCGTGTTGAAGATCGTATGCCGTTGAAACGTCCGACTTCTAAGACTTCTGAACTGAATTACCTGTCGGCTATAGGGGAACGTACAGTTTAATGTGGATTCCGAACCACGGCGCAACTCGGTAATTTTACATCAACTTACATTGCCAGAAGTGAAAGAAGTAATAAGAGACATATAACTATCGTAGGATTTACCAGGAACGGAGTAAGTGGCTATAGAAGAATAAATAACATCTTGGGTTTTGACACGCTCTTAAAATGTTTTATTGCCAGTAATATCATAATATTTACTAACTAGGTATGCTATATGAGCTGTTACGTATGTATCACAACACGATGTATGTGCAGCTTAGGTTAGGGGTTGACGTGCTTCGGTACTGTGCAATATCGACGGTACATATATAACCCACTGATCAAGTAAAAGTCCAAAAGTCAGTAAAATGAACAGATCCGTAGCTATGTCACCTGTAGGTGTACATTACTTGATTCGATACACGTATCCGTCAATACGACCATGCTAGAAAATATGACATTTAAAATAATGGATGACTTGCTGTACAACGGATAAATAGCTGCCATGGTAGAGTGGCATAGCGGTATAAGGTGCCTTCTGAGGAGCACGTGGCTACTTGCCGTCGGAGATTCGAGTCCTCCCTGGGGAATGGATGCGTGTGTTGTGCTTAGTTTAGTTTAACTTTTGTTTAAGTAGTCTGTAAGCCTAGGGACTAATAATAACCAAAGAAGTTAAGTTCTATATATTTACAAACATTTGATCATTTGAATAAACAGCTGTTATCAAAGTGCAGACTTATATTTCGTCTACTAATCTCATAGTCGATACGATATTATAGTTACATGTCATTTATTACAAATTACATTACAGAGAAAGAACAGTGAGATGACAGTAACAAAATTCGTAAACTGAATGTTGTAGAAGAGTCACGAAGAGTGACTTTGGGATATATCTCCAATCCCTTTTCCTAGATTAAAAACATTTTATCGTGAATGCACAGAGTTGCCCCGAAATACCATGCTGTAGGACATAATAGAATGAAAAGTAAACGTACATTCCTTCAGGATATGTATTGAGGACTCAAAGTGACCACGAAAGAGTAAATCGCCCTTGCCAGATCGATGTGTTTTTTACTGAAAATGTTATATTGACAGTACAATCATAATCTTTACTAACTTGGTATGATAAAGGATCTGTTATACATTTGGTACAGCACGATACATTTGGAGGTTAGGTTATGGGGCACAATGGGTGGGGTACTATGATACATATTTAATCCTATGTGTCATATTAGGGAAGATTTTTCCGATGATGAAGACAGCAGCATTCAATTTCTAGATCACATCTGGAGTGTCATACGCCCACGAGTGCTGTATATTTCACTTCTCTTCCGTCTCTCCGCTTTCCTATGTAGTACTACCTTTCTATATTTTCGTTCTTATTGTGGTAAGTTCATCGGTAGATGTAGTTTCACGCTGCTGAGACAAATTTTCACACCTCGCTATTCTGAAAAACACGATGAAAATAAGTTGCCCAGGTAGCAACGCCTAAATACGTCAGTGGCAGTGCGTTTGCATCCACGTGGTGACTACGTGTAATTAATAATAGCCTGAAGAATTCAGAAACTCTGCTGTCGTCTTCACTGTAAGAATAATTGTTTCTAACACTGTAACGGGAAGTCGTTTTTACTTCGTTTACTTTACCTCATACGTGACTACATTATGTGGCAAGTCTGTGCATTCACTAGGAATATTCGTAGTTCAGGAAAGGGTACTTAGACAAACCTGTGTTGTCAGCTCTCGAACTTTGTGTAGGACATTAGTCATGTGTCTCGGATTTCTAACCCTGCCTGTTGTTGACGTTATTCATTCAATGAAAATAAACTGCAGTACACATTCAGTGTATTATAGATATATAATCTAATCGTGTGTATGTCTGCAGCAGGCAAATGACAATTTCTGTGCGGACGCACAAATACGCCCGATCCCTTGTGAGTACACAGTTAAAACTGCGAGCAAGAGGAAGGAATTGGCAGAGGGCACTACAATCATAGTTGAGAATTTGGGCAGGATGGGAAACGTGTCTCGATATCTTAGTTGATTGCCGGCGCGGTGGCTGGAAGCTCTCCCTGACAATAAAAATAGAAAATGAACTGAAAACTCATAGATCAACATAGAACAAAAATGAAAAAAATCGTTAAGGTGACCGCTGGGTAGAACCGGGAAACCCGAGTTTTGTTCTGGGTTCAGGACAGATTTTCAACCTCTCCATTGTAGGCCTATTTACTTCAGTTCCCTGTAACAGTCGAGATGTTAGAATTTTTCGAATTTGTATATTCGCTGAATATTTAACGGAAAATCAATTTGTTCTGGGATAACACTGCGTTACGCAATGCACAGAACAGTATGCAGTATTCAGCATTTCTCCTTTCGGATAGGTTTCTAGGCGGACTGAAAAAGTCGTGTGATAAACCGCAAATTTTCAAATCTAAGTGAAATGTTTCGTCAAAGGACACCCTGTGCAAAGGAACGTTTCAGTGTAATGTATTATTTCTTTGCACATTCTCCCACAATTCTCTTCCTATTTTATTAATTTTTTAGTGTATTTTGTGTACACAGCTACTAATTAGCTTTCTGTGAACTATGTAGTAACTCGTTACATGAACAAGGAATGTCCCACTGAACATGAAAATTAATTAATAAAACGACTTTCAAGTGTATCGTATGTAGGCCTGTTCCGAAATTGTTTGCGATTGAATATGTGCTCTATAGATAAGTGAGTATCATTCGAGAAGAGTAATGAAAAGCGTTATACAGGCCGTTCCACTAGCCTCAGAACTACGTTACGAAAGATTCAGTTCTAATAATAATAATAGTAATATGCACGCATTTGAAAATGACGTTTGAGTCACCTCGAAGCGTACAAAAGGAAAAATAGAGAACCTCTTCCTCTGTCAATATGATAAGGGACTAGCTATCTTCGTTAAACTAATCTACAGGTTAAAGGATCTCTAAGTGCTCATCTGTAAAAACATGAAATAAAAACTTTTTAACAGTAGCAGTCAAATAAATTAATGAGATTCCAATTTTATTTTTTGAAGCGACTCGTTTTAGGATATGAGAACCTACATCAGATGCCCTTTAAAATCGAAACATTATTTTACGCTAGGTAAACGCTGTTTGATCTGCAAAATTACAATATTTTTTCCAATGCTGATGAAGTCCAGAATAGAGTATTCTTTTAAACAAGTCGTCGGATTTGTACAGTAAAGTAACACTTTGAACAATTTGACTGACCAAACCGGTTTGATTGTTCAAATGTCTGTAAACCTAATTGACCAAACTATTATCGTTATCAGTCCCCGGACTTACTAACTACTTACTTTAACTTACGCTAAGGACAGCACACACGCCCACGCCTCGAAGGAGGACTCGAACCTCCGACGGGGTGCTGGCGTGCAGTCCTTGGAAAAGCGCCTAAGACCGCGTGGTCATATCCGCGCGGCTTCGTTAATTCCATTGTGTGTTCATAGATAATGATGCAGGACCAAAAATGGTGTCTGTCCTTTCGATCATGTGTGTTCCTGCCCAGCCTCTGTGTTCTTACGCTGCCCAGCGGTGACAGAAGACGTCACTTCCAACACACACCGGCGCTGCCTGCCAACGTCTTCACTAGGAGCAAAAATACCAAATACAGGCCTGTGACTGTAGTTCGCATTTTTGTCCGTATGTTATGTAACCAAAGTATAGATGTGGATAACACCCAGATACACCAACTGCTTCTCCATAATTATTGTAAATAAAGAACAGAGGAATTTATTAGAATGGCTCTCCTCTACTGTAGCTATCTTTTTTCCCCTCCTAAACGAACTGCAAAGTAAAAAACTTATTTACATGAAGCGAGTTACTTTTTGGGCTCTATTAACATTGTGAATAAAGAACATTCATTTTAATATTACACTCTTGATATCGCTTTTCCTTGTTTATGCTTACATTGGCACCAGTCTAGCACACAATAACACAGATATAAAGACAAGGTCATACTGACCACGACCATAAAAAACAAACATCGAACAAATTTCAAAAGCTGTGAAATCAGAAAAAGAAATCTTTCGCGTTGACCGAGATATGCGATTGATAAGGCCACGAAGAAAATTTAACAGTTGTAATGCAAGTTCGATTTCAGCTTCTAAAATGAGAAGCGGTTGTAGAAAAAAGCGAACAAGGAACCGAAAGTGACGACATGGGGAAAAACCAGAAGGAGAAATGGACGTTCACAACAACATAGAATAACTTGAAGAAGTTCAACATTGAGAAGGCAACGAATGTGCATATAAAGTTAATGAAATTAAACGTATCGAAATAAAACTTAATATTTTTTAGTAATTATTCCCGTTTTAAAATCGCCTCAATACAACTAACTGATGCCAAATAGGTACCGAGCGAGGTGGCGCAGTGGTAACACACTGGACTCACATTCGGAAGGACAATGGTTCAAATCCATCTCCGGCCATCCAGATTTAGGTTTTCCGTGATTTCCCTAAATCACTCTAGGCAAATTCCTGGATAGTTCCTTCAAAGGTCACGGACGTTTTCCTTCCCCATCCTCCCCCTCAGGGCGTTAGCTCCGTCTCTAATGACCAAGCTGTCGACGGGACGTTAAACCCAAAGCTTCCTTCCTTCCATATAGGTGTAATTAAAAATCTCTTCACGTCGCATTAAACACTTTCGTAACTCGAGTTACAATGGGGAGTGACAGCCATCCAATAATATCTCTGTCCCAGCCCCGATGCGTCGAAATGTGCAATTAGCACCGTATAGTTTCATGTAAAATTCTGCGTGACGCAGGGCGTAATGATTAAATTCCATAGTCCATTACTTTCTCAAGACAGATGTTAGGATCCACAGGGAGCTATGTTCTGGTGCGAAGATACTGCAAACTGCATCAGCAGTTTTTTGTTCAATGTTCAAATGTTTGTAGAACTTATAGGACTTAACTACGGGGTCATCAGTCCCTAAGCTTACAAACTACTTAAGAACTAGCTAAGACTAAGGACGGCACAAATATCCATGTCCGAGGGGGGATTCGAACCCCCGACCGTAGTGGCCGTGCAGACCGTGACTGGAGCGCCTCAGTCCCCTCGGCCACCGCGGCCGGCGCAGTTTTTTGAAGCTAGATTTTATAAGGTGAATTCGCCGTAAGTCGCTCGATGACAAAGTTGAAACTTTGCTAAATGAAAGAAGGGCAAAAGTGCTAAAAGAAGGATGAAAGTAAATGCATTATTTTTGGTCTAACGTCCCAACATTCAATAGTTTTTTTTTTCATAAAATTAGTCAAGGTTCTTACACCAAATCATAGTTCACTCGTCGTTCTGTAAGTCAAGCAAGTCAGTAGCATAGGAACTAAAAGGAGAATTTCGAGTCTTTGCGCTCTGTACTCAAATCCAATCTTGTATATTTTTTCTATTTTTTGTCGTAAAGGATGTAATATCAGTGATATCTATGTTTTTGTGAGGTCGAGAAATACCATAGGATTATTGACACAAACCCTATTAAAACAGATATTTACTCTCCAAACGTTATACAGCTTGAATTAATAACACATAAATTCTGTAATTTGTTTCTACTTCACATTTTACATTCCCCCGTGTGCATTTGCCACAGTCAAGTTTTTATAGTGAATATTACTAGGTTGAACAACCACGTAAAGGTTGCTAAATATCGGGCGATAATTTCCTGGCAAACCAAGCATATCACATCATTTTCTTGAAATGTGAACCTGAAACTGTTTTCCGATCCAGGCAAGTATTTTATTAATTGCATCATTTCTACTTGTGATTTCCGTTTCACGTGTGATAAGATCAAATGTTTGTAATTATGTGGGACCAAACTACATTGGTCGTAAGTCCCTAGACTTACAAGCTACTTAAACTAAGTTAAACTAACCTAAGAACAACACACACATGCATGCCCGAGGAATTCGAACCTCTGACGCGAGAGGCCTCGCGATTCGTAACGTGACGCTCCAGACCGTGCGGCTACTCTCGCGCGGCCAAATAATGATGAGGACAACACAGAATAAGGCACTTGTGATATGGGCAATGCAGTTCTGCACATGTCAGTAATAGTATACCCCTCAGAGGTGACATAACGTCATACACTTTGGCAGCATTACTTTTAAGGAACATGCCTATATTCAGATTTCATCCAGAATGACACCACCGCATAATATACATGTGGTGTCTCTTTTCTTCCCGCAGCCATTATTTATCGATAATACTGCTGGATTCATCGCTCTCACGAAAGATGTTACTGTAATCATATCCTTTATGACAACAAAATAAAGGAAACAATAAGATTGGATTTTAACAGATAGTGCAAAACCCGAACCTTAGCCACTACGCTACCGAGTCGCCTAGCCAAAGCCCAGCGACAGAATTCGTGATTCAATTTCAGAACTATGATTTTTTTTCTTTTTTAACTATTCACTGTTGGCACTAAAGACCAAAAATCGACCCTTCATCTTCAGCAACCGAACGATGGTGGGTTCTCCTTGTAAGATCTAGTTTCAGTAAACTGCTGATGTAACAACACAGCCTCGTATGGAACATCATCTTGCCGCATTTCCTCACCAATAACATAGCGCAACAATGCCTACGAATCTACGATGTATTCGTGATAAGCTAATAGTCTACCGACATTAACCACCACGTCCTGTGACCCTTCGGTTTGTTAAAGCAAGATTAAACCGTACTGATTCAAAAAAAGTTCAAATGTGGACCAAACTGCTGTGGTCGTCAGCCCCTAGATTTACGAAATACTTAAACTAACTTACACTAAAGACAACACACACACACCCATGTCAGAGGGAGGACTCGAACTTTCGCCGGAAGCGACAGCCCAGTCTGTAGCATGATGCTTTAGACCACGCGGCTACTCCTGCGCGGCGTATTGATTCTATGGTATCTATATTGATTGAATCTTCGTAGCTGTTTAAATCCTTCATTTCGGTCATAGCGAAAGATTTCCTTGCACGGTTTGCTTTTCTGTTCCAAATTGATTGTAGATCTATGGGACTTAACTGCTCTGGTTATCAGTCCCTAGCTTTACAAACTACTTTGCCGGCCGCGGTGGCCGAGGAGACTGAGGCGCTCCAGTCACGGTCTGCACGGCCACTACGGTCGGGGGTTCGAATACCCCCTCGGGCATGGATATTTGTGCCGTCTTTAGTATAAGGTAGTTGATAAGTAGTTTGTAAGTTTAGGGACTGATGACCCCGTAGTTAAGTCCCATAAGCTTAACAAACATTTGAACATTTGAACAAACTACTTTAACTTATGCTAAGGACAACAAATACTTCCTTGCTCGAGGGAGGACTCGAATCTCCGACGGCGAGCAGCGACGCGCTCCACAGCTAGGCTCCTTAGAAAGCTCGGCCACTCCACCGCGGCTTGCGTTTCAGATTTGAAACGGTGTTATTCATAGCTTTTGAAGTTTGTTTGTGGAATTTCGCTTTTTGTAGTCGTAGTCAGTGCGATATTTGTGTTATTCCATGTTAGACGCGGTTCCAATGTAAGAATTCACAAGAAAAACAAGTGTGTAATAATAAAATGAATGTATTTTACTCGCATTGTTAAGAGCGTATGATGGCGCTCAAAATGTAATTCGCTTCCTGTGAATGAACTGTTTAGTTATCAGTTCGTTTAGGACAGATAAAAATATCTATTTTCAATTAAAACACGAGACAGTTGCGTAATATTGTACGACAGTTATTGCCGGCCGCGGTGGCCGAGGTGACTGAGGCGCTCCAGTCACGGTCAGCACGGCCACTACGGTCGGGGGTTCGAATCCCCCCTCGGGCATGGATATTTGTGCCGTCCTAGTTCGTAAGTAGTTCATAAGTTGTTTGTAAGTTTAGGGACTGATGACCCCGTAGTTAAGTCCAATAAGCTTAACAAACATTTGAACATTTTGAACAGTTATTATTTGACGAACCGGTATCCCGTTGTTTTGCCATCATCAGGAACATACATATAAACATGTTTATATCTCTTTACCTGACGATGGCGTGACAACCGCAAACCGTTTCGTTAAATAAAAATTATCTGAGAATATTACACAATTTAATTCAAAATTAATTAAATATTTTACGTCATTCAAAAATACCTACGGTTGCTACTGTAGAGAAGAACCACTCTAATAATTTTCCGTGTTCTTTATTTATAATGCTGGAGAAGCAGGTGGTACATTTGGTTGTTATTCATAGCTACACTTTCGTCATATAACATACTGACAAAAATGCGAACAAAAGTGACTAGCCTGTATTTGGTATTTCTGCTCCCAGTGGATTCGGAGGCAGGCGGCGCCGGCGCGTATTGGAAGTGAGGTCTCCGTCACCGACAGCCAGATGAACAGAGGCTGGGCAAACGTATCCTGCCTGTCGCCAGTCTGACGGAGAGTTGGCAACATTGTAGAATACGATTATAGGTAATGTGTCCGATCTGTCGGACATGTCCGAAAGAGTAGCGACTGTATCTATGACCGACCGTATGCCTACAACGGGCAGACAATTTCTGTGCGTATGCGCAAATACGCCCGATCCCTTGCGGGAATACCGCCATATCTGAGCAGTGGGGAGTAATGGGCAAGGGGCACTATTGTAGTTGAGAATTTGGGCAGGACGGGAAGCGTGCCTGGATAGCCTACTTCAAAAATGTTCAACTTAACTGCTGCGGTTATCAGTTCCTAGGTTTACAAACTACTTTAACTAACTTATGCTAAGGAAGACACACACACACACACACACACACACACACACACACACACACACCTATGCCCGAGAGAGGACTCGAACCTCCGACGGTGACCAACCGCGCTGTCAGCAGCAAGGCGCCTTAGAGCGCTCGGCCACTCCACCGCGGCTACAGCCTAAATGCTCAGAGGGCTAGTCGCCCTGTGTAAAGTCTCTAGATATTATCTTATAATTTAGATTACATTTTTTGAACGATTCTCACTTAAAAGATAATATAAAGGCATGAAATGTATAATTTTGATTTCACGAAGCTCTTGCCAACAGAAACTAAAACTTACTTCGCCATTAAAGTTGAGAATTCTCTATCTTACAGACCATTAGAATGACAGGGGATTCCTGTTTGTGACAGATGTCTGCTACCTTTGCGGTAAATTGATAGCGTTTCAGGTAGCAGGTTATGTTAGTTTACCATTCTAATCTTGCTGGAGACAATATTTTTACGTCTTCTATACAAGTACCACTAGCGGGCGAATCAACAATCAGAAAATAAATCAGAAATCTAATGTATCCTTTTGTATCCCATCCTCGTCGCCACTTTTGTGTCCCAGCCTCGTCGCCGCTTTTGTGTCTCGTTTCCGTCGTAGGTGTCGGTGGCCGAGTAGGAAGACCGACACAGGAATAAAGGTAGCACGCTTGTGCAGGTACGGGGGGGAGCAGCCAGAAACTGGAAACACTAGAGTAAATTAGAACGAGATATATATTGCACAGAATTTATACAATACTTAACTTTTACATAGCTCAGTACTGCAGACTGCTGATACATAGTTGAACTAGAGTCCTGCCTAGTGCCTATCCGATAGTCAAGTCTTCACTGGTGCCTATCTGATTCCGAAGGTCTGAACTGGTTCCTATCTCAGTCCCAAGTGAACGATGTCGTTCAGTGGTGGCCACGAGCGGAGTTGTAACAGAGGGCGCTCGTGGCTGACGTCGTAAGAACGCCGCGCCGTGCGTGCATGGCGGCGCGCGGCGAAAGTAGGTGGCGCGCACTTTGGACTTGTGCGACACCACATATCCCCTATTAGTATCGTCGCTACTTTGTATCTATGTGTTTTGGATCTATACTTGAATATTTGGCACATTACACACTTGTTAATGCCTGCTTTTTCTGCTTCTGTCAGTTGTATTTACTTAATTGTTTTGCACTGATTGATTTATTAACTGTATTTCGTAATCTATCTTCTCCTACTGCTATATTTCCATATCTTCTTGGTAGTCCTGTAACGCTACTTCAGCATCAATGTGGCTTGAAAGTAGACACAGACGTTTTCGATACCGGCGAAAGTGCGTATTATCCTTCAAGTTCATGACTGTTTACGATACTTTGTTTGACTAACAATTTTTTTTCGTAACGTGTCAAAATAAATTGTAATCAAATTTTTAAGAGAGTGCATACTAAGCAGCGTTTTGCAAAAATTAAATGTTTGTAAATCTAAGGGACTTAACTTCTGTGGTCGCCAGTCCCTAGGCTTACAAACTACTTACACTAATTTAAAATAACCTAAGGACAACACAGACACCCATCCCCGAGGGAGGACACGAACCTCCTATGGCGAGCAACCGGGCGCTCCGCTGCAAGGCGCCTTAGAGTGCTCTGCCACTCCACCGAGGCAGCGTTTTCCTTATTTTATTAAAAAGAAGAAAATAAACATAAGAGATAAACTAATCAGCTAAAACATTGTCTACCAAGAGATAAACTAATTAACTACAATATCGTGTACCAAATTGTCTAAAACCATCTGACAGTGTTTGGATAGTTTTTCAGTTTCACTCCTGACCACAGTACGTTCCTAGTACTTCGTTTCCTAGCATTTTATGTTCTATTAACCGCCAATAATGGTAGTTAGCATAATGATAAGGGAGGAGTCTCGTGTGTTATGTCACCGACTGTCCCTATTAATATCAATTAGCGTATTTTGTCTTCTTTTACTGCATATAGTAACATAATCAGCGCCCAAACTGACCTAGACGGTTCCTGCATGGTACAACATTAACAAATTTGTCGATTGCTGGCGTTAATGACACTAATGTGTGTGACGCAGTTGTTAAACGACAAAGTTTATTAAAGGGGACATTTATTGTTAAAATTACGGCGGGAAAGGGAATAAAATATGCAAACATAAAAAACACTACACGTTACCACGCCTAATACTGTTTCGGGAAGTCGTTGGCATACTAAAGGGCTTCTAGTCTTCTCCGAATAGATGAATACAGGTTGTGTATGGTTTTAAAGAAAATCTTATACCATTCTTCCTGAAAAAAGTTTCAAGTTGAGGTAACGATAATGAAGGCGGATAGCGACCATGCACCCTTCTTTCCAAAGTAGATCACAAAGTTTATATATATGGAGTCTGTTCTTTCAGACACGTGCTAAATAGCAGACGCCCTTTTTATAATTGTTATTTGACAGGTTGTTTGGGAGGCGGTCTAAATATTTTTGACTAAGTAGCCAAAAAGTTATTAATAGTGATGACCGGTTTCAACTCATCTCTGAGTCTTCTTCGGGTCACATACACGTAAATTGATCCGAAGAGGACCGATAGATGAGTTGAAACCGGTCATCACTATTAATAAATTTGCGGCCAATACTATAGATATTGTGTCGACTTTATATTTTTATAACTGTATGCCTAAAACACGTAAATGGCAGTTTCAGAGTGGAATATAATCTAGTCACGTAAATAATGTTTATTATTTTTAATTATGTCTTCTACGGGCTTTCATTAATGGCTTAAAATTTTCTTGTAAGCTCACCCCAAAAATTTAAATTTTAGTAGTAAATGCAACCTCCACAATGAATGTTATATGCAGTATTTTCAAGTTCAGGGCAGCATTTATCCATCAAAATCTTAAAAAGATAACAAGCATTAACGAAAATTATAAATCTTTAATTTTTTGTGGTGATCGAATCGTACCTCTCTGTTGGCTCAAATACACGTGTGTTGGTACTGCGTGGGCATACTTTTGTTAAGAGTGTGCTAAATGATAAGTCTTTAAGATAAATCAACAACAGTTAACAAATTCTGTATGTTTTCTAATTTTTTTGTGGTGGGCATAAAGAACTTCCTCCCCGCGGTAACACGCCTTACTTCATACATTGGTATTGTGACGGTGAAACACTAGTACATGATAGTAAAAAAGTAGTAAATGACATTCGAAATTTCAGCAAACATTTTGATAGTCAATAGTACGTGACTCGCATGTACTATTGTTTTCTTCATTGTCTCGCACCCAAATAAGAAGAAAACGCCATCGTAATAAAATAAGTGAAATGAGAGCTCACACAGAAAGCTCTTGGTGTTCACTTTTCCCACATGCTATTCGAGAGTCGAGCGGTTGAGAATGACTTTGAAAATGGTTCCATCAACCATGTGCCAAATTTTTGAAATATGAATTGCAAAGTAATCATTTAGATGTTTCGTAAACATAGTAAACAGCAGTTTAGGGTATAAAACAGACCTGAGTATTCGCATTTTCTTGTTATCTATGCCACATCTGTCCGCATTATCCCGGATGATCGGTGGCTCGCTGTATTTCAAGCCCAACTGTGTTCGGTTCTTGGCTTTCACTGCTTGCCGACCGTTTCGCGCATCTGCCAGAAAAGTTTCGTTTCTTTTGTTTGGCAACCATTTTTAGCCGCTCGAAGTGTAAGACGTATCCAGTACTATTCTATAGGAATGCAATTTCCTAATTCTTTTGCGTCACAATAATAGATCATCAGAAAATGACTCGTACCAAACATATTCTAAGGTATTGTTCAAAGACTGTAGGAGGATACATCTAGAGCATTTTTACACTGGTCAAAACAATTAGGGGATCAGTTGAGATATCTAGGTTCTGAAGTATTGTCATCGGCAGAATGAACTACATGAACTACAATGCTCTGGCATCTGTTCTACAGAATGGAGACAACATTACGGCAACCGAGATAATTAACAGAAATTTGTTGCAGGGAGGATTGGTGTTGACTTGTGTTTACTCTACCAAAAGAATTACAGAAGCACTCATGTGAATGAGTGTCTTAATAATATGTCGACTGACATACAAAAGTCATGGTATAACTCATAATATCGTGTCTGGACTCCTTTTGCCAGGCAAATTTCAACAGTTCAGCGTGGCGTGGACTAAACAAGTTGTTGAAAGCCCGTGCAGGGATACTGAACTATGCTTCCACTTTAGCCATACATTATCGTGAAACTGTGCACGATTTTGTGTACGAACTGAACTCTCGATTATTTTCCAAAAATGTTCGATGGGATTCATGTCGAATGAAATGAGTTGCGAAAGTATTCGGTTGGACTAAACCGAAGGTACGCCAAACGAATGGCGAACAGCTATGGCCCGGTAACATTGTACATTGTCCCCCATAAAACGTGAATCGTAGTTTAGGTACATGAAGGTTATTAATGGCTGCAAGTGGCCCACAAGAAGCCGATTGCAACCATTTCAAGTCAATGCTTTGTTGACCAGATGAAGCCACACAATCATGGAGCCACAACCAGCCTTGTGTCTTCGAGGGATCCGGGCTACACTCGACCAGTATCATCAATTGTTATAAACTGAAATCAGGATTTATCTGGCAAATCCACTGGCATTTGTTCGCTATCAATGACGTATGTCACCTGACTGTAGTAGGCCCGTTTTATAGTTGAAAACCGGTAGGTACAAGCAACTGCTTCATGCAGATGTCATTACCCTTCCGTAGATTGAAAAAGATACCTAAAAGTGTGGGAAATGTATCGTGTTTCTACAGCCAAAGAACATGGAAGCCACTAACTAGTCAAAACTTAATGATCACTTTCTGCTGCTAGACTGAGAACTGGTGCCAGTGCGGAGACGTGAGTCCGTAAGGAAAGTAAATACGAGGATCGGATTCGGTTATTAAATGGAGCAAACCTGTGACATATGGGCATTGACAAAGGGCTGACACTAATGTCGTGGCGCCCAGGAACGAGCATCTCGGAAACGGCGAATCCGTTCAGCTGTTGGCAATTAAACCCCGCTGGGATATTATCGGACGCCATTTCCGCTTGCCTAAACAACCGACTCGTAAGTTACCTGAAATGTGTGACTTGTTTGTAGACATCTGGTACCGCATAGCTCCCGAAACACACCAAGGACTTGTCGAACCAATGCAAAGCAGAATCACGGCTATATTGCGTTCCAGAGGTTAACAGTCACGCTGTAAAGCATCTGTTCGTAATGTTTTTGCTCATCACTGCAGATTTAGAAGTATAATTTCGCTAATTTGACCTGAAATTTATATAATTAGATATGTATAAAACAGATACGAACCGCTATTTCACATACCAAACAAAGATTATAAAACATAATTTACACTCACGCACTTGATTTTTGATATCTAAATTCTTCTGTACAAAAATTAACATACAGTGCACCGCTGAGCTGTGCGATACGTCTCCTGGAAACTTTGCACGAAGTCTTCCTTTGGGATGGTGTTCAGCAGCCTCATCACATTTTACTGGATGTCAGGAATATCGTCAAATCTCTTTCGTTTCAACGCGAGTTTCAGCCGAGGGAACAGGTAGAAGTCTGGAGGATTGAAATCCCTAAGTATGGAGGATTTTCAAGTTGCACCATTTTTTTTTTCTTTGCACTGTTTGACGATACTGGCTATGTGTGGGCGAGCGTTATCATGCAAATTGAACATCCCCCATTCTCGCCGGATCTCAACCCTCCAGACTTGTTCCTATTCCCTCGACTCAAAGTCACTATGAAAGTACAGAAATTTGACGATATTCCTGACATCCAACTAAACGTGACGATTGTTTGAACACCATCTCAAAGGAAAAAATAGTTTCCAGGACATGTATCGCAAAGCTCAGCGGTGCATAGTTATGGGAGGTGATTGTTTCGAAGGACAGAAACGTGACTGTAGTTCATAGTTGATCTACGTTAATGTTACAGGATTATTCAGCGAGCTTTATTGTCAGAGTTTGTACCTTCCGTTAGCTGAGATATTGGTAATCTCGGCTTGCTCTGTTGGTCCAAGAGAGCCCCAGCACAAAAACCAAAGGTGACCAAATTTGTGCTGTGTTAGTTGACTTCTGTTGTTTTGATAACAGAATGGTAGCTTAGCTATCTATTATCGTGTCATACTTGTGACTCGGTTGAAGGCTTGGTAGCAAATAGGACGCAATACTTTGTACTCAACGGAACGGCATGGACAGATGTACACTCTCGAACATTGAAAACACCTCAAAGACAGGGAAGAAATACACACACAAAAAACTTTGCACTTTAATCCGATGTGAAAGTGATCCAAGTGTAGTGTCAATGCCCATACCCACAGACCCCGTAATGGCGCTGCAGTTGGCCACGGGAGCCTATCTAAAAGGCGTAAAGTAGAGGTGTTATACACGTGAAAATCACATCTCGGCTGGCAGAGGACTTTAATAGACGCAGAATGGCAGGTAGACGTGTTGGACAATATTTCTCACGGTTAACCCAATTTGAGAAGGGTCGACACGCCGTGTGGTCGCAACGTCGATTGTTCGGAGTGTTTCGTCAGATAATGTTGGGAGCAATGGACACAAAAATGAAATGATCGTATGTCTACTGCAACTCTTTCTAGTGACGCCAATTCGGCGATGTGCATGTCGATGATGAAGACAAACACGCAACACCCAGTCCCCTGCCGGGAATCGAACCCGGACCCCTTACACCGGTGGTCGGCAACGCTGCCACTGTCTACGGAGGCGGATACAGTGCACCCAAAGTGGCACCCACGTGAGGCGGACCTGCTTGTAGACAACGATGAAATAGGGTCGAAGCGATCAGGGATAATCCAGTGACTCGCCCCACGACACAGGATGTACGGATGTTGTGTCACAAACCATTTCCGGACGCTTTGTGGGTGCGAATTTGCAGTCCAGGCGTCCTCGTGTTGTACTGCCGTGAACATCGGCGACTCCGTCTACAGTGAGCGAAGTGGACTTACAGATATTGGCAAACCGAGCTGTATAACGGTGAACTCCGAATCGTTTTGTGGTCTGGTGACAGACACATACGAATGTGGAAGGAGCCCGGTAAAGGGTACATTCTTCAACGTTATGTGCGACTTTCGTTCATAGGCACTTTTACAGCAAGTTAATGCTCGTTCGTATACAGCTGAGGTTGTTCAAGACATCATACGTCATGTTCCGACTCTTCCATGGCGGCCTGTTGCCTACAGAGCATTTGTGTGACCAGCTGAAACGCCATATTCCGCCGTGTCACCCTGAACATGATTCGGAGATGTCTGTTACGATTTCTAGGCAAAACTGCTTCAGAAACATTCAGATACCTAATCAATTTTAAACCGAAAATGTGGCATATATTGCAGTAAAAGTTGGTCCAACGCCCAGCTGATGATGTACTGTTTGCGTCTACTTGTATTAAATATATTCGTCACTTGTCTTGATTTTGGAATCAAATGACTCTCTTATTTGTGTCAGTATCTCATTTCGATGCGATGCTCTCTTTTTATTATTATTATTTTTATTTGCTTGCAAAAAGTCGAAATACGGTTGTCTTTATATTCAATACAAAACTTTCATGCAAAATTTGGTATGTGAGTCTTCGATTTCGAATGAATTTTGCGTGGACGTTCTATACTGAATATAAACAGACGCATGTTTCGGCTTTTTGCTAGACACTCAGTAGGTTTTGAAGAAATCAAGCTCAAAGTTCATCACGAAAATACGCGTATTCGATGCTATACATGGAAAGTTCAACTGAAGATAAACAACAGCGCTCTCCGTAGCAAGGCGCCTTAGAACGCTCAACCACTCAACCGCGGCATGGTATTTCTCCTCTGAATACGAAAATATATTTTGACTCTCACCTACATAGAGAGTAATGATCACGTGCGCTCTTGCGTGACGGATGGCTCGAACCTCTGACGGGGAGCAACCGCGGGCTCCGCGGCAAGGCGCCTTATAGCGCCCGGCCATTCCACCGCGGCAGCTATGTTGTTCTAGACTTCACAGATCTCATTACAACGTTAGGCATACGTGTAAACGTTAGATATTGTCTTACATTCCATGGATGAAGGAAATAAGATACTAGAACACATTAACAGAATCAAATTATAAATAACGTTGTTTCCAGTTAAGAAAAAATCGCGGCAGTGAAATTTTTTTCAGACAGTAAATACTGTTTTACTTTACTGCATATTCGTGCTGCCTCAACAATGTAAAATGCTGGTAACTATGTTCTTAAAATGTATCGTATAAACCTTGTTCATTCTCAAGGTCGCCCGGGAGTGGCCGTGCGCTCTAAAGCGCCTTGCTGCGGATTGCGTTACTGCTCCCTTTCGGACACCCAGGACTCGTCGCAGAATGTCGAAAAAAAAAAAATGTTCAAATGGTTGTCAAGCTTATGGGACCCAACTACGGGGTCATCAGTCCCTAAACTTACAAACTACTTATGAACTACTTACAAACTAGGACGGCACAAATATCCATGCCCGAGGGGGGATTCGAACCCCCGACCGTAGTGACCGTGCTGACCGTGACTGAAGCGCCTCAGTCACCTCGGCCACCGCGGCCGGCCAGAATGTCGAGGTTGAAGGCTTGTCTGCTCTGAAAATCAGGTTAGGCGGCGATATGTGGTAGATATGATGAATCGAAATAGTACTAGTGCAGCAAAGGCCGGCCGCGGTGGCCGAGGGGACTGAGGCGCTCCAGTCACGGTCTGCACGGTCACTACGGTCGGGGGTTCGAATCCCCCCTCGGGCATGGATATTTGTGCCGTCCTAGTTCGTAAGTAGTTCATAAGTAGTTTGTAAGTTTAGGGACTGATGACCCCGTAGTTAAGTCCCATAAGCTTAACAAACATTTGAACTTTGAACTTTGCAGCAAAGGTGTTTCGGAACATAATGATATGGACATGTTGAACATGGAGGCCTGCAGCTAACTATCCCATGTTTTCCCAAGCTGAAACCCAACGATATGTCAGTTATGACTGCCGTAGGCACGGGATTGGGTAGAATGGACAGTGGATCGATGGAAACAAGTCGTCTCGTCGTATGAATCACATCTGTTGCTACAGCAGGTACATGGTCGTATCCGAATGAGCCGACGAGACTAAAAAAATGTTCAAATGTTTGTATAGTCTATGGGACTTACCTACGGGGTCATTAGTCCCTAAACTTACGAACTACTTATGAACTACTTACGAACTAGGACGGCACAAATATCCATGCCCGAGGGGGGATTCGAACCCCCGACCGTAGTGGCCGTGCAGACCGTGACTGGAGCGCCTTAGTCTCCTCGGCCACCGCGGCCGGCCGGACGAGACTAACAGCTCCACAATGCGCCGCGAACACAGCTCATGGAGGCACTATTCTGCTACGGGGTCATTCATCAGGAAGTTCACGGGACCTGTTGCTGCAATCAAAAGCTCCATGATAGCAGCAGATTACGTCAACATTATTGTGTATTACGCACCGCCAAGCGGAATGATTTCGGACAGTTTTGAGATTATTTTCACTATAATTTTCGTAGGTTTTGTCAGATTTCATTGTTTTTTTTACGGAAGTGCTGGGGTATATGTATGATCGATAAAATATCCTAGAAACAGAAAGTCCATTGTAATATCTACGTTTGCCTAAGACAGACAACCGCATGGACTGGCGAGATTTCGTACACATGTGTATTTTCGTCTCTGTCCGGTGTTTCGAAGTGTATGGGGTGATTTCGAACACAAATTGACGCTTTTTTATTCTACTTCCTTTTTGTTTGATTTTAGTGACTTTTAACATATTTTAAGGATGTCCATAATTAAAATATGGGATAAGGACTGAGATAAGGAATTTTATTTATTAAAGCATTTTCTATATGTTAATTTGTCTCACTGAATATTTCTAACTGCTTCCTTTAAAATTTTCGGGTCATAATTACACCGATCTTGAACATCTTTCCTACTTTTATACGTTTTCGGAATTTTCGAAAAGTACACAATTTCGGAAAAACCTCCGTTACTTTGAAACTTTACACAAAACTCGTGACAAACTGGCACAAAACTTCTCACTGTGCCGCACCCTACTGGTCTCTTTGGCAACTGGCGCTACAATACTTTTCCGCCAGTCGCAACAACAAAAAATTTCCGCTCCATAACACAGCGAGAACATTCGACAATGAGACTGTCGGACTGATTATTGCGTCGGTAAACAATCGATCCAAATACGGCAGCGCGGGAATTACAGCCTCGTGCATAAAATACGCAGCGCGCGGAGGTGGAGATAGGCGCTAATTCGTTGCTATGCAGCGGGAAAGAGAACATAAACCATATCGTCCGAAATCACCCCGGTGTCCGAAATCACCCCGTTTGACGGTACGTCCCTTTATACTTGAAGTCTTGCCGACGACGATCTCTTCTGGAAGTATAATTGTTTCTTTTACAAGGCCAGAATCGCGCTACAACGCTTTCAGGGATCGTCACAGGGAACTCATGTTGACGTCTTGTACCCTATACTACGATTAAAACTACTAGATAGTTGACACTTAACTCGATGGAGCTGCTTTCGTCCATAAGAGCGCTGTACCTTACGCTCGACGCGTTTATTGTTGCCAAACTGCCACAACGACTGCTCAACACAGTTGCAGTTCCTTGTCCGGCTCTCTTTCTTTATGTGTTTTGATCCTTAACCATAGATATGTCCCTTTATTTCGCATTTCATCGCAAGTGATAGCCATACCAAAATCAATATACGGCACCACTGCTAACCGAAATACATACTCATACACACCACTAATAAAACGCTACTGGATTCTTTAACACTAGCTGCGATTTAGCGTCATATATACAATTATTGGTCACAGAAATCGATTTACATTCGATCAGCTTCCTAAGATGTACTTTAAAACATACTTTTCGGGGGCTCCAATTCATAGTGGTGACTGGTGTCTACAGTCGTAAAGAAGCTAAGTCGTATGGTTGTGTAGCGCAATGGTTACGAAAAAATTGTGGTTTCGAAGATCGTCAGGTATTATAATTTTTATATGTAAGTCCAATGAAATAATTTTGATTGTTATTTAATTCAGTTAATGGTTTAATTGAATTTCTAAGTTCTAATACTTTGCTAAGTCATTTTCATAAATGAAATGACTTCATTTGCTTTTATTTTTCATCCTGTGCTTCTTTTGTCGATTGAAATCTTCCTGTGTCGCTTATAAACTGTAACCGAGTGTCAAGAGAACTGCTCATTGATTCGTAACACGGCAACCTCTTGCAGATCGTAACAAATGTGAGGATATTTACAGGTAACAGTGGTGGCGAAAAATTACAGTTGCTTTAACATTTGAATTTTTTTGTCTTGAGTTTGCTCGTGGAGGTAACCTTTAATCGCCGTGAATGAAGTAATAATGATTTTTGTTCTGCCGCAGAATGTTGACAGGAGTTTCGCCGGTTACAATGCACCTCGCGGAATTGTGGTTAGGTTGTGTTATGACTACCAAACTCGTCGTCTACCTCAGTTCAGTATTTGATCACTTAAGATGAGCTGTCGACAGAGCTTCTCGCATTGCCGCCATGGCTCGCGGCGGCCGCTTACAACACATTACAGCTTCACATTCACGAAATGTATGACATTAATTGCGAGTGGGTAAGGCTCAGGCGGGATTCGAACCCTGGTCTGCTGCTTGCTAGGCAGTTGCGCCGACTCCTACACCACTAGGGACACTGCGATCACCACACCTGCACGGACTACTCTAGCTCGCCTCCCGTCAGATAGAAATTCTCAACTTTTCCCTGCCCACTATTACTCAAACTCGCGGTCTTTTAAAACTGATTCCCGTAATAGTAAGGGCCTAGGAGTTCCTCCCCACTGAAGAAAGGTACATTGCCCGACATCGGCATATTGTGTCCGAAATAACAGACACCACATATTTACAACACGTTATAGCGATTGTCAACTGACCCGCCGCGGTTGTGTCGCATATAACCTAGCGGCGGCCGACAGCCGATGTAGCAACACTGTGGCGTTGCGTGACTGTCAAGTAATTTTATTCGGACTATAAATTCTCCTGACCTGATCCCGATGAGACTCATCCTAGAAGCTATCGGCCGCCAGCTACGCACCCAAAACGCGCCGTTCAAAAATCGTATTTGAATGTCGGTTGCTTGTGAGAAGATTATGTTATCCCATAATAAAAGTGTACCGGCACATGTTGTAATTTGACAGTAGCAGGGTCCTGGCCTATCAGCTCTGCTGTTCGTTGTTATGCGGTACACTGAGGCCATAGAAGGGGTGCGATCGCGATATGCACAGATACAACTGGCGGTCTTATCATGCACACAATTGCGGTGCATTTGCACTCCGGTGAGTCATGTGGAAAGGTTTCCTGCGTGATTATGGCCGCGTGACTTTGAACACTGAATGATAGCTAAACGCTAAGCGCATGGGACTTCCTACTGTAGAAGTCGTTAGGGGAAAATAGTGTGCTGAGATTATCAGGTTTAAAATATTACCTCTCACCACGGACAACGCAGCAGCCGACGGCCTGGTCTTGAAGACCGAAAGCAGCGGCGTCTGCTTAGAGCTGTCAGCGCTAACAGATAAGTAATCCTGCGCGAAAGGAACTGAGAAAACAATGTCAGACGCTCTGCCCTTTAGGACAATGGACGCAAATTTTAATGGCCTATGGCAGCAAAGGACCGCCACAGCACAACATCGTCTGCCCCCTCCTCTCCTGCTCTTTTGGACCCTAGACGACTGGGAAGCGGTGACGTGGATAGATGTGTCCCGATTTCAGTCGGTGAGAAGTGATGGCAGGGTTCGAATGTGGTGGAAACCATATGAAGCCGTGGATCCGAGTTACCATCAAGGCCCTGTGTAATGATGTGAGCTGTTTTTTTTTAGATGGAATGGACTGGGCCCTGTGCTACAGCTAAACTTATCCTTGTGACTGGTTGTGTTCAGACCAATTTTTAGTCTTTCATGGGCTTCTTGTTTCTAAACAACGATGTATTTATTATGGATGGCAATGCGCAACGTCACAGGACTACCATTGTATTCGATTGGTTTAAATAACATTCCGGACGATTGCTGTGAATGATTCTATCACCGAGATCGCTTGATATGAATCTCATACAACATTCATAGTACATAATCTAGAAGTCAGTTTCGCAATTATGGTCGTCTGTAAAGGCAACATTGCTCCATTTTCGTGTAGGAGACTTCCAACTATTTGTTGGGTCCATACCACATTGAGTTGCTGCACTTCGCTGTGCAAAATGAAATCGAATACGATATTAGGAAGTGTTCCAAGGCCTTTGGCACCTCAGTCTATTCCTGGTCCGTATCCCACGACTGTCATCGACTAGCGCACAAATGGACATCCAAATCTTTGCTGCGTCACGTAAGATCGAATAGTCAGGCCCTTATGTTGAGTCATGAAATGGGGTTCTTTGAAAATTTATTGCCGGCCGCTGTGGCCGAGGGGACTGAGGCGCTCCAGTCACGGTCTGCAGGGCCACTACGGTCGGGGGTTCGAATCCCCCCTCGGGCATGGATATTTGTGCCGTCCTTAGTATTAGCTAGTTCATAAGTAAGTTTGTAAGTTTAGGGACTGATGACCCGTAGTTAAATCCCATAAGCTATACAAACATTTGAACATTTGCAAATTTATCCTAAGGATTCTCATGGGTGGTGCGACGATGTCTGAAGCACCTTGGAGTGTCAGCATGGCTCCCTCAGCGTGGAAGAGGAGAGAATGGTGCGCCCAACGACATCACTGGACACTTAAGTGGCACCACTATCTTTTGAGGTTGATGTTTGTAAACGTATGACACTTAACTACTGAGGCAAAAAGTAATTCCGCATGGCATGAATGGGTGGGAGACCCCGAAGGGCAGGTTCAGCCGCCCAATTGGAAAGGTTTTCCCTATCCTCCGCGCCCGCAGGCACCTTTCCTTCGCGAAGTGTGCGAACTGTGTGCTGAAGTGTCTGTGTTAAGTGTAGGTAAGTGTAATGGGTGTGTATGTAGCGTAGTGTCATGTTGGAGATGATGAGAGAAACCCGGTACCGGCACATAGCCTACTCCTCTCGTAAAGCACCAAGGGGCCGCCGAGTTTAATGTCCCATCCGACGGACGGATCACCATCAACCGTGTCCCATGCTCTCACTCTATGAGAGACTGCGGTGAGGTTGGGTATTTAATCCAGGACATTGATGCAAAGACTGGTGACGAAGGATCTTGCACCGCCACCACCCCTCCTGTCCACTGGAAGTGGGAAAAAGGCAAAATTGTCAAGAGAGCGTGCATTATCCGCACGGTCACTCATGCAAGTACCGGCGATGGCCAACGGTGCTTAATTTCGGTTATCTGCCGGGAACCCTTGTATCCACCGCGGCATGGCCGTTAACACAACTACTCAGGTTATCCGTCCCTAGGCTTATAATCTACTTAAACTAACCTAAGGACAACACACACGCCCCTGCCCGAGGGAAGGCTCGAACCTCCGACGGGGAGCAACCGCGCGCTCCGCAACAAGGTACCTTGGAGCGCTAGACCATTTCACCGCAGCTATCTTTTAACAAGAACCCGCGTTCTGTATATGGCATTACAATACACATGGCCGAATACGGAAACTCTGAGAAGAACGAAGGTTAGCAGATCGTCATATGGACACTTTTATTTCGCACAGTCAGAAACTTGGCAGTAGGCGTGGCATTTTTAAAGTGTTAAGTCCATTAATTGTGCCCTGTATTCTATGTCTCGGCTTGGTTAACTTTTACTGAGATAAGGCCAGATTGTTACTTACCCTTGCTGTCGTCACCTACCTTTGTCGAGAGGGTGCTTGACTGTCGTTTTGCCCTGCTTGTTCTGACAGAATTCTCACCCACTAAAAACATGTGGGCATGGGTTACCGACATACTGCCACGCCTGGGCTTTTTATCGTCGTGTTCGTCCAAATATAGATAAGTTCAAAATGTTTGTAAAGCTTATGCGACTTAACTACGGGGTCATCAGTCCCTAAACTTACAAACTACTTATCAACTACCTTATACTAAGGACGGCACAAATATCCATGCCCGAGGGGGGATTCGAACCCCCGACCGTAGTGGCCGTGCAGACCGTGACTGGAGCGCCTCAGTCCCCTCGGCCACCGCGGCCGGCTAAAGATAAGTCCAACCTTTTAGCCTTTTATCAATGAAGTAGTCAACGAACAACTGAAACCTGTCCCAAAATGTGACCTAAGTACGAGTAATAAATGAATGG
The DNA here is from genome assembly GCA_026315105.1 of Locusta migratoria. Lineage (NCBI taxonomy): Eukaryota > Metazoa > Arthropoda > Insecta > Orthoptera > Acrididae > Locusta > Locusta migratoria. Next base: position 365,521,347 of record CM048755.1, read on the forward strand.
CAAAATAAGTAGACACATCATAAGGATGCATAGATATGTCAAACAATTGCATTCTTATATCTGTGCCATGTGTCCTGTCTCTTTCTTTATATGTCGGACGAGTCTAAACGATCAAGCTTGTTTGTCAAAATGAATGTATCTAGCTACGGATTTGACAAACCTTTCCACACACGTACCAACAAAATCTGCCTATTTAACCTCACTTTTGAAGTAGACGCTGTTCTTGTATTCTGTAGTTTGACCCCAGTGGGAATAGCTACAACCGCAGACTCGAGCTCTGCGTTTAAAGAAGAAGAACAAGACGCTACTACCATGAAATACTTTTAAAATATACACATGAAAACTTGTTAAATGGAATATTATACTCGCAACCTGATGGTTACATTAACTTCCTGTGCGTCTACAGCGAAACCTTTAATAACCTATTTAGAATTTACCGAGCCCTCATATCAAATTTTTCGCCATTCAAAATTTCTGTGAAACTCGGTCCTATGACAAAGTTCCGTGCACGGTCAAATATTAGGCAAACATAGAAAAAATTGTGGAAGTTTTTGAACGTGAACGGTGGCCTCAACACACCGTGCTACTCGCAGAGCGAGAGACGCCAAGTACTGCAGTAGAATGTAGACGTCGCCTGCTGCCAACTCGCTGACGCGTCTCTCCTGTCCGTACTGACAGACACTGCGAAGATAATGGGCAAAGCGGCAAAAGTGAGCGAAGCATATTGCATACACACGAAAATCACTGTCTTCGATACAGCGCTGAATAATATTCAGCCTAAACGTAAAATTCCTAGTCATGTTTTTTGTTGTTTGATAGAAGGGATGTAAGACCACACTGATGATACTGAATCTTAAGCGAAACATGTCTGAGTAATAGAAAAAAGTCAAATTGCGCTTTGTTCAAGGCTGTTATTTGTAAGCAGGCACGAACAGAAGAGTTTCAATGTCAAGGTAATGAGTATTGGATTTCTATATAAATCTAACTTAAATGCCCAAAGTTATTGAACATCATCTACTTTTCAGTTCCAGAGGAAGAGATTACTATTTATTTTGTTTAATAAAGAACTTTTGTCACAATTGAAGGGCTGAAAGTTAGCAACAGTGGGTGTAATGGATAAAGTGTTAGACGCCGAAGCAAAGCGTTCTGGTTTCGAACCCATTAGTGTCTGTACACTTTGAGTTGAATATTCAGTTTTAGTACGTTCTAGATGTATTGTGAAATAATGTACAGAAGTTTCTGTTTGTGCATACATGCAATGTAACACATCGGCGGGAGTCAGTACATTCTGTGTTTCGTTACGTGTGATCCAAGTACTGAATGAAACATCGCGAAGTTCAAACCAGTGTTGTTTAATCAACTACGTACGTCGTACATGACAATATGTTTAAATATTTCTAAACCTCAGGGACCAAACTGCTGTGGTCATCGGACCCTAGACTTACACACTACTTAACTCTTTCAGACATGGCTTCCAATATATTGGACACCGAATTTTTATTAGTTTTAGAACAGTATACGATTTCGCTTTACTTTGAGTCCCAGTGGCCTGTTTCCTGGACATGTGTCGCTTTTAGTTTCGTGCTTCTTGCTGCCATCTGTCAACAGAATGACGTGCTACAGTCCAAAATAGTGAACATGAAGAACCCACTGCGGTGCGCATCAGACGTGATATCAGTAGTTGAAATTATAAAATGTATTATTTTAAGAATTTTGCACAAATCCACTTTGCGATGTAAGCTCCACATTAAATAAGGAGTGACATATATAAATGTTGTCTTCTTATTTCACATATTTTACCGCTTTCCAGACCCGGTGTCCGATTTATTTGAATTTTTTTTTTTTATTTTGGAAACCAAGTATGGAAATTTTTTATTTTACTCAAATATACAATAAATAGGGTCTTACAGACATGAAAAAGTGCAAGACTATGTTTTATTCTGTTATTAAAATAATTCAGGACTTAAGGGCTTAAACTAACTTATGCTAAAGACAACACGAACACCCATGCTCGAAGGAGGACTCGAACCTCCGACGCGAGCAGCCACACGATTCGTAAAGTGACGCCTCAGACCGCACGGCCATTCCCTCGCGGCCGTGACAATATATATAAGATTATCTCAGGAAGAAGGCTGAATAATTAAGAAGATTGAGCACGTATTTACTATCGTAATTTCGAAATTAAAACGTTTAAGGTTGATCTCGCAATAATTTATTATTAATAAATGACTAAAAATAAGCAACTGATTGCGTTTAAAATAAGGCGGTCGGGCTTTTAAGGGGGTATGACTGGGTGCATATAACAGCAAGTCAAGCTTTTCCATTTTGTAAGCTGGCAGCCCTAGCCACAGCGCGCTCGCCAGCCGCTGTGATAGATTAATTCTGGCATCCAGCTGAAGCGCCATGGAATGATGTACCTGCTTCTGGCATCCGACTGCAGTTCCACCAGCCACTGCTGCTGCCAGATCTTGTCTACTTTATTACGCGTCCTCTATAATCCCAAATGATCAACACGTGCAGTCATGTATTCTTGATACGCTCACCTGATAAAAAAGTTGTTACCGCATGCACAGATGAATCGTCAATCGAGTAAAACAGAAGTGATATCTGGCGTTCCCCAGGGAAGCTTAATAGGTCCCCTACTCTTCCTCGTGTTTACAAACGATTTAGGTGGTAATCTGAATAGCTCCCTTAGACTGTTCGCGGATGATGCTCTCGTTTATCGGTTAGTGAAGTCAACAGAGGATCAAAAGCAACTGCAAAGCGATTTAGACAAAATTTCTACTTGGTGCGAAAATTGGCAATTGACACCAAATAAAGAAAAGTGTGAAGTAATACACATGGCCACTAAAAGATAGCCGCTGAACTTCAATTACGCGATAAATCAGTCAAACCTTAAGGTCGTAAATTCTACCAAATACCTAGGAGTTACAATTACGAACAACTTAGACTGGAGAGAACACATAGAAAATATTGTGGGAAAGACGAACCAAAGATTACGTTTCATTGGCAGAACGCTTCGAAGATGCACCAGCTCCACCAAAGAGACTGCCTACAACACACTTGTGCGTCCTCTCATGGAGTACTGTTGGCCATTGTGGGACCCTCACCAGGTGGACTGACGGAAGATATTGAGAAGGTTCAGAGAAGGGCAGCTCGTTTTGTTTTATCACGTTACCGGGGGGAAAGCGTCACGGAAATGTTGCACGAATTGGAGTGGAAATCATTAAAAGAAAGATGTTATTCATTGTGGCGTGATCTGATTGCGAAGTTTCAATCACCGACTTTTACTTCTGAATGTGAAAATATTTTGCTAGGACCCATCTACTTAGGGGGACATGACCATCCCAATAAAATAAATCAGATCGAAAACGGCACGATTTAGGTGTTCTTTCTCCCCGCGCGCTATTAGAGAATGGAACGGTAGAGAAAAGTTATGAAAGTGGTTAATGAACACTCTGCCAGGCACTTAAATGTGATTTGCAGAGTATCTATGTAGATGTAGATGGATCTTTTACAGATGGCGGAGTGATCGAGTCACTTGGTCAACCGTGCGCGTACGACGGCTACGTGGGTATAAGGCAGTAGCGATCAGTAAGGCATGTGTTTATCAAGCCTACATTGTCTGTAAACAGAAGATCCGACTTTAAAATATTATTTTCTGGGTGAGGGGTGGGGAGACAAAAGTCACTGTAGAAGGCACTACGTTTGACAGATAAATTTGCGCCCAACGTTTGATCGGATTCTGCAAATACAATATCAGCGCCAACAAATGGTGCACCAAGTAGTAGTGTGTTACAACATTGGGGGGGGGGGGGGAGGGGGGCTTGGCCCCTACTTCAAAATGTTGTAGGGAGTGGGGGGCAGAATTGCGCCCACCATTTCCCATAAGTCGGCGCCTCTGTCTGTCAATATCGGTAAAAGTAAGAACATGTCAGAATATCAGAACGGATGAATCATGTTTAACAGTGCCCATGACCGTACTGTGTATGAAGTTACTGGACTTACTGGTATTGCATGGCAGGATGTTCAACGTTTCTGCAAGCAGTGGCATAGCGCACGTGCCCAAGAAACAACCTCGGAATACACTGATAGGGCACGAAGTCGCGTTTCACGATTTGTGATTCAAAATCGCTTCCAAACTCGACAGGAATTGCTGCAGGCAATGAATGACGGTCCGTCCCAATCTTATAATTCAACAAAAAAATGTTCAAATGTTTGTAGAGCTTATGGGACTTAATTACGGGATCATCAGTCCGTAAACTTACAAACTACTTATGAACTAGCTAATACTAAGAACGGCACGAATATCCATGCCCGAGGGGGGATTCGAACCCCCGACCGTAGTGACCGTGCAGACCGTGACTGGCGCGCCGCAGACCGCTTTGCTACCGCGGCCGGCATAATTCGACATCTGCATGATGTGTAGGGTACTGATGCCCCTATTTCAGGCTGTTGCAGCTCGCGCGCTCGTCCGTGAGTTGTTTTCGCATGGGGCACACGGCTGCGGCGAGCATATTTGTAAGTGACGCAGCGGGCTCTGCTGTAAATTCACGAGAAACTGCAGCCTCTCCCCAATTCCCGCCACGGCCAAAATTGTTGCTGAAATGCGGTACATGTGACACCATGTTAATTCTCAGTGATAATATTATTGTCTTTAGTTATTTTAATTAATGGAATAGCTCTGTGATACTGAAAATTAACGATTTGATTTTAAGACTGGAATTAATGGAAGGAAGGAAGGAATCTTAGGGTTTAACGTCCCACCGACTGCTTGGTCATTAGAGACGGAGCTCACGCTCGGAGTTTTGGGGAAGGATGGGGGAAGGAAATCGGCCGTGCCCTTTGAAAGGCACCATCCCGAGGTGACTGAGGCGCTCCAGACACGGTCAGCACGGCTACTGTGGTCGGGGGTTCGAATCCCACCTCGGGCATGGATATTTGTGCCGTCTTTAGTCTTAGCTAGTTCATAAGTAGTTTGTAAGCTTAGGGACTGATGACCCCATAAGTTCTACAGACATTTGAACATTTGATTAGAACCATCCCGGCATTTGCCTGGAGTGATTTAGGGAAATCACGGAAAATCTAATTCCGATGGCCGGAGGTGGATTTGAACCACCATCCTTCCGAATACGAGTCCAGTGTGTTACCACTGCGCCACCTCGCTCGGTGACTGGAATTAATAAAGCGTGTTTATGGTGGCATTATTTTACATTTTTAAATTCCTGTTTCACTGAACCAACGTAAGGAGTATTAATTATGAAGTACATAACGAATTTTACCATTACTTTAATGAAGTTATTCATTTTATGAGTTTTTTTAGAGTATCAAAGGAAGACAGATTATGACTGGTGGATTTATCACGCTGAATCGCATCCGAGTTTCCATAACGTTAATCGTAAACTTGGCAATACGAAGTTTACAGCCTCTAAATCAACACCCATATCAAGAACTCGACGGGACATCATTTGCTTTCAGGTACAAACGCCTCCAAAAGCCGCTAATTCATTTGGAACTGCATTCTGCTACCGCTAGTAAGCGAGTGCGCCTGTTTCCTTATGCCCGTCGAGTACTAGCGAGTGTGACGTCAGCTTGCCCCACCACCGCAGCTTCGAGCTAGGCAAGTGAGTCCTCGCGTGCGCTCCTTCTCGCGGAGCAGCCTGTCGAAACAGCCTGCCCTATTTTTAAAATATAAAGTGTTTCAGAGATATTTACAAAAATAACGGCGATTTTGAAATGTCTGTCCGTAACGTGTTCCCTGTTTTTAAGACGAACCGTTCAACCGATCAGCACCAAATTTTATAGACATAATTGCAGGCCGCCAGAGACCAGAACCTCCCGTTTTCAAATTTTGTGTACAAAAAATACGGTAGTAATACAAAAAAAAGCCGTTTGTAAGATAATTATAATTGCAAACGAACCGAGCATCTGACACCAAAAGTGAATAACCTAATTGGTAGACGGTAAAATTCTCTACAACCTTGCTCTATTATCTTTTTTTCATATCTTGCATAGTTTCAGAGATAATTGCAAAAATGACGGCGATTTTGAAATGTCTGTCCGTAACGTGTTCCCTGTTTTTAAGACGAACCGTTCAACCGATCAGCACCAAATTTTATAGACTTAATTGTAGGCCGCCAGAGACCAGAACTTCCCTTTTTCAAATTTTTCGTGCAAAAAATACGGTAGTAATACCAAAAAAAGCCGTTTGTAAGATAATTGTAATTGCAAACGAACCGTTCATCTGACGGGAAAATTGAATAAACGAATTTGTAGAGGAGAAAATTCTCTACAACTTTGTTCCATTATGTTATTTTCATATCACGTATCGTTTGAGACATATTTGCAAAAATAACGGAGTTTTGACACCCTCCATTGAATTAACGAAAACCAGCCGTTCGCAGATTCAAAATGTTCAAATGTTTGTAGATCTATCGGACCAAACTGCGTGGTCATCAGTCCGTAGCTTACAAACTACTTAAACCTAGATAAACTAACCTAAGGACAACACACACACACACACACACACACACACACACACACACACACCCATGCCCCAGGGAGGACTCGAACTTCCGAAGGCGAGCAACCGCGCGCTCCGCAGCGAGGCGCCTTAGACCGCTCGGCTACTCCATCGCGGCGCAAGGGATCAGACGTGTACAAAATATTCAAATGGTTGTAGAGCTTATGGTACTTAACTACGGGGTCATCACTCCCTAAACGTACAAACTACTTATGAACTAGCTTATACTAAAGACGGCACAAACATTCATGACCGAGGGGGGATTCGAACCCCCGACCGCAGCGGCTGTGCAGACCGTGACTGGCAAGCCGCAGACCGCTCGGCCACTGCGGCCGGCGATCAGGCGTGTTTGAGCATCCGAACAGAAATTGTGAATTGCCTATGCACGATTATGGTGTTTGTTCTCTCGGAAATGCCCGAAAGAAGAGACATCATGTCAGTAATTGTTTATGTGCTCCCCACAGGCAATTCGCAATTTCTGTACGAATGCACAAACACGCCCGATCCTTTGCGGGAATATAGTTGGCGTGTAAGCAAGGAGACCTAATGGGCGGGGGGGGCACTACCATCGTACTGCGCGAGACGTTGTGTATTTATTGGCGTGGCGTGGTAGTTAAACGCATTCGGACAGACGATTAGTCGCCCTGTGTAATAAAAAGCCGAGCTAAAAGCTCATTGATCGACATAAAGCAATAACTATCCCACATCCGCAATTAGCCGATCTACCCTCAAAAGATATGGTTAAGGCGTCCGGTGGTCCGAAGCGGAAAATCCTTGTTCGATTCCCGGTATAGAACAATTTTTCAACTTTGCCATTGAATTTATTTCAATGCCATTGTAACAGCAGAGATGTTTAAATATTTCAAATTCCTAAATTTACTGTTGTTAATCTCAATCGATGGTGTCTGGCCTTTGGTTTGTGTCCCAAATAAGACAGCCGGCCGCGGTGGCCGAGGGGACTGAGGCGCTCCAGTCACGGTCTGCACAGCCAACACGGTCGGGGGTTCGAATCCCCCCTCGGGCATGGATATTTGTGCCGTCCTATTTCGTAAGTAGTTCATAAGTAGTTTGTAAGTTTAGGGACTGATGACCCCGTAGTTAAGTCCCATAGACTATACAAACGTTTAAACATTTTGAAATAAGACACTATATCAATACCGGTTCGGTTTTACAAACAGTATTCTGCGGCATTGGCCCCCTACTTAGCTTGTATTTATCGCGATTCTTTAATTCAGCGCAAAGTTCCTAGTGATTGGAAAAAAGCGCAGGGGACTCGCATTTATAAGAAAGGGAAGAGAACTGGCCCACACAATTACAGGCCAATATCGTTGACATCAGTTTCATGTAGAATTTTGGAGCATATTCTCAGTTCGAATATAGTAAATTTCCTTGAAACGGAAAGCTTTTTTCTATGAATCAGCACGGGTTTAGGAAACATCATTCATGTGAAACCCAGCTTGCCCTTTTCTCACATGACATCTTGCGAGCCATGGATGAAGGGCAAGATGCGGATTGTGTTCTTCTCGACTTCAAAAAGGCGTTCGACGCGGTGCCACACTGCAGACTCTAACGAAGATATGAGCTTATGGAATAGGTTCACAGATTTGTGACTGGCTGGAAGACTTCCTAAGTAATAGAACGCAGTACATTGTTCTCGACGGCGAGTGTTCATCAGAGAAGAGTGTATCGTCAGGCGTGCCCCAGGGGAGTGTGATAGGACTGCTATTATTTTCTATCTATATAAATGATCTGATGAACAGAGTAAGTTTTAATTTGCGGCTGTTTGCTGATGATGCTGTGGTGTATGGGAGGGTGTCATCTTTAACTGACTGTAATAGCATAAAATCTAAGGTGATGCGCATGAGCAGGAAAAACAATCCCGTAATGTTCAAATACAGCATTTGTAGTGAGCTTCTTGATGCTATCGCGTCGTTCAAATACTAGGCGTAACACTGCAGAGCTATATGAAATGGAACAAACATGTAAGGACAGTTGTGAGTAAGCCGGACAGCCGACTTCATTTTATTGGGGGAATTTCGGGAAGATGTACTTTATCTCTAAAGGACACCCCGTATAAAACGCTTGTACGACCACGTCTTGAGTATTGCTCAAGTGTTTGGGACCCGCTGCAGGTCAGTTTAAAGGAAGAAAAAGAAGCAATTCAGAGGCGAGCAGCTATGTTTGTTACCGGTAGGTTCCACCATTGCGCGAGTGTCACGGAAATGCCCTGGCAACTCAATTGGGGATCGCTGGAGGAAAGACGACGTTCTTTTTGTGAATTTCTGTTGAGGAAATTTAGAGGGCCGGAATTTGAAGCTGAGTGTAGTACGATCTTGCTGCCGCCTACTTATATTTCGCGTAGTGATCACAAAGACAAGATAAGAGAAATTAGGGCTCGTACGGAGGCATATAGGCATTCTTTTTTTCCTTGTTCTATTTGGGAGTGGAATAGGAAAGGAAATGCCTAGTAGTGGTACAGTGTACCCTCCGCCACGCACCTTACGGTGGATTGCGGAGTATGTACGTAGATGTAGATATCAATGTGTGAACCGGTATCCTCGCGCATGCGAGTTGCGTGTGCTAATCCCTGCGCCAACCTCTCTTTGTGTGAGAGTAATGGAAATCCTCAGTAGGGCTTTCGCGTGACGTGGGACACTGCTTACTGCGCCAATGTCAGGTAATAATTTAGCGTGGAAGCGTCACGTGACGACGAACGCGTTAATTACACAGACGACTACGCGAGCCGTAATCGCGGCAGCATGGCTGGTGTTTTGGGCCTTTATTAACGGGTATTAGCGGCGTTGGCTTTGTTGGGCTGGCGCGGGCCGCTGCCAGAAATACCCGCGGTCTGGCGACGGTCGGGTGGCGGCGATGGATGCGCGCGCCCAGGTGCCACGTGCTCGCCACTGACTCACCTGCCGCCCAGCACTTTCACTCACACGTGCATGATGAGCCTTCCCAGCTTTTCCCAAACCAAGCCCATTTTTTTTACAAACTTTACACCTCTGAAATGAAAAATGTCCAAATTTACATTTTTATGGCTCTCTGTTAACATACAAGCATGCTCCTAATGCACACCTGTACTACTACATAAACACAAGTCATCACTTAACCTTGCCAGAAATCTGTAAAAAGTTTTCGGAAGACGGAATTTTTTTCTTTGAAGCTCTTATAAACACTCAAACGGACATGTCATATACAGGGTGTTACAAAAAGGTACGGCCAAACTTTCAGGAAACATTCCTCGCCGGCCGCGGTGGCCGAGGGGACTGAGGCGCTCCAGTCACGGTCTTCACGGCCACTACGGTCGGGGGTTCGAATCCCCCTTCGGGCATGGATATTTGTGCCGTCCTTAGTATAAGGTAGTAGATAAGTAGTAAGTAAGTTTAGGGACTGATGACCCCGTAGTTAAATCCCATAAGTTTAACAAACATTTGAAACATTCCTCACACACAAAGAAAGAAAATATGTTATGTGGACATGTGTCCGGAAACGCTTAATTTCCATGTTAGAGCTTATTTTAGTATTTCTCTTTAAATGTAAATTGAAATAATTCGTGCAGACAATTGTCAAAATAGCCAATTGTTTCGTTAGTATGTACTGTACTTCTTCGATTCACCGCCAGTTGGCCCAATTGAAAGAAGGTAATGTTGACTTCAGTGATTGTGTTGACATGTGACTCATTGCTCTACAGTACTAGCATCAAGCACATCAGTACGTAGCATCAACTGGTTAGTGTTCTCAAGAACGTGGTTTTGCAGTCAGTGCAATGTTTACAAATGCGGAGTTGGCAGATGCCCATTTGATGTATGGACGTATTCGTACGCTTCTCAACAACAGATTCGGTGACCGATGGATTGGTAGAGGCGGACCAATTCTATGGCCTCCACGCTCTCCTGTCCTCAACCCTCTTGACTTTCATTTATGGGGGCATTTGAAAGTTCTTGTCTACACAATCCCGGTACTAAATGTAGAGACTCTTCGTGCTCGTATTGTGGACGGCTGTGATACAATACGCCATTCTCCAGGACTGCATCAGCGCATCAGGGATTTCATGCGACGGAGGGTGGATGCATGTATCCTCGCTAACGGAGGACATTTTGAACATTTCCTGTAACAAAGTGTTTGAAGTCACGCTGGTACGTTCTGTTGCTGTGTGTTTGCATTCCATGATTAATGTGAGTTGAAGAGAAGTAATAAAATGAGCTCTAACATGGAAATTAAGTGTTTCCGGACACATGTCCACATAACATATTTTCTTTTTTTGTGTGTGAGGAATGTTTCCTGAAAGTTTGGCCGTACCTTTTTGTAATGTCTCACCTAAGAGTTGTTTCAAAATGTTCAAATGTTTGTTAAGCTTATGGGACTTAACTACGGGGTCACCAGTCCCTAAACTTACAAACTAATTATGAACTACTTACAAACTAGGACGGCACAAATATCCATGCCCGAGGGGGGATTCGAACCCCCGACCGTAGTGACCGTGCTGACCGTGACTGGAGCGCCTCAGTCCCCTCGGCCACCGCGGCCGGCTCACCTAAGAGTCATCAGGCGTATTCTCTCTGGTGTTTGATCAGATATTTGCAATCACTTTCTTGCAATGTGTTGTTGGACTCAAGTCATACAAATTCTGATCATGACGCCATTCCTATTACGCCCGGTGTAGATGTTAAGCGTCGGTTTGTTTCCAGTCACGAACAAAAAGATTTTTAAAGCGAAATTTTTTGAGCTCAATCTATAGAGCAGTCCCCAATTAGTCTAGTGTGATATTCGGTTTATTGAAATGTATTAACTACTTACTTACTTACTTTACGCGATCAGGCCCAGTGGACCGCGCGATGATATAATCACGGCTCTCCATTCATTGCGATTCTTCGCTGTCTGTTCCCAGTTTTTCCAGGCCTCAAGTTTTTGCTGGTCTTCTCTTATCCCGTCCATCCACCTCTTTCTTGGTCGTCCCAGTGGTCTTTTGCCTGTTGGTGTCATCTCCATGGCCACCCTAGGCTATCGCTCCTCACTCATACGTTCCACATACCCTGCCCATTCTAATCTTCTACTTCTCATCAAGCCCACAATGTTCGGTTCACTATAGAGTTGTTCTATATTGTGCCTTCTCCTCCATTCTCCTGTTATGTTGTCTTTAACCGGTCCAAATATTTTCCTCAAGCATCTCCTTTCAAAAACTGCGAGCTTGTTTAATTGCTGTTTTCTAGTGCTCCAGCATTGACAGAACATATAGAATGACAGGAAGAATTAATGTTTGATACAACCTTAGTTTGAGGACTCGTGATATGCTCCGGGAAGTCAAAATGTTGTGTATTGAGTGCAAGTATCTACTACCCGCTTGAATTCTTGCCTTTATTTCCATTCCAGACGATGAATTTTCTGAAATTATGCTTCCATGATATTTAAAATTCTTTACTCTATTGCAGGTGTTACTATCCTCAGTTAATTCCTGGATGTATTAACAGAGACAGTAAAACATGAAAATTGACCAGTACTCCGGAAGCGGCTGTGTAGCGCTTCCATAATGCAGTAGCTGACGGCGCGAGGCGTGGCGGCACACGCGAAGGGGGAAATCGGGCAATGACGATACATGTACCACAGTGTAGCTGGCAGCGAACGCGTCTCTGTTTTGTTTCGGCCATGCCGCACTGCACAATGCAACATGTAGACACATTCAGAAGTAACAGACATGATTTTGATAATTGGTAAGCGCTGCTAACGTTAACTTGTACAAGCATCCTGTTTAATTGTTGGCCGGCCGCGGTGGCCGAGGGGACTGAGGCGCTCCAGTCACGGTCTGCACGGCCACTACGGTCGGGGGTTCGAATCCACCCTCGGGCATGGATATTTGTGTCGTCATAGTTCGTAAGTAGTTCATAAGTAGTTTGTAAGTTTAGGGACTGATGACCCCGTAGTTAAGTCCCATAGACTCTACAAACATTTGAACATTTTTTAAATTGTTGTTACTGTAATATACAGTACATTTCTGTCAAGGTTCCGTACTACGGATTGTAGGGATGTGTAATCAAGTCGCCGCGGTGGAGTGGCCGAGCGGTCTAAAGCGTCTTGCTGCGGAGCGAATGGTTGCTCACCGTCGGGGGTTCGAGTCCTCCCTCGGGCATGGGTGACGGTGTTGTCTTTAGGTTTAAGTTAGTTTAAGTAGTTTGTAAGCTTAGGGACTGATAACCACAGACGTTAAGTCCTATAAGATTTACAAACATTCGAACATTTTTTAGTAATCAAGGCGCCAAGGAAGCGCCTCGGATGTACGCTGCTTTGATAGCGACTAAGTAATGTATTAACTATTCAGTTGCTTAGGAATTGCTTGGTAAATGTACAGTATAGTCCTGTCACTAGTAAGTGCAGAAACCAAGCTAAATTAAAACAAATTTGTCTACTTTGTTCTGAGTTTTATTAATCTTAGACCTTTGTATACAGAAACCGATACGCGTGGCCATTGCGTGATATCGTCTTGAAAATGATACTGCATTGTGTTGCATTACTGCTGTGGCTAATAGCATTGCTCTCAGCCGGTGTCGAACGCATGTGATACCCACGACAGACACCGACGTATTGGTATGCATGTGCTCGCCACTTCGTCCTCGCCCGACGTGCCCCATCTCGCCGCCCAGCGTCTGCTACTACCTCATGGAAGCGCTACCGGAGTACTGGTCAATTGTCGTGTTTTACTGTCTTTCGATAAACCGAATATCACAATAGACTAATTATCGACTGCACTAACGATTGAACTCAAAAAATTTCGCTTTAAAAATCTTTTTGTTCGCGACGGGGAAAAATCGACGGTTTACATCAACACTGGGCGTCGCAGGAATGGCATCATGGTAAGAATTTGTTTGGCCTGAGTCCAACTACACATTGCAAAAACGAAATTTATATATAAAGGGTAATATAGTATTGGGGGATGGCCTGGCATTCAGTTTCCACGTGGTGACTCAGTTGGGCCAGATTTTGTGCTGGCCGTGCAGAACGCGCAAGATGACGTTTCATCCGATCCCAGACATGCTCAATGGAGGTCTCATCTCGGGATCATGCTGGCTAGGGTGTCTGACGTACATTTTCAACAGCATGTTGGGTGGTACGGGATACATGCGGACGTGCATTGTCCTATTTGAAAAGCATATTGCCTCGTTGGTGCATGAACAGTAAAAAGACAGAATGAATGATGTTTCCAGTGTACCATGCACTGGTCATTGTTACCTCGATGATCATCAAAGGGCAACGTCCTTGAGGCATGATCATGCTTACCGTTACGGCAATTTCGGCTTGCGACCAACACCGTTCAGCCGGCCTACAGTGGTATCGCGATAGGTACTTGTGGAAGGACGAATGGAGTCGTGTGGTCTTCAGTGATGCGAGTCGCTTCTGCCCCGATGCCAATGATGGTCGTAGGCGTTTGTGACTTCGTGCAGGGAAGTGCGACAATTTGGTGTGTATACGACAGAGGCACACGGGGCCGACAACCAGCACTAGGATGTAAACAGCCGTAAACTACAGGGACCATTCCCCCTCCGGTGACAGTCAAGAGAAAATTGAACAGTGCACAGTTCATGTTCAAATGTTCAAATGTTTGTAGAGCTCATGGGACTTAACTATGGGGTCATCAGCCCCTAAACTTACAAACTACTTATGAACTAGCTGATACTAAGGACGGCACAAATACCCATGCCCGAAGGGGGATTCGAACTCCCGACCGTAGTGGCCGTGCAGACTGTGACTGACGCGCCGCAGAACGCCTGGCCACCGCGGCCGGCAACAGTTCATAGAAACCATAATTCAACCCGTCTTGCTACCGTTCGTGCACCAACAAGGTGATATGCTTTCCCAACAGCACAATGCATGTCCACATGTATCCCGTACCACCCAACGTGCTCTTCAAGGTGTACGTCAATTATTTAAGTTCATTAGTGTTTGTGTTTTTAAGAGTTCTAGTCTCGCGTATTTGGTAAATATCGTTAGTGTTTCTGTTTTCAAGAGCTTTATTCTCGCGTATTTGTTAAATAACTGTTATATAGAGATTTCGTCAGTGATTTGTGTATTCAAAATATTTTCTTAGTAGTCAGTTTTTTAAATTTCGGATTTGTTTTTCGTCTTAAAAAGCTGTGTTCTCGCGTAGTGTTACATATTGTATTGTGGGTCAGTCCAGTGCCAGCTGCCGTCAGTGTATCACCAGCAGAGCAGTAGTTGCGTAATTTAATTTTTCTGCATTTTCATTACCACTCTTTTTATTAAATTTCGACAGTACTTTTGTTTTTTGAGAGCTTCATACATTTCGTTAGATTTTCTGTTTTAGAGGGCTATAGTCTCGCGTGTTTTGGTACATACGATAATTTTAAGTAATTTTACAGAGATGTCTACGGACGACACCTGTTGCGTGCAGATTCGGGAGTTGCCCGCTGTCCGTAAGCACCTGGTGGCTTTACAAGTGTAAAGTGCTGCGTCTGCATACAAAGAAAGATTCTTTATTATATAACTATGCAATAGCAGGACACACACTGGAAGAAGTTACTTCCATAAAATATCTGAAAGTAGACATAAGGGACGGTCTGAAATGAGACAATCATATAAAATCAGTCGTGTGTAAGGTAGATGCCACACTGAGATTCATTGGAAGAATCCTCAGGAAGTGTAGTCCGTCAACAAAAAAATGTTCAAATGTTTGTTAAGCTTAAGGGACTTAACTGCGGGATCATCAGTCCCTAAACTTACAAACTACTTATGAACTACCTTATACTAAAGATGACACAAACATCCATGCCCGAGGGGGGATTGGAACCCCCAACCGTAGCGGCCGTGCAGACTGTGACTGGCGCGGCGCAGACCGCTCGGCCACTGCGGCCGGCCCGTCAACAAAGGCAGTAGGTTACAAAACTCCGTTCCGCCGTCGCTTGAGTATTGCTCATCAGTGTGGGATCCGTGCCAGGTGGGGTTAATGGACGACATAGAGAAGAGAGCAGCACGGATCGTTACGGGCTCGTTTGGTAGGCGTGAGAGCGGCACAGAGATGATTAAGACACTCCAGTGGCAGAGAGGCGTTCTGTATCACGGTACGCGCTTTTGTCAAAGTTCCAAGACCAAACGTTTCATGAAGGGTCAACCAATAAATTGCTCCTTCCTACGTATATCTGGCGAAGCGGCGACAAGGATAAGATCATTCATTTCGTGAACTGTCCAACGTATCCGAAAGCAGTTTTATTCATTTGTGTCAGAGCAGATATTGAAGAAAGCGTGTGTGTTTTTATTGCAGTCATATGCTTTTTAATGGTATTCGAAAGCGTCTAAAGAAACTAGTTCATATCAACTAGTAACTGACAAACTCACAGACAAAAACAGAAGGCATATTTTCCGTTCCCCGAAGAAGTGCTGTTCGTAATTCATGTAAACGATTTAGGAAGTAATGTGAACAGGTCTGTTAGATCGTTTGCAAAACAATTTACACATAAAACTGTATGATACAAAAAGGGGCAATTGACTCAAAACAATAAACAATGTGAGGTTATCTACATTAGTACTAACAAAATGGCCGTTAAATTTCGTTTCAATGATAAATCAAATAAATCTAAATATCGTCAATTCATTTAAATACACTGGGATTCAATCATATACAATCTAAATTGAAATAATCACTAGCAAAATGTTCAAGGGAAGGAAAATTAAAACTGTGTCTTATTGGTAGAACACCAAGAAGATGCAACAAAATCTACTGCAGAGACTACCTACATCACTCTTGTCCGTTATCTTACCAAGTGTTACTGCTTGATATGATATCCTTACAAGACCAGGGAGGAAGAAACATAAGGGTTTAATGTTCCATCGGGATAATTAGTAATAGAGCTATGTTTCAAGGATGGGATACGAAAATGGCCATGCCCTTTCAAAGAAAGTATCGGTATTAGCCTGGAGCAATTTAGAGAAATCATGTAAAACCAATATCTGAATGGGTGGACGGGGGTTTCAGTCGTCATTCTTCTGAATGCGGCTGTAGATTGCGAACCGTTGGACGAAATCGCTCGGTCTTTACCAAATGTTATTGACAGTGGACTTCAAATTATTATCTATGGCATCAAAAAAAGTTCAAACGACAGCTAGTTTTCTATTGCTGCGGAAATATTTGAGTTAACTTCCACCTACATAGGGAGAAATTACCATCATAATAAAGTAAGATCAATCAAAGCTTGCATGGAAATATTGAAGTGTTTGTTCTTCCCACGTGCTCTTCGACAGTGGAACAGTACAGAAATGGTTTCTGTAAATGTTTCGATGAACCCTTTGCCAAAACATTTAAGCGTGAACTGCAAAGTAGTCGTGTAGAAATAGGAGGGTAAGGCGGCGTGAATCGGCTGTTGCCTAATAAAAACTATCAAATGGGTCTCTGTTGCGAGGCTCCGTCGTTTGATGGAACACGGAGATAAACATGCGCAGGTGAGGCCACTTCACACGGCGCCAGCGAGAAACGCTTCAGTGCAGCGCCGTTTTCACGACACCGAACAGGTGCAGCCGTTGCTGTCATCAGCTTTGATGTTGCTGCTGGCGTCGCGTGCCAGCTGTGCCTCTGCTGGAAGCCATGTTCAGACAGCGCTGGCCCTGGGGCTCTTCTCGCCACCGCTGGTTATAGTCAACACCATCTAGAGAGAAGGCCGCGGCGCTCTCGTGTGACGTCAGGCAGAGTAGGTTGCGCGCGAATAGCTGACTGGGTAGCCGCTGGGGCACGGCCCACTATGCAGAAGCAGCGAGCCAGTCAGCTATGCGCGCGCAACCTACTCTGCCTGACGTCACACGAGAGCGCCGCGGCCTTCTCACTAGGCGGTGGTGCTATAGTCCGCCCGTTGCCACACACAAGCGTGGATACGCTGTATGTGTCGAGTCACCAGTGCTTCGTCACCAGAAGCGTCACAGACAAAAGCTTCTCAGAGGCTTCGTCTGATGGGGAGTTAATGCTGCAGTCACAGGCGATATCGGTGGACTTTACCGACGACAGACATCGGTCAAAGACGACGAATCTTTTCAAATCGGTACACCATTAGGTACACGGTCACAATGTAGTCATTGTCATCACCCAAACGTAAAGTCTTCGGACTACAATTGCTGAAATTCAAATCAGTTTTTTTCCTCGTTATTCTCACACATTAAATAAGCAGAATGAGAAACTGAAAAGCTTAATCAAAGAAATAGCTTGTGGGATCCTGACGGCAAAAAACTATGATAATCGTCATGTTTTCGTAATCTATTGACTGAAATTTCAGTTTTTTTAGAAACCACAAGTAGGTAAAATCTTTATCGGGAACTGTAGGTGTAAATTATAACCTCATACAATAATTCGTTCAAGTGAGAACGATGGCCTATCTTATATTCGAAGTTATCATAGTGGATCATTTTTTGGTTGTGTTAAATGGGGCCGGCCGCGGTGGCCGAGGGGACTTAGGCGCTCCAGTCACGGTCTGCACGGCCACTACGGTCGGGGGTTCGAATCCCCCCTGGGGCATGGATATTTGTGCCGTCCTTAGTATAAGGTAGTTGATAAGTAGTTTGTAAGTTTAGGGACTGATGACCCCGTAGTTAAGTCCCATAAGCTTAACAAACATTTGAACATTTTTTGTTAAATGGGCATTGGCTTTTTACAAATTATTACTACTTACCTGCATACTGGCGTTTTTTTATTTAATTTAATTTTAATTTTATTATATTTTGTATTTTTTTGCCTATGGTTTGTTGATTAAATTGAATCAAGCACCTTCAAATGTGGTGTATGTGTACTTCCACTTAAGGTACTCAGGGTGTCTTGTTCTAATCTCAAATGTTCAATTGTTTGTAAATCTATCAGACCAAACTGCGTGGTCATCAGTCCGTAACTTACAAACTACTTAAACTAAGGTAAACTAACCTAAGAACAACACACACACCCATGCCACAGGGAGGACACGAACATCCGACGGCGGTTTACATGCTAATGTTAGAAATTGTGTTTTTTTCTGTCTACATACGAGTATTGTGCTTCCTCCATTACACAGATTATCACATGCACAAAAATCATCACTTATACTGTTTTTGTGAGGGGTAAGTGATAACTACTGTGTGTTATATTCTGTGAGATGGAGGAGGCAGAATCCCAATTTTTATTCTGTGCTATCTTCCGAGTTGCGGTAACTTTAGAAAGACAACTGCAATGTAAGAGTGGCAGTAGATCACACATGGAAAGGACACAAAATGTATTTACGGGAAAAAGTCACTTGAAAATGAAAGTAAATTCTCAGAAGGTGAGAAAACACAATTGGTGCAGTTTTATTTATTTATTTATTTTTAATCGTGATGGTTAACTGACGTATGTCTGCACAACTTCAAATAAATTCAGCACAACAGTGTGTAATTTTGATTTTCAGTATCACCACAAAGTGTATAACATAAAGTTTCTCCTTTTACCAATACGTCATATATTCATAAAAATGTCTGTTATGGTATTTGCAATAACTGACGATAATTTGTACATTACTTGACACATTCTTTAAGAGACCGATGTAGCCCACTCATGTGCGTTCAGTGTCTTTATTAAAATCTAAAGCTGCAACACTCATCTCCAAGTATCGTGGTATTCCTCATAAGTCAGGGGGTTAAAATCTAATGTTTCACACACATAACATATTATAACATAACCCCCCTCCTTGACCGCGCCACAAGAGCTGAAAAACAAATAACGATATCTGATGTAATGTGACCAAGCTATCTGGCAATGTTTTTGTGCGGCCTCTGGCGATTGCGTCTGACGACCATTTTCTGTGACACTGTGAATGCAGCCTTCACACGGAGTTGCAGAAAAATGCTCCTCCGTGGCTCCTCTGGTGGTTTCAGAACACCGCCACCGGTGGCGTGGAAGGGCTGTTGGGCGCTTGCGGAACGTTGTTACCACAGCAGCACGGCGCCACTCGCTGCTGACCGGACAAGCGAAGGGTCGCCGCGTCACGTGACGTCAGCAACAGCAGCTGTTCTTTCTTATCACATTGTAGCGCTTCTTTGTGGCGTCTCATGAAACAGCTCCCTTTTTTATACAAAACAGCCTTAGTCAGCCGTGGTTGCTGAAATTCTAACTATACAGGCTGAGTCACCTAACATAACCGCTGGATATATTTCGTAAACCACATCAAATACTGACGAACCGATTCCACAGACCGAACGTGAGGAGGGGGGCTAGTGTAATTGGTTAATACAAAACATGAAAAAACGCACGGAAGTATGTTTTTTAACATAAACCTACGTTTTTTTAAATGGAACCCCGTTAGTTTTGTTAGTACATTTGAACATATAATCAAATACGTAATCAGTGCCGTTTGTTGCATTGTAAAATGTTAATTACATCCGGAGATATTGTAACCTAAAGTTGACGCTTGAGTACCACTCCTCCGCTGTTAGATCGTGTGTATCGGAGAGCACCGAATTAAGTAGGGATCCAAAGGGAACGGTGATGTACCTTAGGTATAGAAGAGACTAGAACAGCACATTACGTCCACATGCTAACACCTTTATTGGTCTTTTTCACTGACGCGGAATCATTGGCGACCACCTCATTGGTCCTCACTTCATTGCAGGGGCCCAGACAGCTGCAACATACATCGCGTTTCTACAGAATGATCTGCCAACGTTGCTCGAAAATGTCCCACTGGAAATGCGTCGACGTATGTGGTATCAGCATGATGGTGCACCTGCACATTCCGCAATTAACACTAGGCTGACCCTTGACAGGAGGTTCGATGGGCGTTTCATAGGACGTGGGGGACGCATAAATTGGCCAGCCCGTTCTCCCGATCTTACACCTATGGACTTATTTCTGTGGGGTACGTTAAAGGAGAATGTGTACCGTGATGTGCCTACGACCCCAGAGGATATGAAACAACGTATTGTGGCAGCCTGCGGCGACATTACACCAGATGTGCTGCGTGGTGTACGACATTCATTACGCCATAGATTGCAATTGTGTGCAGCAAATGATGGCCACCACTTTGAACATCTATTGGCCTGACATGTCGGGACACACTCTATTCCACTCCGTAAATGAAAACGGAAACCACGTGTGTACGTGTACCTCACCCCTCATGGTTACGTGCATGTGCGTCAGTGAAAAAGACCACTAAAGGTGTTAGCATGTGGGCGTAATGTGCTGTTCTAGTCTCTTCTGTACCTAAGGTACATCACCGTTCCCTTTGGATCTCTACTTAATTCGGTCCTCTCCGATAAACACGATCGAACAGCGGAGGAGTGGTACTCAAGCGTCAACTTTAGGTTACAATATTTCCGGATGTAATTAACATTTTACTATGGAACAAACGGCACTGATTACATATTTGTTATATATTCAGATGTGCTAACAAAACTAACGGGGTTCCATTTTAAAAAAACGTAGGTTTGTGTTAAAAAAACATACTTCCGTGCATTTTTTTATGGTTTGTATTAACCAATTAACTAGCCTCTCTCCTCGCGTTCGGTCTGTGGAATCGGTTCGTCAGTATTTGATGTGGTTTACGAAATATATATAGCGGTAATGTTAGGTGACTAACTTCTAGTGGTTCAGAAAGAGCTTAGAAAAACTACTGCAACTCATGTTTAGGTCAACATCGTTTTTGGAAACAAGTATACAATCCAAAGGTCTGATACCATGGCAGATCCTGTCACGAGTGTTCCACTTGGCAGTATGTACAATCAATAGCCGATTCTGGTCGCCTTGCATTTCAATTTCCCACATTATTTTTGTGAAAAGTTTCTCTGGCAAATAAATGTTTTCATCATTCCAAAATACAAGGTGAAGCGAAATTTGCGCTCTCGCGCTTCAGAGCGGTATTCCTCACAGGCCAACAATAAAAAAATATCTCTCCTAAAATTTCGTCCTGCGCATATTTCCGGCAGTAAGTAGACATCGAAGACTGAGAGGGGTGTGTGTTCCATACATCAGTAAGTTTCAGAATTACACGATTACACCAACAAACTTGTAGGGGATGTAGAAGGCGTCTTGAGGAACAAAATGAGCATGGAAACCCATGTTCGTAAACCTCGTTCAGTGACTTTATAGACTCCAAATTAAAGTCACCGGCGCTTGCCGCCAGACTTCCCTTCCAGAAACTTAGACACTCTGTAGCGTCGTTGGATGACGTTTCGGGACATGGATTTTTATGCTCATTTTGTGCTTCGAGACGCCTTCTACATCGTCTAGAAGTTTGTTGGTGTAATTGTGTAATTCCGAAACACACTGCCGTTTGTAAATCACACCATCTTACTTCTCGATGTAGGACGAAATTTAGAGAGGGACATTTTTTTTATTGCTGTCATGTGAGGAATCGCGCTGTGTAGCCAGAGTGCGCTAATGTCGCTTCACCTTGTATATCATAACTGCTTCAGCATCTAGGTTGATGCTCAGGTAGAAACAGTTTAAGATGCAAAAAATTACGTGCTTCCTTGTGTATTGTATTTCGAAAACCATGTGTCACTATATTGAAACGTTCACAAATAAAAGGGCAGTGTGGCTTAGGTGAGCCATCCTGTATATCCAAACTACATTTTCTGGGTTGTTATTTCCATAACTTGGTAGTATAACGATATGAATGACACAATTTAGGATATGTGAATTCAGATGAAGTTCTGGATTTACCTTATTGATATTTTTAATAACTTTATTATACACTTCCCTTCTTTCTCGTAAACAAAATGGCGCAACTGAAGGCACATAAAAGAATGACAAAAACCGAGGACCGTGGAGGCAAGACTCACGAAGCACTGTAGTACTACGGGAGAAGAAAAAGTGTACTCCTTTCATCTGTTATTACTTTGGTGTAATAGAGTCTGTATTAGATGTTGCATTACTAAATTTAGATTAGTATCAGGAGAATTTTGTAATTATTTACGCATTTTACTTTTCCATTTGGTAACAATCGTGTTCATGGAACCATTTTCAGACTACATGTCCACCATTCCAATCTCGAAAAGTGCGCGGGAGACTCGAACACCTAAATCTTTCCTTTAGAGCTCCTATTTCTCTTACTTTATTAACATGATCATTTCCCTTCTGTAGATGGTGATCAACAAACTATTTTCGCATGCGAAGGAGAATTTTTGTGAACGAAGTTTCGTAGATAGACCTAGCTACCACAAAAAATTGTTTTTAATGATTATCAACCCAACTCGTCTATCATTTCCGTGACACTTTATATCTACATCTGCACAGATATTCCGCAATCCATCCTATGTTGCGTGGTGGAGGGTACTTCGTACCATTACTTGCCATTTTCTGTTATGCTTCACTCAAAAATAGAACGAGGGAAAAACAACTGTCCTTATGCCTCTGTACGTCTTTATGCGTAATGTAAGTTAGTGGCAGTAGAATCATTCTGTAGTCAGCTTCAAATTCAGTCTCTCAACAATGTTATTCGAAAAAAAATTTACCTTCCCTCCAGCGATTCCCATTTGAGTTCCGATAGTATCTACGCCAGTAGCAGAACTTGAGTGCGTCTCTGAATTGCTTGTGTGTCTTCCTTTAAAGTGATCTGGTGGTGGTCCCAAACACTTGAGCTGTACTCGAGAAGGGGTTGCAAAGGCGTTTTATACGCGGTCTCCTTTACAGTTGAACCACATTCTCAGAATTCTCCCAAAAAACCGAAGTCAACCATCCACCTACCCTTACATGCTCGTTCCACTTCATACGGTTCTGCAACACTACGCCTATATATATCGACGCGACTGTGTCAACCAGCACATTACTAACGCTGTATTTGAACAGTATGGAATTGTATTTCCTACTCATCTGCATTGCCTTAAATTTTTCTACATTTTCCTTTTATCGCGATTATACAAAACGAACTGCCCTTCTTCGGACTTTTTCGGTGTCCTCCGTCAATTCTTTCTGGTTAGGATCCCATACCGCACAGAAATACTTCAGCAGAGGGCAGACAAGAGTATTACAGGCAGTCTCTTTTAGAGTATTTGCTGCATCTTGTGTTCTGCCAACAAAAGGCAATCCTTGTTTCGCTTTCCCCGTAGTATTATCTACTTGGTCGTTCCAATTACTGCCTTTCGTAATTGTAAATCATATATATTTAATTGATTTCAGTCTTCAGATTCTTACGATTTATTGTGTAAGCAATAATTTGACAGATTTCTTTTATCGCCCATGTAGATTACCGCATATTTTTCTTTATTTGGGGTATTTGGCACCATACAGACATGTTGCCTAGATTATTTGCAACTGGTACTGATCTTTTTGTGAGTTTAGTAGACAGCAAATGACGTCATATTCTGAAAACAATCTAAGACCGCTACACAAGTTATCTGCTATATCATTTATATAGATTGGTAACAGAATAGGGCCTATGACACCTCTGGAAATGCCAAATACCACTTGTCTCAGTCGATGAGTTTGTGTCTGTTACTACAAAACTGTGACCATTCTGACAGGAAATCACGGATCCACTTACACAACTGAGACGATGCTCAATAACCACACAAACTGATTAAAATTCGCTTGTGAGGAACGGTGTCGAAATCCTTCTGGAAATATGGAATTAATTTGAGTTCCCGTCCATAGTACTAATTATTTTATGAGATTGAAGAGCTAGGTGCTTCCTGAAATTCGAATATACTATATGCTCCAAAATCCTACTGTAGGTCAACGTCGGGGACATGCGACTATAATTCAATGGATTACTACAATTTCTGTTCTTTAGTATTGGTGTGACCTGTGCAACTTTTCAGTTCTTAGGGAACGATATATCCGGTAGTGTATGTTATTACTGACCACTGACGTGATTGACCTTTTGTCGGTACATCCGTTACCAATGCTTGTAAGTGAAACAATTTTTCACTCGCTTTTGTTGTATTATGCAGTGCTGCATAAGGGAGTCAATTACTTCTGCTAGCTGCAGCTTACCAATAAAATTATTAAATAATATGGTGTTCAAAATAAGAGGAAATTCACGTTGACGTTTTGACTTTTTTTTCGAGACGGTCGTCTTGGTGTTGTAATTACAATGGTGATAGATGTAATTGGAAAACTGAATGGTAGTGGCCTCTCTGGCGATGCGCTGCGAAACTGTAACGCTGGAATTTTCATGACTACCAGGACTGGGGACGTGTACATGCAAACAATCAAATAACCTAAATTTTTTTGATCCTTAAAAGTTAATGACTACCCTCGCACTTATACCACGGTCGTACACACTCTTCAATACGCACACTATACAGTTTACACATTTCTAAGGCAACAATTTTCCTTTGCACCGTTGATTAGACGCACTTTGTGAAACGGTAATGGCATTCGAACAACGAAATGGTTCGTGTTTCAAAAGGAAGTTAGGAGGCAATTTTGGAAAGATAACAACTGGTAAACGTATGCCCTCTCTCCGTGCACTCCCAGGCACGTAAAAATTTCATGACTTAAATCGTCGTAACTGATCTTGAATTAATGCCCTTACTTGTGCTTTATTGTCAATTTCCCTTTACATAAGTCACAGCATTGTCTATTGCGACACATTACCATTCTTCGTCGGATCGAAGTAACCAAACAATGCAGGAAAAAAGATAAATTACACCTCCAGACGTGCTAGTCCTGCGAGTTTCGCACGAGAACATCTGTGAATTCTGGAAGGAACGAGAGGAGATACTGTCGGAAGTACTGCTGTGAGAACGGGTAGTGAATTATGCTGGGGTAAGTTCGGTTGGTACAACACTTTGCCCACAAAACGCAAAAATTCCGAATTCCAATCCCGGTCCGTCACACAGATTTAATCTGAGTGGTGGTATCATAAATTATCTATTTGCATTTTAAAAGCTTAGTCGCACGTTGAACGTGTGATGTGTAAATGTGTTAGAAACAGTTATATTTACATCTGCTCACCTTCGGAATCCAAAGCTCCAAGCCGGCCGCGGTGGCCGAGGTGACTGAGGCGCTCCAGTCACGGTCAGCACGGCCACTACGGTCGGGGGTTCGAATCCCCCTTCGGGCATGGATATTTGTGCCGTCCTAGTTCGTAAGTAGTTAATAAGTAGTTTGTAAGTTTAGGGACTGATGACCCCGTAGTTAAGTCCCATAAGCTTAACAAACATTTGAACATTTGAACAAAGCTCCAAATTCTCGTAGTGTAATGTGTAATGTGTAAATCCTGGGAGGTGAAATATGTTATTTTATACTGTCCCTCGTAAGCAAATAACTGTAATTTCTTGTTAAGTTCTTGCAGATTTCGTTTGTACTACTGTTTTAATAGTTTATTCTATCGTATTTGATCAATACCGTTGTGTTTAGTCTTCGTCTCTGACCGGTGTATTTCAAAACAAGTCACAGACCGTTACTAAAGCTCGTTATAAGTCAGTCCAGTGCCAGCTGCCACCAGTGCCGCATCGTTAACAGTGCTAAGCTGCCGGACTCAGTTTTGTTGATTTGACAGTGTAGTTACCACTGACCACAGTTCAGTCAGCAGCCAGCCGCCTTCATTAGAGTACTAGTCTTCTTTAAAGTTGTTAATTGCAGTTAATTGTATCGATAGGATGGATAGGATGTGTGCCTGCTGTGTGCGGACGCAGGAGGAGTTGGCCGCGGTTCGCGAACAGCTGAGCGTGCTGTTGTCTACGGTCAGCCGTCTTCAGGCTGCTGTCTCGGGGTGCAGCGATGGTGGGGAGTCTGGTGCGTCGAGTGGGACACCTCAGGTGTCTCACGCTTCGCTCTCTGTCCCTGCTACCGAGGCACCTTCAGGTGTACCGGACGTCGTCGAGCCGCCTTCTCCGCAAGGGAAGTGGCGGGTTGTACGGCGTTCGCGTCGCTCGAGGCGGAAGGCCAATGTGGAGGCTGGACGTCCGTCCGCGCCCGTTTTCCTGTGAGTGAAAGTGTGGCCACTCCTTCAGCAGGGTCCGAGCAGGTGCACGGGGGGAGGGGATTATTAGTTATTGGGAGCTCCAATGTTAGGCGCGTGATGGAGCCCCTTAGGCAGATAGCGTCCAGATCTGGAAGGAATTCCAACGTGCACTCGGTGTGTCTGCCGGGGGGCCTCATCCGAGATGTGGAGGCGACCTTGCCGGCGGCTATCGAAGGTGTGGGGTGCAGTCGACTGCAAGTCGTGGCTCACGTCGGCACCAATGACGCTTGTCGCTTGGTTTCTGAGGACATCCTCAGGTCCTTCGAGCGGCTGGCGGAATTGGTGAAGGCAGCTGCCTTCGCACGCGGGGTGCAAGCAGAGCTGTCGATTTGTAGCATTGTTCCCAGGGTTGATCGGGGTCCTTTGGTTTGGAGCCAAGTGGAGGGTCTGAACCAGAGGCTTCGCCGACTCTGTGACAGTCATGGCTGCAGATTTCTGGATCTCCGTTATCGGGTGGGGAATTGTAGGGTGCCCCTAGATAGATCAGGGGTGCACTACACTAAGGAAGCGGCTACTCGGGTAGCAGAGTACTTGTGGAGTGCACATGGGGGCTAGGCGCTAACTCTGATGAGCACTCGCCTGTCAGCATTCAAACAGCGAATTCAGGCCACGTTCGGAAAAAAAATTCGAACATAAAAATATTAGCCGCGAACTTACAGAGTATTAGAAACAAAGTTCCCGAATTTGCAGCACTGCATGGAAGTTATTGCGCTCAGATAGTTTTAGGCACCGAAAGCTGGCTAAATGATGCAAGTTCAGAAATATTTAGCGAAGCGTGGAATGTATATCGGAAAGATAGATGTGATACAACTGGAGGAGGAGTGTTCATCGCTGTGGACAAAGATATTGTTTCTACTGAGATCGAGGTTGAAAGTAAATGTGAAGTTATCTGGGCACGTATAACAGGTCTAAAAGAAGTAAAGTTAATATTTGGGTGTTTTTACCGGCCCCCCAGTGCTGCTGTAGCAGTTTTAGAATCATTCAAGGAAAGTCTACACCAGGTAGTGCATAGGTATTCGGGCCATGTAATATTAGTCGGAGGTAACTTCAACCTTAAGAGTATAGATTGGGACCTCGCTAGTTACATTTCAGGCGGTACAGACAAGCAGTCTTGCGAGCTACATTTGAACACATTCTCCGAAAACTGTCTTGAGCAGTTAAACCGGCAACCCACGCGCAATGGAAATATTCTAGACCTTATAGCTACAAACAGGCCTGACCTTATTAACGATGTCTGTGTAGAGACAGGAATTAGTGATCATGATATCGTCATAGCGTCGATGGTGACCAAAGTTCATAAACCAATCAAGAAGGCTAGGAGCGTGTTTTTGTTGGGAAGAGCCGATAAGCAAATGTTATGATCGCACATAGAAAATGAATGGGCGTCGTTTAATTCCGGGACTGTGGATGTAGAGGAATTGTGGACTAAATTTAAGTGCATTGTTAATAAAGGGTTAAAGAAATATGTACCAGTAAAGACGATTAACGATGGAAAAGATCCACCGTGGTATAATAATAATGTTAGAAAGCTGCTGAGAAAGCAAAGGCTGTTGCACTCTCGATTCAAAAAAGAACACGCAAATGATGACAGGCAAAAGTTAGTAGAGATTCGTGCGTCTATAAAAAGATCGATGCGTGAAGCATACAATAATTATCACAGCCATACCTTAGCAAAAGATCTTTCCGGGAACCCCAAAAAATTATGATCCTATGTAAAATCGATAAGCGGGTCAAAGCCCACTGTCCAGTCACTAGTTGATCATTCCGGGGCAGTAATAGAAGAAAGCAAACGGAAAGCTGAAGTTCTAAATTTAACCTTTAAGAAATCTTTCACGCAGGAGGACCGCACAAATATACCATCATTTGATCAACGTACTAATTCCGAAATGGGGGACATAGCAATAGGTATTTCCGGTGTAGAGAAGCAGCTGAGAGTGCTAAATACGAAAAAGTCTGCTGGTTCGGATGGAATACCAGTTCGGTTTTACAAAGACTATTCTGCGGCGTTGGCCCCCTACTTAGCTTGCATTTATAGCGAATCTTTAATTCAGCGCAAAGTTCCTAGTGATTGGAAAAAAGCGCAGGTGACTCCCGTGTATAAGAAAGGAAAGAGAACTGACCCATACAATTACAGGACAATATCGTTGACGTCGGTTTCATGTAGAATTTTGGAGCATATTCTCAGTTCGAATGTAGTAAATTTCCTTGAAACGGAAAAGCTTCTTTCCATGAATCAGCACGGGTTTAGGAAACATCGTTCATGTGAAACTCAGCTTGCCCTTTTCTCACTTGACATCTTGCGAGCCATGGACGAAGGGCAACAGGCGGATTGTGTTTTTCTCGACTTCAAAAAGGCGTTCGACGCGGTGCCACACTGCAGACTGCTAACGAAGATACGAGCTTATGGAATAGGTTCACAAATTTGTGACTGGCTGGAAGACTTCCTAAGTAATAGAACGCAGCACCTTGTTCTCGACGGCGAGTGTTCATCAGAGACGAGTGTATCGTCAGGCGTGCCCCAGGGGAGTGTGATAGGACTGCTATTATTTTCTATCTATATAAATGATCTGATGGACAGAGTAAGTTGTAATTTGCGGCTGTTTGCTGATGATGCTGTGGTGTATGGGAGGGTGTCGTCTGTAACTGACTGTAATAGCATACAGGTTGACTTAGACAAAATTTCTAGTTGGTGCGAAGAATGGCAGCTAGCTCTCAATGTAGAAAAATGTAAGGTGATGCGCATGAGTAGAAAAAACAATCCTATAATGTTCGAATACAGCATTAGTAGTGAGCTTCTTGATGCTGTTGCGTCGTTCAAATATCTAGGCGTAACATTGCAGAGCGATATGAAATGGAACGAGCATGTAAGGACAGTTGTGAGTAAGGCAGACAGCCGAC
The DNA here is from genome assembly GCA_026315105.1 of Locusta migratoria. Lineage (NCBI taxonomy): Eukaryota > Metazoa > Arthropoda > Insecta > Orthoptera > Acrididae > Locusta > Locusta migratoria. The sequence continues at coordinate 365,550,669 of CM048755.1, forward strand.
TTCGGTTTATTGGGAGAATTTTGGGAAGATGTTCTTCACCTGTAAAGAAGACCACGTATAAAACGCTTGTACGACCACGTCTTGAGTATTGCTCAAGTGTTTGGGACCCGCAGCAGATCAGTTTAAAGGAGGACATAAAGGCGGTTCAGAGGCGAGCAGCTAGATTTGTTACCGGTTAGGTTCGACCAATGCGCGAGTGTCACGGAAATGCTCCGGCAACTCAATTGGGGATCGCTGGAAGAAAGACGACGTTCTTTTCGTGAATTTCTGTTAAGTAAATTTATAGTAAGAGAAATTAGGGCTCGTACGGAGGCATATAGGCATTCTTTTTTTTCCTCGTTCAATTTGGGAGTGGACTAGGAAAGGAAATGCCTAGTAGTGGTACAGTGTACCCTCCGCCACGCATCTTACGGTGAGTTGCGGAGTATGTATGTAGATGTAGATGTAGAAGAATGGAGAGCTCTTAAAATATTTCCTCATTATGGGATAATACGATAATGTACGTGTCACATGTGCGGCTAAGTAAAAATACGTATATTTTGTATGTGCATTTAAATGTATAATCGCATTTCTGAAATTTTTTTTGTGTGGCATCACGGTTGCTAGATTGGTCCTATCCGAAATTCTAGATTCTAATAATTTACTGTTCGTGTCATTTTCGCAGAAAATTTTATCGATTTTATCAAGCCCTGGGAATAATATTGTGTGTTTTCGACCATTTCGAAAGCTGCGAAAAGTTGGTAATGTATCGCTTTGTAAAACAAACGACATACAAAGCCTGCCAGGCCACAGAAATGGCTATGTTTCAAAAACTTTCGTAAGAAATGTTACTGTAAAAAAGTGTAAATAGTGTAAATATAAGCAGTGACAGCAAGTGACAATGTGCTACAAACCACACATGAAGACGAAAACATAAAAAAATTCCTGACCATTGAAGATGCTTTAGAATAAAGCGAAACGCGTCTGGTCTAAAGTAGACTAATTTACAGTTGCATAAGACGGTCCCATAACCTATACAAATTATATAAGTACCATACATCTTGAAAACTCTTGGGAATTCAGCCCGGTGGCGTCGGCCAAAATTCGCGATATTTCGGCAAGCAGACTTCCTGCATTTTTCCTAGAGTCGTGGAGAAGGCCTGGAGGTAGTGATGGTGGCGAGGAGGGGGGGGGGGGGCAACAAGACGTACAAGCGCGGCACTCCGCGGAGATTAATCACACTCCAGCAACGACTCAAAATCCCAAGAAGTCTGCCTGCCGAAGTATCGCGACTTTCGGACGACACCAAGCGGCTGAATTCCAGAGAGATTTTCAAGATTTCCATACGTCAAGAAAACCTGATATCACACCACACAACCTCATTTGATAACGGTAGTAAACGTCTCTGTTTCCCTTACCTTCCCATGAAGTTCAAGACATATTCTGCTGTAAAAGGACAAAGATAATGTACTGACATTAAAGCGAGTCCGATCAGTCTTTCATTAACCATTGTGTTCCGCAAGTAAGTCTTCACTCATTTCATATGGCAAATCGTGTCTGCTTCACGTATTGATACCGACTGGGAAGCAAGTAGACACAAAAGTCCTATCTATTTTTGTGTACTAAGGTTTTTTTAAAATAGTTAAATGTTGTAATATCACATGCCATCTTTCATTTAACTTTGATCGTGCCTCTCTTTAGTGTGATTTTCGCCTATATCTTTAGTTGAAAACAGTTTGATGCCATCCGCACCCTGATATATCATTATTTCAACATATGCTAAGAGAACCTGCAGATTTTATTCTAAGCGATGGTCACTCATCATAATGCGTACAGTTTCTTTACATTTGAGCATTATGAACGACACGGTAGACAGTCACGAAGCTCGCTGCCTTCCAACACTGACTTATTGCTTCGTTACCTGTCAGAAAATGTTGAAACTTGCCATTTATCGACATATTTTTTTCTGATGGAGATAACCGTCAATATCACGATGTTCCTTATATCTCGCCATGCCAGAACTTTGCAGCATAACGCTTTTTGGCGAACAGGACAACGGAAAAAATAATAGGAAATTGCAACCCATCTTTGTCAATTTAGTTTTAATTCTACCCATCAAATCCTAGTTTTGTTTTCTCGTGTCTCTTATTCTATCAATTTTAACGCTTTAGCCATTACAACTCCGTTGATGGTAACTTTGTTCTAAAGGCGAAATAAGCTTTGCTCTATACCATACCTAACAAACTGCATTAGTTAAAAGCTCCTCAGAAACATGAAACTTGAGATCACTTCCGCGAACAACGAAATGTTGTCTCTTTCGTCTATAGCCAAAGAGAACCATTCAGATACACGCGCATTTTCCTGGAGTTTTCCTGCAACTTATTCTCCAAATCTGTACGCTGAGAGCTCATTCTAGCAGGTAGATTAAAAATTATATCTATTTTAATTTGGGCTCTTCTTCTCCTCAGACATAAATAAACCATTTCGTTAAACTGTCAATAAACCGTCCGTCATACTTCGTGAATATTTGGGGTACCTGTAAACTCGCACGTACACTCCACTCGTTACCTTTTTTCAACTTGAACCACATAACAAGGTTTTGCTGGTTCTTGGCTATTTAAGTGCGTTATTTTGATTTTTCCGTAAATTACCAAAGAGATTTGATTTGTGCTTTTTTTATATGAGGGCTGATAGGGGTTGCAAGGCAGGTATTCCTGGTGTTCCGTGTATTATATAGGGTGTTTTAGCAGGAATAATACATATTTTAGTAGATGGTATAAATGCAATAAAATGCCACATAATGTGCGTCCAATTTTTATTGAGTGTAAAGATACGGTACCGCTGTTAGCATGTAATTCAAACGAACTTAAAGAAAAGACAAATGAGGATCTTTCGCTAATTCTTCTGTCGCTTCTTTGTAGAACATATCATATTGAATTAAAAGCACAATTTTGTATATGTTCCACAAGTTTATTTTTATTTCAGTTAATCGGTTTTCGACTTACAGGGCCATCTTCAGACTTCTGGCTTCTGAAGAGGGCCTTGTAAGCCGAAAATCGGTTAACTAAGTGAAAACAAACTTGTATGGCAGGCAAAAAACTGTCTAATTCAATATGATGATGTTCCACCAAGAACCTCCAGAAGAATCAAATAAAATGTCCTCGTTTACCACTTTTTTTAGGTCTGTTTGGTTTACGTACTAACAGCTGTATCTCTGTACTCAAACATTGGACACGTACTATAAGGCACTTTATTTAGATTCTTAAATACTACAACCTCCTAAAATATTCACTATTCCTCCGGAAACACTATGTAGAGCTAGTAGTATATGCGGCGATTCTAATACGTGCGTCTGTCAACTGTGCTAAGTTCTTATAATTACCTGACATTATTATTTTAGGAGGCGATCTAAAAATTGATAATGATTCTCCTGTGAGACTTCTTTATTTTCCCAGATCGCTTATTTACATAATTGCTTGATGACTAGTTTCAACTCATTAAAGAGCCATTTTCGAATATGTAATATTTAAACAACAACTACAGTGACTTCCTGATATCTACAATAACTATTTTAGCAATAATATGGACTTTTAGCATAGTTCCTTCAATAAATGTTTATATATTTATCGGACGCCAACTGGTGCGTTGGTAGTCCGTAGCTTACAGACTACTTAAACTATGGTAAACTAATCTAAGGACAACACAAACGCCCATGCCCGAGGAGGGACTCGAACCCCCGACGGCGAAAGGCCGCGCGCGCCGCAGCATGGCGCACAAGTGCGCACGGGTAATCCGCTGAGTTCCATCAACCCGCCACATTCAGCTCTGGTTGTTGGTAAACATAAATGGCGACTCAGATGTTCAAATGTTTGTGAAGCTTTAGGGACTTAACTGCCGGGTCATCAGTCCCTAAACTTACAAACTACTTATGAACTACCTTATACTAAATACCGTACAAACATCCATGCCCGAGGGGGGGAGGAATTCGAACTCCCGACGGGGAACGGCCTCGCGCATCGGAGCATAGCGCCTCAATACGCTCGGTCGCTCCGCCGCGGCAATGGCGACTAACGATTAAAATCCACTCAGTTATACTGTTTCTGTTAGCAAAATATGTAACCACTGCTAAAATTCACCGGCACCTGGTAGCGGTTTACGGAGGGGCTGTAATGCCTTCTCGGCTTATCGAAGAATGAATCATATCATTGTTGTCTGAAGCATTTCTGGGACTTCATCGACCATCCTCCTTAGAGGAGCGACTTTCATTTTTTTTCCTCACTTGAAGAAGCACCAACGCCACCATTTGGTGGCAACGTGGCTGTAACACACAAGGATATAATTTTTACAAGGAGTGTGTATTCAAACTCATGCCTAAACCGATATGGAGGTTGGTCCAAAAATAGCGTAATTTATGTACTATCAATTGGCTGCATTATCTGTATAACATAAAAGGACGAGTTTCACTGCAGGTTTAATTTCTTATCACCCTTCGTATTAAGAATAAGGGTTTTCATTACTACTGCTATTTCATCGTTAAACACTTATTTTCTTCCAGCTACTTCATTTCTTTTCCTTCTTTATTTTTTTTAAGCCAACAGTGAAACTCATTAGGCCCACATCAATTCAGTTCAGAATATAAGTAGTATTGTAGAGACGTCGACAACGGGGGAAGGGAGGGGAAGGGAGGGGAATCCAACCAACCCAAGAGCAGTGAAAGAAAAGGCCGGCACTCACACGCGATCGCTTAGCTGAGTGGCTGGCCGGTACGCCCTAGCTACCTGCCATTCAGGTTCGCCTTCCCGGCCTACGTAAAACAAGAACGCCCGGCCTTCTCTCTCTCTCTCTCTCTCTCTCTCTCTCTCTCTCTCTTTTTTTGATAAGAATTGATACGCCCTCCTCCCCCTCGGAGAATAAACTATTTACGTTGTTGTAGTATTATTTTTCATAGACGATATTTAGATTATTGAACTCAAGAACGTGAAATAGAAAAACTCTCACACTCACTGAAAATTAATAAAAATAGTCATTAGTTTGTCACAACACGTTGGATGCACAACGACTTGTTTCACTTAATAGGCAGGCGCAGGGATCACGCAGGCGACAACGGTCTTCAGAGGCCGGCGATTCGTTCGGTCGCCATAATTACCCGGATTCTGTTCTCTTATGTGATTGTTTGGATAGACGCCTCAATTAGGTGCGAAGAAGCCTCCATAACAATCAGCGCTCTCCTTTTGTGTATGGACTACAGTCAGATATACGCAATCTCTGCCGTCCGACCCTTATCCATGTGCCTCGCAAAATATTTAGTACATATCATTCCATTCCATGATGGTGGTGGTGGCGGCTGGTGCAGCAACAGTGTTGAATAATTAAAAAATGCTCAGTCTCTGTTGCAGTATTTTATTCTCCAATAACGCGTTTCGCGCTGTTAGCGCATCGTCAGACTGGAAAAAAAATGTTTTGTTACAGTCCGTGTACCTGGCGGGCAGCGAATCTAATGTGGCTAAAATTTACTCACCTTAGCCACATTAGATTCGCTGCCCACCAGGTACACGGACTGTAACAAAACATTTGTCTTTTTCCAGTCTGACGATGCGCTAACAGCGCGAAACGCGTTATTGGAGAATAAAATACTGCAACAGAGACTGAGCATTTTTTAATAATTTAAATATCTAGTACATTTTCACGTAAAATAAGTAGAAAGAAGGTATCACCAAAGCATTTGCCGCAAGTGGCACTATATCAGAGCGACAAAACTGTTTACCATCTCTTTAAGTTGTGTAAATAATAGAGAGATTTAAATATTTTTAAACTGAAACCTGATGAAACAGTAGAAATTGGGTTAACAGGTTACAAGAATGATTTACACAATGGTTGCGGAATATCTGCATTGTTTTTTCGTGATTCTGATTCCTACTGCACAATTCTAAGTATTCAGTGACAGAAGACATAAGTAAGTGTGAACTATTAGAAATTTTGAAGGGAATAAATCTGAGCGTGTTCAGGATTTTAACAGAAAAAGGACTCTCCTATTCAACGAGTACCTTGCGGCAACTGCTACCATAGTCCACCTCAATGTGGCATACTATAAAATACTAAATATCAGAAAGATATAATGTTCAGTCAAATGGAAACCGAACACCACACAAGAGGGGAACAGGGAACGGTTCCACTCCAGTGTAATCACCACACTCGTCAAGACAAACACCCCACTGGGAGACGAGACGACCAATTCCTGTTTTTTAGATCCACAAACGCACCCACTCTTACACCGCCTCGTCCGTGTGAAACTGACGACCACGCTTGTCTTTCTTCAGGCCCTGTCGGGCAGCGTACCTGGGCATTTTCACTTTATGCTGCTTCACAGTTTCTGCAAAGTGTCTTCTTGCGCTTGGCGCTACGCAGTGATTGTTGTTCCACGCTCTAACTACTTGACAAGCAGAACGCCCCTGCAGTCGAAGAAGGAGAGCGGCATAATTCCACCGGGACTTGTGTGAACAACTTCGGACTTCATTGATGGGGGAGATGTTACCATTGTTGGCTTTGCTTTTTGTCCTCGGCTTCGAAATGGTGGCACTATGTTTCGTCCCCTGTGACGATACGTGACAGAATCGTTGCACGATAGTGCTTTCCCCACGCTGCCAATCTGACAAAAGTTAGGCTTCAGCAGTTTCGTTGGAAAGCAGTCCCACATCCTGCGTACAGCTCGAATCTTTCATCGAGTGATTTTCAATTCTTTGACTAGCTGAAGGAAGACATTTGTAGACGTCGATTTCAATCGGACAAGGAGGTGCATGAGTGGGCGCAGTTGTGCAGCAGTAACCGGCCGACCGCAATCTACGAAACAGGATTTGATGTTCTCGTCTGCCAGTGAGATGAGTGCCTTAACGCATATGCTGATTACTTTTGATTGCAACCTCTCCACGGTCACAGTCTGGCTGGCGTGTTGTTTTCATTTGACTGCCCTTTATAGAATTTGTCGAAATATTAGAAGGAATTGGCATAAAGTTTGATAAAACAAGTAACTGTGAAGGTCGTTGTGGAAGATTCGTATAGCGATGACTTCAGAAAATGGGAAATCGAAAAGCCTGTAAATATACACAACTATAGTTCTCAAACAGTCTTAAAGTGTGTGGCGGAGAGCAGTAATTTCTGCCATTCACGAATGGTAGGCTATCGATAAGCGTATGGGCTACAGTTTATTTGATTTTTCTCGTAGTGCTCATTTCATTAGATTTATGTGAGAAGATTATTCTTTTTCTGATTGTTCTCGCAATATACAGTCGCGAAATTTTAATAGTAAACTTCCCATGATACACAGTTCCTCTCTTGTCGCATCTGCTACTGGAGTCTGTTGAGAGGATCGCTTGACAAAACTTACCGCTCTTTGATGAACTTTCATAACTCTTATATTAATTGAATTTGGTAAGGATTCCAGATTGATTAACAATACTCATAGATGTGCCGAAAATGTTTTTGTAAAACTATTACTTCGTAAATCCATACAAGGCTGGAGATTCTCCCAATGACTCTTAGCCTGTCATTTCATTTTCCACTATTTGTTTTATGTGGTCATTCTGCTTGAGATTCCTTCAGATGGCTGCTGCTAGGTATTCTATAGTAATATAATAATAGTAATTTCGTCTGTCTCGGTGGCCTGGTGCAAGTGTTTCAACTAGACGCCTCTTCGGAGACTTGTGGGTCCATAACTTACCCAGTTAACTAACTGGGGAAAGGAGACTTACAGTTTAACGTGTCATCCGAACCAAGCATTGGTTCTGGCGACTCCTCACATCGTTTAGAGGTGAAGGTTGAGTTAAAACGCAGACTGAATCCGTGACTCGACCAGTTTTTGAATCCGCAATCCTTCGGTTTCCAGTGCAACGTTTTACCCCGAAACCACCTGACCTGACAGTCGGCAGTACTTAGTGCGATATTGACGCTATCTTTGTTGTCAACATCCGGCCCGACCCCAACACCTTACGAGAAGAAAACGCAAGTGCCGATTCCCAGAAACTCCGCTCGATGAAACAGGACTCACAATTACCGAACTGTGTCTCGGATTATCCCTAGATACTCGAGCGTTGTAAAGAAACTACAGTCAATGTTTTCGATTTATTTGGAGTGCCTACATGTACGTTTTCGTGCATGATAAGTTTTATCGAAGTTATGGCACAACAGCTAGCGTCGCTACCCAACACTTTTGCGCCCCGAGTTCGAAACTTTTTATTGCTTCAATTTTCTTTTTTTCCACGTTTTTATATATATCTACACATGTTCGTATAAGATTACTACATGAATGTTTATGATGTATAAATGGGATAAAGGGCGTTATATTAATAATATTGTAAGATTACAACTGGGTTTCACAGTAAGTCTCATATGTTTATTATACGATATTTGTTTCTATGGTATTTTCAGGGAATATGATCCTTTTAAATTATGATATTCTTGTATTTCCTTGTTATATCATTTCTTATATTCATTCTTATATTATTTTATGTTAATTCTTATATTCATTCTTACATTCATTTTTGTACTTTATTGCTATATTAATTCTTATACTTTACTCTTATATTTGTTGTTTAGGAAGATTTGGTGCACTGTCTTGTATGTTACCGACTGTAAACTCATTCTAAACAGAAATTCTGAACACCATGACCTCGTGCGAAGGCAGGATTGTCAAAGACACACTTCTTAAAGTTAATCTCACTCGGGAAATAAACTTCGTGACCATCACTATTATACTACTAACAAGATGCACAGCAGGAATGTCATCGAAAACTATTTCCACTCCTTCTTCTGTCTTTTTCTGTGTGTAACTTTCTGCTGGTAATCGGTAGATGAATAAAGACGTTAATTCAACACAAACTGAAAAAAAGACATTGGTTTAACAACCTCCTAAGGACATGGGGAGATAAAATTAAAATAAAAACAATAATAGGGTTTCGAACACGGGGCACGAAACTGCGACATCAACTACTGTGCCACTGCTTCGGTTGAACTGATCACCACCTAAAAGGCACCTGAAATACTTCAAAAACTTTGACCTCAGAAATCAATTAGTAATTACGGATAAGCTACGACGACTGTTGGTTTATTTTGACCCTTCTGCCTCAGAGCGAAGTTTCTTCGAACTCGGGTAAAGGCACTTTTACGATATTGTTGAAGAATATCTGTAGTTTGTAACATTTGTCCTTGGAGACTTTCACGGTGGCGTGCTTCAGTAAAATCTTCCCAGTCTGCAAGTCACACCACTTTCATTCAATAAATGCTCTAATTTTTTAACTTGAAGTACGTGAGAAGGACATAATTTTTCTCAGTCTTCTTTATTTTTATCAATATCTTAAAAACAACACTTCAGAAGAATTTAAACGTTGATTGATTCAGTCAGACTGAAGATACTTCATTTACTTCGCATACTAATTTGTACCATTGCGCCACTATCTTTTTTAGTTCGAAGCGAAGTTGAACTTAGCGAAAATCAAGCTATTTCATTAGCTTAACAGTGTCGGATGGTTTTCATGTAACGAAACCATGCATTCCGCACTCACTTCGAAACGATCGCGGCGGTTCGCTTACCAGGTAGATGCAACTACCCTTAACGTCCCCTCCCCTCCAGCGGTAAGTGCCATCTTATCAAGAGCCCCATTTGACACCAACGGGAAAAGATGGTTGCACTTACGCGTAGTTACGCTTCGCTGTCCCTCCAAGGCAGTCCCCATTTGACGATGTGTAAGTAACGGGGCCAAATGGTTACACCTATCGTAATTTCTTCAGCCCTTTGGCAAGAAGGGCCACTTCACGATGCGCCCCATTTGACATTTTGTAGTTAGCGGGAAAATAGTGTTCAGTGCCTGGGCGCCGAGCAGGCGCAGGACTATTATTGCACTTCGCTACTCGACAGCTCGCACGAGTAGCTCCAGTACTGCCACCCATAAATATCTCTTTAGACAGGCACCAATTCACTGCGTTGCAAATAAGACAGAAGTCAAGTTCCGGAACGGAAGTGAGGTGTTTGTACCAGGGTGTTGCAGTAAGCCCTGTACTTGTACTTGACGTGTACAAACACGCTTTGTGTCCTCAACAGGTACGGCAGCCAGCGACCCTGCGAAGTGGTGAGGCGCGGAGCTTCTGGTAAAGACCGTTCGATCCGATCTGAGCCGCACGGCTGCCCGGCAGCAGGACTGCGGATAGATCAGCCGCACAGACGCTGCAGGCGCTGTCTCTAACGGCCCGCCTTCGTTTCTCGCGAGCCGACGTGGGCGCTTACTGCTCGCAGCGGACGCAGTGTGTGAGTGTGTGTCGGATGGAACTGTGTGTCTGCTTGCAGGCGTGTGATATTACGTGACCTGCTGCGATGAAGCCGCCGATGGCAATGTAGATTGTCCACGTCACGCCGGAGCGCTACACATATCTATATGGTTTCCTGGGCCACCTTAGGTGAGACACTTCACTTTACCGCATCTCTTTTACTCTAACATAGCCTCCCGACAGGATTGCCAGACTTCCTAGTTCCTAGACGCAAAAGAAGAAACATGAATAGTCGCTTGTGCCTGACATTATACTCTGGACCGTGGCGCATTTTTTTTTTTTCTTTTTCTTCACTACAATATGGGAGAGCGCCTTGTGTGTGTGTGTGTGTGTGTGTGTGTGTGTGTGTGTGTGCATGCGTGCGTGCGTATGTATGTATGTATGTGTGTGTGTGTGTGTGTGTGTGTGTGTGTGTGTGTGTGTGCGCGTGCGTGCGTATGTATGTATGTATGTATGTATGAGTGTGTGTGTGTGTGTGTGTGTATGTGTGTGTGTGTGTGCGTGCGTGTGTGTGTGTGTGGGGGGGGGGGGTAGATGGATAAGAGGGAGCTTAAGGGATGGCGAGATATTCAGGGTTGAACCACAAGGTTGCGTTAGTAGATAAAATTCGAAGAGCTAATACAACTTAGAGTAAACGTCGCCACTGTTAGCCTACTTTGAAGCACTATTTGCCCGCTAAATGCCACATTCATTTTAAGGAACAACGTATAGCTTTTTTCATTAGCACGGAGCAAAACTGTCGTGGATACAAACACTTTACAATTGCTAACGTGATAACATGTAATTGGTGCATATCTTTATTAGAAATGTGACATATCGGCAATAGTCACAGCTAATGCATTGTGTAATCCTTTTCATAAATCCGTCAGTGTAAAAGCTCATTACATTTGCTGTAGTAAAAATATGATATATATTACTCAGTACAACTTTTCTAAGTGAAAAAGAATGTGAAAAAGCATCATAATTTATAAACTCCATTCCGAAGTACGAATGTGATAAATGCGTCATAATTCATAAACTCTATTCCCAAATACGAAATGTCGATAATAGAATGACACTCTTAATAAGCGTAGCCTTCAGTGAAACAATCCTGGGTATATGACTGCTTCAGTATGCTGAGACCAACACCACCTGATGAAAACCACTTGTGACTGTGGCTCTAACGTTGGTCTACATGGCTATGCAGTCAAAAACCCGTCAATATTTTACTGAATTACGCGTCATGTAGGAGTGATGTGTATTTTTCGAAACTGGAGTCGTAGACACACACAAGATCTTTCCTTCAAAGTCTGGCAATCCTGCGAGTTAACCACAGGTCTTGGAATTAGTTGCCTAATTTCAGTATATAGCACAATAAACTTATTTCCCTACTTAGACCACTGACTAACTGATTGCTTGTACATACAATAGACGATTATTAGTAATTATTACCTATTCCATTTGTAGACCCTTCGTAGAAAATCGTTAGGATTAACAGTTCGTCTTACTTTTCTGCATGGAGAATTTGAAGTCATTAGCTGCATTCGTGAACATAAGTACAGGCAAGATATGCAGTTTTTTGACATCTGCAAGAAATTTTGAAATTAATACAGCTTATCGCCTATTAGAGCTGCGAGTGCTAGATAGCTTTTAGATGCGGCTGTAGCTACGGTATTCAGCTGAACATAGAAACTGTTAACTTTCTTGCAGCAATTGCCAATGTTTTGCGTTATCTGAAGTGTGCAGATCATTCATTTCAACCATTAAAGAAACTCTATTTATCACCATAGAGTCAAAGATTCATGAAGGTCATTTTTCATGTAACGATTTCGAATAAGGATGTGCGATATAAATATTAATTTTCAGTCTAGCTGGAGTAAATCAACTTTACATGAAAATTAATCCAAAGCTGCCATGAATCTGTTGAAACCATACATGAAAAATATTCATACTACATGAAATGCATGTATTTAACACTAAGTTTACTGGACAAAATATTAATCACGCCTTAAAAGAAAACACTAGTCGATTTGAAACGCTGTAGATGTTGAAGATCTACACTGTTGTTTTGTTCTTCAGTCCAAAGACTGGTTTGATGCAACTTTCCACGCTACCCTATCTTGCGCAAGCGTTTTCATCTCTGAATAAGAATGACAACCTGCATCCATTTAAACCTTCTTGCTGTATTCGTCTCTGTCTCTCCCTCTGCGATTTTACCCCCGATACTTCCCTCTAAAGCTAAACTGACGAATGTCTCAGAACCAGTCCCACCAATCGATCCCTTCTATTAGTCTAGATATGACATACATTTCTTTTCTCCCCTATTCTCTTCAGTAGCTCATTAGTTACGCGATCTACCCAAGTAATCTTTAACATTCTCAAAAGATTCTAGAATTTTTCTGTCTGAACACCTTTTAGTCCACATTTAACACCCGTAAAATACCACACTCCAGACGAATGCCTTTCATAAAAGACTTCCTAACACTCTAATTAATATTTGATGTTAACATATTTTTCTTATTCAAAAATGCTTTTCTTCCCACAGTCATTTTGCATTTTATATCTTCTCTGCTTCGGCCATCAAAAGTTATTTCGCAACTCAAGTAACAAAACTTATCTACAACTTTGTTGTCTCGTTCCCTAATCTAATTTCTTCTGCGTTGCTTGATTTTTCTAGAGTACACTCCATTGCCCTTGTTTTGTTCTTGCTAATGAACATCTTATACCCTCCTTTCAAGACACTTTCCATTACGTTCAGTTGCTCTTCTAAATCCTTTGCTGTCCCTGACAATTGCAATGACATCTGCAACCCGCAAAGTTTTTATTTCTTCTCTCTGAAATTTAATTCCTTCTCCAAATTTCTTCTTGCACTCCTTCACAGCTTGCTCAATGTACAGATTGAATACAATACTTTCTTACTCCCTTCCCAATTACTGCGTCCATTTCATGGCCTTCGACTTTTGTAACTGTTATCTGGTTTTTGTACAAGTTGTATACAACTTTTCGTTTCCTATATTTTACCCTTGCTACCTTCGGAATTTGAAAAAGAGTGTATTTCAGTCAACTTTCTCAAAAGCATTCTACAAATCTAGGAATGCAGTAAACGTAAGTTTTCCTTTCCTTAACGTATCTTCTAAGATCAGTCGTAAGGTGAGTATTGCGTCATGATTCCCTACACTTGTCATGAATCCAAAGTGAACTACAGTACGCAACAAAATTTAACGGTCTCTTTTTCGAAAACTCGTAATTTTTTTCCAATTTGGCTCAATGGTGCACACAACCTTCTCTGTAATTGTACAAAGCGTGGTTCCTTTCGAAGTTATCGTCGGGCTTGGCGAAGAAATCGCAAAGTTTGGACACTTGCGAGGAAAACTCCAGAGCTCAGAATTTCATGAGAGCTTTAAGATGGGTAGAACCGTGACCAGGGCGTTTTCTTATGGGTTGAAGAGGAAAACATTTCAGACACGCCACCATTCATTCGAGACGAAGTTGGTAGCACAAAAAGCATCAATCAAACTACTACTCCCCATCATCGTTGGTTTCCCAACATTTCGCGACCGGAAACGTTAATTTCAGATGACTTCCTTCACAACGTTCAACACTGGTGAGGACCTCCGGACCAGTGGATCAGTCTGTATGGACATAGTGGTGCTGCAACCCCATTAAATGTGGTCTGGCCCCTTTGGAGCGCTATGCGGCCGCGATTTATGATTTGGTATACACGGTGTGACAACTAGGTGCCATTCGAAACAGTTCAACGAAATTTGAACGTGACCCGAAGCCGCAAAGATTATTTGTGTTTCTTTGTCCCTGCTGTTTCGAGCCTTCCTGCGGTGTGATCACGCGGTGGCTTATAATTGACACATGTGCGAGTAAGACGGAAAAGGGTCCCTCTAAGACCCTTCAATTCCGCGATACCCTCGATGCTACCAACACACCTCTGATGAGCATGGTAACTGATGCTTCTCTGCTACCTGACACCAGGCGACTCTTTAAACTCCGCACGCAGTCGCTATGGCAGGAGTCTGACATACTACGGAACCTAATTATCAGTTACTTCTTGAGACGTGGTGTGTATTGCGGGTATAAAACTACCGCCACCCAGGTGTTGAAGGTATACATATAATTTGAAAATGGAGCATTGTAGGGCGCCACTCAAAACAGAGCAAAGTACTTGTTCGGGCAACTACGGCAACGTTCGCCACTTTATTCTATATATATGAAAGCGAAAGGTCAGTCACGCACTCACTCATTCACTGACTAAACACTAAATTCTAAAACTAATGCACCTATGAAGCTAAAATTTTGCCGGTATTTAGTTTATAGGTAGAAAACGTCAGCTAAGGAAGTATTTTGTGATAGGATAGAATTAAGGTGCAAGGGGGGGGGGGGAGGATACTTTTCCTACAGACTGACGAAAGCTACAGTTTCATTCCGATCTTCACGAAATTTTGCACGCGTGACGTTCAGTACAAGAGGAAGGCCCGCGTCTACCTAAAGTTTCATACGGTGCATGGGGGAGGGTATCTTGCAACATAAAAATGTATCCCTGAATACCTAGGTCGTGCCATAACTTGAGAACAGCTCGACCGATTTCACAGATATTTTTGGGTTGTTTTCGTTATTATCAGAACAAGGGTTGTATGAATTAAAACTGGAAAATTTGAGAACAACGAAGTGCGTTTTTCAATGTGACCCTGTTTTTATTGCATACAAATCTATAGTTTTTTTCCGATACTGATAAAATTTTGCTTATCTGAACTTAAAGACAAGAGGAATGTTACTGTCTGTATAAAATTTCTGTTGTTGCATGATGGAGGGTACTTAACTTACGGACTTTAACAAAATGCATAGTTTTGCTTCGATCTTGATTAATTTTTGCACACATGACCTTTAAACTAAGAGGAAGGTCACTGGGTACATAAATGTTGGTATGGTACATGACAGAGGGTAACCTTGTAAAAAACTTTGCCGAGAGGGAAAGGTGGAAACGAACAGAGAGATGGAGAGAAAGAGATGGATGCAGAGACAGGAGTGAAGGGGAGGTGGACTACGAGAGTGCAGGATAAGTAAGCACCCGGGGTTACAGAGAGTTTATGTTTATAACTGACTGATGTCCGGAACCCTCAAAAGCCATGATACGCACAGGTCCTTCTTTAATAACCGTTGCGAAGCA
Organism: Locusta migratoria; assembly: GCA_026315105.1. Taxonomy (NCBI): domain Eukaryota; kingdom Metazoa; phylum Arthropoda; class Insecta; order Orthoptera; family Acrididae; genus Locusta; species Locusta migratoria. Next base: position 365,566,117 of record CM048755.1, read on the forward strand.
CGGGCATATAAGCTAGTTGAGTATAATAGTCCTTCACGCTGTCATGTTGTACAACAGCTGCACTGCTCCATATCCACATGATACGTTCACTTGAAGCACTTCCGTGCCGATAGTTTTATCCTCGCAATAGACATCACTTCGTTATGAACAGAAGTAGGGGTTGTGTAGCTGCAGTTCGCAGCTTCTTAGCCAAATGCTAGCCACGGTGAAGGCTAGAAGCAGAGTCATACGACATTAGCAGCATATCTTAAGCGGCGATTAATATTACGTACGGTGTGCTTATGACTCACGTTCCTTCCCTGCATCACACACACTTTATGTCATTCACTATTTTCTCACGCGATGTTTTCTCTTAATGAAACAACGTATCTGATCACAAATTTCTCGTTGTTTTGACCACCGGTTTCAGTCAGTTATGATCACTTTCAATTCTCAGTACTGATTTGCCGCTTCAGTTTAAGGAATCTCTTCACTCTCCCGTAAGCCAGACATGGCACTAGTTAAACCAGCTGCGACATGGTCGCGAATTTATAACACTGATCCTTTTTGTAATTACAAATAACGTATGGTTGATTTGGTAATACATATAAATTATGGAATACAATTATTCATAACCTATTTGTTTGCTTCTGGATCCTCCTCAGTAACTGAGTACAATCTCGATACATATTTTGATGGAACATGATAAAAGATGTATGTTGAATGGATTTTGTGCAGTATGAATATTTTTAAAGTGAGTAATGTATGGTGTTCATACAGTGTTTTCTGCTTTGGTTTTATTTTTATTGTAATGTTTGTAAATAAACATTTTGAAATATATGAAAAAATCTATATTACGTAGCTACCGTCGATACAGTCAACATATTCAATCTGCTGAGCTCCAGTTTTCTGAACTTGGTTCAGTGTTGTTTAGGAATTGCGTAGGAGGCAATGTGTCTGGGCATTCCATCATACAAGTTCTGGATAGCGCCTACAGAACATTTCCACTTTTCTTGCAATTGCAATTCCAGATACCCCTGCTTCTGTGTGGAAGATTTTAGGGGGAGAAATGTTTGTTCGGTGTCTATCAAAATCTCAACAATGGACGAAAAACTGGATAACTTCGTACCCAGAGAACAATGTTCGTAGTAAGTTTGTGGCGCACGTTGTACGAGCTCAGACACTACCTTGCTAGACGAGATTGGCACTGGCATAACCCTGGATTGTCTTCTACCTTTCTAAAAATATCTATCTGTTGTCTGAGGTGTAAGGCGTTCTTAATCGTATTTCTAGATGTAGCGCTGATCTTTGCGGGGAGTGGGACTCGCAAAAAATATGGTGTACCAACACAAGTGCACTCCGTTGCTGGGTGTCGAATTGTTCAAAACTGAAAGCATCAGGTTGTGGTAACTCACTGAATATAGAGGCAGCCTTCACTCCTGGCCTTCGCCTTGTATGATGATCTATGACTATCGTGCGTTAAAGGAAAGCATTACCTGTGAAAGGGCATACTGCCTAGTGTTCACTGAGCAACACATAAAACGAACCGTCTGCTTTCCTACAATGTCTCTCATTTTCAGTAAATATTAAGGGTAGCAATATGAGCTTCATAAGAGACAATGTTCTAGGCATTTCTGAAGGAAAACGTACACCTGAAGCAGGATATTACGCTGATAAGAAAAGTAACATAAGTCGCAGGAAAAGATCGAAATAATAGAATCATTAAGTTGTTAATCTTATACTGTTACCCCATAAAAGTAAAAAAAAAAAAAAAAAAAAAAAAAAAAAATTGTTCCCAAAGCTTGGACAGAAATTTCTTATTTAGATCTCGAATGCAAGTGCGTTTCCATGACTACACGTTGCTATTTCAGATGGGATGTTTTCACTTGTTTCCGTGATTTAATCCGTTTATCACTCTTCACGAATATAGTTTCCTTTTATTTGGAAAACTTTTTCTCTGATCTGTAATGATAAAACCAAACCTTTTTCTCAGAATGCAACAAACTGGAGATTGTACCTGGACCCTTTTGATTCCCTTATACGAGTGAAGATATCGTGATGTAATGATTTAGTTCACTTTTGATTGAAAGATAGAATTACTCAGTATCCCTCCTGTAAAACGTAACAATATAGTTAAAAAATGTCAGACATCTCAGATGTAAGTAAACTGAATAACTTGTTCTTAAATAAGCCACTATCATCTAAAAATGTGATTATAACAACCGTTGTCGAGCAAATGGAGTGGGTATTAGAAAGTTCAAAACCAGTATGGTTCTAAAAGCAGGAGAAAATAGTGCAGCGTGACGAAAAAGGCTAGTTCTTACATTTAACGTGCTCAGTTATTCATCCCCAAATGTTTTGAACACGTATGATGGAATGCAAGAACTATATCCCTGCTACATTATGGTTTGTTCATGAAGCGAAAGAAAAAGCAACTTATTGATAATTTAAACATGTTTTCACTTGCGCTGCCATGATGCCACATGTATAATTTAAACTGTTTCTGATCAATATAATGTTCTCTTAGTAAATAACGAAGCAATCAACATCATATGTAATATCCATTTGTCATTACCTAACATTCATTAAGTTCACAGCTTCCTGCACACAGCATATCTGCACAGAAACTTCACTTTATCGTTAGTAGACACATTTAGCATGCGAGTAAATAAGACGAAAACAGCGCTCTGCATGAACATTTAAATAAGCACTGCACAGTAATTGCGCATATACAGAATGCATTTGCAACAATTTAGGAAGTACATAGGCAGACAAAAGTGGGCATGTGGGACTGTCCCCTCTCCTACACAGCATTTCACTTTCTCGTTGCAACATTGCTTGACAATTGCTAGAGAACAGCAAGATTTCGGAATCTGGCATTGCTCGACGGTTATGAAGTAACTAATGTTCTTAACTGTTTGCCTAGCGGTTCATGCGACAATGCTTTCGGAACTCATTTATAGATCAGACTAAAGATTCAGTTGTAGCATGCCGGATCTGACCTTCCAGAGGATAAGAATGAAGTTGCTCGGCTGAATCGAGCGACGAGTGTGACTATTGTGGTTGGAAAGGGCGGCACTCAACGCAGCACCTACTGTTTGCTCGGGCCACTCCGGCAACGTTCGCCAGATGCCGAGCTACAGGCAGCATCAGCTGCAGCGAGGTAACTGAGCCTAACACCCATTCCCGCCCAGCAGGTAATGTCGGCAGATTTCGTGAATCTACGCCATATATTGCCGCGAGGCTTCGTTGCCCTGTTATACCACAGCTGCAATACTAAATTTTCACATAATTCATGTACTTACATTGCGACAGTTTTATCCTCGCAATAGACACCACTTCATTATGAATAAAGGGGAGGAGTTGTGTAGCTACAGTTCGTAGGTCGTGACGTATTAGACCACCAAAGGTGATAGAAAACTTTTTCAGTGTGATACATCTTGTAAAAAGATTGCATTTTTTAGAGTCAAAGTACATGAGAGGGTGACTATTGATAAGGAAGTGAAATCAGGTTTCAGACTATCCCACGCATCATTCAGTCTGTGAACTGAAAAGCATGAAACCCAAGGAGAAAATTTTGGAAAGAGAATTTAATTTCAGGCAGAGGAATCTCTTTAGATCTGCTGATGACATTGCAATTTTGTCAGTGAAGGCAAAGAAGGCTGGATTCTGCCCTGAAAATAAGTTATGTGACGAACACCAATAAAAGAAAGAAAGAGTAATGAAGCATAGATTTTGCTGATGTAGTTAGGTTAATAGATTAGATACTAAAAGTAGTAGATACATTGTACTGTTTGGGTAGCAAAATAATTGGCCATGGCAGATGTAAAGAGGATATAAAATGCCAAATGTTAATATTGAGGAAAATTTTTTCTTAATATAAGTTGAAGTTTAGGAAATGGTTTTTGAAAGTAAATGTCTGGAATATAACAGTACATAGAAATGAAACATGAATGACAAACTGTTTTGATGAGGGGAACAGAAAATTTCAAAGAGTTTTTAAGATTAATTGGGTATTTTCACTGTAATGCACACCGCTAGGGAACAGTATCGTAACAAGATTGTGCATGGATATGTTCTATTGGACCATAAGTTTATCTTAAAACTAACAACGCTGATCTCTGCATAATTATCCTTAATTCTGAGATGTGTCAAGGTGGTAAGTTACCACAAATGCCCATTTCCCATTACAAACTCGTGGAACTTTTCAAGGGCGGGTAGGTGGGGTGTGGGGTGTGGGGGGTACTACATCAACAACATCTTCAAACACGCTCCAGTGGGCAGTGTTCCAAATACTTACCAAGCATTCTTGATTGCAGTGAGCATCGTACACAAACTGAACTCTGCCGACACGACTGAAGAGGGCCGTTGTATTCGACGGCTCGCTATAAATTAACAATGTAATTGTGAATTACTCCGTTTGTTAACCCAATTACCTTCGCTTCTGTGAAACTACCATCACAACAGTGCCGCGATAGCCCATAATATGAAACCACCTACACGTACAACACAAAATACGAAGTGATGCAACAATCCTCAGGTGCAAATGCACTATAGTGTTGTTTCCGCCGCTGCAGGCAGAGCCGTGCGTAGCAGCAGTGTGCTGTTCTTGGATTGCAGTCAGTGGAGCCAGAAATGAGGTGTATTTTGGCGATCTCTTCCATACTGCTGTGCATCACAATTAACCCTCGCCAGTCCTCAGGTGCTGCATACGTGTTAGCGCGGCGCCTGCGCCTGGATTTGTCATAAGCGCTATTGATGTGTTTAAGCGTCCTCTTCCGCATCCCTTCTCACTGCTGCGGACTAGTTGTGTCATACATCGGTGAGTAAAAACATTTCCAGTGTTTCTAGTACGACCTAAATGCCTCTTTGCATGCTATCATTTGTTAAAAGTTTCGTTTTGATATCTTGAAGCGTTTATATAATATCATGATCGTTTATGATGTGCGGGGATGGAATTGGGCACGTCGCGTCATCAGATTCAAAAAACCATTTCTTGAAAACGAAATGAGATATCTCCCGGCTCTCATTTATAATAAACTTTCTATATCTTATTTACATTTCATATGCAGAAAACCAACCATACACAGTCCATGCAATGCGTTTTTAGCTCTACAGACCTTTAAAATTGCATGGAGTGTTTTATTTAATTTGATACCGCACAGTGACTATGACGAATTATGAAAAGAAATTCAGTCCTTTATCTAACGGAGGTATCAAACTGTAAGGTGCGCAGAATTTTTTTTAATTAAATAGTTTTCTCAAAATGTAATGATGTTTGATAATGCCCAAACGCCATCGCTCAGTACAGCACCAGGCGAGGAGTGCAGCCACAAAAAGCAGTGCTCAGCATAAAATACAGAGAGCATGCCTGTAGTAGGCAGTGGGTCGTACAAATAATGCGAGATCGAACTGAACAGCACGGAATGAAAACTTGAAGAGTGATGTGGCCATTACTGTTGTTCTGGAACAAGTACCGAGAGTGTACGCTTCCAAACAAGACACACATCACATACTGCCGAGATTCTCACTGTTGTGCAGGTATGTTCTGTTCAATAAAGACACAAAGATAAATGGGGGCAAGAAATCCAATCAAATGCAACTAATCTATATGAGCCATAAGGCACAACAAAATATTCCAAGAACAACCTCCCAAATTTTGTCGTCAAATTTCTGGTTAATCCTTTATTAGTACATATGGGCTGTTGACAGCTCATGTCATTACACATGATACTGCACTCGGTTTAGCTTCGTTTCCTCTCATTCTCTTCTTCCTTCCATCCCCCCTCTCCTCTACATCCATCTCTCTCTACTAGGTATTTTGCTTTTTTATTTCTCTTATCGGTCCACAGCGAGAAAATCATGCTGTATCACTTTAATCAAAACAGCGTATTCTATAATTCTTAATTGGTTTACTAGTATTAAGTAAAAACACAGTTAAATATCTAGCTGTTCTTAAATATTGTCAAGCAATGGTGCTGGTATACCAAATATTTCTATAAGTACAAAAATATATATAATGAGGCACCTAAGCTGTTAACCTCGAATTATTTCTGGTACCATTTAAAATACCGTAATTCTGTTTTCACCAAGATGAATCATAATGAAATCCTTCTGAAATGACGTGTAATCTCTACTGAACGCAATCAATTATTGAGATAAAAAACTAAATTCCGTGATTAGTCCGAGAGGGCTGCGCGATGCTGACAGGGCACCGCATAATGCCACATGGCAAGCTGTTACAGCTTGCTATTCTGTCCTCATGTGCCCGTGCGACAGGGATGGGAAAAAACATCTGATTCGCGGGTATTAGCCTGTGCGACAGGCTCTACACCAGCCATGTGCCAAACACTCGTAGGCCGTCTGCCAGGTAGCTTATACCAGCTGCGCCTGTTTACGAGCGAGCTGATGGACGCTGAGGGGTGTCCTCGAGCTACGTAAGATATAGCGTTGGAGCAGCCTGCCGTATGATGTCATTTAGATGTGGCATTAAGTAGCATGGGGCAATATTGTCTGAAGAGGAGGCCCGAGCGTTGTTTTGTCACGTCACACAGATTAGGCTACGATCGCGTAGCTCACTGGCTGGCCGCTATGAGACAGTGCGCTGAGCCATAACAGCCAGCCAATCAGCTGTGCGTTTGTGGCCTACTCTGTGTGACACGACGCGGCAGCACTCAGGCCCTCTCTTTAGGTCAGGGCCAGCCAAACGCTGCACACTGTGCAGATGTCCGGAAGTGCAACCAACAACGACATAGTTTATTACACACTGTACATGAACGGAGATGGCTCCACTTGCTAGTTTGTACGGTACAAGCAAGAGCACAACACACCCAGTCCCTGATGACCCTGTTAGAAACATTTACTAGACAAGTGGAGACAGCTGTGAGCCGGAAGTTGCACATGTGCAGCAGCGCCGCACGTGTACAGAATTTCTGTCTGGCCCTTCTTTAGGTGGTGTTGCATGAGGTCAACATACCGCTCTCACGACCGGTGGTGGGTTCCCAGACCTTGGAGCTGCTACTTCTCCCTCTAGTGGACCCTAAACTGGCCTTATGAGGTTGAGCAGGCGTTTACAATCATTGGTCATGATGAAAATAATCTGAAATTATGGTATGAAGCGAGTGATCGCTTATGCCAATTTCTTTAAAATACTTTACACTGTGAAAGCCGTAATGATCATGATTAAAATAATTAAAAAAGAGCGGAATTGAAGCGAACTGCAGAATAATGGGGTACGGTGCAAGATAAGCAGGCGATTACAGACATGTCGTATATAAACAAACTTTGGGTAGTTTATTACGTACGACATGTCTGTAATCACCTGCTTACCTCGCACCGTACCCCATTATTCTGCAGTTCGCTTCAATTCCGGTATTTTTTAGTATTTTAATCATGACCAATACGGCTTTCACAGTGTAAGGTATTTTAAAGAAATTGGCATAAGCGATCACTCGCTTCATACCATAATTTCAGATTATTTTCATCATGACCAATGCAGTAATCTCAAGATGCTCCAAGAACGTGAAACGCGTCATTGTTAAATAAACTTAAATAAATTGCCCCATAGACGTTTTCTATTCCTAGAATCGAAAAGAAATACTGGCCATGGAGTGGAGGCTGGGAATCGTGGCACACTCCCGTAATCCAAGTTACTGGGAAGCCTATTGGTCTTTTCATGAATTCGAGAACGTCCGCGGCCCCTTCATCGTGCTATGCAGCGACTCCGATGGCAGTGCAGAAAAGTTCGGCGAGAGGCGCTCCCGAAGTCAAGTCACATGTCCTCCAGCAACGGAAACAGATTTAAATTGAATTGAATTTCCCTAGGGAACCCGGAACAGCAGGGAGACTTGGCCTGCACTGGTCTACAATCCCTCCGTGGTCTGTAGCGGTGTCTCGCCCCACTAAACGAGTCTTGTTCCCCGGTACAGTCCTCAGACGTATACCCCAAAGACGTTTAAATTGTGGAGTGTGTGAACACAAAGAATTGTTTGCGCAGCAACTGCCGGCAGAATGTGATAGGACAACCAGGCTGCATTCGCAGAAGAAATTGGAAAGCCGCCTCTTGCACCGCTGGCGATTGGAGATACTAGAATATTCATCGAACTCACCTGTGATTATGTTCTCTTTGCCACAGTGGAAGGACCACTGCGAGGGATCAGGTACAACACCAGAGATGACCTACTTCAACCGAATAACGATGGAATAGGAAGGCAAGGAGAGCCCCTCGGAACTGCACAGTACTGCTTGCCTGATTGCTAAGTGTTTCAAATCTGTGACGTTTCGTTTGCCAAGCAAGAACTTTGCCGCTAGCCCAGACTTCAAGTTGTAGAACAGTGACAATTACTGGATACTTAGCAGACCTAGATAAAAACTTTTAACTTACAATAAAAACAATATTGAGGTTATTAGGCGAGATACAAAGAATCCTATCTTTTAATAGTTTCGGAGTTCATCGCGCACAAACATCGTGACACCAGATTTTTTAAATATATATGAAGATGTAGTCAGTGCTGTGCGGCGCTTGAGGTCTTGTGATGAACGATGCTACTGGACGCTATATGACGGAAAAAGAAAGATTTTCAGTGATGAAAACCGCGCTACAGCCTGCTGAAATCCGATGGAAGAATTTGGGTTTAGGGAATGCCTGAAGAACACTACCTGCCGTTATGTATCGTGCCGGTAGAGAAGTGCAGTCAGTGGTGGGTGTGTATGCTGTGGTTAGGCTGCGTTTAAGAAACCACTAAACGAGGAAGCATAAGAACACATTTTACAGTTCGGGGTCGATGATTAACCGCATCGGCAGTGACATATATTCTCTGCAAACCACAGCTGAGTGAATGGCAGAAGGTACTTTCCAATGCAGCAGTAATTATGCTCTTCCTATTCCATTCACATAAAGAGTTAGGATAAAATAACTACTTAAATGCTTCGGTGCATGCTACAGTTAGTGTAAACTTGTCTCCATTCCCTACGGAAAGGACAGAGGGTCATAGATATTCCCAGAACTCTCTCTAAACTGGGTCTGAGCAAGCTTCGGAATGCCCAACCGTACTGACTAATTGCCGTCTCATCTTCAGCTTGAAGGTGTCGTCAGATGCGGTATGGAGGGCCATGTGATCAGAAAACCCTTCTCCCGAGCATTGACAGTTTTCCTGACTCCTCATCTAGTAGCAGCTCAATGGCTGAGCGCCAATAGAACATGACAGACCCGGAACTTGCCCCATCCAAGTGCCAGCCAGGCTCGACAGTACTTAACTTTGGTAAAATCTACGGCGGCACAGAAGCTGCCAGGACATTCCTCGCATAATAATGGTTCTTGAAACACTGGATAGGTGTTTGGACTGTTGTGAATGAATGGGCTGTCATTCCTTTAAAGATCACCAGAAACGTAATTGAAAGTGTCTTCAGTAGAGTTAAAGCTATCATAAAGCCCCATATCTGTGTCTACTAGTAAGTGTGAAGATACTTTTGATTAGAAGGTATCTTTAACCGCCCAGCCGCGTTATGCTTTTATTATCAAGATACCATCACTTCTGAAATGCTACATTATCTTATTTACAGCTGATGTTGCTTTTACTTTAAAAAATCTTCACGGATAAATTCAACGTAACATGCAAGGAGACGTAATGTTAAAAGTTTATTGACGACAATGCTTCTTTCACTTGTATGATAACAGACGAAAGTCACACTTTTTCGATTTAGCAAGTTACGACATAGGTGAAAGCATTACAGTGGTCAAGATAGGACATTAAATATTTTAGTCTTGCATTTTACATTAATAATTTATACGCAAGTTATTTTAAATCTAAAATGAGTTTCTGATGACGAACTTTATGTAAAAGTCTTGGACAACCCCTGATAATGACTTGTTAATTATAGAAATAATTGTCCAGGCGATTAAATTTGCAGCAAAGGAAACTGTTTTAATTGTTGCAAATTATATAACTCCTTGCAGAAAATAGCAACTCCAAGGAGCCGTTTATTCTAGTATAGCTGTTATAGATCACGAACGGCAACTGCGATTAAAATTGTTATTGTGTTTCGGCTGCATTCGACGCTACGTGTTTCCAATTTGTTTTTAACCACGTGCTTCCTCGTAAGAAATCAACCAATTTCATGTTCAAAACAGATAATTTCTGAGAGACATTTTGTGTCGTCTTCATAACTGCTGATAGTATTTCGCGAGGTTCAAAGGTATTGAATGTGCCTCTTTCAAATCTACATTATTAGAAGGAGAAATTTTCCTAGGCGAACTACGTGATTAATCACATAGTGGAAAGACTATAAGCCTTTCATTAGGAACAATTCCCTTAGCATAATTGTGATATCGTGTTAGTGAATTATGATACATTTGGTGATATATGAAGTGATTCTAGAAATATTTGGGAATAACAGCTTAGGTGACTCAGATTGTACAATTATTAATGAGGGGACGACCTACGAAAGTTTTATTTTACGACGTCTTAGCAATTTTCGCAGACCCAAATAGTTTCGTATGTCGATCAGAAACATTAAAATTCATGTTGTAAGTTGTAATACATATACGAAGGTACAGTGCCCTAGGAAGAAAGCGTGTATATATTTATATTTGCCTTCAGACAGTGTCTCTTGATGAGGAATCTGTCCTCAATCAGATTCTGACGTGGTGACTGACATACAGAACTACACGTTACTGAACTGTTAAAGTTTAGTACCGAACGCTACATGTTCCTGTATTACGACTGGATACAAGATGATTCAAAAAAATACTTTCACAAACTTTTACGTCGGGTTACTTGTACCAAAACAAGGAAAATGTTCGTATAAACATGGAGTCAATAGTTCCGAATTTATTAATGTAATATAGTGAAACTTCAGACTCAGCATATGAGATACATATTGGCAGATTGAAAGTCTCATCAAACTCATAATAAATGTTAAAAATGTCCCCGCCTCACTTGCACATACTCATGCAATCGTCATCATTAACTGTCGGCCAATTTCAGACACACCGTGACGTTGCCAAATGGTTTCAGAGGGTTTCATGTAACGTGGTAGAATAATTTCTGTGTCCGGGTTATCTGTATCCGGCTTTCATGATAGTTAGAATCATGCCTGACTGCTCACTAAGTTAATATTCTGTCATGATTGAACTTAACTCTCTACATGTACGAAACTGAAACGTTGTAGGCAAACTAATGTCAAATGTAAACAAGTCTCCAGGGCACCACAACGCCGTCTAGGGTACAATGGATGCAATAAGTCAAAGTCTCCTTGAATGCGTTAACTCCAGTTGTTGTGTTATGTTCAACGTAAGTTTTCTTTAAAAGTTGAGGAATATGTTTATATCACATTTTTCCTTGTTTTGGTATGACAAATCTGTATCTAAAAGTGCTTTAAATCACCCTGGATAATTCTTTCCCTTTGGAAAGAAATCTTTGTTATACCAGATGATTACCTTCCCTAGATCACATAGTATTAATACAGTCTTCCTTTTCAACATCGTCGGAAGCATCTTGTAAACTTTTCTCTACTGTCATGACAGCATGCATCATTTATAGCCAGCATCAATTTTTTAAAGGAATTACGGTGAGCTCATACACTTCGTAGTGGCTCATTAAGTCGTGTGCATCATAGCCACAATGAAAAATGCATGAAAAAAAGATAGCTGATTCATTCGTCAGAATGATAGAAATTTCTTGGTAAATTCTTACTGCTGTAGATCTTATATTAGCTTGAGATACTGTAGTTTCAATTATAGTTTAGTTACTAGTCGTAGTATTCAGTCAGGCAGCTGTTCTTAGAGCGGACAATGTCACCTGCCTGACAGAAATTACGTATTTTCAACATTTTATTAGAAGCATGATTACGTATGTCGATAAGATGGTTTAAAGATACTATTTGAGAATTATTTCAACTCACTATGTTTAAAGAACTTTCATTTGTACTGTTGTTTCTCCAAAATTTACATGTATTAAAAGTAAAGACTGAACAGTTCTCTTAAATTTTGCCACTTGACAAACATATCGACATTTTAGTGATATAGTCATGAGCTTAGCTATTAATATAGATGTCTGCCATTAGCAAACTGGTAACTTCCTAGTTCTCACCTCATTTAATCTGCCGAAAAAAAAATCGCCACCTAGTATTAAAACACTGTTATCTACTGCTGCCTAAGGCCAGTCGTTGGCCATACAATGATTATTCGTAGCATTACATCTGTAAGCTTAACATCAGTTACTCTCATTCAACGCACAACAACTATATTAAGGGGTAGTAAACACATTAGAGACATTATTAACCTAATTCTGGCGTCAGAAATGTGCATCTTTCTTTTTGAATTCGACAGGAAGAATCTGAGTATGATTGAACTTTTTGTATGTTTAGGTAAATCTACGTTATTTTTTTGTAATATATATTTATGTTTCTCTCATTACATGACAATGGTGTAGAAGACTTAATTATGAAAGTAACTTTCGACTGATGGACCACTGGTGAGCAGTATAGCTCGATGAAGTTCGGAGAGTTCATAGAAAGGACTACTACAATATAGTGTAGAAGGTAGCTGAAAGGAATACGCAATGAAGTGAACAAAATTAGCACTTACGTTGAAAGACTCGGACGTCACCATGATTTATGGTAGTTACTGGACATTAAAAATGTCGCCATATGCTTCCTACTAGTGTGTGCTGGAGTGCATGCTGTACAAAGTGCTCCCATAAAGGTAGGGAGGGCGCTCCATTCCTCTAGCAGCGCGGTCAGTGACTGCTCGGAACACGTCGGTGCACAGTGCATCTGTCCAACACATCACACATTAGCTAGTCGGGGGAACGGACAGGTCAGTCAATTCGCTGAACATTGTCCAACATGGTAGTTTTGTTGATCCAGGTATTACGGTGAGGTGAGGCATAATGTTGAATGGGCCCACTGGCTTCCAAATCCTTGACTAACCGGTCAACAATTTTGTACCACTGTACTCGTTTCCCATGTGCTTCTTTTCAGGGCTGCATCGCCCCTGCCTTCATGTTTATGGAAGACAATGCGTGGCCAAATCGATGATCCCAGTTGGAGGAATTGTTGGAATGACAGGATATTCGTCGAATAGACTGGCCTGTACGGTTTTACAACTTGAATACCATCGAGTCAGTGTTGGGTACGTTGGATAGACGTATTACAGTATATCCACATGCACCAACGATCATCCAGCAGTTTTTAAGTGCGTTGGTGAGGGAATGGAGTGCCCTAGCAAACTTCTGACCGGCTTTGTGTATTACATGGCAACACGTTTCAGAACATCCAATCCCATACGTGGTGAACACACATACCGAACTGTTAACAACCATGTGTCACCTTTTTTTAATTTGAAGGGGACTATTATAAGTTGTCCTAACTGTAATTGCTGTCTTTTAACAAAAGTTTCGTTTATTTTCATCTCACTGCATATTTCTTTTAGCTACCTCCTAAAATATACTGTAAAAGTTGTTTTATTGTATGGTCCACGCTTCATGGAGCTATTTCACTTAACTTTGACTTATAACGCCGAAGTTAATTCCAACCTTTAGTTTCGCACGCCATTGTATGTGTTCTGTTCCGAAATACAAAACTTCATACTGTTTCTTGTTTTATAAACACAGAGTTGAAGTTAACAAGGAACTGCAACGAATCGACAATGGTCAAAAATTGTTACAGGCTAAAACGTAGGTTATTCTCAGAGGCAAGCAAAGAAATAATAATGCCATACATTCTTAAGGATTCACACCTCCCAAATGAACAGAACTGAATAGGAGTAACTTCAACGAACAAGTTAACTGCTTCTAATTAACCTTTTGTACATATTCTACTCTAAAGCAGGTTGCGTCGAAGACATTCAGCATAATCACTTGCTACATTTTCTCACAGAGTGACTGCTGCTCTGAAAGTAGTGACAATGATACCTAATGCTTAAAAGTTATGAGATACAAACTAGAGTGAGAATCGTAATATAAACAATATAGCAACGTCTGTATGCGTTCAGGGACGCACAAAAGGATTGCCGCACCTACAAAGGGAACTATTCTGAGTTATTATGTTACGCAACCATAGATCTAGTCCTGTCACATTTTGAGAAAGTATTTTGTTTTGTTTCGGGTTAAAACAAATAAACTGTTTTTGTTCTACTAATTTTCTATTTTCTTTAAACTAGTTTTCGGCTTATTAGACCATCATTTTTAAAAGAACTAGAGTTTCTTGTCGATGCTTGTCAGTTGCTTGCTGATCATGGCCCAATAAGCCGAAAACTAGTTCGAAATAAATGAAAAATTAATAGAACGAAAATTGTTTGTTTTAATCCGAAATATAAAATTGTAGCTGTAATTATAGTTTTGAAATTTCCGATGCAGAAATAATACAGATGAAACATGCTCAGCAACAGGATTCTTCCGGTATCTATTTCTCTTCTGATCAGCATAATATCGTGGCGTAAAGATGTTGTTATAACGTCTAGATAGCTAAGTCAACGATTCTACAAAGAGCAGAATATATATTTAATACCTTTCAGTTGAAAATTAATTGCAAATTTAGCGTTATAGCATTATACTTCAGTGTAGTTATTATTGACAAACTAGGAAATAAACGTTTAATATTGGCAGTGTCATCTTATTTATAGTCAATAAACTGTAGAACAATTCACATGTTTATTACTATTTTAGGCAGGTAAACTTAATGTAAATCAGGTAAAAATATTCCGTGCTTCTGGAAGTCATCACAGATATATAAAGAAAGTTTAAGATACGGCCAGTTTTGTTCATACTATTTTATTCAAGTTGGTTGCAAAAACTTCTATTTTGTACTGATTTTCGATTATGAGTGATATTTATAGAGATATGCAGGGTGTATCAGAAATAATTTTACAAACCTTACGTAAAACTACACTGCTTGACTAAAAAAGTGAAGCATTCATAGTCGGATGTCCGTGTAGCTTTGTACAGGGACACAATATTGGCAGATATGGAAATGATGACAGTTGCAATTCTCTTGTATCAGGCAAAACTCCCAGCAGAGTGAATTAGTCTCTCCATGTTTAGAATCGTTATCAGAAATGTTCGAATGTTTTTAGAGCTTGAGGGACTTCACTACTTATGAACTACCTTATACTAAAGACGACACAAACATCCATGCCTGGGGGGGGGGGATTCGAACCCCCGACGGGGAACGGCCTCGCGCTTCGCAGCATAGCGCCTCAATGTGCTCGGCCACTCCGCCGCAGCTCGTTATCAGAGCTGGTAGTGTGTGTAAGAGACGTGAAAAGCATCTGATTGACTGATGACTGTGTGGGAGATGAAGGTATCGTATAGTCGTGACAGACAGCATTATGAGTACCTGACAATGTAGGCATTAGCCCGGCTGGTCGAATCTTGCAATATCCAGATTTGTGGAACCTCTAGATGTCGCAGTGGCCCGATGTTGGACTGTATGAGAACATTAGGGTGGCCAGTCATGATTGTCATCAACGTTTCCGTCGAACTCTTCTGAGCACTATGGAGGATCGCTGTAATGTGCAGAAAGCATATTATAACCCCTCTGTATCTCCACCTGCCATTCGAGGAGAAGTTGTGGACTCCCTTCACCATCCCGTTGCATTGGTCGGAGACTACAGGAGTCGAACTCTTAACAGCATAGGCTGCCGTTGACACCGTAACACAAATGGCTGCGTTTGGAGTGGTGCTGTGACCAGCACGCAGTGACTGCTGGCGAATGCCATCGCAAGGTGTCCATGGTCAGCGAGTATGGCGACGACCTGGGGAGACATCCCATTCTTCCAATATTTTGAGGAGGCAGTGTCACGAACAGACTGCGTCTTCGTAGGTTAATTCTCAATGGACGTTATCGTCGTGCTATTTTTCAACAGGATAATGTATCTATGAATGATGCTGAGGTACTTCTGCAACCACTTAAATCCGGAAATCTGTCGCAGTATACCACGTGTTTAACCAGCTCGGATGTCAATTTTGTCCCAGTAAACATTAAGGAGCGGGTACAAGAGCTGTGGGCTCGCTTGCTTCAGGAGAGATGATACGCCATTATGACACCCTTCCCAACAGAATTGGTGTTTGCATAGGGCTGCAATGTCATAATTATGAGAGAGATCATACTGCGAAGATGTTTGTAAATTTAATTCTGTATTGTTGTCACTGAAGTAACGTCATATACCCATTCAACCCGTGAAGTTTCATTTTGCTTTCTCCTACCTTTATAAGTGCTTCACTTTTTTGTCACGCAGTGTATTATCGAAACCCCTGTATGTTTTAGTTGTAACAAAGGTACTTCTTAGACAGGTCTCAACTCGAAAGTACGTAACAAATCTTCAGAATCTCTCACGCTTACTCGTGCACACATGCGTTCCTCAGACTCGTGATTTTAAAGCCATTGCCAACATTATAAATGGGGTCGAATGGTATCCTTAACAAGAAAACTTGCGTGATCATGTGGTTCGTTACAGTGTGGCTTTGCTGCTTCCCTTCATTGTTCTGGTACTTGTTTCCTCAAAATTAGAAAGCGCAACGTCTGTCGAAGATTTTGCCTTCATAGACGTATCGAACATTCTAGGTGGTGTGGTATTATGTAACATTGCATTATGATTCATCACATTAACACACAATTGTTTCATGGTCGGTATCATTATTGCAGGAGATTACTTTGCAGCTTTTTTTAGCCTGAAATAATAATACTTTTGTCCAGTTTTCTAACCGCGAAAGTAAAGAAACAACACACAGATCAACTGACTCATGTTTCGCTGTTCATTACATGTAAAGTGTAATTATACTGGGTGATCAAAAAATCAGTATAAATTTGAAAACTTAATAAAGCACGCAATAATATAGATAGAGAGGTAAAAATTGACACATGTTTGTAATGACATGGGGGTTCATTCGAAAGAAAAAAAAGTTCAAAAATGTCCGACAGATGGCTCTGGACAGAAAAAACGTCAGTGACTGCGCATGAAAATCGTGTATAAAAGGATCTGTAATGAGAGAGAGAATCAGATGCACCAGCAGTCGCAGCATGTTGACGTTACCTGAAAAGGCGCTTTTAGTGATGCTGTATTATCAGAATGGGGAATGTGTTAGTTAATCGTTACAATCTTATCGCCATAGGAAGGGGATTCGAACGGGTAAAAAGGTCTGTTGAGAAATGCGGCTGTGGCGAGAATGATTTCGAAGTTAGAAGCCACGGGTTGTTTAGACGATAGACCCCATAGTGGCCGACCGAACACAAGGCGTAATGCTGCTGAGACAGTTCACGAAGAAATGGAGACTGTAGCGGGATCGTTTATGCACTGGGAAGTCAGCGCTCGTACAGTCGCACGTCGCACCGGCATTCCATACACTACTGTTTGGTTGGCGCTTAGGCGTACCCTCCGTTGCTATTCTTACAAAATCCATCGGTATCATGAACTGTTACCTGGCGATTTAGCGAAGCGGGGGGCATTTGAGGTGTGGGCGTTTCAAAAGATGGCGGAAGATGACGATTGGTTGAGTAACGTGTTGTGGACTGACGAAGCTGATTTCAAGCTCCGAGGGTCTGTCAACGCCCATAACTGCAAAATTTGGGCTATCGAAAATCCTAGAACTATCGTGGAAACTCCATTACACGACGAGAAAGTCACGGTATGGGTTGGATTTACCACGTATACCGTTATCGGGCTTCTT
The DNA here is from genome assembly GCA_026315105.1 of Locusta migratoria. Classification (NCBI taxonomy): domain Eukaryota; kingdom Metazoa; phylum Arthropoda; class Insecta; order Orthoptera; family Acrididae; genus Locusta; species Locusta migratoria. The sequence continues at coordinate 365,583,762 of CM048755.1, forward strand.
TCTTCGAGGAACTGCGTTATTCTGGTTTGTAACTGCTACCGTTACGGGTGAGAGGTACGCCGATACGTTACACAATCGCATCTTTCCAGCCTGGCTGATAAACACCTACTAGAACGTACGATTTTTATGCAGGATGGCGCTCCACCCCATGTAGCTAGACGCGTGAAAGATCTCTTGCCCGCGTCGTTTGGTGATGATGGTGTGCTCAGCCACCACTTTCGTCATGCTTGGCCTCCAGGTCCCCATACCTCAGTCCGTACGATTATTGGCTTTGGGGTTACCTGAAGCCGCAAGTGTATAGTGATCGACCGACATCTCTAAGGATGCCGGAAGACAACATCCGACGCCAATGCCTCACCATAACTCCGGACATGCTTTACAGTGCTGTTCTCAACATTATTCCTTGACTACAGCTATTGTTGAGGAATGTTGGTGAACATATTGAGCATTTTCTGTAAAGAACATCATCTTTGCTTTGTCTTAATTTGTTATGCTAATTATTGCTTTTCTGATCAGATGAAGCGCCATCTGTCGGACATTTCTTGGATTTTTTTCCATGTCATTCCAAGCATGTGTGTCAATTTTTACCTTTCTATCTACATTATTCCGTGATTTATTAAGTTTTCAAATTTAAATTAATTTTATGATCACCCAGTACGTTAGTGACTGGACTAATAACACTGTAATGACGTCACTGTTATTTTCAATCACCAGCTTTCAGTTCTCTCTTGAAACACAACTACATTCAGTTTACTGCGTTAATAGTGGCGATCAGAAAACAGTCTATAAATACTTGCGATAAAGTCTGTGGCCAAGTTATCATTTAACTGCTCATTTTGTCACATTTTTTTCTGTGGAAAGGAAGAGGTATTCCTTATTGTACATGAATCTGAAATTCTATTTCATTTACTACTACTCCAATCCTATCGTTTAACTTGTCAGATACGTCTTCCTAACATACCCGCATCACTAGAAAGCATGTTAAAATGGAATTTCTTGCTGTATTATCTTCTATACACTAACACTAAAACTTTCTTCAAAAGTAATTTAATTTTAATATTAGGATCATTTCTCTGTGTTGACAAGCTGATGTAGCATGTCTGTATTGCATATGTGTCTTCTTTATCTTATAATTAAATCAAATTGGTCCCATATCAGACTATAATCTCAATAGTCATTCATGAAAGACAATGATGATATGTCTTGTCCTCTAAGTCTGCAATAATTTTTTGATCAGCCTTTCATGAAGCACCATTCTTTGTGTCACTTTAAAATTAATAGAACAGGGAAATAAACCTCCTCCATTCATCACAAAGCTTATTTTAATTCATGTATCAGATTACAGAATCGTCCTAAATCTATTGCACATGCATTAAATATTTATGTCAGCTCTTCCGTACATATAAAATAATTGTTAAACTAAACACATTACCTTATTTTTGTGGTGAAGTACCTCATTATATTGATGCTTTAAACGAAAGCGACTTATTATTTTTATTCAATAGGAGAAATGCTTGAAAAGTACCATTACTGTAAACGAATAGGAATTCAACTATCACTAATAGTCAAATGTGTCATTCTTCCTTATAAAATGATCACAGTATTGAGATGTGTGACAGGGAAGTACTAATAATTATACACAAATTTTCTAAAACATGTCACTCAACAAGACTGGATGAGATTGATTATTTAGGAAAGTGGTTCTTGCCTTTGTAACTATTTTTTATAGAAGCATTTGCTCAAAGTTCAGTATTCTCATCTACTAAGAAATGGATTTGTGTGTTAGTATATTTTCATCCCAAATATGTATGCAATATGCTTCACCTTTGGAGATCCTACATTATTCTGTTTAAGTTGTTTTAATTAGGATGTATATAAACTTAAATATAATCATTGGCAGATATAAGTATTAAAAAGATATATGTAACTAATGAGCAGGAAACTGTCTGCCATGTTGATCTCTGATCTATCAGACACATTTTGTCTCTAGATATGAGCAGAAACAGTAGTTAGTGAAATATAAAACAGTAATATTTTTCAGCATAGCAGACTGCACCTGCAAGAAGTAGAAGCGTTTCAAAAGCATGCTATAAGCACTTAGAGCTCTTAAATATTAATAGCTAGTTTTGTAAAAAGCCTGCTATTATGTAGAATATCTCCTAGTATTTAAACTGTTTTATGAACTTTAACACCAATGACATAACAGAGGGCTCAGTTCAGAATGAGTAGGAATGTTATGAGGCCATAGCTAGAAAACTGGAATTTTATGTTAGTGAACCTTCAATCATTTGTGACACAAAATATTAATTTATTGAGTTAGAGAACTATGATGTTTATCTCAAAACTATTTGTACTGAAATAATTCTAATTATAATTGTACTTATCAATAATGGAAAGTTTCTTTTAAATAAAGGTTACATCTCTGTGACTTGAAATTTCACGTATTTTGGGGCAGTACAAAGCTCAGAAACAAAATTTGTATCTTAATATTAACAGATGCTCCAAATACAAATCAGATGTTCTCATGGGATTTAAAATGGTTCATTTACGATCAGAATCAAATAATTCATTTTTAAATTGTAATATAATGGCCCAAACGTGGAAATATGAAAAAAATATTAATACAGTTCAATTTTATCTCAACAATTTGTAAACGAATGAAACGCTAAATGCCAATAAAAAATATGAACTAATTCTCTCATTATTCCCCCAAAGAAATATTCTAAGCTCTAGCTATGGCACTATATTACTATATATAAAAAAGCTTGATGCAGTATAGTTAACTGCTCCGATTAAAAAAAAATTAAATAACAGGACTCCACTGTATATCTGACAAAGGTCCTTTTTTAATTTATGTAAATTCAAGACCAATTATTAATATATTATTTTGTTGTCAAGAGATATCTGAAATATGTTTGTAGATAAAAACTCATTTAGCAACACAAAGCAGAAATTTTACATATTCTGACAAATGCAGATTGGTGTAATTGTTCATATCAAGGAGTATTAGATTCCAGTGTTACATATTTTATGCTGTGATATTTTGTAAGCTTTAAAAGCCTTCTAATGGAGGGTTTTACGCGTTCTGTTTGTTGTTTCTCTCGTTTCAGTTATTCTCTTTGCTTCGTTCACATTTTCTGCCGAGGAATGTTTTCCTCGTAAGTACTCAGAATGCAAGGTTATTATGAAAGTGTGTGGGTTACCTTTCTCATGGATGTCCTCTCTCTCTCTCTCTTCTCCTTATTCCGGTGTAGTGATTCCTTAAGATGTTTCTCACCAGAGATGATGTACCGATTTCAATAGTCTCAAATGAAGACAAAATTTATCTTTGGAGCACATGAAAACTTGATGTGTTGTATTTTTTCTTATAGTGTAAACCCTTTACAGCTTTATTGTTCAAAGTGGCAGTAGCTTAGTGCTTCTCATTAACAGCCATAAATGCTTTTTTGGTTTATGAGCATAGGCTTTTACTGTGAGTGCTCACATATAGCTATCACGGCTTAAGCATAATGCTTTACTTATGCACTTTAATGCTGCAAATAAACAGTCTAGCTACCTATAACTGTAATTATTTTTACATTAAATCTCATGGCTTAAATTTTCAGTTTTCACACTTTCTTTGTTTCAAAAGTTACTTTGCAGAAATGAAGAAAATATGCTTTTATCGTAAACCATAATAGCATAACTAGTTGTATTGTTGTAACAACACAAATCGAGTATAATAACTGACATCGTAAGTGAAGGTTAGCTGTATTCCTTGCCTAATATAGTTTAATTTTTAATTATCTAATTCTTACAAATTCGTGCATTAAGCAATTTTGTACAAGCATATTTTCAAAAGAGACTATTGAATTGTTAAATTAATGGGCCTGATTCTCTTAATTAAGCTATCAAAAGTACGTTTTTGCTATGAGTATTTTTTATTATTATATATGATCAAAATTTGTGATTATAATCTACAACAATCAACAACACTGATAATGTGTTCTTTTGGATGGTATATGATTTCATATTCTGCACTGAAACTTTTATGGTATTATGAGCCATTTGACACATTGTCATAAAAACAAATGTGAAGTGAAAAACAGCCAACATTTTCTTTCACAATACTCAATCACATTATCATAAGAACATCAGTATTAATTAGATTAGACCATTATACAAGAAATAAAGCGAGGTACCTGATTAATCTTGAGTCAATCTTCAGCACTGACATCCACCTATATATGTTACTGTATTTGAAATTTTTGGATCCTTTGTGGCCATATACCTATATAAAGAATATCTAAGTAAAATTATCTTCAGTGCTTGTTGCATTGAACATTAAATTAATTCTTCATAAAATCGCATATGCAGTATCTTCTATGAATAAAAATTACTTTGTAATTTAAACATAACTTTCATTATATGGAAATAATCATTCAAATTTGCAAAAAAGTTCTTTTGATAGCGTAATTATATATCAAAGGCCCATATCCTGTTCCCTCTGTTTCCTTCTTTTCTTATTCTTACATTCCTCTGTGTTCAATCCTAAATAACCTATTAACTTCCTACTGTAGGCTAATGTAGATGAGTACATTTTTTCCCCTTGTGTTTTATCTTGTTGTCATTACAGTGATAATTCTAGCAGCCGTCTCACTAACAGAGGAGGAATGTCAGAGTGAGTAGAAGAAATTTGAAAAAACCAAATTTTTTATCAAATATCAATAGATTCTTGAAACAAACAACAACATAATGTGCCAGTTAACATAAGACATTAAGGCATTGGTATTTTTAATTATTTCTGCAACAGACTCAAAATTATTTCAAATTTTGGGCTTCACAAAGTAAAAATATAGTGAGAAAGTATTATCTGTTCCCTGCTTTTTATGGGTTGTAGAAATGTTAAAGGAAGATGTGCACATAATAATAACGAAGTTTTTTAAATTCTGTTTGAAAAATTACACTCAATTTTCACTACCGTTTGTTTGTTTCAAGAGCTTAAATTCTCAAATGTCTGGCATCACTTTAAATACTTATTCAGTGTGAAACTCATACACATCACAACACACACACACACACAAATACCTGAATACACACACACACGCACATGTGTGCACACACACAAACACACCAACATTCTCAGGAAAAACACACTCACTCACTCATTCTCTCTCTCTCTCTCTCTCTCTCTCTCTCTCTCTCTCTCTCTCTCTCTCTCTTTCACACACACACCCACACACACACACACACACACACACACACACACACAAATGTGTACAAGCAAAGTAAATCATATACTCTCATCTTAGGATATTATTATATTTAGTTTCAATGCACATTAAAATTTTATGCACTCTTTACTGTAATACTTAATTTAAGCTAATGTCATCCTTATTCTTTCTGTTTAAAGTTTGTTGCTTTTAGTAACTTATGTTTTGCTTAAACATAATTTTTGTAATATTAACTGTTTTAATTTTGACAGGCTTGAGGACATGAGATAGTGTTAAATTTTAGGGCAGTCACTGAAAATGTAATAGTTAGTGCTCTGAGAAAATGAATATTCCATTGGCTATAATAATCCACCGCATTGGAACCTTTTCAGAAAATTTATTAAGCAAATAAATAATAAAAATTGGTTTCATAAACGGAAAGAGACATTCCAAAAAGGGGCAAAATAGATATAGAAGTGAGCATATTCTCCCAGTAAAATTACTCCTGTACTAGTGCGTTACGCATGACGGCAATTCGACAGGTCATAAATCAGAGTACCTGGGTTTAATTTCCCGGCAATTACTTAGGAAGTGGCTGCAAGTTTCCGCACCCACCTGACGTTATTTGGAGGAGCTAATGATATGAAGAGTATGTTATAGTGACGGGTATTCAAATTTGAAATCAGATCGGCAGTTCATTTCGTACAGTACTTGAATCCGAACTTCACATTTTTTGTTACTGTGGTATGAAACGAAGGAATAGTGTGTCAATGAGAAATACTATCTTATCAAAAGTATCTGGCAACCTATTAGTGGACATTAATTTAGATACTAGTTCAAATCAGCCTACGGCCATCCAGATTTAAGTTTTCCGTGATTTCACTAAACCTCTCCTGGGAAATGCTTGGTAGGTTCCTTTCAAATGGCATGGCCGATTTACTTCACCATCGTTAACACAAACTATCCAAGCTTGTGCTGCGTCTCTAATCACCACGTTTATTGGACGTTAAGCCATGTTTTCCTTTTGTTTATTTGGGAGTGTGCATACTGTTCACTTATAAGACGGCTTGAACTGTGCTCTTGACACTCTCGACGAAGTGTCTGACTGTGAGGGACTGGCAGCCCAAACTTCCCGAAGAACCGCCAGAAGACAAAGCACTGACGTTGGAGGCTGCGCTCTGGAGCAAACCTTCTGACTCATTCCACAATTGTGGAATTGCTATGAATATTTCATTTTCATTGAAAATGGGCTGATTAATTGAAAAGTGGCTACCACATGCGGCAATATTTAAGAGAAAGCGTGCTTTTATTGTGAGTGTCGAACTTGAGGAGCCACAGAATTACGATAAAAAATTCCTTTTTATCGTTTAGAGACACAACATTGTTCAAATGAAGGCGTCTTTCTATAATTTTATACATTGTTATTTCATCGTTATAATGTTAAACGCAAGAGGGTCATAACTAATTAATACATCCGTGTTTGACAATGAAGAGTTTGTAAAGCTATTGTGTTAGTAGCTTCGATCTGTAAGAGTTGTCATACCAACGCTATGCCGTTTTTGTGATGTGTAAAAAGTGCTTATTTTTGTCTTGGTACCTATTAACAATAGGCGAATTTAAGCAATCATAGGTCATAAGTGATTCATAGGGTTCAGGTCAGGACGCTGTGGAATCCAGGCGTTTCCATAAACACAGAGGCTGCTTTACGACAGGGTGCGTTGTCAAGCTGATGAGATACAGTCATAGTCCGTCTCTGATATGTTCCTCTACTGTACCCAGTAGAATGTGCTGTAAAAGATGTGTTTATCCTGCCACATCCAGAATTTTCTTAAGCGCAGTAAGTGTACAACAGACTAACCACGAAAATCACTTGCATATCGTAACAATATTTTGTTTGTTGGCATAACACACGATGGTAGACAAAACTGTCCACCTATCCTACAAACCTAAACCCTTCCATCGGATTACCACGGGTGGAACGTGATTCATCATTCCAAATCCTTCATTTAACGCCACTGTCGAGAGGCGTCGCTCCTTACACCAACTCCGGTGTAGCTCAAAACTGATTAAAGAAACTTGTAGCTTGTGAGTAGGTGTTCGACCACGCTACCTCGTTATTTTGAACTTCATCACTGTACGCTCATTTTATGAGATTTTGTACAACCACCTACTGAAATGCTGTCCGCTGCCCTTCAGTAAATACGTTCTGCCTACTCTTCCGCTACCTGTGGTGATTCCTTTGCATTTACCTTACTCAGTCAGGTCATTAATAGTCACGTTGGACACTTTTCCGGGTACAGAAAAGTTCTAGATGCATTTAGAATTCAAATTATGCAAATGTCTAATTTTGTGTGGCATATGGATATTTGATTTTATTTAAGAAGAGCGTGAGACATGCGGTAATACTTAAGAGAAATCGTGCTTTTTTGAGCTTTTTTTCCGAGTGTGAACTTTGAAGAGTCACAGAAGCAAGAGCGCAACGTAAACAGTCTCCTTTGCATATTTTAAAGATACGACTATTGACCACTCCCTGCTTTACAAGTAGTCGTTTTGTAGTAATAATGACCTATGATTGCCTACATTCGCCTGTTGTTATTAGGTATGAAGACAAAAATAAGCACTTTTCACACATCACAAAAACGGCATCGCGTTGGTATGATAACTGTCACAGATCCAACCTACTAACAAAATTGCTTTACAAACACTTCACTGTCAAAGACGGAAGTATTCATTAGTGATGATGTACAGTGTAACTAACAAGAGTTCAAATATTACACCTGACCGTTCTTCGCCACAATAGTTACAACGTTAAGTTCAATCGCGGTAGCTTGCGTTTAACATTATAACGATGAAATGACAATTTATAAAATTATAGAAACACGCCTGTCATTACAACAATGTTGATCTCTAAACGATAAAAAGGAATTTTTTCTCGTAATTTTGTGACTCATCTTCGACACTCGCAAAAAAGGAAAAAGAAAAAAAGCACAATTTCTCTTAAATATTACCGCGTGTGGTGTCCACTTTTCAATTAATCCAAATGTTCAAATGTTTGTTAAGCTTATGGGGGGCTCATCAGTGCCTAAACTTACAAACTACTTATAAAGTAACTTATACTAAAGACAACACAAACATCCATTTCCGAGGGAGGATTCGAACCCCCGACGGGGAATGGCCTAGCACACCGGAACATAGAGCCTCAATGCTCTCGGCCATTCCGCCGCGGCCGCCACTAGTCCCTAAGCTTACAAACTACTTACACTAATTTAAAGTAACTTATGCTAAGGATAACACAAACATGCATGCCCGAAGGGGAACTCGAAGCGCCGACGGCGAACGGCCGCGCGCACCGCAGCTGGGAGCCTTAGTGCGCACGGCTATTCTGCCGCGGTTGTCGATTCATCCAGTGGTTATTTGCAATATCAAAAGTTGTCCATAACTCCGTCCAGTTGCTTATCCACTGATAACTGTCGTTTTAGATTGTGATATTTGTGGTAATTGAAAACCGAAAGATGATGGGTGGTTTCATTAAAATCATTTTACCACCCCTGAGGACGTTATTCCTGACGGTTCTCAGCAGTGGTGAATCTGAAATGTTTTCCTCGCTAATACACACTCACCCGCTCAAAAAAAAAAAAAATAAAAAAAAAAATAAAAAAAAAAATAAAATAAAAAAAAAAATAAATAAATAAATAAATAAATAAATAAATAAATAAACAAATAAATAAAAATAAAATTTAAAAAAAGAGAGAGAGAGGGAAACAGTATGGTTCTGACATTTTCCGACATTCACTGCAGATGCATAAACCGAAACGGTGAAATGTGGGTGAGAGTGGGGTCTGATGTCCTTTCCATCGGTGCCAAATCTGCAGTGCCACTGGATAGGATTGTGGTGAAATTTGGTGCCATTCAAACCACTTAAAAACTCACATGAAATTCTGAACTCTGGACTTTTTTCTGCAGGTGTAGCTCATTGACGCTTCGGCGAGTGCAAGGGAGAAATCGCGTGGTGCCACGGTTTTGCGCATTCCAGAGGAAGGTTGTAGGCACCTGTGAGCCAAATTTGAATCTCCTGCGTCAAATTGTGAGACAATCACGGGATTATGTATGAGTGCATATTTTCGCGGCGACATCCATTAATAAAATCTTCTCGGATTGCAAACCACGTCATGTGTTTTTATGTTTTTTCTGCCCACGAGCTTTCGACAGAGATCTCCTCTGCCATTCTCAAGTGGATGAATGTCATTACGAGGCCGCTACCGTGCCTATATAGCCTCGCCGCCGCCAGTGACGTCACTGGTGCCCAGTTCCTTGACCATATATGACAATGTTCTGGTGGCGCGTACGCTGCGCCTGCTTCAACTCCGCAATAACAGGTTCCCATGCCGTACTAAGCTGCAAGCCACCAGTGCCTTCACTTTCCAAGACAGTCTTCAACCCTGGGAAGCAGGCAATCCGGCCAACATACCGGTCGGTACGGTTGCCTTCTCCCTGCTGCCGGCGGCGTGTGTCTGTTGCAGTGTAACCTACACGGCGATGGAACAATCGCGACTGCGTTCACTAATGCACGCTTGTGCAGTGGCGCTCGATTCAAAAGGAGCCGGGTGGAATTTTGGTGCTGCAATACAGTTCCATCGACATTATTTTGCCAGCAAAGGAAAGACAGATGGACTGCAGTTTCTGATCGGCATTTTTTAAACCGCATGTGTATGTGACGATGTTGATGTTGAACCTTGCATCATATGGGACGATAATTCGGCGTATTATCAGAGAAGACAGTGTCGGCAATTGTGCTTTCAACGGTAACGCTACACTGGTACAACCTCGTGTTTTCAGTTGTGATTATAGCAGGACAGCGATCGTATCCGTGTGGCAGGCTCGGAGGTTTGCGTGACGTTATCTTTCAACAAGATAACACAAGGCTGCATGTTTCCGTGTTGCCCTAACCTACCTCGAGACGAACGGTGTTCGACTGTTGTCATAACCAGCACGTTTTCCTGGCCGCTCATGCACGTTCCACTGGCACATTACCGCTCTCCAGCCACTAAGAACTCTCGAATAAACTTGAAGCAAAGTCAAAGACCTATATCTCTGACGATTTTCTGTTGTGGAGGTTTGGAAAACTGTTTCATGCTAACGTATTATCGACTTTTTGGACACCTAAAATCTTCTCTGAAAGTGTCAACACGGGTTCCGAAAGCAACGATCGGGTAGAACCCAGATCTCTCTATACCTCCACGAGACGCAGAAAACAGTAGAGTCTTGCTCCCATGTAGATGCCGTCTTCCTTGACCAGCGTAAGGCGTCCGACACGATTCCACCCTGCCGCCTTATGCTCTAAATACGAGCGTACGGAATGCCATACTAACCAGTGATATAAATGTTTACGGAGAGAAGTCTTCCGAAGTCAAAGTAATTTTTAGCGTGTCCCAAAGGAATCTTATAAAACCATTTTCTCACAATACACAGGGATTAACAAAAATATACGGCACAAATTGCAGGGTACATCCCTCACACATTGACGAAGATACAACTAACATGGGTCCCGAAATGCTTTGTTTCCATGTTGTATCTCATTGTCTCCAACGCAGTAATCAGGGTAAACACACAGGAAAGGAATGCATCAGCATAAGACACGACATATTTCGGGAAATGTTCAGTATGTTCTCGGTCAGCATTAATAAGTGCATCAACCGGCTGATGTATCCCGGGTATATTGCGTATGGTTTCGCAGCCTTCCATAATTTGAGCACGGAAACTGAATACCTCGTACTAGGGCTCAATGCACAACAGCTTTCAAATGCCCTCACAATAGAAGTACTGTGGGTTCAGGTCCAGAGGGCGCGGATGGCATGCAATTGGCCACCTCTACCTATCCATCTGTCATCATACCTGTTGTCGAAAACCGATGGACATCAGTACTAAAATGAAGAGGGGCCCACATCGTGTATGAAGTACATGTTTTGGCGCACAGCTAAGGGCACATCTTGTAACAGTATAGTAAGAACATTCACTAAGAAATTACGGTAACTGAGTCCGTTGAGCCGGAGTGGAATAACGTGAGGCTTTGGAGACAATAAGGTGTAACACAGGAACAAAGCGTTTCCGGACCCATATCTTCCTCTACTTGTGAGAAACCTGACCAGCAATTTATACTGTACACCCTTTGTATAAATGAGTCGATGGTTGTGTCCAGGTACGCAGTCTTTCAGGCGCAAGGCAGCTCGAAAGATGCTCTTTGCCGTGGGCTGCAGTATTATGCAGGAGTGGGGGGGTGGACATTTAAGCAGTCTTCCATGGCACCTGTGGCAGTAAACAAAACCACTATGTGAGGTGCACACAACGTAAACATTATTGCCTTCCATCGCTTCTCTTACGACGGCGATGCACCTTTCGTATGGAGAACTATGTCACAAAGACACGATCGTGATACCGTGGTTTGAGGGGCATCTAATGAACTCACGTTAATTTGAGCGATCAGATCCCGATCGGAGACATTAATACCTCACCAGTCCATAATTTATGGGAACTGCGTGAACTGTGCCATGTAACTGGGGAAACTACCAAAAACTTGTGGAATTCATGCCAAGTTATTAACCAGGTGGACATAATGTTTTGGCCCATCCTGAATGAATAATGTCGAGGTGCGGTGTTCGTTGAGTTCTAGTACGCAATCCGTGAAAACACTCGCAAGTAAATTTTTAACATTTATAGCTGCAGAATTATGGCACTAACTATGGTTTTTAATGGCATTATACGAGGGGTGTTCAAATGAAAAGGTACGAAACGACACTTTGGGTATAATTGAAGTCTTTATTCGAAAGTAATCACCAGGGACCTGAGCACAACTATCCAACTGTTTAACGTGCCGAAGGATTTCCTGCTCCTAGAATTTCTGTGGCTGTGACGAGAGTCAGTACGTCGTCCGAGTTGAAACGATTCCCTTTGAGATAATTTTTTAGCGAACCAAACAGGTGGAAGTCACACGGCGACATGTCCGGGCTGTAGGGCGGATGCTCAAGCTGCTCCCACTTGAACGTGGCCACTACCACAGACAAATATATACAGACGGGAAACCTCCGTAAGGGCCCGGTCCTACGCTCCGGGGTGCGGGGAGGGAGGGTTTCCAGCAGATGTGTCATGATGGCGCTGCGGTCAGAAGCTGCCCTTTAAACTGGCCAGAGCAGGCGGCAGGTAGCGGCTGCCCCCACCACCACCTCCCCTCACAGCCGTGGCCTCGTGGCAGGCGGCACGAGCTCTCCCCTCAGCCTGCCCTCCACGCTACCCTCTGACGTGCGAGAGGCACCCTAAGCCAGCGAACCGCCTGACACCTGCTAGCATCTTAGGGAACTACGAGGGGAGCGTAGGACAGTGGTTTAGGGTGGGCTGCTTCTCTGTATATGTTACTCTGTGCCACTACACTTTGCGTGCCCCTCAAGACGCGTGGGCGCGCGTTATCATGGAGCAGCCCAGGCCGTTTGCTCCTGATGAACTTGGGTAGGCTACGGATTGTCTCACAGCACACGTCTCTGTTAATGGTTTTTCCGTGTCCAAGGATCACGATGCGTATCGGACCTCGGACGACGAAAAAGACGGTGAGCATCACGTTGCCTGCTGAGGGCTCAGCCATGAATATTTTAGGGGGCGGTGACGACACTACATTGGCGTCCCTAGAAGTCGCACTACGTTAACGCAAAGCGACATATTCAAATTTCAACCGGTTTGGTTGTTAAGACATTCGTAGTTTTACATTGGAACTCCCCCTCATTGAACAGACAAAAGTTATAGCAAATCTCTTATGTCAGGCCACTTTTTGCCCGGCGAAGTGCAGCAACCCGACTTGGCAGTAAGTGTTTAGAAGTCCCCTACACCAATACTCAACCATGCTATCTCTGTAGCTGTACATAATTCCGAAGCCGGCCGCAGAGGCCGAGCGTTCTGCGGCACGCCAATCACAGTCTGCACTGCCGCTACGTTCGGTGTTTCGAATCCCCCCTCGGGCATGGATGTTTCTACATCTACATCTACATCTGCATGGAATATTCTGTAAATCACATTTAAGTGCCTGGCAGAGGGTTCATCGAACCACCGTTATACTATTTATCTCCCATTCCATTCTCGAATAGCGCGCGGGAAAAAAGAACACCTGAATCTCTCCGTTTGAGCTCTGATTTCTCGTATTTTATTCTGATGATCATTTCTACCTATGTAAGTGAGAATCAACAATATATTTTCGCATTCGGAGGAGAATATTGGCGATTGTAGTTTCGTAAGTAGCCCACGCCGCAGAAATAAGCGCCGTTGTTGTAATGATTCCCATCCCAGGTCCTGTATCATTTCCGTAACGCTGTCTCCCCTGTATCGTGACAATACGAAACGAGCTGCTCTTCTTTGGACTCCGTCAAACACATCTGATAAGAATCCCACACTGGGCAGCAATACTCCAAAAAAGGACGTACAAGCGTCCCAAAGCCGCGGCGGAGCGGCCGAGCGCTTTGAGGCGTTATGCTACGATGTGTCGTCTTTAGTGTAAGGTAGTTCATAATTAGTTTGTATGTTTAGGGACTGATGACCCCGCAGTTAAGTTCCTTAAGCTTAACAAACATTTGAACATTTGACTTAATTACGAAAGCGTTTCATGACGAGTTATCTTTAACACACACTGGACTCGCATGCCATAGGACGGTGCTTCAAATCCTCCTCCGGAAAACCAGATTTAGGTTTTTCATGATTTCCCTAAGCTACTTCTGGCAAATGAGGTGATGTTTGGGACTATTAAATTCATAATTTGCTGCAAATGGTCTCCAAGTAGCCGAACATAACCATTTGCAGTCAATGAGGACCCATCGATTCCATACAAAACCGTACCACATCATTATAGAGACACCACCAGCTTGTTCGGTGCCTTGTAGGCAACTTGGGCCCATGCCTTCGTGGGGTTTGCGCCCTACTCGGCCCTTACTAACAGCTCTTCCCAACTGAAACCAGCACTCATCTGACCAAGCCACGGTTTTCCAGTCGTCAGGGGTCCAACTGACATACGCAGGGTGTAAACGGTGTACGCCGCCAAAATTATACAGATGGTACGTCTCGGGAGTGCTTGACAGAAAAAGTCTCATGAAATATCATGTACTTTACTTTTGTTTTCGCAAAAACCAATACTTGTAGGACTGATGATAGGCATATTTCTGTTTACATTGTCCACTGTCGCCCTGAAACCGCGTGGCCTATTCGCGCTGCCAGCACGCGAGAGAGAGAGCGAGAATGCACTACGCGACGAGAAATGTCAACTTCGGACGTGAACAACGACGCGGCAAGGCAGCTGCGTAGTGCTAAAAAAAGCCATTTTAACAGCCATTGGGGTTGTCAATAATATGTAATTCATTCTTCATAAACAGTAAATTAAGTGTAACCAGGCTTTTCTCTTTCACAGTAGCTTTATGAAGGTCGTGATAGTAGACAAAAGCTAATATTAAAGAAAATGTGTTTATCTTAATAAAGAAATGTTCAAATGTTTGGAAATCTATCGGGCTCAACTGCTGGGTTATTAGTCCGTAGCTTACAAACTACTTAAACTAAGGTAAACTAGCCGCGGTGGAGTAGCCGCGCGGTCTAAAGCGTCTCGCTGCGGAGCGCGCGGTGGCTCGCCGTGGAGGTTCGAGTCCTCCCTGGGGCATGGGTGTGTGTGTTGTCCTTAGGTTAGTTTACCTAGGTTTAAGTAGTTGTAGGCTACGGACTGATGACCACGCAGTTTGGTCCGATAGAATTACAAACATTTGAACATTTTTAAGGTAAACTAACCTAAGGGCAACACAAACACCCATGCCCGAGGGGGACTCCAAACTCCGACAGCGAACGGCGGCGCTTACCGCAGCACGGCACCCCAAAGCGCACGGTTCATCCGCCGCAGCGTTTACCGTAGTACAAAATCAACCAGTTACCTAGTAATTATGCATTGCTTACAATCAACCATTTCCTCTTTTTACAACACAACCGTATCAGAAATTAAATTCACTTTATTTTCCTTTTATAGAACACTAACGAAAATGAAACCCAAATTACTTTGTCTCCTCTTACACAATACCATTCAATCTTACATATGCTTCATGACAGCGTACACAGTTTCCTCGCACTCGTTCAAACACATGAATATTTGCCTTATGTTATTGGCAGCATCTAAAATCCTCTACGTTCGTTCGCGCACATTCTTTACTTGCAAACCACAAATAATTTTCTTCGTTGGCGCCATCGACGTGGACCCGAACGCCCGAGCTATCGTCCTGGAAATCGTTTGTCCAAAAGTCTGCGTACTCTGCGACCAATGTGGGGTGGAACACCATCGTGGAGGAGGAACGACATGTTATGACATACGCCTGAGGGAATTTCTTTCTTCTAGAAACGTTCGGTAATAGTTACCAGTCAAACATTCAGGTATAACATAAGACCCAGTAATGTAATCATTGGAGCATACCCGCACACACATTTACGGAAAATCGCCGTTGAAAATGTGTTCCCACTACGTGCTGACGATTGTGTACACTCCCCGTGTGCATGTTATGGAAATTAGTTATTAGTGAAACACGCTTCATCTGTGACGAGTATTTTGTTGACAAAATTATGCTGCGTATTGTGTAACAAAAACCACTCTGAGAATTCTCGTCGTGGAGGGAAATCTTGTTCTTCCAATGCTTGTACGCATTAAATGTAGTAAAGCGGCAGACGATCCTGCGATGAACGACAGTGAGCGATACACCCACTTGGTGGGCGATGCTTCTAGTACTCTGAGTAGGATCCTCCTGGATGTGGTCCAGAATTCTTTCCTCAGCTTCCAGTGTACGATCGGGACGTTGTGGGCCTCTGCCTTCTGCACGCGGCAGTAAAGAGCCAGTATCTCTCAAACTAA
Organism: Locusta migratoria; assembly: GCA_026315105.1. NCBI lineage: Eukaryota > Metazoa > Arthropoda > Insecta > Orthoptera > Acrididae > Locusta > Locusta migratoria. The sequence continues at coordinate 365,599,857 of CM048755.1, forward strand.
GTAAATTAAATACGTACTCGTAAGTTTTATTCTGTCATCATGTAACAAAAAAGGAAAGCATATCAGAACAGAAGATACGTTTACCATACAGACGAAAATTTAAAAAGGTACAGATTACTGCTGTGCTTTATTAAGAAGTAAATGCATAGTACTCGCGTCAAGTAGAGAATTACAATGATACAAACCTTTGGTGAATAACAGCAAATGTCTCTCGTGCAGGATCGGGAGCAAACATACATGTTTAGTGATTCTGAAGATAAAACTTCTAAAAAACATATGCCCTTTTCTTAAAAGTTTTCGGATAAACCAGTGAAAACCACTAGGAACTGGAAAAGTGCAGGTGACAGTAATACGGTTATGGTTTGTTTTTAAGTTTCCTCATAGAAGATTTTCTAATAGTCCACCGACAATTTTAATGCAATGTTCTGCTTTTGTAGGTAGGTGTTGTGTTAAGATACTGTGTCACTGGCCGTACGAGCTCTGTCTCGTTGAAGGTACATACGAGCTAGTGATGTTAAAGAAGAAAATCAGGATACCGTGTCCATTTAAGACGGTTATCTAAAACAACTCGACTGATGAGTTAGTCATCAATAATACTGAGAAGAGTCGTTGAAAATTCGTTTCCACAGTAGCATTAACGTTTTCATCTGCCCATAAGTGAAAGTTGCGCGTGTTGTTGATTCTGTTGCGGATAAATGTTGACTCATCAGTGAACTCAATATCTGTAATTAATCGATCATTGCCAATGCTCCATTGACAGTATATATATACTACTGCCCATTAAAATTGCTACACCAAGGAGAAATGCAGAACCTCGCACTGTATGTATTACCATTTGTCGCGTTGTGGTGTCTGTATTGTATTCATTTTTTTAATGTATCGTGTCTACTATGTAGCGCGCAATTTTGAATGGTTTTCATATTTGCGATGTTTTGTGTGTGTGTGTGTGTGTGAGAGAGAGAGAGAGAGAGAGAGAGAGAGAGAGAGAGAGAGAGAGAGAGAGAGAGAAAGAAGGGAGGGAGGGGAGATAAATATTGGATGTGTGTGTGTGGTGAGTGTTGTGTACGGGTGCGAATTATTTATGCGAGTGAACCGCTTCGGCTATCCGTGCACGCTCCGCGCGCACCCAAAGCCGCGCCGGAGCGGCCGAGCGCATTGAGGTGCTATGCTACGATGCGCGAGGCCGTTCTCCGTCGGGGGTTCGAAGCCACCCTCTGGCATGGATGTTTGTGCTGTCTTCAGTATAAGGTAGTTCATAAGTAATATGTAAGTTTAGGGACTGATGACCTCGCTGTTATATCCCATAAGCGTAAAAACATTTGAACATCTTTTCGCACCAAAATTCTCAAGTGTTGCATACTGCTGATGTAGTTACCAGTCCATGTTCCCCTTTGCTAGCATCCAATGGCGCTCCTCCCCCTTCATAGAATGCCACCCTGAATTGTTGAGAGCTAAAATGACATTACAATTAATGTCAGCATCCCACCTTGGCTACAATACATTGCACTTAACTGCCCCTCTCCAACTGAAGGACGATTGAAAGCTGACGTGATATTCGCCGCCACCCCAACACTCCTCACTTGGGAGAACGCCCCCACCGCCGTTGCCCCCGACCACACTTGGATGGGAATTAAAATTCTCACCACTAAATGCCAACATCAGTACTCCCCATCCCTTACCTCACCTGTGTCTTGCGACCCACTCGTTGTGATGGTGATTGGCCTATGGTTAGTTTCATGTCACACACGGTAGCCAGCCAGGAGCGCGATTCGACGTCAATGCTACACAAATACACTCATTCGAAAACACCAAACGAATAAGTTTTCTTATTTTCGTAAAATGGCTGGTTGTATTATGTGTTACATTTGCGACAAATATGTTTCAGCGAAAAAGCATTTGAGTGGTATTTCATAAGAATCCACAAAAACACACCATTCGAGAAACTATGATTAAGTGGTCTAAAATTGGCTGCAGCTTTGTATATAAGTTCTGTTTAACTTGCGACTGCATGTGAAGCACGAGCGCATGGTAGAAATGGTTAAAGGAGTTAAAGAGTTCCAGTTTAAGGGCGGTAGCTTAAGTGCACACTGCCTATTTACACTACTGGCTATTAAAATTGCTACACGAAGAAGAAATGCAGATGATAAACGTGTATTCATTGGACTAATATATTATAACAGACCTGACATGTGATTACATTTTCACGCGATTTGGGTGCATATATCCTCAGAAATCAGTACCCAGAACAACCATGTCTGGCCGTAATAACGGCCTTGATACCCCTGGGCATTCAGTCAAACAGCTTGGATGGCGTCTACAGGTACAGATGCCCATGCAGCTCCAACACGATACCACAGTTCATCAAGAGTTGTGACTGTCGTATTGTGACGAGCCAGTTCCTCGGCCACCATTGACCAGACGTTTCCAGTTGGTGAGAGATCTGGAGAATGTACTGGCCACGGCAGCAGTCGAACAATTTCCGTATCCAGAAAGGCCCGTACAGGTCCTGCAACATGCGGTCGTGCATTACCCTGCTGAAATGTATGGTTTTGCAGGGATCGAATGAGGGGTAGAGCCACGGGTCGTAACACATCTGAAATGTAACGGCCACTGTTCAAAGTGCTATCGATGCGAACAAGAGGTGAGCGTGACGTGTAACCAATGGCACCCCATACCATCACGCCGGGTGATACCCCAGTATGGCGATAACGAATACACGCTTCCAATGTGCGTTCACCGCGTTGTCGCCAAACACGGATGCGACCATCATATACTGTAAGCAGAAAAAAATGACGTTTTGACATTCGTGCACCCAGGTTCGTCGTTGCGTACACCATCGCAGTCACTCCTCTTTGTGTTGCAGCGTCGAGGGTAATCGCAGCCATGGTCTCCGAACTGGTAGTCCATGCTGCTGCAAACGTCGTCGAACTGTTCGTGCAGATGGTTTTTGTCTTGCAAAGGTCCCCATCTGTTGACTCAGGGGTCGAGACGTGGCTGCACGATCCATTACAGCCACGTGGATAAGATGCCTGTCATCTCGACTGGTAGTGATACGAGGCCGTTGGGACCCAGCACGACGTTCCGTATTGCCCTCATGAACCCACCGATTCCATATTCTGGTAACAGTCATTGGATCGCGACCAGTGCGAGCAGCAATGTCGCGATACGATAAAAAAAAAAAAGCACAATCGCGATAGGCTACAATCCGACCTTTATAAAAGTCGGAAACGTCACGGTACTCATATTTCCGCCTTACACGAGACATCACAACAGCGTTTCACCAGGCAACGTCGGTCAACTGCTGTTTGTGTATGAGAAATGGTTGGAAACTTTCCTTATGTCAGCACGTTGTAGGTGTCGCCAACCTTCTTCGTGGAGTAGCAATTTTAATGGCCATTAAAATTGCTCCACCACGAAGATGACGTGCTACAGAAGCGAAATTTAACCGACAGGAAGAAGATGGTGTGATATGCAAATGATTAGCTTTTCAGAGCATTCACACAAGGTGGGCGCCGGTGGCAACACCTACAACGTGCTGACATGAGCTGCAAGTAGCCGGCTTTGCCCTGGTTTAAAATAAGGTTTTCTGTAGAAGCGTACAAAACCGTTTATTTGCATGTAATAAAAGGGTACATTTATGTTAAAGCAATGTGATAAACAACATTTTTGGCAGGTCCTACCACCGTCTCCCCCCTCCCTGTCCCACTCTACTCATGTATAACCATCAGTTTTATTTACATCCTCATCATCACCACAAGAAGATTCAAAATCACTCTCAATAACCAACTTGCATGATTTCCTTTTTTTTCTTTGGGGGGAGGGGGAGGCGGTGGCGTTCATTATCACACGGCTTAGAACAGACACATGGCCCGAGTGAGATTGGGATGGATCGAAACCTATTTAATCACCTTCCCCATGTAATTTTGTGTACGTGTACCAAATTTCACGTTATTTGGTTGTCTGGCTCTTGAGTTATAAGCGAACGGACAACGAATGCGTCTTACATGTATAGAGATTGCAATCGAAGTCTTTAAGTAAAGTACTCTCCGCCATGCACTAAACGAAATTTTATGTACACAGTAACCTTCATCTTGTTTTCAAGGTCAAGGGTACAAAATTTCATCAATATAGGAGCAAAACTGTGGATTTTGGCGAAATCCATAAGTACCCTCCACCATGTACTGAACTAAATTTTATGTAGACAGTGCCCTTCCTCTTGTTTTGAAGGTCAATTGTGCAAACTTTCATCAAGGTCAGTGCAAAGATATAGATTTACACGGACACATTGAAAACGCACTTTCACTTTTTCTCAAAATTTCCGGTTGGTTTTCCAAACAAAATGGAACGAAACCTGTTTAAGAACCTTACCCATGTAATTTTGTGTACGTGTACCAAATTTCACGTTATTTGGTTGGCAGGATCTTGAGTTATAAGAGAACGGTGAGACAGACAACAAATACGTCTTATATATCGGACGATGACCACCAGTGATCCCCTTGATCCCTTGAGTGCACACCATTCTCGAACTGTCATGGGAACCGGAGGAATATCCTGTGAGTGAAAGCGATAATAGGCATGGGCCTATGCCAGTAGTGTGTGGATAAATTGAGAATTTGGATCTGATTCGAGGCGTGCTTAGGTAGCCCATGCAGTTGTTGTGACTACTGTGTTTGGATAGCGTAATCTGTCTTGTAAGCGGGTGGTACATATTCGAATCCCAGTCGAGCACAAATTTTCAACTTTCCCCATTGGTTTAATTCAATGTCCTTTTTATCTATTTACAATTGTTAACCACACATGGTGACAGCAATCAAGCCTGATAGATCTCTCCCTGTCGTGCTCTCTATCCTCTAGCTATAAAATAGTTAGGGCTGTGGAGGGATGCTTGAATCCAATTCGTACAGGAGGAAGGTGATGGGAGGAGCCTACCAGCTCTACCTTTGATATGTGGTCATTAGAGACGTGCCTGCACTATAGGTAGGACAGCAAGAAGTAATATTAGGGTTCAACGTCACGTCCTTAAAGCCGGATCACACGCTTGGATACTTTTTGTCAGGGATGTGGATCGTAATCGGCCATGCCTCTTGAAAGGAGCCATCCCGGAATTTGCCTGGGGTGACTTAGGGAAATCACAGAAAACATAAAGCAGAATTGCAAGAGGCGGGTTGGAACTGCCGTGCTCCCGAACGCGAGTCTAGAGTGTGACCACCGCGCCACCTCGCTCAGTGTGGCAGAACAACAGTTGAAGCCAACTTTATTGGACGCATGGCTAATGGAAGGGGCGGAGGGGGTTTCCCCTGGGTCACCTTATACACTTGTCTCAAGTATCACATGATACTCCAAAGTCCTTATCCCATCTTGGTAATGGAACTGAATGTGTTGCATGAAATTGAAGCGTCGTCCGATACCTACCTGTCCCCGAATAAACACTGCACAACTACTAATATTGTCGAAAGGAAGGAATGTAAAAATTACTGTATGCTTCGCTGGTAATTTTATTAGATTGAAATCACGAAATGGAAGAAATTTACTACTGAAGGAGCGTGCTCTTATTGATAAATAATGTCAACTACAGCTGAACGTACTTCTGTTACTTCAATAAAAAAACTCCCTGAATGTGTTACAGATCTGAATGTTGTTGTTTTGGTCTTCAGTCAGGAGACTCGTTTAATGCAGGTCTCCATCCTACTCCATTGTGAGAAAGCCTCTTCATCTCCTCATAAGAACTGCAACAGACATACTTTTGAATCTTCATTTTCGTCTCTTGGTGTCCCTCTGCGATATTTATCCCACACAATTCCCTCCAATGCTAAATTCAAGATGTTAATGTATCCCAGAAATTCCTCTTCTCCCCAATTCTGTTGAGTACCTCCTCATTAATTACGTGATGTAACCACCTAATTTTCAGTATTTGTCTGGAGCATCACAATTCAAAAGCTTCTGTAATCTTCCTGTCTGAACTATTTATCGTCCATGTTTCACTACCCTATAAGGCAACACTACACAAATGCCTTCAGAAACGACTTCCTAATCCTTAGATTAATATTGGATGTTAACAAATTTATCTTTTTCAAAAAGCTGTTCTTCCCATTGCCATTCTGAATTGTATTATCGTACTGTGCAAGTAGCAAAACTGATGTACCACCTTTATTGTTTCCTTACCTAATCTAATTTCCTCAGTATCGCCTGATTTTCTTAGACTACACTTGTTTTGCTCTCGTTAATGTTCATTTTATGTGCTCTTTTCAAGACACTGTCCATCCCATTCAGTTACTCTTCCACGTCCTTTGCCGTCTCTAACAAAATCACAATGTCATCGGCAAATCGCAAAGTTTTTATTTCTTCTCCGTGAACTGTAATCTCATCTCTAAATTTCTCCTTGCTCTCCTTCATAGCTTGTACAAACTGAATAACATTGGAGAAAGGCTACAACCGTGTCTTACTCCCTTCCCAACCATTGTTTCCTTTTCATGCCCTTCGACTCTGATAACTACTGTCAGGTTTTTGCACATATTGTAAATAACCTTCCATTCCCTGTATTTTACCTATTGGTTGCTTCAGAATTTGAAAGAGTCTATTCCAGTCAACATTGTCGAAAGATTTCTCCAAATCTACAACAGCTAGTAATATAGGTTTGCCTTTCCTTAGCAAATCTTCTAAGATAAGTCGTTATTTGAGTATTGCCTCACGAGTTCCTACATTTCTTCTAAATCCAAACTGATCTTTCCCGAGATCGACTTCTACCAGCTTTTCCATTCTTCTGTAAATAACCCGTGTTAGACATTTGCAACCATGACCGTAAACGGATGGTTCTGTGATTTTTACGCCTGTTTGCGCTGGCTTTCTTCGGAATTGGAATAATTACAGTTTTTAAAAAAGTCTGCGGGTATTTTGCCTGGCTCGTGCATCTTGCACACCAGGTGGAATAGTTCTGTCATGTCTAGCTCTCCCAAAGACTTCAGTAGCTCTGAGGGCATGTCATATATTCCAGGGGCCTTGTTGCGACTTAGTTCTTTCAATGCTCTGTCAAATTCTTCCCTTAGTATAGTATCTCCCATTTCATCTCCATCTGTTTTCTTTTCTGTTCCTAAAATATTGTCTTGAAGTTTATTACCTTTGTAGATCACCTCTATATATTCTTTCCAGCTGTCAGCTTTCCCTTCTTTGCTCAGCCATGGTTTTGCACCTGAGTCCTTGATATTCACACTGCTGCTGTTCTTGTCGCTTCAAATGTTCCTTTATTTTCCTGTAGGCGGTATCTATCTTTCCCCTCGTTATACATTCTTCTACAGACTTGCATTTGGCCCCTAGCCATTTTTGCTAAGCCATTTTGCACTTCCTGTCTATCTCATTTTTAGATGCCTATACTCCATTTTACCTGGTTCATTTACTGCATTTTTATATTTTCTTCTTTTATCAATTAACTTCAGTATTTCTTGTGAAATACAATGACTTTTTGTTGGTCTTGTCTTTCTACCTATTTGGTTCTCTGCTTCTTTCACTATTTCATCTCTCAAAGCTACCCATTAATCTTCTAATGTGTTACTTCTCCCCATTTCTGAAAATAGTTGCCTTATGTTCCCTCTGAAACTTTCAAGAACCTAAGGTTCCTTCAGTTTATCCAGGTCCAATCTCTTTATTTTCCAACCTTTCTCCAGTTTCTTCAGTTTCAGTCTACAGTTCTTGACCAACAAGATATGGTCAGAGTCTATATCCGCCCCTGGGGATGTCTTATAGTTTAAAACCTGATTCCGAAACTTATGTCTTACCACTATGAAATCTATCTGATGTCTTCCAGTGTCTCCTGGTCTCTTCCACCTCTCTTCTTTGATTGTTCTTAAACCAACAGTTTGTCAGGATTAAATTATGTTCTTTGCATAATTCTACCAGACGACTTCCTCTTACATTCTTTTACCCAATCCGTATTCACGTGCCATTGGCCCACTTTGGGTTACTGTAGTAACACTAAAAGTGGTCCCTTGGGATCGTCTTTTGACAGCTCCAAATTTAATTGAAAATAACGGCTTAACCATTCATCTGACACGAAAATTGAATAACCGAATTTGTATTGGAGATAATTCTCTACAACTTTACTGTCTTCTGTTTTTTTTTTCGTATCGTTTCAGGTATATTTGCAAAAATAAAGTCGATTTTTGGATGTCTATCTGTCCGTAAACTGTTCCCACTTTTTAAGTCGAACCGTTCAACCGATCGGCACCAAATTTTACACACATAGTAAATGGCCGCCAGAGACCTGAACCTCTCCTTTTCAAATATTTCATACAACAAATACGTTAGTAACACTTAAAAAAGCAGTTTGTAATGTAATTGTAATTACAAACAAACCGTTCATCTGACACGAAAACTGGATAACCAGATTTGTAGAGGAGAAAATTCTCTACAACTTTGCTCTGTGATGTTTTTCATATTTTGCATCATTTCAAAGATATATGCAAAAATAACGGCGATTTGTCGACGTCTGTCTGTCCGTAACGTGTTCCCACTTTTTAGGTCGAACCGTTCAACCGATCGGTACCAAATTTTACACACATAGTAGTTGGCCGCCAGATTCCTGAACCTCCCTTTTTCAAATATTTCGTACAAAAAATACATTAGTAACATTGAAAAAATCCGTTTTTAATATAATTGTAATTGCAAAAAAACCGTTCATCTGACACGAAAATTGAATAATGGAATATTTAGAGGAGAAAATTCTCTACAACTTTCTTCTCTTACGTTTTTTCCGTAGCTCTCACCGTTACAGAGCTATTTGCAAAAAATATCGACCATTTGACATCGCCTCTTTATTTTACATAAGCCAGGCATTAGGAACTGTCACGTGACATTCCTCGCCCAGAACTCTCTCTGGCATGCGTCATCTTGCTTTCCGTACTTGATGCTTTTCTTATTATAACTTATGCATTGTCATTTCAAAGCAATGGCACACCGAAGAAGTAACAAAAACGTCGTTCTTCGTACGATAAATGGTAATCTAGTGACTAAAAATGCCGTATTAGCATCAGTTAACAATGCCATCAATAGTAAGAGAAATAAGGCACTGTATGCTGATTGCTTGCCATAGTGTAGTGGGCAGCACGTTAGATTGTGAACGCAATGCTCATGATCGGTAACAACGAATTGAACAATGGTCTTCTGAAGCATATGCACGTAAAGTGGGAGGATACTGTACTAATGAATATTCTGAACAACATGCTCATACTGGCAGTTTCATATATAAAGGAAGTGCTAGATTTCTGTGGCAACTGTCGTTCCTTAATGAAATGGAAGGAAAGTGTATACATTGCAACAAATTACCTTGTTTATTTTTTTTAAGCAATTATTCACTATTTATGGAAAATATTGAAAGTTATTAATTAGAATCAATGCAACTACTAAAATGTTTTGACATGGTTGCTATGGATGCTTTTAACGTATATTGTATTACCTTTTCTGTAGTTCAGATACAACTTTGTTCTGCGCTAAAATAAAGAGCAAATATTCTGTTGCAAACTGTGATTGCGTTTCCTTTTGCAGCTAAAATAACGAACGGAGTAAGTGTGATAATACTGAATTCCACATAAATCTAGTACTTATTCTATATACAAAGTTAGTACTAACATTACATCATTGTAGCAGTATCTCCCTAGTTTATGTACATGAGATAAAGAAGTCTATGTTTACAATTCGTTGGTATGTATTTCATGGCATGTTCTCGAAACAAATGCACTTTACAGAGAAAGCGCTGTTACCTTTGGACAACTTGGAATCTTGAAGAATACAGTTGTGTTCAGTTAACAAGAGTGTCCCAAAACCTATTAGGAAGCAAGAGGGGAAAAATTATATATATATATTCCTCCACCTTCAGGGAGATCGATACTTTGTGGTCGTTTGTTCATGTCCATTCTGGGTTGTTCATTGAGAATTTTGGTTTTTTATTACAGATGGCATTGAACCGTCTTTCTTTTTCTCTCTTTTCATTGGTTCTTCAGTTTGATCGGTACTTTGTGGACGTTGGTTTGTTATGTTCTATTTTGATCGTTTTGGCGTTCACTCAGTTTTTTTGTTACAGAGAGCGTAGAGTTACCATGCTGGCAACTCTCTGACCTAGCGTGCTGAGCCATCGCGTCCTATCAAGTTTCGAACCACTGTCTAACATATTCATATATCAGAACCTAATTCGTCGCCCATTACGCTATGGCCAACAGCTGCGACAGCAATCCATAATTCTCGTACCATCGATGGCGGATGTTAACTGCTAACATGGCATTTTTAGACATTATATTATAATTCATTGTCCTAAGATCGACTTTTTTTACTATTTTCAGTGCGCCATTGCTTTGAAATGACAACGCTTGCACTATAATAAGAAAAGTGTTAAATACAGAAAGGAAGATGGCGTATGCAAAAAAGACTTTCGGGCAAGAGGTGTGACGTGACTGATTTCCGAATGCCAAATGTAGGCTGTGTTCTATCCAGTCTATAGTAACTCGTCCGTACGCCAAATGTATTCTATGTTCCTTCCAGGCTATAGTCTGACAAAGAAAATAAACTTTGAACAAACTACCAAGGCAAGACTGGTGATAATATTTTAACGGAAAAATATAATGAAAATGTGGGAGATATATTAAAATAATAGTTTAAATATGAAAAACTTACAAAAGAAAGAATATTACGTATTGGGTGCATAGATATTATCACGATAGTAGAGTCGTGATCGTATTGCCCATAATTTTTTATTATTTATATTTTTATTATTTTGGTCCAAAATGTTTCCAAAAAATTCATAAAACTACAAGCAAATCTAAAGTGGGCCGTAAAACACGTCAGTGCGATTTTTACCTTCCCTTTCCGTTACTATTACCAAATTCCAGTTCCCCATCACAATCAAATTTTCCTCTCCCTTAACTGTATGAATATTTTCCTCTATCTACTTATACATTTCTTCGATCTCCTCATCACTGGCAGAGCTAGTTGGCATATAAACTTGTGGTCGGTGTTAGCTTCGTATCTATCTTGACCACAACAATGCGATCACTGTGCTGCTGATAGTATTTTCCCACATTCAATCCAAACAGTATGATGCCGGTGTTGTTTTTACTGATGATAACACCTTCCTTAGTAGTCCCTGCCAGGAGATGTGAATGGAGGACTATTTTACCTCCGGAATATTTTACCAGAGAGAATGCCATTATCATATATTCATACAGTAGAGCTGCAGGTCCTTAGGAAAGTTAACGACTGTACTTCCCCCTTACTTTCAGCCGTTCACAGTAAATGTAATGCAAAGCCACATTGGCTGATGTTACAAGCACAGCTCAGTCAATCATCCAGACTGGTGCCGCTGCAACTACTGAAAAGGCTGCTGCCCCTCTTCAGGAATTACACATTTGTCTGGCCTCTCCACAGATACCCCTCCACTATGCTTGCATCTATGGTCTGGCTATCTGTATTGTTGATGCACGGAAGCCACCCCACCTCAACAATATCTGTGGTTCATGGGGGCATATGAATCTGACTATGAAAAAAGATAGTTCATACAGATCTGAATATGAAAAAGAAGTTAGTATGTACAGATCTGAATATGATTAATATTAATATGTACCAAGACGTGATCCATCTTCCTTCGACCTTAACATCAGCACATCTGTAACCACATGACAACAGCAACCGCATATAAATGAAACTTTTAAAACCACATTTTAATATCTCCTTGGGAATATCACAGACAATATGTCATTAACTGATGACAATATGTCATTAATATAAAAAGTGGTACCTAGAATGATGTGTTTGTGACAAATCTTCATTGTGCCATTGACTTCAAATGTGTACTCTCTCATAAAACGTAATGTCAGAAGCACTTTCGAATTTTTGTCCTTCGTTTACTCTGTAGCCTATCTCTGCCAAACATATCGCTTTCTGAGTTAATACTTGTCTGTTAATTGAGAGTGAGTTCTCATTAGTTACAGACGATTCTGCTTAAAATTATATTGCAGTTATTTGTCTATCGAGGCATTCATAGAGGATGTTTTGAATTGTTTTCACTTTAAAGTGATGCTTTCTTGTGTGGTTATGAGTGTTACTAACTACTGCAGACAATAAAAAAATGTTTAGGAATGAAATGTCATATATTTCCTAAGAATAATGGGATGAAACCGAAAACGATAATTTTTTGTAAATTTACAGATTTGTTTGTAGTTGCTAATACTTGTGTGTGCACAATAAATTTTGCTGATAAGAAAAGGATTTTATAATCAGACTCTTGACTTTTCTATGAAATTCAAGTTCAAGAGTGATGCTCTTCTAGCTCCATTACCTATCTACCAGCATTGATTTGGAGCAGTAATTAGCTGAATAATGAGCAAAAATTGGGCACATAAACGGAAATAAATAGGTTTTATTGGCATGTACCACATACTTATTACCAAATAATGAAGAAACTATTAGTGGAAAAAAGTAACTAGGAAACAATTCCGTAAACATGGCAGTGCACATTTAGCCAACGATTAGAAATTATAGAAAATGGGAAAATAGGATTTTATGGAAATGTTACAGATTTGCCAGCTTCAAACACACACACACACACACACACACACACACACACAGCGTAATTATAAGTTATTTAAAGTGAATCACTTTCACACAGTAATTAAGAGTGCATCTGAATATATTGCAAGGGCTGTGACTTTATGTTGTATACCGATTCTTGTAAAGCAACAGTAGTAGTACATTATAACATTTCATACATAATTGTATATGACATATTTAAACTTGTATACAATGTGTAAACTTATATGCGATGACATTATTGCTCACAGCACATCTGTACATCGTAGCTACCATGTGTTGTAACATGGCTGTACCATAGCAAAAACAGATAGTGGTTATATTTACTTGTCCTGAATATATTTGGGTTGGCCTGACAGCTGCATTAACCTGCAGAATTTGCATTCCAGATAAAGAATTTTAACGACCTTCCTTGATCTCCCCTGATACACAAGAACATAACTGAGGTAACTCCCATCTGACTATAACTATATTTAATGATTCGATCAATACAACCCATGACCCAATATAGAGGCTTACATGCTTAACACTCTAAGGAGACCACTGGTTTTACACACATTAGCCTGTAACTCAGCACCTCTCAACAGTTCCTATCTCTGAAAACATAGCTTCAGTCCTTGCTTTCACTGCAGAAATCTGTACTTCACATCACATGTTACTGGTGGAGTTCTACGTGCACTACTCGCATTTCTGTCATCACTTCTTGCTTCAACTTATCAAGGTGCCAGACGTGTTCACCCAAGGCATTGTAGTTTTCATTGCCAAAATGTCAGACATCATGAAATTTAGGTCATCATTTTCTTCAATTAATGATTCAAAATTGTTGATGTGTTGATTCAAAGCTACAATATTAGTTAACATAGATGGCCACATGAGTCAAAAGTTTGAAAAATGACCACTTACTACAGGAATAATACAAAATTACTTAGCAAGGCTAATATAATATGAATTTCAAAGTATCTGAGTCTTCAACATCAAATCGAATGTTCATCTCTGACAATTAAGATGGGGAGGATAAATGGATGAAACTGAAAAGTGTAGTAAAATATTCAACATTAGTCATACTATGCCAAGTAATTTTATCAACATCTTACTTAAACTTTAAATCCGTTGACATATCCGTCAGGATTCTCTTAGTGCATCTTCATCAGTCACTAATGTAGCTGTGCCATGGGGCTCCATTTTTGGAAATAAAGTCTGTGTGGTTGTTTCACCAGACTAAATCAATCACTGCCTCTGGAGAGAGCTGCAGTTGTAGAGTCACACCAGCAAGCGAAACATTGGTAATCGTTTCTGTGTACTCGGCGAGCACACCACCATCTCTTCACTTTCATGTCCACATTTGCATTCACATCATGTGTATGGATGTAAATATTTTCTCTTTGTTGTGGTGGTAAGAGATTTTCTAGAAAGAAAGCCGTTTAAAGATTCATGCACTGCTGAGGCACAACATTCTAACCAGCTACTTAATAGTGTGTTTATCCACTTGTGACCCATAGATCCATCAAGTTTTTAGTGGGTTTCTGGAGGTATGTAGCACCAGATGTCAATGAACAGCTCACACAGTTCCCATACATTAGATCTGGTGTTTTATTAGCACATATCTGCTGTCCAATAAAGTCCCAGATGAATTTCACCAACTATAGATCAGGTGAATGTCGTGGCCAAGTCATAGGAATCTGTTGATTCCTTGTGAAACAGTTCTCTTACTGAATAATCCCCTTGCTGCCAGGGAAAACAACAAAAATGAAGGAATGCAAATGACCAACAATAATGTTCACATAGGATACCCAGGTAAACGTTCGTAACAGCATAATAATATCAACACTACCAACCTACATCCAATGTGTGGTGCTTGTTTCGTTCAGCCATCGCCTGAACGATATATATTTTGGATTTTTAGACATGCCCTTTGACTTGGTCTAATAAAAAAAGTGATTCCTCTGGCCAGGTGATACGTTTCCAGCCTTGAAGATCTCATGCATACTGCTATCATAACTGTTAATGTTGTTACATTGTCATGCGAATATGTAGGATTCATTTACTGTAGAGCCCATGTTCAGCTATGTAGACTGAACAGTTTGCTATGAAAGGCTTGTGTCTGCAAGAGCATTAAAGTTTATTATCATATCTGTCACAAGTCTCTCCATTTTCTGCCTTCCTGAGCGAGCAAGTCTGCAGCAGCTAAATTCTTTGATGTGGTGTGGCAGTACAACATCTTGTATTCTTGTTGTTTCATTGTCTTGTAACAACGTTCTTTAGACACTAAAAACGATAGCACAGGAGCAACTGAACAGCTTCGTTACTTCCGAGATATTCATTCCCACGAGATTGGCCATGATATCGCGTTCTTTTCCAGAGTCACTTGCATCAGTACATTTCCTATTTGAGTCACATCCTGCTGCTAAAATTCTTCCCAGTTCATCGCTATTCCATCTAATTAATTCTCATACAGCACCATTTGTCGCAACACTGTCAAGCTGCTTTCAGTATCGCAATGGGCAGTCAACATTATTTATTTTGTGAGTCTTTTGAGGCATATGACGCTGTATAGCACTTCAGTAAAACCGGCTGATGAATATTACCAACTAGTATCCCACGAAAAATGCAAGATGACGACGTAGTGCCATGTTTGAGGATTCCACACTATGTCACCTCCACATGTCCATTGCCAACAACAGTACAATCTTCCCAAGAACAATGGGACACATAGAATGGAACCTAGATAAGTGCTGTCAGATTTTCTTCATTGACAACTTCGATGCTTGGTAATCATTGTAGAAGAGTGTGGAGGTGGTCAGGTACCAATTTATATCCCAGCCTTCCAGTTTTATAGGCTCAATATGATTCAGGCCAATATCTTGTATAGATGTAGAATGTCTTAGGGCTGCACCAATTTGTGACAATGTTCTCCAACATATTATTCAGCTCAATAGTCAACATTTTTGGCCATGGGTTTGTGTTATGCACGAACAGCAACCTATAGCAAGTAGGATTTTGCAACAAGATCCAAAGATATTGAACCCAACATCAGCATTCAAATTGATGTCTGAGATTATATGAATCCATAAACAATAAAAATGTTTATTATTTAAATATGATAGTGCTGTATTATATGCACACTGTGACATTAGTGTCTTTATTTGAAATTCACCTTATTTCATTATTGACAGCAAATTCAGGAGAATAATAAATCTCATGTATATATTATAGGAGTGTAGCAATAACGTTTATACCAGTTTTTATTAGTAATAATTAATATGCTGTGTAGTTCACATTTTGTTGTAGTCATTGATTGCATTTCTATCTTTTATTTGTAATTAGTGACCAATGACACACAATAGTTAATGCCAGATATTTGAGATTTTGATATTTTATAAAGTTTTATTATCTAATATACACAAAAATTCTTAATGCTGCTTTACCATCATTATATTCAGTTCTATGTACATATAATTCTTTACATCTACCATGAACCAACCCACTCTTAGTTTGGTTTATTTGTAAGTGGCATCAGTTTCTTAAGAAAACTGATAGGTTTAAAGTGGAAATTAAGAATATAGAATTGCTTTACTTATTCTTCTAAACAGTTAATGGCTACTTATCATAGCTAAAAAGCTTCTAGTGACTACTGATAGCTGTGAAAGTAGTATTTTAATTAACATAAAGTACTTTAGAGCCTATATTTATATGTCTGAATGCTGTGAGTGTCTGTGAACTTCTTGGAATGATAAACTCTTTAGGATGTATTGAGTAATAGTGCTTTGTTAGTTATTCATTACCAGAACCTCTGCATTCATAAATGTGTAATACCAGTAACTGAAAGCTGAGAACACACTCAATATTTGTATGGTGTGTTCTGTTGTACGGTATGGTACTTCATTCTGTTTAGTATTGGAGTACTACAGAGTTTAAGAGAATTCCATCAATAAATACAGTTTCTGAGCCTAAAAAATTTTATTAATAAATATTGTGAAGAAATATTCTAAACTTATTAGGAGCAGATCCTATTAAAATAGGAAGGTCCTAAAATATAGATATTGAAATAACTGTAGCAAAAAAATTATAAAATACCTAGACAAAAATTGATAAACTGGGTGTTTAGCAACAAATTAGTCGAGTAGTTATAGCGTTCTAAGGAATATCATATTTGAATCATTAACAATGTATACAGGGAAGGCAAGAAAACTTTGAATGGAAGAGTGTAATGGAGCAAGCTTTGTAGAACATATTTAACATTAGCCTGTGGTTGATGTGATCTTCCCCTGGTTAATGCATCCTGCTATGGTTAGTTTATATTAGTATTATACAATAATTATTTATGAAATAGGTTGTTCACTGATGTTCAAACTTAGCAGCAGCTGCAGTATTCAGTATTGGGATCATTACAACCTTCTTAATATCCAAGGAATTTCCCCTGTGTCATATATGTCCTAAGTACCAATGGGAGTAATATGATAATAGTATGAATATTTTTGTTGGGAAGAATGCGCTCTTACCACAGAATTAACAAAAAACTCTTCCAAATCATGTATGGATAACTGATCATCATTATCGATCCTACCTTGGAAAAACAAATTCACCACAAAAATATGAATTTCAACACAGCTCAGAGTATTAGACCCCTGTCATTAATTTAAATTTTCTTGGTTTTTCCACATTCGTCCAATCTGGTCTAGACATAATGATTTTAATGTATCATAGGGAAAATATACAATAAAAATTAATCTATTAATGGTTGCAAATTTTTATCCTGATATCACATTGTTTATTTACTTAGTGTTCTAAACTGGCGAAATTTAGAGTAATATTGACTATTATTCTACTTTGTTTTCTTTCATGTTTCAAGCATTACTAATAAGTTTTATTCAAAACTGGTTTTTACTACATGTTTTATGCCCTAGTGAAAATAATTCATATCATTAATAGTTCCTGATTCATTTATGTGTTCCTGTTTTGATATACAACATAACTGTGCACAAATTGTTCACTTTCTTTCGAGATTTCCTGTGTGTATTTTCGAACTTGTGAAAAAATTACACTTTTAGTTCTGTGGTTGGAATCCAAGAACAAAATATTATTCTCATTGAGTCTCTTTTTATCAACTGATTTTTTTACACTGAAACTGTGATACATGGGTGTCCAGGGGTGTTAAAAGCAATGCTAGCAACAAAATGAAGCTTTGTTTGGCACATTATAGTGTTTTGTTCACATCCATCAGAATCTGTCTTCTTAAGTTGTCTTATTGTGATTCATTAATCTGTTCATCTATCATGTTTTTGGAGATATATTGTTTAACTTTTATTTCAAAGATTATTGTGTCATGCCCTTTTTCATAAACAATAAAGTGTGTCATCCTAAACTTACGACTAAACCCAAGAGAAAGTTCACAAATATGTGTTTTGAACCGAACAAATTTCACCAACGTGCTTTGATGTAAAATTGCATTAAGTCTGTATCACAGGACGAAAGAGAAGTGTTATATAGTCTATGGGAGAATATTTCTTATTTGTTTTCAGTAACAGGAATTCATCTTATCAGAAATAATTAATATTCACATCAGAAGGAATGAGTGCAAATCATTCACCATAGAATGAAGTATTGGCGATAATCTCTATTTTTCATTATGCAGATGATTATGCCCTTTATTCTTTAATCAGATATACTCCATTTGCATTTTAAGGTAAAACATATATCTATCTAGAACGGTTTGTAAACAAACATGTCATAAGTTACTAATAATAGAACACAACTTCTGCTTTTATCACCTCCTACATTATTGAGTATACAAATTTTTTTATTTCATTTTATTTATTTATTTACATATATTACACATGTTGGATGACCTGTTGATGATGACAAACAATGCATCAGTCAGTTGGCAACTATTTTGATTCTTATTCTGCAGCTAGGTACCTTTTGGTGTCACTAACATTGGACATCTTGAAAGCAGGAAACTGCTTACACCATCTGTACGTGAACAGTGTAACCATTGTCAGATGTGCTCATAAATATTTACTTGTAGTGTTCATGGTGCAGGAGCTTTGAACAGTATATTTCAGAAGTGTAAACGTTTCCTTCTTTATGCTTTAATATTTCATGTTTGTGTGCTACAATGTAAATATTTCCGTCAGCATTCCTTTGTTTCCTTTCCCTTCTGATGAAAATCTTTTGGTTTTACTGATATGAAGTTCTCATTCCTTTAAAATGGTCGCTGTTATTCATTTTAGTTTTTGTGAACTGTATTTCTAAATCTGTAGAAGTACACTTAATTACTAATGGTGTCATTCCTCATTCTGCCTAATCAGTCACATTGATTAATCTGAAGGAAACACTACCACAGAAATATGAATGTTTTAAAGAGGTTGTGTGTCCAGTACTTTTCAAGGCTCAGTACTACTGATTGTGACAGAAAAACAACGAAAATAAAGTCAGAGAGGAGAGAGGGGGAAGGGGATAGAAAGGAAAGTGGATTTAGGTTGCACACAACATAGGCTATGAGATAAGCAATAATGTCACTACTGGTTTTACTGAACTGAGATGAATTCTTGCCAGCCACTCTAGCTCTTTAAAAATATCTTCATTACTCTGACTTCTTCTCTGTTGCTATTTACTAAAAATTCTTCTTTTGTTCCCTTATGGTACTATAGGAACATTTATTTCTCCCAAATTTCAGTACTGTACAGCTAACTACATGTATGTATTGTTGCTTGAGGAGTTGCAATTTCGAGTCTATCCAAATTATGCAGGGTGCTGAATTCATAAGTGGTCCAATGAGTTCTTTAATTTGTGTTGGATTTAGTTCAAGCAGAATGTTGGTCTGTATTCTTCTGAGGTTGTTTCAGAGAACATGAGTATGGATGTTTATTTCAATATTGTTTTGGACCAAGTGTTACCCTTTTTATCTACATCATGTGTTTTGTTTTCCAGTAACCTGTTTACTGTCTCATATTTAAAAGTTATTCTTGATCATTTATTCTCAGTGTGGTACCTATATCATTTTCACAGATTTTTAACTTATGAGTGGAGGCAAATTTTGGTGCAGTACTATATAGGGGGAAAGAGCAGCAATGTTTGAAAGTTAAATATTTCTAAAGTTACATCTTCTCATGGTGTGTGAGATACATTTAAAATGCTTTATTGTTATGTTTGACATATAAATAACGAACTCCACCTGATGTTTTCTACTTGGTATCCACCCTTCCTAGTAGATGTGCAATCTTCTCAAGATAAGTTCATCAGTACTTTCTTAAACATTTCCATTAAAATTTAAATAATTTGTAACTATGCCTTTCAAATATATTACTGTGCAATGTTTTATCAATCAAATTATAATGAAATAGTTTATTGCGTCTGTTACATAATCTTTATACTTTTAGCACCACATGAGATCTGTTTCTAAAAATAGATATGGTGAAATAAATCCATAAAAGAAGATGCAGTGTTCTAGGGGAAAAATTAATTTTACACCACTGACACAACTTTTGGCACTGAAGAAGTGTGTAGGTGTGAACTACTTATCTTCAGTCAGTGCAACAAGGTAGATAAACATGAAAACGTGACAAATGACAGAAAGATGCCACAATATTAAACATGTTCAAGATTAAGCCATGACTGAAGTTAACTGAGTCATTGGTATATCAATGTAGGACTGTCCAATGTGTCTACAAGTAATAGTGTACCACTTACAGATCGTAATTAATAAGGCCTGAAGAAAACTGTCATGCTTCCTACATGACAATTGCTTTCAAAGCTGACAGATGCC
This sequence comes from Locusta migratoria, assembly GCA_026315105.1. Taxonomy (NCBI): domain Eukaryota; kingdom Metazoa; phylum Arthropoda; class Insecta; order Orthoptera; family Acrididae; genus Locusta; species Locusta migratoria. Next base: position 365,620,189 of record CM048755.1, read on the forward strand.
ATTGCTATCAATGAATGCAGGTCCCTCCCTGATGGTTTCAGAGTGCCCCTTGTAAAGGGAAGTGCAAGTAGTGAGCATTTACAGCACAGTTCTCCACAAATAACATTCTCTACTGCACTAAATCCAGCTAACCAGCTGCAATGGACTGAACAACATAAAACAAAAGCTAACTAGATTGATGTATTGTTGCCTGAGGAGTTGCAGTTTTGAGTCTATCCAAATTATGCAGGGTGCTAAATTCATCAGTGGTCCAATAAATTCTTTAATTTGTGTTGGATTTTGTTCAAGCAAAATGTTGGTCTGTATTCTTCTGAGGTTGTTATGGAGAACATGAGATGGATGTTTATTTCAATATTGTTTTGGACCAAATGTTACCCTTTTTATCTACATCATTATGATGATTATACTGTAAACTCTCATATTTTGTGATGATAACAGATGTGTTCCCAGGGCTGTCTCCACAAATTCTTTGTTTGCAAATATTGAGGCAATGTAATAAAACTAGAATATCTTCGTAGAAAAGTCTCACTCTATAACAGTATTTGTAACATAACAGTCAACATTCCCACTATATGCTTGCTGTATGTGAGCTTATATCAGTGAGTGAATCCCCCTGGATATGACATTGCAAAAGAAACTTGCGGATTTACGTTCTTGCCAAACTGAGGCCATTATGAAAGCTAGTTACGATGTTGTATGTGAAAGATAACAATGATCAGTTCCTAATAATTTAATTATTTCAGATCTAGATTTTGGTCATTATGTGAGCATCATCAGTGCTTAAAATTTATGTAAAAAATTTAAGCATTTTTCACTTTCCTGTCCCATATGATCTATAGTCAACTGACTATCACAAAAGAAAGTGTAAATGTTTCAAAAAATTTTATACACTGAACAATACCACATGAAGGATAAACATAACTGATATGCAAGTAATTGCTGAAAGGCTTTTGATTGTAGAATGTTGCAAATGACTACAGGGTATTTCACCTCCCATGTTAAACTATAAATAACATTTCCCTAGCGTAAAATAAAAATTCTGTATACATAATTATGGTATTAACCACTATCAGCAAGGTTGTTTACATTGTAAATTGACGAATTTTTCGCTTTTCACTAGAGGATAAATTTTGCCATAGTATACCCTGTCAAAGCCAGTAATGTGAATTAAGATAAATAAAATGACTGTGGATTTGGCTTAAATTATATGAAGTCATCATTTTTATAAATATTACCCAGTTGCACTTATGTATTACATAATGTCGAAGTACAGAAATATAAATTCTTTAAATATGTACATTACACATTAATTTACAATATACAATTTCTGGCTTTGAGGACTCTTTAATCAAGTTACATCCACAGCTGTAGGGACTTCAAGAATGGCATCTAGTTTGACATCAAGAGTACATTGTTGGAATAGATTGCTATTGCCAAAGTGGAATTTCAATTTTTATCATGTAATAGTAGACCATTATTTCTAAAGTACAGTGTCCTACTGGTCATTTTATTGACCTTTGTTTATGTTTTTGTTGTAATACACTTTTCCTGCACCTGAACACTAAATTAAATCACCTAAAGTTGTAGTATAATATTGTTAAGGACAATGATGGAACTTGAGCAAGTGATAATATTGTCTTCTAGGAGTTCGATAACTGATATACTGATGACCTTGAGATTTCTTGAAATATGGTCCAGTCTAACATGATAAAACCTACACTGAAATTTGCTATACTGAAAGAAATAATGTATCAGAATTTAAGTTACTAATGTGGATGTTTTAATCATTGAAGTTACAGTACTCATGTTTGCTATGCGCGTAAACCTTTTTTCTCAACAGTTTCTGCAGCCCTTCCTGCATGCTGTATGAACAGGTAATATTGACGGTCAGATTTTTGTAGCCATAATTATTGCGAAGGTAACTAGCAGAGAACAAAAAAACACATGGCAGTTTATGACATCATATTAGAAGTTTCCCATCACTTCAAGAAGTAATTACATGTATTGAAGTGTATCATTTAACAATTCTTATAATAATTTTAATTTTTAACATTTCACTAACAATGAAAACATTGTTTATAACTGAATATCATCAAAAGCAACCATGTGAATGTCTATTGAGTGATGAAAACAAGGATTTTGCTTATTGTTCTACATACCTGGTGTACCTAATGAAGCTCTCAAAATGTGGTGATGCAAACTCATAAAGTACCAATCACTAAATTTTAAGAATATTGTTCAGATTCTATATCTAAAAAGAAAAAAAAAAATATCAAATGTTACCAGACAACTTGTACATCAAATTAAATTTCTGAGGACAATCAGCTATTTCCTGTAACTGCTAAGAATGGCAAAGAAATTAGATTTTGATATTTTTATAGAATTTACTATATCAAGTACAGGTATAACATGGGTTTGGGGAAACATAACTTTTTTTAAATTTTTTGTCACAAACTTCATTGAAGATTCTTGCAGACAGATGTAAGATTGACGAAGTAGTAAACAAAACATATTGATCACTAGCATTCTTGTGTATGATTGTGTCATAACAAGCATTTATTATACAAATGAAAGTTATTTACATCACAAATCGATAAAGACTAATTGTGCCACAAAACCTGATTGATGAATCATCACAGAGATGACCTCTAGCTTTGTGTTCATGTGTGTTACAAAATTTTCTGTAGTATAGTATCACCAGTAAAAGGTGTCTCATGTTTATGGTACATTTACTTACAATGGATGTTGTAATTTAATAATGTTCTATATTGTACATTTTTTAACCAGCTGAAGTAAACCTGAAATAACAAATATGCATTTCACATACAATTTTCCAAGGCCTAATATCACAGTTCTGCAACAATAACAGTACATTTCGTTTCATGTGCAGCACTAAATTTTTCAACAGATGTTCTCTTACACCTTTCCTAATTTCATTTTGGTGCAATTTCTTTCTGTGTGTCATTCTCTTCCATCCATACAATTCATATTCACATACTACAAAATGAAACTAGCTCTTCACATGACCTGACATTATGTGATTTTTTACTCTGTCCTTCAACTAAAAATTGGTGGCCCTCTTCTGGTTATTGAAACCTGTTTTCAATTCATGGTCTCTTTGCTGTAGAAAGTAGAAAATTCTTGATTCATGCTATAATTGGCACAACTATCATGGCTAGAACCACGATTCTCAATTTCTATCAAAAAGTCAAAATATTCATAATGAGTATCCAATTAATTAGTCAGAAAATTGCACAAAGTTAGGCATTCAGATAATTAGATGAACATGATTTCATATCTCATACTTAATACCGAATTATTAGAAATTGAGAACATTTCTTGAATTCCATATTGTGGTAGGGACTGTGAAACTCTCAGACTTACAGAAAATCAGTTTCTGCTAACAGGAATATATAAAGGGAACATGGTGCGTATTATTTCAGTTTTTATCACAAAAGAACTAGTAAGGATTGTTGTTTCTGGATACCAGTACCAAATGAACTGAAATTTCGACTTATTTGTATTAGAGAACAATATTGTGTCACAGAAATGATCAATGTAAATTGAAGATCAGATTACACATTACAGACACGATTTTTCTGTTTGTGATCAAATCCAAGTCATAGCTGTGCAACTATCATGCTGCACATGCACAGTTTGCTTGGGCTCTGCTAGTGGCTAACGGCATTGGCGATTTTACACTGCACAACGTTTTGGACTGCCAGTAGACACGTGCAGACTGACAGCCTCAATGGCAATATATAATATTGGTAGTTAAAATCAGTGTAGTACTTGAGAATATGTCATCTACTCTGTCTGGCTTGTAATATTTGTTGACATATTGTTCAATACGAATGAAGTAGTAAGTTTTTTAATTACTACCCTTGTTTCACTATGTGAAACAAAAATTACGGATTTATATTGGGAAGAGGATGAAAACAGTTTTTACTACAGTTCTAAAATTCAACAATTCAGTTACACTAGTCCATTTTTGAACAAACGTCATTTTTATGCTCCAAAAAGGGATAATTATTTGCTTGATTTGCAAGAAATGTAGCTGATATGTGTGTTATTTATCCTGTCTTAGTATCTATAAAACCCTTCCCTCTCATTATGCTAAGTCACACTCTACCCAAGGTCAGTAACCAACAATCTGATTCTTCAGACTCTGGGTGAAAAACTACAAAAAAGGTGTCTTTCAAGTACTGTAGTAAATGAAAGCACAACTGAAAGGTATGAGAAAGGTGCAGTGATGTACAATGTAAATATCCTAATGTTGATATACTCAGGAACCTTGTAAATAGGGCATCTAGGGCATAACATTGTAATGAAACTTGTATGTTTTAATAATACAGATGAGTGATTCACCTGATGTTAAATTCGAGTCAAGTGCACAAGTACAGTGAGTGCAAAAATGTAAGCAGACTGAAGGCCAATTCACACTGTCCGTCACGTCACCATCCATCAGAACATTCCACAATGTATTTGTAATGGCGGCATTCACATTGTCTGTCACTGGACTGTCACGTCATGTCAAGCTTGTTCGAGAATTATGTTTTGATGGAACGGCCGTCTGCTAACATCGGAAGTTAACCTATTTTCGTCACACGAATTACATGTTGCAGTCACGATTGCATGTTTATATGCAGATGTGTCTTATTCATTTTTATTTTGTTGTTATACTTCGTTATAGGGGTAAATCTCAAATGTTTCATGACGACTTAAATATTTTTCAATTGAGTGTCCCCCTAAAATCGAGGTCGGATATCTGAAACCAAACAATCGTTTATGTTATGTAACATTGTACCAGAAAATACTGAAGCAAACTGTTAATTTTAGTAAGATTGTAATTTGATTACGCATTTTTCATTAAATAACATTTTAAATGAAAATGTCAGTTCTAATGAAAGACAAAAATTCACTTGTTTACGACGGTATTAACAATGTCAGCGGGCAAATAGTAATGGTTAAAGTAAACAGGTACTATTTATGCTCTTATAAGTATTGTTTGATGTTTTCGTTTGTTTATTTTTTTCAGTTGAAAATAGAGGTCGATGTTTTGAAATGTTTCAGTTCCCAGTAAGTTGGCCAAAAACATACACTGTAAAGTTTTCTTTGGCCGTCAATAACATTCAGTGTTGTTGTTCCCTCAATTGTAGTATTAAGCTGTGACTTTCTACATAACAGGTCGCCACTCATAAACTCACTTTCAACATCGCGTATTGAGATGGGCGAATTGACGTGACGGACACTGACAGACAGTGCGAATACAAGTTGATGTGACAGTGTCGTGACATGACGTTGACATGACAGACAGTGCGAATTGGCCTTAACCCACTAATCATAACATCCACCTCCAAATAAAGAACACAGAAACACAGCAATATCTGGTACTTCAACTGGTTCCACACATGTTGTGTAGTGGACAAATCCGGGGAGCAACTTTTGATTGATTGATTTATTTATTTATTCATCCATAGACAATATACATTGTGTGGCTGTTGTCAATGTTTGTACATTATTACTTATAAATTAACATAGGTAACTATATACAATAGTTTACAACTTTCATTTACAGGAATGGAATATTGATTTACAAACACATTTATAGCCTAGGTATTCAATTATTATGCTAAGTTATTACATGTTAATACACACACACGACTGTAAGTATTTAATTTTTGTACTGAGTTATTACACGTTAACACACAGACACTGGCTATATACAGTAATTTATACATTCATTTACAATATATCAGCTATTTACATCTTCATGCTAATTTAGGTACTGTCTACTGCTACTCTAAATATTCATCTACTGTGTAATAATAGTTCTTTAGGAGATACAATTTTAGCATTTGATTAAAGGTGTGGTAATCTTTTGCATCTTTTATTTCTTGTGGCAGCTTGTTATACAGTTTCACCCCAAGGTAAATTAGGCTATTTTTTGCCTTATTCAATCTAGTAAGATGTAAACAGTGTCTGGATCTAGTTTTGTGGTCATGTACTGTGCTGTTTGTGGCATACACATGGAAGTTTTTCTTGATGTACATTATGTTTTGGTATATGTATTCACTTGGTACTGTCAGGTTTCCTAGCCTTTTAAATAGTTCTTTACAGTGTGCTTTGCTCCTGCTATTTGTTATTATCCGCACTGCTCTTTTTTGTATCTTGAAAATAGTCTGTAACTTCCCTGCACTTGTTCCCCAGAACATTATACCATATGTGGTTACTTAGTGCATATTTCCATAATAAGCTACTTTAAGGCAAGAAATATTGCTCACTGGTACAAGAACTCGAAGGGCATAACATGCTGAGGACAGTTTCTTTCTCAGCAATCTCACATGTTCTATCCATTTTAGCTGTGAATCCACATTCATTCCTAAGAACTTGGAATTGGTTCCACAGTTTCTTCGATCATTGTTTACCTTTAATATGGTATCATTGGGTTTTTTATTTAGATGAAACTTTATCCAGTTTGTCTTTTTTACATTTGGTTTTTAATGACCAGTTGTGGACGAGCCTGACTGCTTCATTGGATTTTTGTGTTAACTGTGCTTGATTTTTATGTGATATCGCTGTAGTGCTATTGTCCGCAAACAATATTTTTTCACCGTATTTGACACTCTCCGGGAAATCATTTGTATAGACAAGAAAGAGGATGAGACCTAATATGCTTCCCTGGGGTATGCCTATATTAGTGTATTTTGGATCTGATAAGTAATTTACCACCAGTCTGTTGGAAATATCTGTGATTTCAACTCTCTGTAACCTGTTCTCTAAGTATGATTTAAACCAATTATTCGCTACACCCCTTATACCCAACAGCTCCAGTTTGTGTAGTAAGTTTTTATGGTCAACTGTATCAAATGCCTTTGATTAAGTCCAAAAAATGCCTATTACATTCTCACCCTTGTCTAGTGCTCTCAATACAACCTTAGCTTGCTCTCAATACAAGCTATAGCTGGCTGTGTACCTCTTGCAGGCCTGAAACCATATTGCTCTGTGCAAAGAAGGTTGTATTTACTTAGGTATTTCATTAGTCGCTTTTTCATTACAGTTTCTATTACTTTGGAAAAACATGAAAGTAATGAAATTGGTCTGTCATTTTCTACATTCTCTGCATCACCATTTTTAGGTATTGGTATTACTTTTGCTTGTTTAAGATATTCAGGAAAGTGGCCATATCGGAAAGATTCATTAATAATTACCATTAATGGGGCTTTTATGCTATTAACACACTTCTTAAGGACACAAACTGGAATTTCGTCTAGCCCTGCAGATTTCTTGTTTTTAAGTTCACACACTACTTTTGCCACTTTTTTTTTCTGTTGTTGGAAAGAGTACCATTGAGTGTGCTACCTGCTCCTGGTTGTGCAGAACAGGGAATTTCTCCTGCAATTTCTTGGCTATGCTGCTGAAGTATTCATTTACATAGTTTGCTACCTCCTTTGGGTTGCTAGTTTGGAGATTTTTGTATTTAATCTGCGTTTTTAGCTGCACGTGTCCGGCATTTGCAGTCTCCTGTTTAACTATTCTCCAGACAGTTTTGCTTTTATTGTCTGTCTGCTTTATTTTTCTGTTATTTGCAAGTTTTCTTGCAGCTATTAATAACTTTCTATAGGTTCTCTTGTAGTTTTTGTAATACTCTAAGAAAGCTGTGTCAGTCTGATTATTTTTAATGGATGTAAGATACCTAAGTGTTTCAGCAGATTTCTTTATTCCTCTGGTTACCCATCTAGTTTTACCTGTAGCACTTATAGACTGCAGTGTTTTGGGGAATGCTTCCTCGAATTTTAGTTTAAATATTGTCATGAACTTCTTAAACATGTTGTTAACATCTGTTTCAGCATAAATGTCACTCCAACTTTCGTGCTGCAGTTGAGATGAGAGCTGGCATAAATTTGACTCTGAGAATACCCTTTTGTACACATACAATTTAGGAGGCTTTTCTAGATATATATTTGTTTTTAATGTTTGACAGTAATGATCTGATATGCCTAGCTTTTGCAGTGCCTTCTATTTATGTCTGTTGCTACATGGTCTATAGCTGAGGAAGCTGTTTTAGTCACCCTAGTTGGACAATTTACAAGTGAAGATATACCATAGCTGCATAGAATGTTGATGTACATATGGCTATCATTTTCTGATTCCATTGTGTTGGTGTTTATACCCCAGAGATAAGAATGTTAATTTTTGGGATGGATATCTTGTCAAGACTCTGAGTAAGTTTTGAGAAATAAAATTCAATGTTGCCACCTGGTGATCTGTATATACAAAATACAATTAATTTTTTGGCATGTATTTATCTGTGATTTTCACTGCTGACAATTCAAATTGTTTGTTTTCACTTAAATCCATAAGATCTAATCTTAAATGATATTCCTTTTTTTACATAAATGCAGGAACCCCCTCCTTTCATAGAATTTCTGCTATAAGAACAGGCTAGGACATATGATGATAAAGCATGATACATAATTTCATTTTCCTTACACCAATGTTCAGTAATACATACAATTGTGCTGTCTAGTCTTTGTAACTCTAGTTCTAGTTGTTGCACCTTATTACTCAATGATTTCACATTCTGGTGAAATATTGTTAAGTATTTACCTCTACTTATTGGAGTGATTTCCTCCCTGTTTGTCGGTTTCATCTGGATGTAGATTCTGGGTCCAGGCACAGGGGGGGAGCTTGTACTTGTTCTCTGGGCACATTGCATTTCTGGAGCTGCTTCTTCGCATACCTTCTGTCCATCATTTCTTATCTTATAGGTTTCTTCTTCCTGATGCCTTCGACTAAAAAATCTTGTAGGTAGAGGGGAGGCACTGTTTTCCTCTTACTCACAACACTTGGCATTACTTCCTCTGCTGTGGCTTCTTTCCCTCCTGTTGTTGAAGTTACTGTTGCTGTCACTCCAGTAGGTGCTAGGTTTGTTACAGCACTTGACACTGCTTCTTCTGCTGTGGCTTTTTGCTTTGTTTTTGATCGTACTGTTGCTGTAGTTACTGTGGCTGCCTCTCTTGTAGGTGCTTCTTTAGTTACAGTTTGTGGTCATACTTCTGCATCTGCTGCTGCTGTTTCAAGTACTGTTGTTTGTCTCATAGTTGTTTGTGATTTTACTGCTTCTGCCACTCTTCTTTGTGCTGCGGATGACAGTGGATTTACAGGAGTTTGTGCAGACGATGCAGGGCTTGATGGCTCTGTAATAGTGGTTTTCATGAAAGTTTATGGCGTACCCAATGGCATCTCTGGTGTTTCCTTGGCTATTTCTCCATTTGTTTCTAATGTTGGCAGTGGTGTATCTTCTACAGGATTTAGAGGGTATTGGTTATTATTTGATTCAGATGGTGATTCTGTTGCTGCTGCAGGAAACTGGTATGTAGCTGACATTGGTGCTGTCAATATTGTCCTTGATGCAGTTGCTTTTATTTTTGTGACCATACTGGCAATGTGATTGGCTACAAATTGCTTGCCCAGTCCATTAAGGTGCAAGCCATGAGCAGTATGAAACCTGCGACCTATACAATTGATATCTATAATCTGAACATTTTTAAAAAGACTGCATATATTTGAGCACAGCTTATTAGCCACTATGATTTCTTTGTTTACACAGGACCATCGGGGTAAGTCATACGTGTGTGGTATATTGCAGAAAATGACATTTGTGTCTGTGAGTTAAGCAAAATATCTTTTCAAATTTTGTGTTGCTATATGGGTTTCATTTTTATATATGTCATTTGACCCTCCAATTAAGACAACAAAATCATTTTGATTTAAACTGGCACAGACTGCAGACTTTACTGGGTTTCCTACTTCAGACAATGGGGCACTTGGTTCCACTATACTTGTTGCTTGCAGCTGTGATGACAGATTGATAATTTGAGGAATCCCACGACCATGACTGTCTGACAACACTAACACTTTGCTTTGATTATTTGGTGTTTTGCTCCAGTGTCGTTTTGAAGTTAGTTCATGTTGGTTAACTCGCACATTTTTATCAGTATACACTTTCAAGTTCTTGAGATGTGACAAACAATTCACACTTTTTGAATTTCCACTACTGGTACCAGCATATGATTGGTATTGTAATAACTGTATGGTTGATTGTTATGTTTTTAGGTATGTATCTCTTGCAATAGTACTGCAATAGTAACATCTTTTGTGGCATTTTCCTTCAATTTGTGGCCTAGATCATCACATCTTTTGTTTTCAGATTCATGTCAACACAGGTAAAGTGATATACAGTTTTACAAGTGAAGCACATTACACCCTTGATAGCATGTTTCTTGCAAAGGCAGGTATCAGTGTTTAATGTTTTCTGTAATCCGTTGTAGAATGATGTAGGCCTACTGGATGTATCAGTGTTCCTTTTATCGCCATGTCCACTTTTACTGCTAGACCTCTCTGCTACTTTTCTGATAATAAAACATCCTATACACATATTTTCACAGTATATCTCGTTATTTTTGCAAGATGAACAATTTTGCTGGTTGGTCATTAGGCATAATTCATATTCAGCTTCATTTAGGCCCAGGCCTATCACTCTTTCCGTTTTTTCTTGAGTTTTTTTGCGTAATAATAAGAATTTTTTGTATTTTCTTGGAATGCACTGTAGTCCCCACTACAGGATCAAGTTCACACTCTTCTTTCTGTATATCACTTATTTTATCACTGATGGTTGCTAGGACAGTTTTCAAACACGAAATTTAACTGCTTCTTTTTCTTATTAACAAATCGCTTTTTGCAGGATCGAGTTCCCGCTGTTCTTTCTGCAGATGACTTATTTTACCACAAATATTTGCTAGAACGCTTTCCAAGTACAAGATTACATCACTTCTTTTTCTTATTGTCATATCACTCGATTTCATAACTGAAACAACAGCCATGTATGCACTCGAATTTGTTGATTGCAATTTTCAACGATATTTCACTGTTTATGCTTGACTTCCACATAAATCACAAAGAACACAACCCTTTCAGCATTTTACACTAATATTTTCACTTATTCAACACATTAATTTGCCTTTATCTTATTAAATAGACCGCATGAATAGTTAGTACACACTCACGGCCGCCATCTTGGCCACTTGCTTATCCAGGGAAGGGTCAAAACATGACATAGGAAGACTTGAGCAACTTGATGTGTATAAGCATTATATTGCTGGAAAAGAGTCTGTGGTAGATCATGTAAGACATGTTTCATATTGGGTTGAAGAATTACATTAACATAAAATACTACATATAGCAATTAAAGGGCATTGGCTTTCGTAAGCTGTGGTTGCCCAGACCATTACACCGGTTTTGCAGGTGGTGTGGTATGCAGCAGTGTACATGGAACTGTACTGTATACTATGCTGCCTTTGCAACTGTACATAAGTATCTTAAATCCCCAAAATAAATCAGAATTCATCACCAACCACCATGATTTGCCATTCTGAGGCAGTCCATATGGTCATGGTTTGGTACCACACAAATGGAGTCACTGATTTCTTGGGATTAACACAAGTGTGCAGCAAGGGTGCCTGGATTCAATTTTCACATCACAAGGCATCTGGAAATGTATTGTGCAACAACTTGCACCCATACTGCTTGAACTGTGGAGCAAGTCACTGTAAGATCCCCGATTGCTTGGTGCACGATCTTTCGATGCTCTTAGCTAATCATTTTCCTAGTCTCTCTAAACCTGGTAAATCACACTTGTGTGGCATCTCATGCCTGCTACTCCCATCATGTGATGAACCATTTGATATGATCGACAAGGTGATTCAAATGGCTTGTTAAGCAGCTTGTGGTTTCCAAAAGTCTCTCATACTTGCTCAGCTGTGAGAAATATTATGTATCACTTTTACTTGGCATTCTGAACCCACTAATATCCTTTTCTAGTCCAGATATGAACATCACCTGTGTTACTTGTCAACTATATATTGTTTAAAAAGGGCCCCCTGCTCGACCACTGTGCCATTGCAGGAGCTATAGTCATTCGCATTGGCACCAAACTTGTATCATTTGCATATTGTATCTCACTCTAGTTATTTGTTAAGTTTTGGCTTCATAGCTTCTTCCCTCTGTGGGCAATATTGTCAGTAATTCTAGTAGTATAAAGTGTAATATAAAAGTAATTTTCTCAAGTATTAATGTGGCTCTTTCTGTATGTGACGGCTATAATGGGAAATCTGGAAAATGATGAGTGAAAGAATGGGTGTGTTTTGGGAAACAAGTAGAGCATTAGAATCCACTGACTATCATGCTACTTATGTTGCATCAAATAATGTGGGAAAATCAGGTGCAGTAGACCCATAACTGATGGTTATACTGAATGTCTTTACTTCCAGCATGTCACATGGTACTGATACCTAATCCCTGCATTATATTAACCTTATGTTTCACACCTGTAAATAATGTGCATCATTTGTTAGTACACCAATGAACATGATTGACTATTAAACGAATTAAATGTTTTAATTTTGTATTCTGACAAACAAATTGACTTCAGATCAGTACACAACAAAACATTATTCTTATATTCACTAAATTTGAAAATATGCCATCCAGGGAAAGATGTTGAATTCTGACTTGGAAATCTCCAGTAAAGGCATTTTATTATCTGAATTATAAAAAATTAAGCTCAATAACAATCGCATTTACAACTTGTCACATAAATCATCTGCTAAGTAGCAGTATTAATTCATTTCCTTTGTGTTCATTTAAAAAAATTCAGCCTTAATGATAAATGTGATCATATATTCGGCATTATATTACATAATAATCAATCTCCTGTTATAATTTGGTGATTTTAAATAAACGTGCTGAGTATAAATATGTATTAACTGTTGACAGAAGTTCATATATAATCAAATAGTTGTAAATTACTGTCATAATATTAGGCAGAGGTTCTGGTATAGGTAGAAAATGCACACACTTTTTGAAAGTTCTCATTGGAAAGGAAATAAGTACATATCAGGCAATATTTGCACTGAACTCTTAAACAAATGTTAACTGCAACTCTACTTCCCTTTCAAACTACCTTTTGAAGAACAGATTCCATTCAAAAAATGTGTGCTGCACTTTATAACTTAAATGTAAACCTTATTTTCTAAGGTATCATAGTGTACAAGAATCTGAAGTTCTTTCATGAAATTGCCAATGTAGTGACTCACAAGGTTTCATATCTTTCTGTAACAACACTTAATGGCATTTCCCATTATCAATGGACTTACATGTATATGGAACCATGGTCAAAGTTTGGTTCAACTACCTCAATTTAGATTTTTGTTTTTCCTTGAGTTAGAAAAGGTGAATTTTCGAATTTTTTTCAACATGATAGTAACTGATTGTTGTTCATTGCCGTAATACAGCTCATATAATGGTCTGTCTCTAACGTTGATGCTACTAGCTGAAAATGTAATGTTATAAAACTCTTTCACACTTTTCTTTCTTCAATTTCTCCAAAATTCGCTGCAATCAGTCATTTTTAAAATATCAGTATTCTATATTACTTGGACGGCAATCAATTATAAACTATTCATCTATTCAATTTATAAATTAAATTTCTTCACTTTTGTGTTTGAAATTCAGTAGCCATTATAGGATGATTCAAAACAACTGTCTGCTTTTATGGCACAATATTATCTGTTGAAGATCTTCATGGTTTGCAATCTGTCTTGTGTTGTACAAACAAGATATCAACAACATAAAATGCATCCATCATTTGTCTCATCTTTGTGTTGCATATCATGTTATTTTCAGTACATACTACCGCCTTATAAAATTATGCTTATTTTAATTTCGATCTTTTTACTTCATACCATAACATTACAACATCAATTTATAAATTTCTGTCCTTTCAATTAAAGTCGGTAAGATCCATAGTGGTGTTGCAGAGAGAAGTATTTTGCAAGATTTCGGAACATTTTGAGAAAAAAGTAAAGAACTTCAGTTTTTCTTCCTATAAGACCAATGTATATCAGTTAATGGAGATGCGATGTTGAACTAATGTCTGTCTCAGCACGTTCCATCTACTGTTACGAGTGCGACAGCTGGACAGACCCCCGCTGCAAGGACCCTTTCAACTACACTGCCCTGCCACGTGATCAACCTCCACTGATGACTTGCAATGGCTGCTGTGTTAAGATGGTCCGCAATGCACGATCAAGTGAGTTTCATTATAAGCTTTCAGACTGAATGTTATGTAAAGGCATGACCACATAGAGGGACTATGCATTATATTATGAAGCTTTTACAAATAAAAAGTTATACATTGTTTTAAATTAATTTGGTATGTTGCAGAATTTATCATAATGTGCAGCTAACACACTTGATTACACTTTTCTTGGTAATACAATAAATCGCTTTTGGAGATGTGTTACACTGCATTTCCAATGAGCATTTTCAAGAAATATATATTAAACAGGGATTTTGCTTCCAATGTTTTTCTTTAAACGAAAGGGGTATTGTGAAACAGAAAATAAATAGTTAGCAAGTACCCAGAAGTAAAGTATTCATAGAAACTGCTTTTCTCTTTATGGGCAACTAGTTTATACACATTCTCTTTTTCATAATTGTGTAGTTCAATTATAGTTTCTTCTCTTATATATATTTCTTTCCTTTTATTTCTATATTATCATCCACCTTCATCAGCTAATTTTGTAGAACTCCATAGTATTATTTTCCTGCCATCTATACATCATAACTACAGGTTCCTAATCACGAGCCTTTTTTTAAATATGTATCACACAAGTTGAATGACACTTTTACCTATCAGATAAATAATTAGTCATATCTGTTAATATCGAATAAAATTTTATTTACATTGTTTTTCATTCGCCAATATAATGTCAACTGTAAGAAGGCAGGCACCTCTATCAAAAAAATGTCAAAATTAGTGGTTTCAAAGTTTTTTATGTTGTATTCTCGAAATGATAAATGATTGTATAGTTAAAATTATCAACCCTATTTTAAAATAATGAAAACACATGGAACCAAGATCCAGTGTCCTAATGAGATGGGGACATTTTTGTTTTCATTAATCTTGATAGGACATACCTATTAATTTCATTATAACAGGTGAACCCAACTTGTTACTCAGACAGTAACTTACAGCTCTTTTGAAAACATTTGCAATAAATGAGGCTTAAATATCAATGAAGAGTATAAGTCTGGTTCAGTCTTAATAAACAGCAACTGTAGTTGCACAGTAAGTTTCCACAATGTTGTAAAAGAGACCACTGTTTCATTGAGTATAAACTCCTGTTTTAGGGAATTCATTATTCTTCATGCTAATCGAGGCTAAAATTGTTTCTTCTTCACTTATATGAAAACTTGTTATGTGAGGAATAAGTGAGGAAGTACCTTATGAATTCTGCATTAATATGAAGATAATAACATTGGTATTAGTATCTCCTTTGCTGTAGCTTTCTGTCTGGAATATCAATGAGTCTCTGAGTTCATCATCACAAAACAGTAATTAAATATGCTGCTAAATGTTCCTTATAACTCGGCTCTGTCTTTATTTTTAAATAAGGAAGACGAAGTAATGTAAAGTTTACACTCATATTGTTGTTTGTCTCACCTAACATAGTTCATTTTTCGAATGTTGGCAATCACTTTTACTTCGTTATTCCATGTGATGGTTGCAATGCTTCCCTTATTTATTTGCATTATACAGTACAGTTTCTCTGCATAATAATAATAATAAAATACAAATAATATGCTGTATAAATTCTTCATATTTATTGGTAGGAGATTTTATGTTGCCAGTCATATGAGCCAAGAGCATCATGTGCAACTTTTATTTCATACTACATAAGAACTTGAAGTAACTAAATGGCTGATATACAGGTTTTGAGTTTTCATCTGAGCCAGTTAGTTGAAATTATGTGACATTTCAGTAACTCTTATTTCTGTCATCCTCTGTTAAAATGTTGAAACAGCACACCTAATGTCCTTACATAAACATTGTTTTAAGGTAGTCTGGTCTGCCTACTCTCAATTCCAAATGGTTGGTGGACATAGGGAAAGATCCATACTGGAGTCCCAGCATGGTCATTGTGACTCTTGATGTGCCTACACAATGTCTCTCAGTCAGTAGTGCCCACAATGTTTTGTGACCAGTAACAGATTAAAACTCGAGCTCACTTCATAGCCTTCATCTCTCTTTATGACCACATACATATTTCTGATCTCAATATAGTTTCTAATATTATACTGTTCTAAATTATATTGAGATCAGAAATATTTATGTTAGTTTCTAATATTATACTGTTCTAAAAGGATTATAAATACAAAATCAATTGGGGGTATCACAGGAGTAGGATTGATAATGAATAAGAAAATAGGAATGCGGGTAAACTACTATGACCAGCACAGTGATCGCATTATCATTGTCAAGATAGATACAAAGCCAACACCGACAACAGTAGTACAGGTTTATATGCCAACTAGTTCTGCCGATGATGAGGAAATCGAAGAAATATATGAGGAGCTAAAGGAAATTATTCAGACAATTAAGGGAGAGGAAAACTTAATTGTTATGGGAGACTGGAATTCAGTAGTAGGACAAGGAAGGGAAGGGAAAATAGTAGGTGAATATGGTTTGGGCAAAAGGAATGAAAGAGGAAGCCGCCTGGTAGAATTTTGCACAGAACATAATTTAGTTATAACAAACACCTGGTTCAAGAATCACAAAAGAAGGTTGTATACGTGGAAGAGACCAGGAGACACCGGGAGATACCAGATAGATTTTATAATGGTAAGACATAGATTTTGGAACCAGGTATTACAGTGTAAGACATACCCAGGGGCAGATATAGACTCTGACCATAACTTGTTGGTTATGAACTGTAGGCTGAAACTGAAGAAACTACAAAAAGGTAGGAAAATAAGGAGATGGGACCTGGATAAATTGAAGGAACCTGGGGTTCTTAAGAATTTCAGAGGGAGCTTTAGGCAACAATTGACAGAAACAAGGGAAAATAAAACAGTAGAGGAGGAATGGGTAAAATTAAGAGATGAAATAGTTAAGGTAGCAGAGGACAAAATAGGTAGGAAGGCAAGACCTACAAAAAATCCTTGGATATCACAGGAGATACTAAATTTAATCGATGAAAGGAGAAAATATAAAAATGCATTAAATGAAACAGGCAAAATGGAGTACAGACGACTAAGAAATGAGGATTGACAGGAACTGCAAAATGGCTAAGCAGGAGTGGCTACAAAGCAAATGCAAGGATGTAGAACAATGTATAAATAGGGGGAAAATAGATACAGCCTACAGGAAAATAAAAGAAACATTTGGAGATAAGAAAAACAGCTCTATGAATATCAAGGACACTGATGGAAAGCCAGTTCTCAGCAAAGAAGGGAAAGCTGAAAGGTGGAAAGAGTATATAGAGGGGCTCTACAAAGGAAATCAACTTCGAGACAATATTGTAGGAAGGGATGAGGGTGTAGATGAAGATGAAATAGGAGATACTATACTGAGAGAAGAATTTGGCAGAGCACTGAAAGACCTAAGTCGAAACAAGGCCCCTGGAGTAGATGATATTCCCTCAGAGTTACTGAAGACTCTGGGAGAACCAGCCATGACAAACCTGTTTCACCTGGTGTGTAAGATGTATGAGACAGGCGAAGTACCCTCATACTTTAAGAAAAATGTTATAATCCCCATTCCAAAGAAAGCAGGTGCAGACAGGTGTGAAAACTACAGAACCATCAGTTTAATAAGTCATGGTTGCAAAATATTAACACGAATTATATACTGAAGGATGGAAAAGCTGGTAGAAGCCGACCTTGGGGAAGATCAGTTTGGGTTCAGGAGAAATGTAGGAACACGGGAGGCAATACTCACTTTACGGCTTATCCTAGAAGATAGATTAAGAAAAGGCAAACCTACATTTCTAGCTTTTGTAGATTTGGAGAAGGCTTTTGACAATGTTGATTGGAATAAACTCTTTCAAGTTTTGAAGCAAGCAGGAGTAAAATATAGGGAGCGTAAGGTTATTTACAACTTGTACAAAAACCGGACAGCAGTTAGCAGAGTTGAAGGGCATGAAAGGGAGGCAGTGGTTGGAAAGGGAGAAAGACAGGGTTGTAGTCTTTCTCCAATGTTATTCAATTTGTACATTGAGCAAGCTATAAAGGAAAGCAAGGAGAAATTTGGAGAAGGAATTAAAATTCAGGGTGAAGAATTAAAAACATTGCGTTTTGCCAATGACATAGTAATTCTGTCAGATACAGCAGAGGACCTGGAAGAGCAATTGAACGGAATGGACAGTGTGCTAAAAGGTGCATATAAGATGAACATTAACAAGAGCAAAACTAGGGTAATGGAGTGCAGTGTAAGAAAATCAGGCGATGCTGAAGGAATTAGATTGGGAAACGAAGCAATAAAGCAGGTAGATGAGTTTTGTTACTTGGGCAGTAAAATAACAAATGAAGGTCGCAGTACAGAGGATATAAAATGCAGAATGGTAATGGGTAGAAAAGCGTTCTTGAAAAAGAGAAATTTGTTAACATCGAATATTGATTTAAGCCTAAGGAAGTCCTTTCTGAAGGCATTTGTATGGAGTGTTGCCTTGTATGGGAGTGAGACATGGACGATAAACAGTGCGGACAGGAAGAGGATTGAGGCTTTTGAAATATGGTGCTACAGAAGAATGCTGAAGATTAGGTGGGTGGATCGCGTAACTAATGAGGAGGTACTGAACAGAATTGGGGAGAAAAGAAATTTCTGGCATACCTTGACTAAAAGAAGGGATAGATTGGTAGGACACATTCTTAGACATCAAGGTATTGTGAATTTAGCGTTGGAGGGAAGTGTGTGGGAAAGACCAAGAGATGGATACAGTAAGCAGATTCAGACAGATGTAGGTTGCCGTTCTTATGTGGAGATGAAGAGGCTTGCTCAGGATAGGGTATTGTGGAGAGCTGCATCAAACCAGTCTCCAGACTGAAGACCACAACAACAATGAATATTAGTGCCGTCTTTAGTATAATCTAGTTCATAAGTAGCTTAATGTACATTCGGTAAACATAATTATAAATTTTTATTACACTTACTTACAGTTTACAAATTTAGGCCCAATATTTGGCGCCCCTGTTCTAAAAACCGATAGGTGTGCAGAACACACTGGTCTGCTTAAACTCGTCTAGAATGTGCTGAGCTGCTGACAGTTTTTCAGTCTGCTTATTATAAATATATGTTGCTTGCAATATTCACCACTAGAGAACATAGCAGTATGTCCACTCAGTGTACTACAGGCCATTAATTCAATGAATTCTGTGCACAATCTCACTTTTTCATTGGCTGAACCATTCGCTTGTTTTCTGTGAGTCTCAGAGCTTTGTTGTAAAACTGTGCTTCTCTAGTATCCTCGTGGGTTTGATAATCAGTGTTCTCATGTGGCAGACACACCAAGCAATTGCTTCATTCGTTTCAAATCTACAAGTTGTCTCTGCTGACTTGTTAAGTAGCTATCACTCATAAAAATGTTCCACAACTGTAATGAGGTCACCTGACTGGAAAGTAGAGGACTTTGTATGAGTTCAACTTACCAGCCAAGTTAAGATATGGTATTAAACAAATAACTTGTAACTTGTCATGATAAGAATTTACTCCCAGAACCAAAATGTCGGTGGTGATCTGTACATAACACAAATTGATACAGAAAATCTGTGGCATATGTGCTGCAGCTGCCACAGCCAGTCATAATACTTTGTAAATGGCTGGTATGTCTACAGTATATGTTAGATAATCGATTTTATAAACGATTCAGACTTAATTATACAATGTGCTAAAATAATTACATGAAATATTAGTAAAATGCTAAATGTTCAAATGTTTTTAAAGCTATGGGACCATACTGCAGGGGTCATCAGTCCCTAAACTGCTTAAATTAAATTATGCTAACGACAACACACACACACACACACATACATGACTGAAGGAGGACTCGAACCTCTGACAGGGAACAGTTGCACACACTGCAGCAGGCACTTTAGAGGACACAGCCATTCCCACATGCCTGCTAAATCTATATGAAATTAAATAAACTCTCTTTTCCAACAATTTGTATTTAAAATACCTATTTAGTGCAAAATTTCTTCTTGTTAAACATGTAAGTATTATACCATGTGTACTGTGCATATTTCAGTAAAAATAAACATTTAGTTCCACTTTTAAGTTTAAAGAGCTGCTAAGCAGTCACCAAACACATGCTGATGGATGATGAAACAAAATTTGAAGTATATATTTCAGCTATTAAAATATTGTAACAGTAGTGTAAATAAAGACAATTAAAAAATGATAGTTAAAAACTGAAACGTTTCTAATGACAATCTCAGTGAGATGAGGAGAGAACAGAGGATACAAAATTATGCAAGTGCAGAAAAACTTTAGAAGTGAATCCCATGAGATGAATAAAAAGAACGAGCAGCATTACTAGGGACCCCTCGTTCATATGTGTTACAGGCCAGTTCATAATAAGAATTTATAATAATTAAAGTTTTCTGGGTGTATGACAGCATTGTCAATTTTAAGGATCTGGTCAACGATTCGAACACTGTTGCAAATGACCTTCTGGGTATTTATCTGACTGCTGAATGAATGAAGGCTTGGTTTTTATAGAATATTGCAGGTAGTAGTTTGAGGAAGAGGAGGGGCAATGTTGGCCTTCCTTTATTGATATCTGCAATATTTCACGCCATTCGTGGAAAGTGAGCGTCGACGATGGTGTTTACATGGAGTATTTTTCTTGTCATTGATGGTTCCATTATTTCGTCTCATTGGTCGTCTCATGGACGTCGTTAATTGGCGTTTGCATAGTTTCTTGCCATTGGTTGGAATGGACGAAAGGGCGGCAGTTGTAGCTTGCCGCTGTTCACTATTGGACAGGTGCGAGATTCGGTGAGCTGGTAGGTATGGCCACAGTTTTCTCCCACACGCCTGGGTGATTTGCTTTGCGCATGCTGTGGTCTCGTAGCGTTGCCACCATTGACAGCCAAAATGACAACGTCTGTATCCGCCATATCTATTCACGTTGGCGGGTGGCTTTCAGCATCACTGATCCTATCGGCCCTCCTAGTTAACGTGTGAAGGATGGATTTCTTCTGCATGGGGTGGTGATGAAAGGACGAATGGCTTTTCTGCATACACTGTGCCCAACGTTTCCGTTAGGCATTCGATAGACTTCCACATCAAGGTAGGGCATCAGTCCATTCTTTTTTATCTCCATTTTATTTTACTATGTTGTTGATTTATATGTCTGTAGATCTTCCATGTAAACGTGCCAGATCACCAAGATTTGGGCAACAGTTAAGAGTGTAGTAACTGTCATAAAACAGAATTGTGTTCTTATCACACATTATAACACAGACTAAGTACAAGTATTTTTTGGAGATTCTGTCCTATGTAAAATACAACTTCAGATTTTCACATAATGCTGGAAAAAGGAAGAAATTAGGCTCCAGTGCAAATATTCTGTTTGCCTGGTAAAAATTAGTCTAGTTTAACATGAAGCACCATTTCCCTATGAGAAAAATACTTTGTATTGTATACCATAACAACCAAAATCCCAAACTCAGTCCAAAGATATTCACCTTAAACTTCAGAAGAAGGAAGAAAGATTAGAGTTTCATACCCTGTCAACAGCATGATCATTAGACACGGCACTCATGCTCAGATTTTTGGGTAAGAATGTGGAAGGAAATCAGCCGTGAACTTTCAAAGGAAACATCCCATAATTTTCCTGGAGTGATTTATGGAAATCACGGGAAAACTAAATCTGAATTTCCAGAAGTGGATTTGAACCACCATCCTGCTGAATGCGAATTCAGTATCCTACCACTGTGTCATCTCATTCATCAACTAAGAACAGAATTTAGACTTGTTCATTCTACCAGGCATACAGAAAAGTCTCTTGAGCGGGTGGTCAAGAATCACCATATGAGTATTTTAGAAATAAAGATTCTTTTCACTTGCTTTCTATATGAATGTGGGAAAAATTATTCTGTTTTAGATAATATGACCCAGCCACAGACCGTTGCAGAATGCTCTTTCCTGTGCTTTCAGCTTGTGATACAAATGAACTTCTACCACGAGAAAACCTATTACATTATTTGCACATATAGTGTGTTGCATTAAATTGAAATCTGATATTTCTTAGATGCTTTATCATTTAAATGTGACTTGTCCGAAACAATTAGTATTTTAGCTATGTAATCAGAGACACACTGTTAGGTCATTTCAGACAGAAGAATGACGTCACTCAGAGAGGTATTTTAGCGTTACACTTCTGCCATTAGCTCTTAAAAATTTATCCTCAGAATAATATCTTTTGAGAGCCTTTTTCAGTGAAAAAATCCTATTTTTTAAATTTTTACCACAGATTTTTATCTACATGTTGTCAACAGCAGATGATTTGTAGGAGATTGGAGTGATGGATAGGCATTCTTATTGTATTAGTTCTGCAGGAAAACCTACATGTAGTAATTCTAATTCTTTCTACCATGTTTTTAATCTAACGGAAGTACATTAACAGAGTTAAATCTGTAGCTTTTAAAATTCAGTGCCTGTGGTAGACCTTTTATTTCCTTACTTGATTAACTTATTTAAAATCACTCAAGATATATGACTGTAAATTTTAAAGTGTAGGGAGGTATGTGTAGGGACAATAATACATGCCTGCTCAAGTTTCACAGAAATGTAACTTTCTGTCTATATTATAATAATTCTATAGCATTCCAAGTGTTTCGTTCATAATAAATGTTAATTTGAGATCTAGTTATTTATGGCGACATTAGCATTTTGGATAGCTATAATATGGTTGGCACTATAGTGGAACACTAATTCAGTCATGAAATGAATGTTAAGAAATTTGGAAGTAACATTTTTAATTTTGGTGTACTTAAAACTGGCAGTGAATGTGTATTTAAATAACTAATAGTCATGTTTAGTGAAAGAAACACTTGGCTGATGAATGGCATAGAGATTGAAGAAGAACAAAATTAATTAGGCATAAGATATTTCTGATACATGAAAGTCTTTTTGTGTTCAGCACTTAAATGTGCAAATTTTTTGTATCACTGCATTTTGCTCACATTACTAAACAAAGCTATTTTCATATTAAAGTGGCAAAATATTTCAAATGAAGATGTTGGTTGCATTTGTATTAGATTTCTATACCAAGGCCCACAAGCATGCACCATAACAGGTGCATAGAGCTAAACAGGAAAATGAATAATAATAATCATCATGTTATACTAATACCTGTGTTTCCTGTCCTATTCATTATTACATCACTATCTACGTCCAACAAGTATAGTTACCAGTTTGTGCACACAAATTTGGTGCAGTAATAATTGATTACAGTTAAAGTTTTAATTGTAGTTAAAATTATTCTATTATCAGCGAAACACTTTTAGAATGTACCTTATTAGATATGTTTCCAACCTATACTTCAAAGTAGAGAAAGGAAGGAAATTCCAACATTGGATTGGGGAGACTGAACAGCAGTATGACCCATAACTTTTCAATGAAATTGTTGGTATTTGGTAACAATTAAAATGTTTTCAGTCCTCTCTATAAATTGCCTCATTCTGTAGTAACAAAATATTTTAGATTACATGTGTAACAGAGTATCTTCAAGATTTTTCTGTAAGTGAAGACATCATATATATCCACACTAATTTTGCACTTTTCTAGTAATGTCTAGATTTTATTTAGTCTGTATCCTAAGAACTAAAACATCAATCAGAAAATTTTCGTTTTTCATCTGTTGAGACACACTGCTAAATGTAAGTCTGTAACTCACAGTGTTAACTTTCCAAATATAAACCTACTCATCAGTATTGGGTATCATTTTCAGTCTCATAATTATCATCATCATATTCTTCTCCTTCTTCTTCATATCAAATCATCTTCATTCTGTTGTAAGGTGTCTGCTATTTGTGACAGATGTCACATCTCATTTGGAACTTAGTACAGTTTTATGAGTCACCTGCATGAAGCTATGTGTACTTCTACATATTTAGTATTTTGCTGCTTTTCTATGATTTGCTATGAGTGAGGTTGAAATTTACTCTTCATAACTAGAACATTTCAGGAATGTGCATGGTGAATGTTGAAATAGAAAGTTTCAGCTCTCTGATTTTAGTGCATAAGGAAGAGAGTAATGGCTGAAGACATCTGTAGATAAGTAAAAGTTCAAAATTTTGCCATGTAAATGTGGATGATAACATGTTGTAGTAGTATTTTTTCAAACACATCTTTATCCAGATTTACTTGATATTTTACTTTACAATATTCTTTAATATAAAGTTGGCCCAGTATCAGTCAAATATTTGATTTCTCATATGTACCTCCAATATTTACAATATCAGTACTTTGGAGTATGCAGTAGACATTGTATGAAATTTGAAAAGTACAAGACATTTACTGGCATAAGTGAAGTTGCATATTTAACGAATAAGTTATGCCTGGAAATGCAATCAATAAGACTACATCTCTTGGTTCAAGTTAAAGTTCTACTCTACTGGGAAGTTGTAAAATCATACACACTCATTTCTATGTTGAGAGATACATTTTCAAAATTTTTGTCTAAACGTAATTAGTGTATGTCCTTCCTCAACAGTATTGAACTTCATAAGAAAATTCATAATAATAATGCATGCTACAGTATGTCTAGTTGAACATCAGTGAAAATTGCTTAAAATCATGTCTACAATTAGTAGATTCCATAAATTTCTGGACCATTTTATGTCGATTATGAGATTTTTACTAGTATCTCTCTGTTTTAGTGTTTGTTGGTTTATAAAAGCGTAAGTTAAAACTACCAGTCAGCAGAATTCCAAATCAGTTATATTAAATCAAAAACACACATCAACATATATTCTTCTTGTTTAATAAGCATTGCTGTTTGTATACCTCAATATTTATTAACAGTGATATTCCTCTTACTTTCACTTTCTGTCTTTTACCGTTTAACTGCCAAGTTTCTCTACAAAACATCAGTTTATTTTCTACACTTGAAACATATTTAAATATGTTATTAACAGAAAGGAACAAAGTTGTTTTTCCTTGGTTTGTCAGTAATATCTGTCATCTTTACATTGCTTTTGTCTAATTTATATGATGTACCAATCTTTCTTAAACTTCATGTTTTGTAATTCACAATTAGATACAATGGTAAAAAGTAATCATGAAAGTGCATGTTATACAATTATTGTCAACTGATTTCAAAAATGGTGATAGTCAGTGAAAGAAATTGCACGTTAGTATTCCTATAAAAATGTGTTGCAGAAGGAGGATCTTTAATGGAAAATGGTTGTCTTCTACAGTAAAGGTAAACAATTTTTACGAAATGTATATTATTTTCCATGTAATGTTTTCTATCTGTGTATTTCTTCCCTGTAACAATTCCAAAATATTTTCAGTATTACTGATGCAGCTCCATTTTACAGGATTGTGAGTTGTTTTTAGATTACTAATAGCATTTATATGTAACCAGCTTACTACAGAGTAATTAAATTGTTATAACAGGTTTTATTATGTAGAGTGTTAAAATATATAACAGATTATATAAGGATTTTACCTGTATGACTTCACTCTGGCGAGATGAAAAGCATTCTCTAACTTTTTATTATGTTTTTCATTTTTTATTTTTAAAAACACAGTGTCATCTTAGAATGACTGTATATAACTTAGAATTAGCTGTATTTTGTCTGCATTTGTATTCAGTATATCATAACATAGCAGTGTGTTCTTATTTCCTATCTGACTTCTATGGATTTCCCTTTATGAGACATTAAACAGTGCTGCACTTGTTATAACTTGATCAAAAAATTAGAAAATTTGAATGAAGTGCAGGTTCATGTTACAGTAAATTTAACATTAGCTTCAGTGTAGTGTACTTATAACAATTAAGACAGAATTTCATTGCTGTATTTTAAAATATGTACTTTTTCTGTATGGTATATCAGAGTACGAGAGTGTTCGGCGGACATGCACATCACAGCTACAAATCAACTTATTCATGGTGGATCACGTCTGCATGATGGAAAGTAGCGGCACGGGTCACATGTGCTTCTGTGAAGAGGATATGTGTAATGCCGCAGTATCCGCCCAAACCCTTACTCCCCCATTCCTCCTCTTCCCAAGCGTTATGATAGCGGCAGCACTAGTATGCATGGTGCACAGATAGATACCTTAGATTAAACGTGTAGACACTAAACATTAATGTGTAGATCCAGACTTATTTGTGTGGTCAACACCTGATAAAATGCCTTCAGTAATTATTAACAGAAAATGCATTTATCAGAAAAATGTTTTGTTTTTTACTGCTTATTATTGGAATTTTTGTGAACATTGCCATTGAAGTTAGAAATTTTAGTAAATGCACGTAAAATGTAAAATTTATTAATTTCTATATTTTTCAGAGCTTCAGAGCATGGAGGAGGAATAGATATAGATTGGCATTTTATCAAGGACTGTTTGTTGACTGGTAGAACCTTGTTTACAAAATCTGTCAGAGACAATTAAAATGAGTTATAGATGTACAATAACTGGAACATTGGGTATCAGCATCAGTATTACAATCAGTGTCAAATTATTGATAAAAGTTTTCAATGGCTGTGCCCTAATTGGCATCATATTTCTAAACTTACAATTAGAAATGTTTTTGGAGTGAGCTTCATAGTTTTATGAAATTTTTGACTTTTCTTGTAAAGATTATTGCTCTCTACATACTGTTGGAATCTGTAGATACAGTGCCTACCGTTATTAGGAAAAACAAGGTTTTACTGTACAAATATGCTGTAGATATAGTTTCAGGCAACGAACAACATTATGAGTTTAGAATTTTACTCGCATGATACATGCTCGCTCTTCATATAGTTAATCAGAGTTAGCTAATAGTTATAGAAAAAAGAATATATAACAAATCACTAATTTTCCTTGCTGGAATTACATATCACATATATTTTAAAACATTTGTCTACATTCTTTCAGAAGTATATTCAGAGCTATAACTGTTGTTATACATATAATGTTAATTAGGGAAAACACTGTTTAATATTATCAGGTTATCTGCAATAATTGAGACTAAGTTACAGAAGTATCTAAACGGATGTTCTCCTGGAAGCTAATAGTGCTGTGTAAACAAATGTGCCGTAAACTTTGCAGACAATAATTTTGTCCCATTATAGGCAATGTGCGAATATGTTAATACAGTTGTTAAAGAACGAATTAAGGGATGGAAATGGGAAACCAAAAGTTTTAACTGTTCTTTTAATTAGTTATGCAGTACTTATTACTTTCTGATTTAACAAAAACTTTGAACTACACACAAACTCACAAGCACACACACACACACACACACACACACACATAGTCATAGTAGACATAGTGAAACAAATTTAGAGTCAGAAGCAGGTTCAGTATAATAATTTGGGTCATAATAAAACTTATTGCAGACATTAATTATATGTTTACCCTAACATTTTTCTAGTGATTTGTTGCAACAATTATATTTTGTTCATATATTACACTTGCAGCTTATTAATTGGTTTTGCATAATAGAAAATTCATATCAATCCTTAAGAGAAAAGGAATGAAATGCTCAATTACTTCAAAATAAAGTGCATGTGTAGGCAATGTATTTTTAGATTATAGGCATTCCCCATCAATATCAGTATTTAATATATTGATATTTCTAGTTTAATATATTGATATGAATATACTGCATTGATATTTGTTACTATTCTGCATAAATAGTAATCAAATATTAAAATGTGGAGTATGAAATAGACATTTAGATCAGTTCCTCAATTGAATAGTTGTGTTGTCTTAAGGGGAAAAATTTAAGTTGAGATTGATTTCATTTCCAAAACTTTGAGGAACTGATACCAAAATGTACTTTAATATTAACATAAATTCTCAGTGAAACTGAATGCCATGTCTTATAACATTCACGCTAAGCCAAATTTTGCGGAACACCTAACATTTTAGATAGCAGCACTTGGCATTTGCTTTCTTTCTTCAACACTTGTTTCACTTTCTTAACGTCTGTCCCTTTCTCCTCCGTTTGTGTATGTTGAATGATGAAGAAAACTAATTACTAACTTTGCTTGGATTTTCTCTTGCATTCATGACTCCAGATTCTTCCACTCATTTTACCAATCTTTTGTTTTCCTTTTATTCCTCCTCTTTGTAAGTGATACAGTGGCACGGCTTCAACTAATAAAAATGTTGAATGCTAAATGAACTCACTCTTGAATGAAACATGAACACGCCTCATTTTTTCAAATACATTCTCAGACTTCCAACAACAACACTTATTGATTGTTATAAACCAGTTAAAGAACTTACCATTTTATAAACCATCATTTGTCACTAAAACTATGCATTCTTGTTACATATGTGTTGGAGAGTTTTAGTATTGCTATAAATTTAAAGAGGATATTTCATGAAAGTAATATAAATGAATAAGAGTGTTGTTGTTTGAAAATTATGCTGGACTGGCCTAAATTTGATGCACATTTAAACTGGCACGCATAAAGCTGAGTATAATTATGACCACAAGAGGCTTAAAATTTTTAGTTGATCCCCTTTTCACCTTGTATATTGCAAGCAGCAATAAAATCATGCAGCAGCTAATTTGGTCATAGTTGTACTTTTTGCAATGCGAATGAGTTTTATCACTAACAGAAATTCACCGCAGAATCCCTTGTCACATATCAGTGTTATTTTTTGTTTGAACTTTCTTTTCCTTTTTCTTCAATGAAAAATCCAAAATGCACTTTGGGCCTTTCCCAAGTTGCCCCCAGCAATTTTTGAAGAACTGAGGGTTAGATAAATTTCAAGAATTCAAGACTCTTCATCATTATTACCATAGTCTATACCAGCATTGGTATTTTGCCTGTTACAGTATGTAATTGATGCTTAATCTTATTAAAAAATTAGTTTCCTGCAATTAAGCTAAAATTAAAACTAGATGAAGTCATCCAAAACTTTTTAAAAAATTAATGTCCACCCTCAATTGACTTTTTCAGTTTTACAAATATTTATTGTTTGCTTATCACAGATTAAGTTAAATTTCACCACTTGATTTCATCCCCATATTAGTAAATTCATCTGAGTAATACAAACATTTCAATAGTGTTTGTAGTGCTTCTGTGTTAATCTACACAGGAAGCTTCATTCTTCTAACGAAAAATTTAGCTTTCTGAACGAAATACCCAAAACCACTGTTTATGTCTTTAATGAAGTCCCCTACTTTTAGTTTCAACTTTACAAAGATCTCTGGTGTAATTTTCACTCAATATAACACATTTTCAAAAGGTAATTGTGATGAAGAGCACTTGAATTTCTTAGCTAGCAGAAGGGGAGCGACTATGGGAAAGAGAGGGGTGCTTCATGTGGCCTGGCGACCATACTACTTTCTACATCGCATTCGTCATCTTACTGTGAATGTGATAAATAAGACACAAAGTGTACATAAGTGATGTGAATATCTAAGAAACAGATACCAGACTCAAAATTCAATGCTGAAAGACTGTATTGAAAGTACTGCTAATGTCCTTTTTCACAATGTTTTTTTTATCTCTTCATAAATCTGTATTATAGCACTTTTCAATTTTTAAATGATTGCACTATGTTTTTATTAATAGATGCAATATTGTTTTACTAATAAACTATTGTCATAAAATATTAATTTACATTGTTATTGTTTATCATCAAAAATCAGTGGTGTTAACAACATAGGTGATATTTCTGTGTAACTATTTATTCTGTGAGCTGTATGTGCTATATGTCAACACTTTCATTTGTTTCTACACAACAAAATCCTTGTAAACATTTTTGTTCCCATGTTAAGATTATGAGAATATAATGTCCTGACAATTTATAGTTATCAGCATAACTCTCATTTTAGTATGCATATTGTTTAGAAAAGCTGTAGTTTTTTACTAGAGCAGATGTGTCACATAATGTTAATTCTTATCTGCAGCTATTTATATTTATGTTAAAAGCAAAATCAGGTTTAAGTTTCACTGTCTACATCTTATTTTTTTCTCTCCTGAGCAGAGTAAAATGGCTTCCAAAGAAACAAATAATCAAAACTACCAATTCTTTCTGTATTGCCAATGAAAATAATTCTGCTTCAAGCTAGTTTCATCTCATCAAAGCCAAGAGGCAGCTATGAATAAGCGGCTATTTCAGTTTAATTGAATTGAATACATCAAAGGTCAGTCCTGTACCACATGAGATGTAGATGGTTTAAAAAATGTTCTTTCTCCCGTTTTTTAAAAGTTGTTTGGTAATTTCTCTCAAACTCATATTCCATCAATAATATGTGAGATACATTTTCATTCATGTATAAACGATATAGAAACCTCTTTCTTGACATCAGACATTACAGTACTTAGTAAGGTGTAAAATTACTGAATTCACACCACAAATTTTATCAATATCTTCCGTATTTACATGTCATTTGTGTTTATTGAAACCCCTGTTCACAGTTTTTAATCACATTAACTCTACTACCACTGTTGTAAACTACAGTTCTTCATTTGTTTGATCATCTTCCCACATACAAGTACATTAAATGCCACATAAAAAACTGTTACACAGCAACTATATTTATGCTATGTTTTATATTTTTTCTTCTAATTCATGACTTTGTCAAGAGGATTGTACGATTTTGTTTTATTTTTCTCTGCTTCAAAAGCTCTTCAATGTCTTACATTATATTATGAATTTCAGTATAATACAGATAATGTTAGCCTTTTTGAAAGAAAATTAATTCAACCAGCCAGAGTATCAGCAACTTATGTTACATTTTTAGTTAAAAAATTGGCTTGCATCTCATCACACATTTCAGCGCCATATTCATTTATTTACTCATTTATTAGTCCTCTCTGTCATATTCAGGGCTACATTAAAAACCTCTGCAAGCCATGAAATTCAAGTTTGAGGATGAAGCACCGATATAGATGTAATATATAATGTCTTGGTACATTAACACGCCTGTTTTATTTTTTAACACTTCTTAAACAAACAAATAAAAAACATTCACACTTCAAATATTCTCAGCAATTTAAATCTGTTTTGAAATTGAGTTGATCAAATACAAATACTGTATTATGTTATATCACATAATTTTATGTTTCATCAACGAAACATTGGTGCTACTTTAGTAACAGTTATTACTCACATATAACCTACAGTTACAGCTTCAATAGAGAGAATCATATATTTGCACCAGTGTTGTAATAATGGCATGGAATGTGGCCATCTTTTGTCTGCATGTATCTTATAAGGTCATCTATTACAACATCAGTTACTGTACCTTGGTTGTTCATGCTATAGCAGTAGAAGTTGCTAGTTTATCTCACTCCAATATTTTCTTGTATCCCCCTCCTAAGGTGACCTGTGTACTACTTCTGGAATATCAAAACATATTTCATCACCTGCATGGAAATGCTACTGAGTTTTATATGTACATTACAGTACAACTGTATTGTCTTCTGACATGTTACAAGTATTAATATATGTATTCCATGCACAAGACACTGTTCAGTATAACATGTTCTTAATGGGTTCTTAAGAACACCTCTATGCCACGAAATGAAAGTTCCATTAGGTAGAGATTTTTCCCATTTAAGATCCCTATACAACAAACAAAAGATTGCTATCTACTGTTGGAATATAATATTTGCATGCCTAATTAAAACATCTGAATATAATTGGATAAATTACAATGAAAGAATTATTTCCCATAACCACTCATTGAGAAATAGACAAAGCTCTCCTAATATAATTAAATATCGTAAGAGAAATAGCCCTATTTTCTGACATCATCAAATGTAGAATTATCGTTACTTTCCAAGTGTCTACATCATTGGATATTGCAAATGACTATGTATGATATAGATGCTGAAATAAGTTGTCACACTATAGAAATAATTACACTATGGACAAATTTACACTATAGGCATAATTACAATACCATCTGTTTCTCTTGTTGCTCACTGATTAAACGCCATAATAATTTTAATCGATACATTGTTCATCATAAATTATCGCTGTTGTGGTAGTTTTCAAATGGAGAACCACAGTGCTTTTATAAACTTGTTGTCTCATTTGAACTGAATGTCTCACAGCAGTACATAATTAAGCTTTTTCTTCTCATTATCTTTCTCCCTCTTCACATCTCTATTAACTTATTTCATAATTTTTTCTTGAAAAATCATGACTTGTACGTAACTTTGCAGCTGGGATCACTGAGATTCTTAGTTCAAATTGAAGAAGTAACTTAACATATTTATACGTATCCATTTCATACCCATGAACAAAATAACCTCTAAGTTCTTGATAAAAGAAGGTAGAGGTAATATGATTGTAAAGATATTAATCAGCTTAATTTTAGTGACCTGAGCTCTCTTTCCCACTTTTAGGATGGGGATTTCGTTTATTATAATATTTATTGCAGTGTTTTGAACATGCTACTCCAATCTTCATGGGAGATTAATAACAATCTTAAATATTTATTTAGTTTCCTCTTAATATTTAATGCACAAACACTTCTATTGAATTCACTCTCAGAACAATAAGGTTTTATAACTATCACAATTTAAATATAGTGAGATTGATATGAATCATTTTCCTAACTTGCAATTCCGACCTCATAAAAGCTTCAGGAAAACGTTGAAATTTTACTTCTCATTTGAAACAATAAGTTGTTGAGCCTATAATGTATCATATTGTCATTGGACAAAGAGGTGTTCCCATCTACTCATTAATATATTATTAGTTGCATGAAATGGAACAGTGATATATTAAAATATTTTAAAATTGAATCTTCACAAAAGCGCTGTCTTAAGTATCAAAACAACGAATTTATTATCATTATTGCTACAGTCATGTTTTCAGTATAAATTAGTGACAGTATGATACATATATGAACACTGTAAACCTACATCAGCTAGAAGCAAACACACACATCTAAGAAATTAATGACACTTTTCAGAGGTATTTGCCAGTCTAGTATTAAGTAATGTCACATTCCACAAGAAACATTTATAAATCCCTGTATGATAATTTTATATACGCAGGGATATGAAATCAAGAGTTTTGTAATTGCTATAATTTAATGTATGCTTCTACTCAATTAACTTAAACGTAAATTCATAGTATCATGCAATCCTTAAACTGTAGTTTTTCAAATGTGAAGAAATACACTTTTTAAGTCATTTCATATACATTTTTCATTCAATGAATATTTGTTTTCTACAAAGTTGTAAGAGCCAAATCATTAATGTATAACTAATAAGAGATTTCTAAGGTCTTAGCAATACATAATGAAGTGAACGGAATTAATTTTTACATTAGAACTTTTCATATTAACAAATTATATGCTAATTGTGCAGCTGTTGGTTCAAATAATTGTTGATGCAAGTTAAAAATCATAGTAATAACAAACGTTTTGATATGCTCCTATACCTATGGCCATTATACACGAATGTTTGTTGTCATACCTCATAAAAAATTAAAGGAAAGATACAGAATGGTTTTCAAAGAAGCAATAAACTAAGTAGACCAGTTTTACTCTGTTAGAGAAGCTATATGTGGTACAGCACATTAGTTTATTTTTCTACATTCATTGCAGTTTCATATTTATATGAAAGTAAATCTCGGTCAGTAGTATTACGATAATTAATAACAAATACGAAACTTAAAGCTTCCTGTTTTCTTCCATTCTGGAGTAACCACAGGCATACCCAGTTTATTATTTCAAATATATAGTGTTCAATAATTTTATTCTAACGTTTAACGAAATTCTAATATAAATTATATTTCACAAGAACAATTAAGAACTGACATGAAAATGTTTAAAAGTTGTTTCACTTGGTTGCACTAATGGAACACAGTAAAATCTATGTTTAAAAGAGTGTGTCATATAATTTATTATAATAAGTCTTAAATTGTTTATACTAAGGAATAACAAACGAAATTGAAAATTGCCCAAATATTTAATATTAAAAATATGAATAAAACCCTTAATTTTGAAGAGTAGGACACAATCTGGTATCGACTCCTCTAAAAAATCTGTAATAGCCAGAGGAATTTGTACATGTGATAGAGTTCCATAGGTTTTTTGCTTTATTTTTTATGCCTTTAATATAAAATGTCATTAGTTAATATTATGATAATGATATGTTTAGAGACTGTGGAATAAACTGTGTCAGCCTCTTAAAACTAACATCTGTAAATATAATAACTGAAACAGACACAAAGTATACACAAATCAAACAAATATTTATAAACTGAATAATTATTTGTATCTTGTATTAAATAAAATATTTTGGCTCATGACTTTAACATATAGTTAATTTTTACCTTACTTGAAGATACATCATGAAGCATTCCCTATATATGGTTCTCTCTGTGTCTCTTCATGTCCCTCTCTCTCTCTCTCTCTCTCTCTCTCTCTCTCTCTCTCTCTCTCTCTCTCTCTCTCTCTGTCTCTCTCTTTCTGTCTGACTGTCTGTGTGCATCTGTGTGTGTGTGTGTGTGTGTGTGTGTGTGTGTGTTCTGTACAAAAGGGGAGAGAGATATTCATAAGAAATTGTCCTAGCACAAATGCATTGGACATCATTAAATAGACTAATATTGATACCATTCAATACAGTTAACATAATAACATGTCTACAATGTGTATTAATGGCTACATTTGAAAAATTCTATTTAAATTTTTAATGTACTGAATGAAGAAGGATGTTTCAAAACCTAAAAATAACTTCATTATGTAATAATAATACTTGTTTTCAGTAGAAGCTGTACTTGCCTAATTCAACACCCATTGCACTATGAATAAAATATGATGAATCAGCCAGGTCTCTATGTCTAAACAGTCTATGCTACACACTCATGAAGCACTACACTTAGAAAAACACTAATACATTCTTGCTCACATATTTATGTCTCTATATACCTTAAATTACTGCAATATTTCCAACAGATGACGTTGTACTAAAATTCATAATTTTCTGACTAGTAAATTGTACCATTTACCTGGTAAATGGATAATATTACAAAGATTATATAAACTAAAAATGCTTTTCTTACAAAACAGTGGCAAAATTCAGCTTTCTAATTAAAAGACCTTATTGTGAGAGAAATCTGCTACATCGAGAAAAAAATAACATTTTATGCATATAACACAGATATTAGTAAAAAGAAATATTATTCTTGTTAGACGATATCAGTACATTATAATTCATTACAATTACTCTTCAACTTCACTGAAATAACTTAATACGTAAAAAATATCTCAATTACACACAATTTAAAATTGCTTATCTAATTGATAAGGATCTTCCTTGTGCGCACTTAAATGTATTATTTTAATTTCCTCAAATGTATATGAAGGAAAATATAAATGTGTGTTTCAGTTAAACAGTTCTCTCATATCCTACACTGTATTAACATGATTATGAAATCCTAAAAGTCTTTAGCAGAACTGATTCTCTTGTGTGTCTTGGATTACTTTATGAGTAACAACAGGGTAAAATTTATGTTTCCATCTTTGTTAGAGGCATAATTTTTTTATAACTTCAAAGTAATATTCAGTTCATGATATTGTATAATTTTACTTTGTTTATCACATAATATATGTCTATAGAAAACAATGCATTCTTGCTTCAGCTTAAATATCATCAAGTCAAAAGACTATATATCCAGCTTAAGGCCTATGAAATAACATTCAGTACTTACTCACTCTTAATTTCAGTGCACTATTGTACGGTTTGTTTCAAAGTGGCATGACTGCATTTTAGTGATGAAAAGGTTTAACCAGTGTTAATCAAAAACACTTGAAAATCTAGAACAATAATATTACCAACTTGGTAACATTTAGACAAATATTATTTTGAACTTCATCATCAAATACATTTCCCAGTATACATTTCCTCTGATTTTGATTGAGAAGCCTCTCTTCCAAAACAAATTTCTGAACTGAATTACAAGAAGTCTTGTGCATATGGAATACCATTGTTTCGTCTATGGGAACACCTTAAACTTGACATTAGCGATAAAGTAAGGGTAATATTCATATGTATATGATTAATGTTTATTTATGGAAATGTATTAGATGTAAGAGTTCTATACTGCCTCAGAAGCCATAATGTGGTCATGTCATAGCTACGAAACACGCTTGTTGTAATATATGGCATGATACTTTTCTTCAATGCACACATCACATTGCCACAATTTTATGCCATTGTCAACACCAAACATATTTCACATATATACAGTTGATTTCATCTGCAAATTTGCCAGTTTAGAATGTATGAAAAGTACATTATCATTATTTCAGATGACAGTGTATTACCTTACAATGTTACAAATAATAAATCATATCAATGAATATAGAAATTTTTTGCAGAGTGTTGAATATCATGTATTTCAGAAATATTATGTCATTTGTTATTTTGGTAGTATGCTATATTAACCCAATATTTGTAATTGTCTGATCTAAACAGTAATGTTGAAACACTGACATGACATTCCAAACACAATATGTGTATCAGACATTTTGATGAGACAGTTTATGAAACTGTGATGAGTATTTGTTTGATAACTGAAATTTTGAAATGAATTTAAACGTTAATACAAGGCTGTGATCTCTGAAAATAACTAACTTTATTGCAAAAAATCAATTATCTTTAAAATATAGTGCCATGGAACTGTTTTAAAAATGTGAGCCATCACCTAATAAAAAATTGTAATACTATGCAACATGTGTTTCATTTCTGAAATCTGACCTGTTTTAATCTGTTTTTCCCTATGCCATTGTAGTAGATTTGAAATATGTGAAACTGGATAAAATTACACATTGTTGTAGTACACGTTATTCATCAATACACACAGTCACAAAGGTGAAAGATGAGGATATTTTCGAACTGAATAATTCTTACAGTTACTACATACGTTCACAGTCAAATTCTGCTAATATACTGTTAGAGTAATGTGGAATACATTATGATTTAGATATACACAAGCTCCTTGAAATATTTCAGCACGATCATGGCGAAAGGTTTCAAAATATCTGCTATATGGTAGTTATCATTTGGAAGTAAGATTTGATTCATTTTACATGTACCAATTTGTACCAAGTACCAGACACAATTGCACTAAATTTTGTATGAGAAAACTGTTACACTAGAAAGGATTACTTTTTACATATGGATGATCAAAGCACAGACAATAATTATGTATACTTTGTTGTAAGGACACATTTTGGCCAATTCAAGCTCTTGTCTAACAAAATATATGGAGAGGACTGCAGTAATCACCAGCATTGCTGAAATTGCAGCAGTTGATTCCAGCATGTTACACCATTCCTATATTTTAGATTTAAAACTGACCTAATTGGTCATTACAATAAACAGTACATTATCTAGACTGTGCTTGCTTCATAAAATAATTGTCAACTTCATTGCTTTCTCCTGGAGAGACACAGTCACTTTTCTATTTATATTTTGCACATACTGCTGTGACCTCAACACTGATCTGATTATGCCTGAATTAGACACAGATTTAAAAGTAAATGTGAGAATTGGAAGCAACTGCAACTGTGTATTTTCCTTTGATGACACCTTCTACAGTAGTAGCTACACTCTGCTGTGAAAGCTGTTACTTCTACTTAACTACTAAAACAGGTATATATTTTTGTATTCTATCACGAGTGTTTTCAAAAAGCATGAATTGTTGGAAAATGAATGTAAAACAGGCAAATCTCACTTATGCACTGACAAAGGCTATGACTTATTTATAAGAAATACTGTCAAATATGCCACTAACTGCAGTTTATTCAACTGAAGACAAGAGAATATGAATACATCTGTCCTACATTAGTAGCATATCTTTCTGTTGTTATCTTGAGAAGTAAATAGTTGCTATATCTAATGATTTGCGCATTCTCATAATTCAGTGGAATTTATAACAAACATATTTTTGTAAATGTAATTACTTTTTCTTCAAAAGCGAAAGTGCTGAAGATTTTGTCATTTTTCGCTCAGATGTAGTAACAATAGGGAAACTGATTTTTTCTGTGTTAGAAAACAATTTTACTGCCTTTGATGTTTTACTATCTAGTATGTGTGGTTTTTCTTTCAGCACCACATGCGATGGCGTATTTGTTAAGTGTTACATTCAATTCAGATTTCCTGCAATGCATCTTTACTCACTTGGCTGGAAGTTTAGCAAACAAAACTTGACATTGTTGAGTAGATATTTGGGGCTTTTCTGCAAAATGGCAGTCTTCTACTGTTTCTTAAAAGTTATTTATTCTTAGAAGAAAACAACCTTTTACATAAAACCCCTTTAGATTAGAAGAGTACAGTATCATAAATAAACTGCTGTAATTCATAGGTAGATATACAAATGTATGGTGGTAAATATGCTCGCTCTTGTAAAAACTGTATTATAAAATCAAAATTAACGATACTAATCAGTGTCACATTCAGATAGTGCATTGCTATTGCAGTGGGTTACAAAAGCGTGACAGTGTTGCCACTGTTTTAGTAGGTTCTTGTTATTTCATGTGTGATTTGTTGTGTAACTACAGTATACATTAGAGACAGAAAATTACCACTTCCACTTTGGACTAAGGACTATGACAGCACAGGTAGAATCTTTGTCATGATGTGACAGGCGCCATTTTAAATTCAGCTCATTCAGAAATAGTGAACTTCAAACTTGCATTATGCCATTATGATGTCTTTAAGAGTTATCAGGAAAACGCTTACCTTTCAAATGAATAGTAGTTTGTAACAAATCAGCAATGTAAATGCTATAGTTTAGGTATAAGTATTCCTAAACTGCTTTTGCACGTAGGTGATCATAACGTAATGGATATCATCTTGGATTCATAATGTTTAACATGTTCGGATCCTGTCATGTCATAGTTTGTTTTTTTTTAATTTAAAAAAATAATTTATTTATCTTTACATTTTAATTGACCTTCTCTAAATTCATCAAAAGTTAGTTCTATGTTTCTGTCTTTTATTTACATTTACAACTGATTAGAAAACAAAGGACAAAACAGTTATTTGGATAGTAATTTTCCAAATATGTGACGATTTCCAGGTGTGTGTTTAGGGGAATACTGTCATAATAATGAACCACTGTAAATGTAATAATCTTTTTGGCTGGGTAACTTCACTTTACATAGTACACTGACAGAGATAAATACTTCTGTATTTGAGTCTTGACAGTAGACATTATTCATTGGTGGTATCGTCAGATCTAATAAACAAAATGTTGCTACCTAATTCAAATTTGTCTGAGTAATGTGGCAATACAAATATTTTATAAATAGCTTCTAATCCATCTGCAGAAATGTGGCCCTAAATGAACTGATGACACAGTGTGCATTAAAATGTTTTATTGTGTGTACAAGGTAGGTACAATCCAAACAATGTATTGGTATCAGCAATTATAAGATAAATAACTGTTGCAGCTACTGGACCTTTAAGATACAGATAAATACAGATGTTGTAAAGATGTGTCCCAAATTTTTATTTACAACCATTTGTTGACATGTCTGTTGGCATCTGTCTCGAGATTTTCTGTCAAAGTTTGATATTTGTCTCACATTTCGCCCAGAATGAGCTGCTGACATTGCCTAAGTTTCGCCCTACAACAGCAATGAAAATATGAAACTTTAACAGTGCTAGCCAGTCTGAGTCTGAATTGGTGGTAGCGAAATGTCAGTTGCAATATAAAACAAACGTGTGCTGAAAACTCTGAAACAGAAGCCATCAGGTTCAGTGTACAACATTTTAGCTGGGTACCTGATTTAAAGAACGTCATTATTGATTATTTATTTAAAAAAATAAGTAGTTAAATATTCACTGAAAGCTCTGTACTGTTAGTAAAATAGTTATTTTTCAGTCAGACAGTAAAGAAAATAAAACAGTATATAAAGAATCTCCAAGCTATTTTGCAAGTAATCAACATACTGAAGTACACACTAACCGAGTGAAAAATGGCATGATTTGCTGCTTTGTTTACTCACTTAATCTGTCACTTTGCATTGTATAGCCTACTCAAAGATCTTGAAGACACAGATAATATACTTCTAACTGCCGAATTACAGGCACTTCCAGTTGTTATATTTCCGCCGCTAACGTCATATTGTAAATACCACTGAATAAAGACTTGGATGCTCTGATACCTGTCGAAAAGGTTTAATAAATTCTGTTAATTATTAAGTCAAGTTCATAATCTCTCAGACAGACAGACTGGTGTATATATCCAATATATTATGGTTTCAGTACGATTTACTGAATTTTACAAATAGTTATTTACTATGCATTCAGGAACTAGAAGATTTAAGACATGATATTTCGCAACTAAAAAGTTAAAATACTGAGTTACAGAAGCTGCGTCGTTTTCCTACCAATTGAACAACTAAATCTCAAATTAGAGTTGTGGAATGTTTGGAGACACAGAAA
This sequence comes from Locusta migratoria, assembly GCA_026315105.1. Classification (NCBI taxonomy): domain Eukaryota; kingdom Metazoa; phylum Arthropoda; class Insecta; order Orthoptera; family Acrididae; genus Locusta; species Locusta migratoria. Next base: position 365,660,701 of record CM048755.1, read on the forward strand.
GGATGTGGCAAACAGGTACTAAACTTTGTAAATGATGCTATGTTCGCTTATAACAACACATACAGTGTAATTTTGATTGCACCATCTCTTATAAAAATACATGCAATGTGACGTTGATTGGACCAAGAATGACGAACTCCATGAACAGTGTGTAAGTAGAAAACAAACTAAGTAATTTAAGAAAATTGCGACATAAATCGATGTCCAGTGAGTGAAGGTACTGAACTTTTTTAGTCAAGTGAGAAAAAGTTCCCCATAAACAAGGCAATTATAATGGCAAATGCACTCCTAAATCCACATTGAATCACATCAAATGTATGCCATGGAAGAAGGTTGGCAGCAAGTGTAAATCACAAAACCCGAGTTACCAGCATGGTGAAGCTAGCAGGAAGAAGAATAAACATCGTAGTAGATGTAGACTTCGTTTGCAAAATGTTCCTCGACAATGATTTAATCATAAGCAGGCAGAATAATGTGGTGTTTTATGAATGTAGTACTTGTGTTGCAGGTCTATGATCCTAGAATGAAATAAATCAAAAAATAGTGTTATTGCTATCATTCTGCATTAGCTGCAACTCGTGTGCTACCAAAGTGCTCAGAAAGACATGTGCAGGAATTACATTCCTATATTCAAGATACAAAAATCGTTTGATTTTGGATATAGCTACTATATATGTGAACTATGAGGGCAAGCAATTTTTGTGCAATACCTTAACCTCACAGTAAATGTGCGATTTTCCATACCGTTAGTAGTCCACATCGAGATAAATAATAGATTTGTAAGTAAATACCAACAAAAGTATTTAAGAATATGTATTTTATTATATTCAAATACACAAATACATACGTTCCATAAAACAATACAGACTATGTAATTTCACAGAAATTCTAAGTTACTTGACGTGTTTCACTTGTTTCAGTCTTGCAAACAAATCGTGTTAATAACATAGTAAACATGATGAAATACACTCTTTGGTTATTATAGTCCTTCACTTCATACATTATTAGTCACACTCCTCCATTTTTAAACAATCTGAGCAAACAACCCATGCATGTTCAAAAGAGAGATATTTCCCACATTTGCATCAAGAGAGTGATGCCACTAGCACAGGAAATTATAGGTGATTTTCAATTTGGATTTCGAAGAGATAGGTCAACTATACTCCCATATATAGGCGAAGCTGAAAATGTGTACCCACCCGGGACTCGAATCCAGGTCTCCTGCTTTCTAGGTAGTTACGCTGACCACTACACCACTGGAGACACAGTGATCACAGTACCTGCAAGGACTACCTAACCACACCTCCCGTCAGATAAAAACTTCCAGCTTTACCCTGCCCACAGTACTGAAACTCGTAGTCATGAAACTAATTCCCTTAAGAGTATGGGCCTCAAACTTGCCCACCCCTCCCCACTAACGAAAGGATCACTGCCCATCACCGGCATATTATATATATATATATATTCCGAAACAACAGATGTCGCTTCTGATCCTACAGTTGTTGTTCTTTCATATTCACAGAATATATGACATCAACTGCAAATGGGCATAGCTGAAAATGTGTACCCAGCTGGGACTCGAACCCAGGTCTCCTGCTTTCTAGGCAGTTGCGCTGACGACTACACCATTGGAGACACAAGTGATCACCGCACCTACAAGGACTACCTAAGCACGCCTCCTGTCAGATACAAACTTCCAGCTTTACCCTGCCCACAGCACTCAAACTCGTAGCTATGAAACTAATTCCCTTAAGACTAAGGGCCTCAAACTTGCCCACCCCTCCCCAGGTTGGGTAATTACTGTGTCTCCAGTGGCGTAGTGGTCAGCGCAACTCCCTAGAAAGCAGGAGACTCGGGTTCGAGTCCAAGCTGGGTACATATTTTCAGTTTTGCCCATTTGCAGTTGATATATATTCTGTGAATATGAAAGAATAACAACTGCAAGATCAGAAGCGACGTCTGTTCTTTCGGAACAGACGCCACATGTATATATCAACTATACTCCGTTCACCGAAATGAGACACTGAATGTAAAGACGCTGTGGCGTGTCACCAGGGGTGGACAAAACATAGGCGTTCGCCCAATTTCACCACAGGAGTTTCAGTTGTAAGGTCGTTATGTGTTTTGTTATGTAGTACTGGTATTAGAAGCTAAACATATTTAAAATTCATTTCTTTTAATAATTTATAAAATGTAATCTTCTGAAAATTATCCAAATCAACATATACCCTTATAAGAGCAAGCACTTGGTCAATTATTGGCATTTCTTCAGGAAAAACCAACGTTCACGTATTTTAATTAGTATTGCATTTCAGAAAAGTCATCAACACTTTCTGAAAGCTACTGTCGTATATTTTTTTCTGGAGATTTCAAAGAGTTTGTGACTTTGTACTGACTGTTTTCATAACAATATCCGCCATTGACTGTTCTCGGCACAAAAGCTGCTAAGAAACATATGTTTCTGTGTGGAACGTAATGAGTACTTAAAAAAAGGGAAAAAATCAAATGTTTGTAAACCTAAGGGAGCAAACTACTGTGGTCATGAGTCCCTAGACTTACAGACTACATAAACTAGTTTTAAACAATCTTAAAGACAATGCACACACACACACCCTCATGCCCGAGGGAGGAATCGAACATCCGGTGGGAGCCACTGCACAGTCTTTGACACGGAGCCTAGACCGCACTAACATTCCTGTGTGGCTGATGATTTCTTCTTTGATCGTTTTTTGGGTGGACGCAAAATGAAGGAAGATATAATCATCTTACCCTTAAGCACTAAGGCGCCTTGCTGTGGTGCGCGCGGCCATTCACCATCGGAGGTTCAAGTCCTCCCTCAGGCATGTGTGTTTGTGTGTGAGTGAGTGTGTGTGTGTGTGTGTGTGTGTGTGTGTGTGTGTGTGTGTGTATGTGATGTTCTTAGGGTACATTGGTTTAAGTAGTTTGTAAGTTTAGGGACTGCAAATAACTTTACAAACATTTGAACAGCTACCCTTAAGTGATACTAAACACTAATACTTACTCTACTATTCAGCAACTGGTCATATAAGATTTAATTTACAGTCAGCTTCTAATATCACCACTATACATCTACATACATACTCCGCAATCCACCGTAAGGTGCGTGGCGGAGGGTACACTGTACCACTACTAGGCATTTCCTTTCCTATTTCACTCCCAAATAGAACGAAGAAAAAAAGAATGTCTATATGCCTCCGTATGAGCCCTAATTTCTCTTATCTTGTCTTTGTGATCATTACGCGAAATGTAAGTAGGCGGCAGGAAGATCGTGCTCGACACACAGACGTTACACCTGAAACAGATGCGGAGACACTGAGCGAGCACCCCCGTTTTGTCCACCCTTGGCCATGCAACTTGGAGTGTTTACAATCAGTCTCTCGTTTCAGTGAATGGCGTATAGTGACCACCTATTTACAATTCGACACATAACTGAGATGGCCCAGGAATATAACGTTGACATCCACATCGTATTTGTTGACTTCAGAAAAGCTTACAACAACATACACAGGAGCACAATAACAAAAGATCTCAAAGAGTTTCAATTTGCTGAATAGTTAATACGCCTAGTGCAGATGTGCCTGGAGGACGCCTATTGCAAAGTAAAGACCAACACAGGAGTATCTAAGGAGTCTGAAGTCAGAACAGGCCTTAGACAAGGAGGAGCACTATCCCCAATACTTTTCAATTTGGCTTTAGAAAAGACAGATAGGGAACACAAATAAGTTAAAAGACGGTTGGAATAAGGATGGGGGTAATAAAATACATCGTCTTGCCTATGCAGACGATATTATCCTAATAAGTGGCAATAAAGAAGAATCGCAATGCATGACAAGCTCCTACAGAAAGATTAGAGATCATTGAGAAGAAAACGGAGTATGTGGTTGTGAGCAAGGCGCGTAATTATGGCAACCCACTAACAGTTGATGATCTCACTTTTAAAACAGTAGACACCTTCAAATATTTGGGAATCACCATCAGTGAACAGAATAAAATGGAAATTGAAATTCAAGCGAGGCTAGCAGCAGCGAATAAAGCTTATTTTAGCCTACGACATGTGTTACGCAGTAGAGCAGTTTCGAGAAGCTTCAAACTTAGACTATAACAGAATGTAATGCTACCAGTAGCTCTAAATGGGTCAGAAAGCTTTACATTTAGAAATGCAGATGAACAAAAACTATTAATTTTTGAAAGGAAAATATTACGTAAACTTTTTGGACCCAAGGGAGACCCAGATACAGGGGAGTGAATGATATTGAAAAACCAGGAACTAAAAGAGCTATATCAACAGTCTGATATTAGTCAAAGGATGAAGAGAAGAAGACTGATGTGGGCTGCACATCTAATTAGGATGGAGGAAGAGCGACTACCTAAACTAGCGTTTTCTGAAACCGTGGAGGGAAAACGGAAGAGAGGAAGGCCATGTACTGGATAGACGGATGACATCGACAATGGCGCTGTGATCATGGGCCTAAGAAAAGGAGAATGGACTGCAAAAGCACGGAACAGAGAGGACTAGAAGAGGAATGTAGAGAACACATATTTGTCTCCAAGGACCAAGCGACAGTTAAGAAAGACTTCTAGAATCTAACCTTGGGGAAGATTAGTTTGGATTTAGGAGAATATAGGAACAGTGGAGGCAATACTCAAATTACGACTTATCTTAGAAGATAGGCTAAGGAAAGGCAAACCTACGTTTTTAGCATTTGTAGATTTGGAGAAAGCTTTTGAGAATGTCGACTGGAATAAACTCTTTCAAATTCTAAAGGTAACAGGAGTAAAATATAGAGAGCGAAGAGTTATACTCAACTTATACAAAAAACAGACAGCGGTTATTAGAGTCGAAGAGCATGAAAGGGACGCAGAGGTTGGGAAGGGAGTAAGACGGGGTTGTAGCCTTTCAACAATGTTGTTCAATCTGTACATTGAGCAAGCAGTGAAAGAATGCAAGGAGAAATCTGGAGAGGGAATTAATGTCCAGGGATGAAGAAATAATAACTTTGCGGTTTGCCAATGACATAGTAATTCTGTCAGAGACCGCAAAGGATCTGGAAGAGCAATTGAATGGAACGGACAGTGTCTTGAAAGGAAGATATAAGATGAACATCAACAAGAGTAAACAAGGATAATGAATTTTATCGTGAGAAAGTCAGGCGATGCTGAAGGAATTAGATTAAGTAATGAGACAATACAAGTAGTAGATGAGTTTTGTTATTTGGGTAGCAAGATAACTTATGATGGCCGAAGTAAAGAAGATATAAAATGCAAAATGGCTATGGGAAGAAAAGCGTTTCTGAAGAAGCGAAATTGGTTGACTTGCAATATCAATTTAAATGTTAGGAAGTCCTTTCTGAAAGCATTTGTCTGGAGTGTAGCATTGTATGGGAGTGATACATGGACGATAAGGAGTTCAGACAAAAAGATGATAGAAGCTTTTGAAATGTGGTGCTACAGACGAATGATGATAGTTACATGGATAGATCACGTAACTAATGAAGAGGCGCTTAACTGAATTGGGGAGAAAAGGAGTTTCTGGCATATACTGACTAAGAGAAGGGATAGATTGGTGGGACACATTCTGAGACATCAAGGAATCGTCAACTTAGCAGTAGAGGGTAGTGTGTGGGGTAAAAATCATAGAGGGAGACCGAGGGACGAATACAGTAAGCAGATTCAAAAGAATGTAGGTTGCCAAAGTTATTCTGAGACGAAGGGACTTGCACAGGACAGGGTAGCGTGAAGAGCTGCGTTAAGCCAGTCTGCGGACTTAAGACTACAACAACAACAATGGTTAATTATGTAAGTTTTCCTAATCTGATTTACTGCCACCCAGCGGGATGGCCAGTGATTTGCTCTTTAAATACACAAGGCTGTAACTTTTCACCCAGTTCCTGATGATTTGTCTGTTCCTACCAGTTAAGTGAAACCGACGAAGAAAGTTTCTCTGAACAGAGCTAGTCAAACTACAGGCACACGTAATCTCTCTCTTGGCTCGCACCGATGTGTGAATTACGAGTCGGCGATATCAGCATTACTGCAGCGTATGAAACTCACCGGTTTCGCTTTCAGTGTGCAAGCTCTAACGTTGCGCTTTTCTGGTAAAACATTCGTACACGTTAGTTGAAATGGTAGAGCGGGGAAGATGTTTCGACAGCAGTTAAACACTAAACTTTATATTACGAATTCTAAACTTTTTAAAATTTCGACTGTTTCAGGTCACTGAAACAAATACAATAGCAAAATGGAAAATTTGTGCTGGACCAAGATTCGAAACCGGATTTTCCGCTTCGGACCAGCGGTCGCCTTAACACTTTTTTTTGTTTTTCCATGGGGTGTTCTGTTCACTGTGGTCGCTGATTTTGCTTGTTCGTTGTTGTTGTTCGATATGTCTTTGGCTCCGCTTCTTTATTACAGAGAGCGTTCAGCCCTCTGACCGGGAGCGCTGAGCCACGGCGCCCGGCATGCAGTAGGCTTTCGAGGCGCGCTTCCCTTCCAACCCAAATTCTCAACTTATAGCACAATACGATTGTAGTGCCCCCCTGCCCATCGACTGTATATATGCTCCCAATAGGCAATTGACAGTTTCATTGTGGACGCAGTAATACGCTCGATCCCTTGCGGGAATCCAGTATAGGCTGCGAGTAAGAGGAGGGGGCATTACCGTCGGAGTGAGCCATATGGGATGGAAGTGAAGCGTGCCTCGATAGCCTCATTGCTGGCCCCAAGCGGGGTCCAATCCCCGTCCCGCACAAATTTTCTGGTTTGCTGTTGGATTTATTTCAATGACCTGAAACGGTACAAATGTTTAAATATTTCGAATTCGTAAAATTCCGGCCATTAATGCCACCAACTGGTGTCTGTTGTTTCGAACATGTTCAAAATAACAGGCACCATATCAATAAAACTTCTTATTGTTGAGACCATGTTGTCATCCATTTAAGTTGGTGTACATAAGTGTGATTTTCAAAATGAAAGCGATATGAGCGTAACACCAGAATTGAAAGAGTCTTGACGGAAGCTACTACTTCGGAATAATCGTGTTTCCTACGTTCTGTCTACTCTGCGTGTAAGCTTTTAGACAGAGGGGCGAGCGGGAAGGCGAGTAAGCAAGCCCAGTCCCACACCTTGGCCAGAACTGCCAGCAATAACGTATCGCAAAATGAACGAAAAAAAGTTTATCGCCTACTACTTTCCCGTTTATGCAATAAAACTACGGCATTAGAAAAGACATTACAACTTATTACTTCTACACTACTAACTGAATTCTGGAGACCTTCTGCTGAGAGTATGCACATTTAAAAATGAATGGACTTTCGAAATTACCTTCTACGTCGCCGCGCGGGAGTAGCCGAGCGGTCTGGAGCGCCACGTTGGGATCGCGCGGTCTCCCGCGTCGGAGGTTCGAATTCTCCCTTGGGCATGGATGTGTGTGTTGTCCTTAGGTTAGTTTAACTTAATTTAAGTAGTTTGTAAGCTAGGGACTAATAACCCTGCAGTTAAGTCTCATAGATTTACAAACATTTAAACATTTGATTTTTTTTTACCTTCTAAGTTCTGTGGGAATAACGGACAACGAAAGTATAATTCGCGCACATTGCTTTAAATATTCAAGGAGTGTATGAAATTAACTGCGAATGGGTAACGTTTAAAAGACGTACCCCAGTTGGGACTCGAACCCGGGTCTCCTGCTTTCTAGGCAGCTGCGCTGACCTCTACACCACTGGGGACACAGCGCTCCCCCCCCCCCCTCCTGCACGGAATTATTTAAGCACGAATCCCGTCAGATAGAAAGTCTCAACTTTATCCCTGCCCACCAGAACTTAAACTCGTAGTTATTTTATACTAATTCCCATAAAAGTAAGGGCCTTAGAGTACCTCCGCACTGAGGAAAGGATCATTGCACGTCATCGGTATTTATATAAGTTAAATATACCTGGTGATCAAAAAGTCAGGATAAATTTGAAAACTTAATGAATCACGGAATAATGTAGATAGAGAGGTAAAAATTGACACACATTCTTGGAATGACATAGGTTTTTATTAGAACCACATATACCATTATCGGGCCCTTTTTCTTCGAGAAACTGCGTGATTCTGGTTCTGTAACTGCTACCGTGACGGGTGAGAGGTACGCCGATATGTTACAGAATCGCATCATCCCCAGCCTCGCTGATAAACACCTGCTGGAACGTACGATTTTTATGCAGGATGGCGCTCCACCCCATATTGCTAGACGTGTGAAAGATCTCTTGCGGGTGTCGTTTGGTGATGATCGTATGCTCAGCCACCACTTTCGTCATGCTTGACCTTCCAGGTCCCCAGACCTCAGTCCGTGCGATTATTGGCTTTGGGGTTACCTGAAGTCGCAAGTGTATCGTGATCGACCGACATCTCTAGGGATACTGAAAGGCAACATCCGACGCCAATGCCTCACCATAACTCTGGACATGGTTTACAGTGCTGTTCACAACATTATTCCTCGACTACAGCTATTGTTGAGGAATGATAGTGAACATATTGAGCTTTACCTGTAAAGAACATCATCTTTGCTTTGTCTTAATTTGTTATGCTAATTATTGCTTTTCTGATCAGATGAAGCGCCATCTGTCGGACATTTTTTGAACTTTTTTTGTTGTTGTTGTAATTAAACCCCATATCATTCCAAGCATGTGTGTCAATTTTTACCACTCTGTCTACATTATTCCGTGATTTATTAAGTTTTCAAATTTATACTGACTTTTTGATCACTCGGTATGTGGCGTCTGTTCTTTCGGACATGTCCGAAACTACAGACCACATGTACAGTATATAACGTATTGCTTTAGATGTTGGTCGTATACAAAAGTGGCATAGTAGGCTTATCAGAAGGCGCTGTAGGCGAGCAACTGTATCATCACTAATTTTAATAATCTATTGGACATAAAAACAATCAGAACACTGTCACCCAAAACAATAACAATTCAGAAGGCAATGGCTGCCTCACACAATGCAATCAGGTAGTAATGTTGGATACAGCCAAAAAAACAGAAACTAATCACGGCCCGTCGAGTCCTCCAGACTACGAGTTCAGCACTAGAGACAGCTTTGCAATCCGAAAGCTAACAAACTCGTGACACCAGTGGGAGATATGGAGCCCAGGCGAGCATTACTCATACAACGACTGCTGCACCATATATTCTACTTCACACTGAATGACAAAAGTGAGACGACAACTGACAACTGCGACTTGTCAGCTCACAACTACTTAAAAAGACCGATCAGGGGTGGAATAACGTATTCTCAGACAGTATTAAGGTGGGATTCCTATGCATGCGGCTGCCACATAGCTGGCGATCCCTGTAGAGCGGCAGCCGCACTGTGTTTTGCTGGTCTGCTGCGTCTCATGTAAGAAGACGTTGAAGGAATTCTGTTTCAGTTACGCGAGGAAAATGCTGAAACACATCCGATTTACCTCAAAAGAACTGAGGAAGGCATGTGCACCTTCAGGCTCATCGTATTACAACTACAAACAATTTTTTTCTCTACCATCCTTCTTGCTGTGGCTGACTCCAACTACAAATTAATTTTCATTGATGTCGGGTCATATGGGAAAGAAGATGACAGTGGAATTTTTGATAAAAATAATATCGGGAAACTGTTTTCAAGTGGTAAGGCGTTTCCTCCGCCTACTAAGCTGCCGGATTCGGACATAGTAGTGTCACATGGTGGTTTTTCCGTAACAAAATTCCGAAAGTTTTTTTCTCAACGGTTCTGTATGTTTTTGGGGGCACTGAATTCGAATTTCTCTTTAATCCACTCAAAACATCACTTTTCAGTGCAACACATCGAAATATAGTGTCGGCGAGAGATAGGCAGGTGGGAGGGGGCGTTAAACTATAGGACGCGGAAAGCATTGCTCGTAATTTTCTTTTTGGTGCTTCCCCCCACTACAAGAAAATGGGATATTGTAGACGTCCCCTGTAGGAAATTTAATGTACTTTCACGTGGTGTAGGGATTTTGTTGATAATATGTATATTTCTCGAGTTGTAGGGCGCGCAAGTGTGCTTTTTCGACGTTTTCGCAGTAGAGCCAAAAATTGCTCTTTTTCATTGAGGTCTAGCGCCTATACTGCTCATCAGAAAATCAAACATGAGTAGTGCATTTTGTAGTAAATTTTGTCTACTTTAATTTTGCTCAGAATGAACATCTTAGACAAACGCATAGTTTTCGAGATATAAGCAAAAAACGGAAAAAAGTTTTTTTGAGTTTTTCGTTATGAATCCGACCTCCTACAAGGCAGCAAACTTGAAATTCGAATTCAGCGCCCCCAAAAACATACAGAACCGTTGAGAAAAAAACTTTCGCAATTTTGTTACGAAACAGGCTGTTTTGAGCACCAATTGAAGCACAACGTGAACTACGGATGGGTCGAAAATCGCTTATCTGTTAAGAGTCACCGTGATTTAGAAGTAGCATTTTTCACAGTCGCAACTTTACGGAATCTGACTGCGATTTCAGTCGCAGTTTAGAAGCGCAGTAGCAACTAAAAGTAGCAAGTCGCAATTAAAAGTAGCAAGAAGCAGTTTGCACTCTGCCATCTGTTGGTCTAAGTTTGTACTAATATCTTTGCATTTGGCAGGCTACTAGAGGCAGCTTAGGAGGGCACCCAAGATTTCCCGACCGCCCAATTGATGTCTCTACGGTTATGCTACCGTACTGGTATATCCTTGACTCGATGCAGAACACGCCGTCGTTCATTCTGGCATAATATGTAAACTGTTTCGTGTTAAGGTTGCCCAGTTCCATTTCAAAGTGACAGTGCACTGACACTACATCACAAGGAGATTTACCTTGTTATTACATATGAAATGGTACTGCAGCAATAAGATGTTGTAATCAATTTAATAATAAAGCATTGAAATACCTATCGTTAACATGGTGTAATGGATAGCGTTCTAGATTGACAATACGAGGGATCATACTTCGTATCCGCACACTTCCTTTAATTTTTTTTGAAATATTTTATTTAAACACATTCTAGGAGTTGCTTATTAATGTAAGGCAAGTATGATTTGCAGTGTTCTACATTATTTATATTTCCTTGTGATTAGAAAATTTCGCCGTTTATTTCCCAATCTATGATAATTTCACAGTGTGCCCTTAGGTAGGAACCCAATAGGACAGCTTCACGAGCGGCAACAATATTAATATTCTTCCTTACCACATATATTTGGCTGTATGCTTCCGAAATACAGCGCTCTCAGAGAGTATTATCAGAGTGCACTCTAGATACTATTGTAGAGATTTATTGAAACAGCTGGCTTTCTTCACTAAGTCATGCTAGTACATTTTATTGCTTATGTGTTCTTTGAAATATAATCATACTGTTCACAAAACTAAGAGTGCATGTGAACTCGATACCTGTATTACAAGAAGTAAACACGATCTTCAAATATAGTATTTTATTAAAACTTCTAGCAGGAGACAATGAGGAACACGGTAAATTATTCAGGCAGAATAGTATAAAATAAACCTATAGTTTATATTACATCAGTCGGTGGTGATATGGCTAAATTCAAAAAGCAAGAACCCCTCGTCTTCTAGATATCTATTCTTTAAAGGAGTTGATTAATAATCTGCGTTACTTCCTGTTTAAGTTTTACCTTCACTATAAGAACTGACCATGTCACTCTCATGGATAAATCACTTATTGGCTGTATACTTTTTCTGCGAATTAGAACGTAAGTTTTATGGTACAGACGTAGTGTGTTGGTGTTGGCAACCACATTACACGTTCTCTGAAAAAAAAAATTAATCTTTTGTGTTGGCCGTGAGATAAGTAATTAATGCTGTTCCTGCTCTATGGCTGACAGGTTCTTGTACATAACCTTGTCCGATTAGTAAATTGATTACCATCGTAAAGCGAAAATTTCATTGTCAACATTAACACCTTAAGCCCTTGCAGCCCGTAAGTAAAGTGTAGCCCTTTTCAGGCATCTGTTTACAAACAATTTAGTCAGTAAGCCGCATGACATTTACCTATGATTATTATAGCAATAATATGACACATTCTACATCCCAGCGATACTCTCCCAAAATTAAATGTTCAAATGTTTGTTAAGCTTATGGGACTTAACTACGGGGTCATCAGTCCCTAAACTTACAAATGTAGGTAAAGCCAGGTGCCACTCCATGTTTGTACTCCCACGAGTCAATGAATCGCAGGTCTCGGACAATGCGCTCCAGCTCAATAGATTTGTTCATGTTGGGAATTTGATCTTTAGCGCTAAGGACGCAATTAAAGTCACCTCCTAAGATGACGTGTTCGTTGTTAGCACCAAACAGGGGAACAATGTCTTCCTTAAAGAATTCTGCTCGTAATCGTCTATTACTGGACCCAGATGGAGCATAGATATTTATTAGCCTGATGTTATGGAAGGTGCCAGCAATACCTCTACTATTGGGTAATTTCGTAACATCCTTGATAATGATGCCTTCCTTCACAAGTAAGGCTGTACCCATTTCAGAACCCATACCAGGATTAATGAAGGCATTATAGCCTGGTATACAGTCAAGCCTGATGTCTGTTACTTCTTGCAGGAAGGTAATTCCAACGTCTGCTGCATGTAAGAAGTCTTTTAAATGTTGTAACTTTAGCTCACTACGTATCTTATTTAGATTTACCGTTGCGAGCCTATAGGCCTTTAGTGGAATGATTGGTGGCTATACGCAATTTAAGCTTAGAGAATAAGAATGTGGTACTAACCATGAAGTAAGTCTAAAGGAAAGTGTCTAAACGCTTGTCGAAAGATGCTTGTGCAAAAATCTGCCGCCGGGCACATCAAGAGCTGTTTAATAGTATTCGTCATTAGGGAAAGGATCAGTCGAAAGTGCTTGTTGTGCGTTAATTTCTGTAGAGCCATCGTGGAGGAATTGACAGTCGCCGTCCGTTGGGAATGGAGCTGTGGGAGTTTCGGTTACAGAGGTATCCATCTCCTCTTCCGTACTAGACTCCATTTCTTCGGTCCGTGTAGGTGGTAGTAAATTTTTGGACGTGTTGAGTAGCTTGTCAGGAGAACGTTCGGCGACAGTCCGGTCATCAAGTTCGGAGTCGGGGTGTGAGGTGTTTTCAGTAATTAATATCACAGAAGTCGAGGCCTTTTCCATTGTTCCTGTCACATTTGCGGACATGTGTGCTGAGTTCCTTAGTTGAGCACCTATCTCCTTTGCCTTTTCCCGTAAGGGCGGTGCAGTGACTTCCGCTCCCTGATGCGCAAGCCTCCGTTTCCTTCTTCTCTTGGGAGATGAGCCTCTTGACGGACTTTGTTCATTTCCAAGCGGAGCTTCCGACGGTGTATGAGTCTCTGCTGTTGGGTGCTCTACAGTGTTTGGGACAAAGAGCCGTTCCTTAATACTCTCAATAGGTGTTGGTTGGTCCAAAACTGTCGGTGCGGGTTGTACAAACGTTGGAATAGTTTCCATAGAGGCCACTGGTAGGGCATCGGAGGTTGTCGATTCGGTTTCTTGTATTGCAGCGGCCTGCCTGTTCTTGTACGGCTACAGCAGGTGGCGGTGTCTGAGAAGTCTGAGGGAGGGTCTGCGCAGTTGGTTCAGTTGTCGCCGTCGTCATCTCTACCTCAGACACGTCAAGACAAGCATTGACTTCGGGGCCGGCGGCCGCATACGTCACCGGCAGACTCGACAACACGGCCGGCAGCTGCGCCACGCGCCGCTGCACGCACTCGGCTCTCACGTGGCCCGTACAGTTGCACGCGGCACACGTCTTAGGCTGGTCATCACACATCACTATTGCTCGGTACCCGCAGACCTGAATGTATGACGGAATATGCTTATGCAAGTCGACTTTCAGCTGTCGCACCCCGTTTAGTACCGGAAAGCGATGGGCAGTAGACCACCTTTCAGCAGTATTACTAATCACTCTACCGTATGGCGAGATCACTGCGTCTATATCGGCACTTGTTATCTCAAAGGGCAGTTCGAAAATGCGCACAGTTCTGATTCCAAGGCCTGCATGAGAAACGAAAACCTTTCCAACATTGCCATCACTGTATTTATATTGCATAACTCCACCACAGGATTCGACTATTTTGGCACACATATCGGATCTAGCGAGTTTCACAAAAACCACGCTGCTAACAATCGATAGATGGATGCCAATAATGTCCTCGATTCCTATTTTAACGCATCGTTCTAGCCATTCCTCAATTTCAAAAGATTTCGGTCGGGCAAATTCTCTTTCAAAAGTAAACCTCAGGGTATCCTTTCTATTCCTTTCAGACATCACTGTTCCGTATTCATCTTCTACAACACGAATAACTGCAGGTCGCTACAGCAAGCGCAGAGACTTACCACGCGGAAGCAGCAAACGGCGCAGCGCACAGCACGGCGTGTGTTTCCTCCACGCTGTCCGCCACAAGACCGTTAGACTGACCTCGGCCACCGCGGCCGGCGATACACTCCCGTCACGATTTCATAGACCTCGAAAATAAATAAATAAAATAAATCTGGACAGGCAGGGAATTATGAGGGCAGCTTAAATTGCTCCGAAAGCAGCAATAAAATTAGTATTCGCCTGCCTGACCACACACTCGGAAATCGTCACATATCTGGAAAGAAACACAAAAATTTGTGATAAGGAAGAACATGATTTTTCCTTCTATAGGCTACGTTTCACTCGAAGCTATTTTTTCGTACTTCGTTCTGAAATCAGACGGAAATGTAAAAACGTCGAATGTTGCAGAATATACTCGCATTACTTTCATAAGAAAGAGGCAGAATGCGTTCAAACTGCCCGCATCGAGGCAATTAATGTTTACCCCAGAATGCAGTTCTTTTCGCTCTCGCTAACTTGTGATGCTATTGGTTGTTCTCATTTCGCACAGAGCTCTGGTATCGTAACCGTAGAGACATCTATCGGGCGGTCGGGAAGTCTTGGGTGCCCTCCTAAGCTGCCTCTAGTCGCCTGTTATAGAGTCTACCTGCGATTTCAGTGACAAATCGCGTGTAAGAGTCGCAAGTAGTAACTAAGAGGCGCAGTTTAGACTTTGCCGGCTGCCATCTGTTGGCCGAAATTGGTACTTCTAGCTTCCTGCCGTCTGCCTCGTGTATGTGTGGATTTTTGTGTATATGTGTTGGTCGAACGCCGTCGGCTCAAACCAGTGAGCTCGAACGTCCTCACTGGTCCAAACTGCGATTTCAGTTAAAAGTCGCGATTAAGAGTCGCAAGTAGCAACTGAGAACAGCATTTAATATTCCGCCTTGTGCTACTTGTTGGCCAACTGTCGTACTTTATCTCGTGTGTTCTTTAGGGATGTTGTCGAATTAATAAGCAAGAAGATAAATTTCTTTGTGAAAATGTTTACACTTAGTGGCACTATTTTACCTGGCGGCAGCATTTACATGTTGTGAAGCAAAGCCTGGCATGTATGTATTTAGGTTATAGTTGGTAAAGACAACAAATGTGAATGCCAAATAAATATTGTATTACGGACTTGATCTCCTGTTTATTCTCATTTTTCGCCATAGAACCTACAAGTATTATGCGAATTTAGAATACGTATCTTACATTGCAAATCTGGTTTCGACGAATATTTTTGCATGCATTATACATCGTACATAAAATAAAAATTCCAAGGGTGTTGGTATCAAGTGGTCAAGTAAGTAATTTTACGAAATGTTTAATAGTAGGCCAACTTCATTTTCTGTGTGGACTGTGTTAAGTACTGCGATATAGGAGTAAACTTGTATCTTCGAGGATTCTATAAAAATATTAAACTTGAAAATAAACAAGTTTTTCGCGTAATGGAAAGTTTTATTTTATCAGATTTGTTTTTGGTTTAGGGATGTTGTTTCCCGTCTTTTTCCTTTTTGTACATTCCGTCCTGTGATGACATGACTGAAACCAGGTGGTGGTATCGGATACTTCACTAATATTAAAACTTTTGTTTACTGCAGTGGTAGCATAGTGTGCTTATGTTGGCAACGACCGATGAATGATCCTAGAAATCTAAATCACATAGAATGATGGAAATAATATTTTATCATAAAATAAATAATTTATGTTATTCTTAATCTGTGGTTGTAAGGTTTATTGTCTGTAACCCTGTACAATCAGTAAATTAAAAATTCTTATAAAATGAAGATTTAGTTGCCAACATTAGCACACTAGGTCGCACGTCGATTAGTAAAATATAACGCAAGCTCTTAGCTATAGTTATTCGGCAGAATATGTGGTGATACCGAAAGGTTTTAAAAGGGGAAAAAAATTTCAAAAGTTACTCACGGTGTATTTCACATTTACTTATAATCTCTTTCAAATTGGTAAGTGACTTATATCACACAATGTTAACAAAAATCGGTTCATACATTCTACTGGTAACACACAGTTGCTGTATGCCTAATCTGCCCAATCTTTCTGTTAAGGTAGACTATAGGCCTACTTGCCAATTTCTGTTACACATTACTTGCGAATAACCTCACTTTTAACTATACATTACACACCAAACACTGAAATAGCTTTTAGAATACTAACTGATATTTGTCTTTAGAAGAGAACACAGTCATGTACCAAATGATGCCATTAGCCAATAATTTCAACTACCGTATTTACAATTTCAACTATCACATTTACAATTTCCACTACCATGTCCAAACTTACGTTTTCCCCATCTTTCATGGCACCTAGCTTAATATAATTGATTACCTCATCATCATCATATCATTGTCACAACAAACCCAACATACTTAATTAATAAATAAGCAACAAACTGATTGACTGGAGATCTCATTAGTAAATTATATACACTAAATAGTAAAAGAAAAGAAAAACTGCATCATCATCACCAGTATCATTAGAGACTTATATTGCCTTTCGGCATTCAATCTGGAGCATAAATTCCTCCATGATCCCCTATTCAAAGCTGACATTGATGCCACATCTGTTGTCAGGCATGTTACTTCAAAATCATTCTTGATCCAATCCTAGTACTTTCTCCTTGGTTTACCTCTGCTTCACTTACCCTCTACTGCCGAACCCATGAGTCTATAGGTGACCTTGCTTCTCCCGTGAGTGTTACATGACCTCACCACCTCTGCTGGTTTGCTCTCAATGCTTCATCTATGGCGTTCAGGCGTAGTTTTTTCATTGATATCTTCATTATGGGAACCCTCCTGCAATTGTTCCCATCTATTAGTACCTGCGATCTCCTTGCTACTTTCAGGTCAATAACTTCAACCTTATTAACAAGGTAATGCACTGCTAACGTAGTCTCGGTACTGACTTTCTTCTTGCAGAAGATAGTAGAACATAGCTTAACACTCACTGCATTAGCTTTGCTAAACCTTTATTCTATTTATTTCACTTTGTTGCCATACTGTGAGGAAATACATCCTAAGTACTTAAAGCAGTCCACTTGTTCTATCTTTGTTCCTCCTATTTGGCACTCAATTTGTTTAAAACTCTTTCCCATAGATATTAATTTCGTTTTGGAGATGATGATATTTATACCATAACCCTTACATCTTTTATCTAGCTCTAAAATATTGATTGCAATCTTTTGATCAAATCTGCCATCAGAACTAAGCCGTCCGTATATGAAAGACCGCTTATGTTGTATGACCTATTTTAATTTCACCCTGGCAGTCTGTATGATCCATAAACAGTATGAACAACATAGGTGACAGCCTTCACACATTTTCGGTAAACGTAGTGATGGTCACATACTCGTTCTCACATATCTCTTACACAACTGAACCAGTTTCAGATGTTTTATGATCTCCAACGAGTCAACACGTCATATTACAGCTCTAAGTGTCATGGGGAGGGGATAGTGGGGTACGCTCATCCTTCTGAATATCAGATTACACAACTACACTATATCTAATCAGAGCACCCCTTCCCCTCTCCCTGCCCCTACTCTACATCTACATGGGAACTCTACAAATCACATTTAAGTGCCAGGCAGAGGGTTCATCGAACCACCTTTATACTATTCATCTCCCATTCCATTCTCGAATAGCGCGCGGGAAGAAAGAACGTCTGAATCTCTCCGTTCGAGCTCTGATTTCTCGTATTTTATTCTGATGATCATTTCTACCTATGTAGGTGGGAGTCAACAATATATTTTCACATTCGTAGGAGAATGTTGGCGATTGGAGTTTCGTAAAGCAGCCTACGCCGCAGCGATAATCGTCGTTGTTGTAATGATTCCCATCCCAGGTCCTGTATCATTTCCGTGACGCTGTCTCCCCTGTATCGTGACAGTACAAAACGAGCTGCCGTTCTTTGGACTCTTTCGATGTTCTCCGTCAAACCCACCTGATAAGGATCCCACACTGGCCAGCAATACTAAAAAAAAGGACGGACAAGCGTAGTGTATGCAGTTTCTTTAGTAGTTCTGTTTCATCTTTTAAGGGTTATACCAATGAAATGCAGTCTCTGGTTCACCTTTCCCACGATATTATCTACACGTTCTTTCCAGTTTAACTCAGAATTAATAGCAATTCCTAGGTATTTTGTGGAGTTTACGGCCTTCACTTTTGATTGATTTATCTTGTAAACAAAGTTTAACGGGTTTCTTTCCGTACTCATGTGGACGACTTCACACTTCTCATTATTTAGAGTCAATTGTCAATGTTTACACCTTAGTGATATCTTATTCAGATCGTTCTGCAGTTGGTTTTGATTTTCAGATGATTTTACTAGACGGTAAATGACGGCGTCATCTGCAAACAACCTAAGAGAGCTACTTAGATTTTCTCCCAAATCGTTTATGTAAATAAGGAACAGCAGAGGACCAGTAACACTACCCCGTGGATCGCCCAATATCACCTCCTGCATATAGTAGTGCACAGTCAGAGCACTCTGAAAAGGTTACAGGTCCCATATGACAGCTCCATGTGTCAAGGGGAGGCTAGGGTCCTCCCACCCCTCTGGTTATCAGATTACACAATTACACTATGTGCAATCAGAGCACTCCTGTAGTGGTGGAGAGGACATATTTTCAAGTTTCACAGTTCTGAGAAGTCCTCCCCATCCCACTCAGATTTTTCTTTTTTCAGCGCTACCATTAATAAAAAATAAATAAAAAATGTTCAAATGTTTGAAAAGCTTATGGGACTTAACTGCGGGGTCATCAGTCCCTAAGCTTACAAACTACTTATGAACTGACTTATACTAAAGACAACACAAATATCCATGCCCGCAACGTGGAGCTCCAGACCGCTCGGTTACTCCCGCGCGCCTACTATTAATAGTCAGGTGCTGCGACCTCTGCAGGACAAGCACATCCAGAACCAGGCATGACGTATTTTTGACTGCCAAGGTTTTCGCGGTTTACGCAATTCTTTTATTCCACAGGAGGTAGCATTTCGGATGTTGCATAGTGCACGAAGTACACTGCTTGGCCGCGGCGGATTAGCCGTGTGTACTGGAGCGCCGTGATGCGATGCGCGCGCCATTTGCCTTCGGGGGTTCGAATCCACCCTCGGGCATGGATGTTTGTGCCGTCTTTAGTATAAACTAGTTCGTAAGTAGTTTGTAAGTTTAGAGACTGATGACCCCGTAGTTAAGTTCCATAAGCTCTATAAACATTTGAAAATTTTTACGCTGCTTGCAACTAGTTTCTTCATTTTGCAGTGGACATCACCGTACTATGAACTGGTTGTAAGTTCAGCAAAATGGCTAATGGAAAATGACTATGGTCACTATGGATTCAGCTGGTGTGGTTGTGAAGACGGCGCTAGCTGGGGTACAATCAGTTTTACCACTTGAATCGACAGTCTTCGTGAAAAGGGTTGAAGAAACGAAAGTGGGTAATAGACACGGTACCTGATTACAGCGTGTATAATACTGAGAGCAAAGGCTGCCCCTCGCTTCCTATGCTGCGGAAGAAAATGTGTTAGGTTAAAAACGAAACAGTGACTGCAGAGATAACCTGAAGCTGGTGGAGCAGTGGTGCCACGAATATCATTTGTGTGATTGTCCAGATGACACCAATGAGCAAAACAGATCTTATATGAAGAACACTGTCAGATTTTCTTAACAACAAGATCTGTCTTGCTGGCGCTGTGGTGGCAGAATTCCCGCATTCCAAAGCTGTCATTGATCAGCTTTCTTAAATTTTTATTTTTGAAACCATCTCATAATTATATTTGCTATCGTGACCTTTGAGAAAGTAGCTCTCTCCAGCTTGTAATTCGTGTCAGGTCGCTAAGTCTAGATCGTATTGCACGAACAATGCCACTGGTGTACATATACCTAGTTGGAGATATTGGGCCTTTGAAATTTAATACCTTTAAAAGATTCATCTGTGCGTTATTCCATAGGTTACCTTCTTCCCTAAAGAGTCATTTCAGGGTTAAAATTTAGGTTCTGTTTCTCACTAGAATTATGCAAATAAGTTAGACGGTAGCTTCTTGAAACATATTCTCTTCTAAGTTGGTGCTTGTGAAGGTATGGACCAGTGGAATTTTCCCTCCAAGGAAACTGAAGTATTGTTTGGTATTTGATTCAGGAGAAGTTCAAATAGAAGAGAGTAGTTAAATAGGTTACAAAGTGGTGCATGAGCAGCCAAGAATGGTTGGAATGTTGCTGCAACAATAGTAAGGATAGTGGTTGAAAACAGTGGGACGAGTGCAGGGAAAGTAGAAACGAATAGAGTTTAGTAACAGCTATATCTATATGTACCATTGACGAAGAGAAACTGGAGGTTGCGAGAAGGTCAAGTATGGCAGAAAAAGCTAGCGTGAAATACGATTAGGGCTTTAATGGGCGAGATAACTGCGCCGAACACTGTTGTAAATCTGGGGCGACACCCACACAAGTGACAAGAGAGTAATGTGAGGCAATGCCGAACACAGCGACACAGCCAGTGAGGGCCACGTTAAGCGACATCGTCAGTCTCCAACAGAAGTCTTCTATAATTTATCAGCTGTTGTGACTTTTCAGAATAGAAACATCAATAACGATAGACACGAGGTCGATTCTAATTTAAAAAGTGTCATGGTAGATTAAATTTATTTAGATAGAATTGATTTACATGTAATTGAAGAAGAACCACATAAATCATGGATTTGAAAAGACACATTGTTTCCTTGGAAACTTTTCTAGCCTTGTAGTATTTTTAGCGGCGTCTCAGTTGAAACTGGCCTTCAATACAAAGTTATATGTGCAACTGTTCTATAGCACTGATTTCAACGATATTTTGTTTGAAACGTGATCACGTTTATTGCATCTTTCAGCACATGAGATTAATGTTGCTGGAGTACTAGTGGGCACGCTTTTCGAAAACTGTCTTGAGCAGTTAAACTGGCAGCCCTCACGCAATGGAAATATTTTAGACCTTATAAAAACCAGACGGCGGTTCTCAGGGTTGAAGGGCATGAAAGGGAGGCAGTGGTTGGAAAGGGAGTAAGACAGGGTTGTAGTCTTTCTCTATTGTTATTCAATTTGTGCATTGAACAAGCTATAAGGGAAAGCAAGGAGAAATTTGGAGAAGGAATTAAAGTTCAGGGTGAAGAATTAAAAACATTGCGTTTTGCCGATGACATAGTAATTCTGTCAGATACAGCAAAGGACCTGGAAGAGCAATTGAACGGAATGGACAGTGTGCTGAAAGGTGCATATAAGATGAACATTAACAACAGCAAAACAAGGGTAATGGAGTGCAATGTAAGAAAATCAGGTGATGCTGAAGGAATTGGATTGGGAAACGAAGCAATGAAGGAGGTAGATGGGTTTTGTTACTTGGGCAGTAGAATAACAAATGATGGTCGCAGTACAGAGGATATAAAATGCAGAATGGCAATGGGTAGAAAAGCGTTCTTGAAAAAGAGAAATTTGTTAACATCGAATATTGATTTAAGCCTAAGGAAGTCCTTTCTGAAGGCATTTGTGTGGAGTGTTGCCTTGTATGGGAGTGAGACATGGACGATAAACAGTGCGGACAGGAAGAGGATTGAGGCTTTTGAAATATGGTGCTACAGAAGAATGCTGAAGATTAGGTGGGTGGATCGCGTAACTAATGAGGAGGTACTGAACAGAATTGGGGAGAAAAGAAATTTCTGGCATACCTTGACTAAAAGAAGGGATAGATTGGTAGGACACATTCTTAGACATCAAGGAATTGTGAATTTAGCGTTGGAGGGCAGTGTGTGGGGTAAAAATCGCAGAGGAAGACCAAGAGATGGATACAGTAAGCAGATTCAGACAGATGTAGGTTGCCGTTCTTATCTGGAGATGAAGGGGCTTGCTCAGGACAGGGTATTGTGGAGAGCTGCATCAAACCAGTCTTCGGACTGAAGACCACAACAACAACAACAAGCTACAAACAGGCCCGACATTATTAACGATGACAGTGTAGTTATAAACTAGAATGCATACAACTGATTTTTTTTGTAATTTGACATTATTTTTTAACTTTTCTTCATATCTGTCCTGAATTTTTCTTAATAGTTTTCCAGCACCATAACAAACAAAAGAAAAAACTAGAATTTTGGATACATATAGTTCCAATTGTGAGCTATGATCGTGAATTCGAATAAGAATTCCATAGAGTAGAGAAAAGCACTCGCAGTTTCCCCAAATTTTCCCATCAGATTTTCAATTTTTCCTTTCCATAGAATCTTTGTTCTACATTCGATATTCATTCCTACATGTAAATACTTAACACGTTTCTGCAGTGTTCACAGCACCATTTCGCAGTCTCACGATCTTACTGATATTTATAAAGCTGTTCCAGAAAGCCACAAGAAGTTCTCTTTGAATTTCTACTCAGCAATACTTATTTGAAAACTTTCGCAATTTGTTACATTTGCTAATCGAGTCAGTAGCCCATCCAGTTGCTTCGCCTTGACAGAGCTCTTTTATGCAGATAAGGTGTTCCAGCTCTGACCAACATAAGCTAACACTTATATAAATTCTTGTATGAACCATTTAGTGTGTATGGGCCCATGTCTATCGAATTAACTACATCTATGACATTGAAAAGAAGCTGATTTAGCTGAAGTAACAGTACACTTATTTATTTCTTGTTTTTATTTGTGAACTTGTTGATTACTGCTAGATAAAGTGCCACTGTTCAGCAGTAAATGATTCTCATGTTTCTTGCTCCAGACCAGCTAAGGCTCATATCATTCACCAGCCCATCAGATTTAGTACTTCACTCAAGCATTATATTATCACTAAATTTCCCTAATCTTAAGCTTACTGCCTGCTGATGCTTACTCAGTGCATAGACAGTTACTTGTTCATCCAAAGTTTTTACTACCTTTATGTTGGCTTCTCTACCTTGTGTATCACAGCTTCGCCGCACTTCACCAATTTCAGCATTTACTTTGGTAACCACTTGCTTCAATGTTGCAGAAACGTTCTCAGGTAATCTTCCTCTGTTTTGGGTGTGCTGTTTTTCTGTGCTCTTCTTTGACTTTAACTTGAACTACTGTACTTCTACAGCTGTCAGATAACAGCTCACTTGCATCTAGGAGTCGTCTTTCTCCCGTTATTACCATAATGAGATTACCTAACATCAAGGGCAACAACAAAACACTGTACCCACTCCACGTATAGAGAAAACTGCTCCTTCACCTCCTTTATCATTACTTGAGCGTCATCAGAGTCTTCCAGGTCTCACTCTCTCACATCTAATTTCTTGTGATTCCACATGAGAAAAAGCACATTGAGTACCCAGCCTCATGTGCTATGTTTGCAGTCTCCAAAAATTAGCTATATTTTTACAAACATTCATATATTAACTATATTAATGTATACAGTATCACCCAAAAACTGTAAATGTATTACTAAGCTTTAACTTCAGTAACTGAAAATATATGAGTAGTTGTGCTGTATTTTAGTACTGCAGTCTGCTTATCTTTCGTATGTTTTGAGATGTTTTGTAAGTGTGAATTTTTACATGTGATACTGCCACCTGATGATGGTCATTTACCAAACCAATTGTGATGAATATAATCTGTTGAAACACCAAATGTGAAATGGGTTTTCTAAAATAACTTGAATTCAATACTCATCACATTCTTTGTAAGAGTATGAATGTAATGTGATAGTTATATCAATGGATAACTGTCTTAATTATGAAATACTAACTTACAACTCGATCATACATATTTCTAAAGGAGAATTAGACATATTTCAGCATAATGGTTTATATTATTAACAGATATGCAGCTCCACATTACAATAAAGTATCTAGAATTACCTGAAACTTGATAACCTCTGAAATAATTGAAATTAAAGTATCTTACTTGTGATAACTTTCGACACCAATTACATCTAAACTATTATTACATTCAAAACATTGATTCAACACTTTTGTTGCCCTATTTTTGCTGTTTCTTTTGATATGCAACATTAATTGGTTGACACAATAATTAAGAAGTTGAATTATTTTGTGTTATTAATGATTTTATCTAATATGTCAAACAGTTAAGACCATATACTTCATTAATTCCTAAAATGCCACATTTTCATAACCCAAATTACAATAGGAGCTTGTAATTCAAAATGAATGAAAATTTGTAACATGGATGATTTAAAAACTATCCATCCATTTCTGAGATAACAAAATATTCTTGTGCAAGTGTAAATAGTCGGCGCCAGCTCGCAATTGAGTAGTCTGTGGTTAACGAAATCACAAGCAACAACTACACATCTTAACATAGGAAATGTACTACTGGAGCATTATTTACATTCTGAAATTCATTAACCTCTGCTCCAAATCTGTGAAATATAATCAGTGACAGTGTTCATCTGTAACAATTATTAGTGTATAATAACAGCTTCAGTGTATATATAATCACACACTGTGTGTACGAAATGTTCTGGTATGGTTACTTGTCCGATATGTCAGTATGTAAATGCATTATTTTGTGACTCTCTTGATCAATTCGTTGCCACATTTAAGTTGTGGCCTGTTGTACTTTGGGTCTAAATTATTGCACTAGTACTCTTTGGCACTTACTATGACCAAGTGTAATATGTACTTTATTTACATGTGAAATTAACAGCCATATACATCTAGATCTCCATATATACTCTGCAGTCCACCGTAGGTGCGAGGCGGAGGGTACACTGTACCACTACTAGGCATTTCCTTTCCTATTTCACTCCCAAATAGAACGAGGGGAAAATGTCTATATGCCTCTGTATGAGCCCTAATTTCTCTTATCTTGTTTTTGTGATCTTTAGACGAAATGTAAGTAGGCGGCAGCAAGTTCGTTCTGCAGTCAGCTTCAAATTCCGGCCTTTTAAATTTCTTCAACAGAATTTTTCGAAAAGTACGTCCTCTAACCTGCAGCGATTCCCATTTGAGTTCCTGGAGCATTTCTGTGACACTTGCACATTGGTCGAATATGCCAGTAACGAACTTAGCTGTTCGCCTCTGAACTGCTTCTATGTCGTCCTTTAAATTGATATGCTGTGGGCCCCATACACTTGAGCAATACTCAAGACGTAGTTGTTCAAGCGTTTTATATGCGGTATCCTTTACAGATGAAGTATATCTTCCCAAAATTCTCCAAATAAACCGAAGTCGGCTGTCTGCCTCACTCACAACTGTCCTTACATGTTCGTTCCATTTCATATCGCTCTGCAATGTTAGGCCTAGATATTGTAATGACGCTACTGCATCAAGAATCTCACTACTAATGTTGTATTCGAACATTCAGGGATTGTTTTTTCCTACTCATGTGGATCAAATTAGATTTTTCTACATTTAGAGCTATCTGTCATTCTTCAGATCAACTAGAAATTTTGTGTAAGTCATCCTGTTCGCTATTACAGTCAATTAATGACGACAACCTCTCACACACCACAGCATCATCAGCAAACAGCAGCAAATTACAAGTTACTCTGTCCATCATATCATGTATATAGAAGGAAAATAATAGCGGTCCTACCACACTTCTCTGGGGCACGCCTGACGATACACTTGTCTCTGATGAACACTCTCCGTCGGGAACTACGTACTACGTTCTACTATCTAGGAAGTCTTCCAGCCAGTCATAAATCTATGAACCTATTTCATATACTCGTATCTTCGCCAGCAGGCTGAAGAGCGGTATCGCGTCAAATTTCTTTTTGAAATCGAGAAAGCCGCGGCGGAGCGGCCGAGCGCATTGAGATGCAATGCTACGACGTGCGACGCAGTTCCCCGTCGGGTGCTCGAATCCCCCCTCTGGCATGGATGTTTGTGTCGTCTTTAGTATAAGGTAGTTCATAGGTAGTTTTTAAGTTTACAAACTGATGACCCCGCAATTGAGTCCCTTAAGCTTGACAAACATTTTATTTTATTTTATTTTTTTAAATCGAGAAAAACAATCTGCCTGTTGCCCTTTATCCATGGCTCGCAAGATGTCACGTGAGATAAGGGCAAGCTGAATTTTACACGAACGATGTTTCCTAAACCCGTCCTGATACAAAGAAAGAAGATTAACCATCTCAAGGAAATTTACTGTATTCGAGCGAGAATATGCTCCAAAATTCTAAGGGAAACTTATGTCAACGATATTGGTCTGTAATTATGTGGGTCAGTTCTTTTACCTTTCTTATAAACGAGTCACTTGCACTTTTTTTCATTAACTAGGAACCTTACCCTGAATTAAAGATTCGCGAGAAATGCAAGCTAAGTTAGGGGCCAATGCCGCAGAATACTCTTTGTAAAACCGAACTGGTGTTCAATCCGGACCAGGAGACTTTTTTTATATTCAGCCCTATCAGTTGTTTCTCTACACCGGAAATACCAATTACTATGTCCACCATTTGCGATACAGTGCGTTGATCAGATGATGGTACGTTTGTACGGTCCTCCTGCGTGAAAGATTTCTTAAACGTTAAATTTAGAACTTCAGCTTTCCGTTTGCTTTCTTCTATTACTGTCCCGGAATGATCAACGAGTGACTGGATAGTGCGCTTTGACCCGCTTGTCAATTCTACATAGGACCAGAATTTTTTCGGGTTCTCGGAAAGATCTTCTACTTAAGTATGGCTGTGGTAATTATTGTATGCTTCGGGCATCGATCGTTTTATAGACGCACGAATCTCTACTATTTTTTGCCTGTCTTGATTTGCGTGTTCTTCTTTGAACAGAGTGTGCAATACCCTTTGCTTTCTCGGTAGCTTTCTGATATTATTATACCACGGTGGATCATTTCCATCCTTCATCGACTTCATAGACACAAATTTCTCTAACCTTTTATTTACAACGCATTTAATTTTAATCCACAATTTCTCTACATCCATTGTACCGGAACTAAACGATGCCCATTCATTTTTTTAAGTGTGAAGCTAACAATCGCTTATCGACTCTTTGTAACAAAAACACGCTCCTAGCCTTCTTGATTGGTTTATTAACTTTGGTCACCGTTGACGCTATGACGATATCATGATCACTAACTCCTAACACTAGAAGAAACGAATTCGCTTATATTGATCACGTTGAAATTTGGCAGACTTACCTATGTTTACATGAAGAAGTTTTTCATATTCGAAGAGCAACTATATTGTGCATGCCGGAGATGTCTTGCAATAGAGTTCGACCCCATTTCACCACTTAATAGGCTTTATCACTGGTTGACTGATCGCCATAAAAGTTGGCAGGCAATTATAACTTTTTACAGATACCAGTAGAAGGAAATAAACAGAAAGGATGGCGAGGAAAAGATGGATAGACAGAGGAGGAACAAATAGACAAAGAAGGGCGGGGATTTGGGCAGAGAGAGGGTGAGGAGTTGATGGGCAGAGGGAAGAGAAGAAGACTGATAGAGACTAAAAAGTGCCATTGCTGTTGGGAAATGTGATTGTGATGAAGATGTTTATGTTGTCTGTAACCAGTGTACGAGATGTCATGGCCATAACAGTTCCTAGCACCAGCTTTACTGGATCAATGGATGCCCACATGAACGCTCCCCAAAGTGTTATTGACTATTGTGCAGCCAGATTGTCTCTGTACTGCATTGCAGATGTCAAGAAGCTGTTCCCCTGGATGATGGCCATTTACACCCTCACATCAGCATGATGAATAAAGTATCAGGCTTCATCAGAGCATGCAATGCTCTGTAGCTGCGTCGACATCCAGGATTATTATTTATATCCCCATCTCAGTCGAAGTTCCCATACATCAATGCGTAAATATTGGCACATGAATGGGTCGTTTGCTGTGGAGTCGCATCATTAGGATGTTTTAGTATACTATGTATTCAGACATATGTGTACTCTGCCCAGCATAAAAGTCTTGTGTTAGTTCGTCAAGTACTCCACCTACCCAGCCAGTGAAGTCTGACATCTGCATTGTGTGGTGGGAATGTTTTCACCTTGGTTTCGCTACTTGTTTAAGTCACTCACCACAGCACTTACGTTTGTAAATCTATCGGACTAAACTGCGTAGCTTACAAACTACTTAAACCTAGGTAAACTAACCTAAGGATAACAAACACACCCATGCCCCAGGGAGGACTCGACCCTCCACAGCGAGCAACCGCGTGCTCCGCAGCGAGACGCTTTAGACCACTCGGCTACTTCACTGCGCCACTACAGCACTCCTCTAACAACGGACAAGTTATAAAGTTTCCAAAATGCTCATTCCGAGGCTGTGGACTGTCGGAGAGATCATATGCATTCCCCATTCTAGTCATGTAAAGTGCGCTTACTAATACAACATGCACCATGCATGTGCCTAATAGTCAGTCACTCCTCATTAGATGAAACTGCTATTGCATGGACGAGATTATGTCGATAGTAGGTATGTGGCTGATCAGTGTATATTGATAGTTTTCTGGAATCATGAAGAAAGGAAGTCAAATGTTTGAAAAGGATATGAATACAATGTTCACAGACAAAATAATAACACAGTTGACTAAATAGCAAATGGTGTTCTCCAAAATGTCCACAAAATGCCATTACACAATAGGATAACAGAAAATTTAAATATATATACAAACTGTAGGAACTGCTTAAATTAAAGTATGATTATGCTAGATTAAAAGTCGAGAATAATGTAGTAGAGAGTGTATATTATACTAGAGCCTTGGATATGAAAACAGACATTCAGTCGAAATGGACAGAATATGTCAAGGTTTCGACAAACACAGTTTCTTCAGCATGATATATCATTTGAATCTTAGTTCCTATGTGCAACATTTAGTGTATAAAAGTGACCTATTTTGTATTTATAATATCAGTTCTTAGGAATAGGATCATACTTTGTGAAAAAAGTGCAAAGAATATACAGACTATTTTTGTGGTAAAGACTAGTGCTCTACAAATGGCAGCATCGTGAGTTATTTAAAATGGCAGTAATTTGAGTAGTCACACATCGATATATGTTTCAGAATATAATATACATCTACATCTGAACACCACAAAAAGCTTAATAAATGAGTCTGTGGTCAAGTATTTATTCACAATAGAAAATAGTCCCTTATGCCATGAACTTTTTGTACGCTATGTACTGAATAATTTCAAGTTCTTTACTAACTGCTTCCTTACTTAAGGGTAAGTTGATAAGTCTCTTAATCATTGATTTGAAAAATGCTAATTTATATGACGTGGGATATTCCTGTTGTCTGTAGATTAAAAAGCAATTACTCTTAACCCTAGAACGGTCGGTCGAAAAATAGTTTCGAGAACGGTCGGGCTGGGTCTGTGGGACCCAATAATTAAAACAGTTATAATAAGTGTGAAACAGTGTATTTACATCAAATGAAGAGTTTTTATTTTGTTTAGGTCCTACTAAACGCTGTAGCGGCAACTTTATGAATTTTACAACAGTTACTGAAAAAAAACCTAGAAAATATACATTTCTGTAACAATATTACACTGGAAATACAGGTAAATTGGATAGAAATACAAAGATAAATGACATTAATGTGTAGAACTCAGATGCAGATGTGTTGAATTTTTTTATATTAATCGAAATTGTGAATATAATGAATAGTTTGTGTGATAACGTCCTCTACAATCATCACGTTTCGCAACAGCTGCTGCAAAGCTTTTCTGCAAGTGCCAAGCAAAACCAGATATTGCAGAAGTATTTAGTTTTGCTGTCCTTCCACTCATAGAATTTTCTCCCTCATCCCCACTTATTTCACTACTACTGTCATGATCACTATTTATTTCGAAGTCTGAATCGTCAATTTCACTCTCATCATTGTATAAAATTTTGTAAATTTCATGGCGCAAAAGACTTTCTCTTGTAATTTCATATTGTAAATCACTGACAATGATATGTCATGTTAGCGCATCACAAAATGTTCACAAACTAATTAAAAATTGAGAGAAGCTCCAAAAAAAAAAAAAAAAAAAAATCAGCTCGTGCTGGTAGAAATTAGTAATGTAAACGGGCGGGCTCTGACAGACCAACGCTCTTTTTGAAGGACTGGCAATCAATAACTAATCAATTTAAAACCTCATTCATAGTGAGAAATCTTTCTCTCTGATGTTTCAGGAAGCTAGCAGAGCACCTGAGTAAAATCAGAGACTATAAGCATATAAATTCAGTGCAATAGAAACTAGTGGGTCTCACAGACCCAGCCCGACCGTTCTAGGGTTAAGGATACCAGCAAACACTGAAAAAGGATATTCAAAATAGCTTCTGATAGCCACTTAATGCCCTCAGTATATAATAGCAAATTACCTAGAAACGCTTTGTGATTGTAATTACTACAGAAACTGTACGAAAATGTGAATGCTACTGTAAAAGCAGATACAGACTTTGATAATGACTTATTGGTTATGAACTATAGATTAAAATTTAAGAGACTGAAGAAAGGTAGAAAAGTAAGGAGATCCAAGCTGGACAAATTGTTGGAGCAAGGGGCTGGTGAGAGTTTTAGAGGGAGCGTTAGGCAAGCATTAAGCAAAATAGAGAAATTTAATACAGCAGAAGAAAAATGAGTAGCTCTGACAGACACAGTAGTGAAGGCTGCAGAAAGTCATACAGGTAAAAGGATAAAACCTAATAGATTCCATGGATAACACAGGAGATACTGAAATTAATCGATGAAAGTAGAAAATATAAAAATACAGCAAGTGAGGCAGGTAAATGTGAGTAGAGATTGACGAAAAATGACGTTGATATGAAGTGAAGACTGCATAAGTAGGAGCAGCTATAGAACAAATGCAAGACTGTAGAAGAATCCATACCTAGGGGAAAGATGGATATCGCCTATAGGAAAACTAACGAGACACAAGAAATGCAGCTGCATGAATATAAAGAACTCAGATGGAAAATTAGTGCTAGGCAAAGAACATAAAATCCAAAGGTGGAAGGAATATATTCAGGGCCTATACAAAGGACATGAACTTGAAAGCAGTAACAGAGATATACAAACAAATAAATTAACTAAATCATGAGTATGAAAATACCACTAAATTCATTTGGTTTAAAGATTTTAACAAATTAAACACAGGCAAACTAAAATTAATACTTATGAGGGTAAAAAATTCCATTTCTATTTCAGATTTCGCAAATTCAAATAATAGAGCCATAAATATAAATTTAATCTAATTTGGATAGAGACCAAAGGGATAACCAAGGCAGTAATCAGCCGATTCCCTGGACAGTGACCTGAAAGCTGTAAACCTTCACCCAGACAAACCCATGATCAAACAAAATGGACCATGGCAGATTAGCTGAGGACACTGGGCGCCATGATGTGGTGCGCAGAGCCATTTGCAGAAGGGGATTCTATTCTCCACTTGGGCATAAGTGTTTGTGTTGTCCTTAGATTAATTTACCTTAGTTTAAGTAGTTTGTAAGATATGACTTATAACCTATCAATTATGTCTGATAAATTTGCAAACAATTTTTGAACAAAATGAAGACATCGAATCCACTCAGTGCAACCTGCCACCGGGTGGCACAAATGCTAAAGAAAAAGGAAAAGAGGAAATTTTAAAAACAACTCATATATAGCAATAACTAGCTTAACCAAAAATATTCAATTGTATTAATCATATAACTGTGTGTATACCAACACTTCATCGATTACTAATCCAAAAATATTTAGTTACAATCACTACCAAAAAGTCATTTAGTTAAACCAAATGTCTGTATAAGGAGAATAAAAACTTAACTTTAGCAGTAATATAACTTTTCAAAAACAAATTAGACAACTGTAGTAAAAAAACTCATAATAAAGAGAATAATAAAAATATTGAGAAAATAACATTGCAGTTTCAGTTAACAATTATACACAGCACACTAATAGTCCACATTAAGTTCAACAACTACTTTATTATATTTAATAAACCTAAATTTGGAACTACATTTACATATGAATATTTCATAGATTTTTAATTATTTAATATTTCTTTTCATTTAAGATGATGAGAGATTAAATAATAAACACTAACTTTCTTAATGCAATATAATTCTTAACATTACAATTATTTCTTTACGACTAAATTTATTATATTAATAAATATGTAATAATATTATATTAGGCCTATAAACCATTAATTTGAATAATAAGATGATACATTTTATATATTGCATTAATTTACAGTAATAATAATAATAATAATGTTAATTATATAATACATATTTGAATCGGTCGGTGGAGAAAGGAACTAAGTCACTTTTTGACGATTTTCACTTTTTTACATAAATGTAGTAAACAGACCAAGACACACATTACTGTGATGAAAGAAACTATGTTTGGCTTCTTCCTGTGGGAATAACATGAGGTCGATTTTATACATGCTCAGGAGAAAGGAATCAAGTCAGTGACTTAGTTCCTTTCTCCGCCGCACATTGCATTCCACCAGCAGATTTTACTGTCAGCGAACTTGTACTGCACCAACTACATGCTAGATGGCGTTGGTCTGCAGAATGCAGGTGTAAAAAGCGCAACAAAACAGTAACTTGGCGCCAACTTTGTGAGGTGTCGCGGTTATTGTTGAGTGTTGTAAGTGATTGAATACCGTCTTTCTAAATGTCAAAAGGACATGCATGGAAGAAATCCATGCATAACCAAAATTACGGAAAATGTAATAAATCTGATAGATACCCACATCTTTCAAAAAAAATTCAAATGTTTGTACAGCTTATGGGACTTAACTATGGGGTCATCAGTCCCTAAATTTACAAACTACTTACGAACTAGGACGGCACAAATATCCATGCCCGAGGGGGGATTCAAACCCCCGACCGTAGTGGCCATGCAGACACATCTTTCCCACTCACAGAAACTCACTATGCTGATGAAATACCTAGATTCACGTTTGGACCTGAAAAATATGCACGAAATGTTCCTTAAGTAATATCCACACGTAAATCTGAAATACTATTTCCATAGGAAACATTTTCATAAAAATTACAATTCTTATTTCGGACGACTGAAAATTGATGTATGTGTCAAATGTGAAGAACTTCAGGCTAAGTTAAAAGTCCACATATCTCTGGCAGTAGTAAACGAGGTGCACAACTTGAGTTGGATATTCAAATGCAACACAGCAGGTAGTTTTATAAATCCATTACAATAACTGAGCTAGAATGTATGGGCATGGATGACATTGTTGGATTAGCTTTCGAGTTTATGCAAAACTTGCCCCTGCCAAACATCCCAGTGCAAGAAACATTATATTTATTTCATAAACAGCTGTGTTGGTCACACCTTTAATCTGGCAAAAACTGAACTTGTTTCATTTGAAACTGGATTGAGAAGACTAGGGCCTACATGATGGAATGAAAGTATGAATCAATATAAAGAAAAATGAAGATATTTTTGGAAACTGATGAAATACATTCATGGAGAACACGCCGAGATTTTTTATGAGGATATTTTGAAGTGGCCGATTAAGTGATAACTCAGTGTGATATGAACTATTCTGATCTTTGAATTCTAATAAATAGTTGTTTTCATGTTCAGATGAAGGTAATTTATCAATAAATTTCAGTTTTAATCGAGAAATGTTTATCTTTGAATGTATTATAGTCACAAACAATACTAATTACTTCGTTGACTAGAGAAAGGAATTATGTTACAAATTCTAATATTTTTTTCAGAAGATACTTTTTAGAATATATAAAAATTATTTTAATTCACAGTATGTATGGTTAGAGTACAGCAAATGTCGAAAATTTCAATGAAATCCATTAAATGGTTTAACAATAAAACAGTTTTTTGTCTTTCCTGAAAAGTATGAAAAAGTGACATAGTTCCTTTCTCCACCGACCGATTCATTTTTAATGTAACTTATTTAATTATATTAGCATGCACAATTAAGTATATAATCATATATGTGACCTAAAAAATTAATTAGCTAATTCTTGTGATAAAGATATGACTTTACATCTTTAATTAATATTTACTAAGGAATAAATATTATGTGATATT
This sequence comes from Locusta migratoria, assembly GCA_026315105.1. Lineage (NCBI taxonomy): Eukaryota > Metazoa > Arthropoda > Insecta > Orthoptera > Acrididae > Locusta > Locusta migratoria. The sequence continues at coordinate 365,695,070 of CM048755.1, forward strand.
TGATTAATCTAATGTATTATATTACATTAATTATACTAACTGATGAAAAAAGAATTACAAGAAAGAGTTTTTATTAACAGTTTCATAAAAAATGAATAATACATATGCAATCAGAAAAGTGATAACTTTAATTTATACATCAAAGAAGAAAAAACCTTTAATTAGATTCCTGAATAAAGGGTTACCTTGATAGGGTAACTCCCATTACACTGGGTACAATTAAACCATTACGTTTAGTATCAAATACTGAGGAGCAGCTTTCAGCTTAATATATAGCTAAAATGGTAAGATAAATTCACGTTAATTGAATCATACCCAATTTATATAGTCATTCATCTTCTTTCAAATGAAAAACAAATATATAAAACTTCTCTTATTATTATCAATCTTCATAGGAACAGTCATGTCCGTTTGAAAAATTTCGTACTGGGAATTTGAATTGGCCTGGAGATCAACTTACTTTCCATTATTCCAATATTAAAAATAAAAAAATCATATTACTTAAGGAACCAGCAGTTTAGTATTACATTAGTCAAGAAATAGCTTTAGTATTAGTAATTTAAAATTTAATGATACAAATAAAATATATAATATGATACAAAATACAGAAAAAAATTAAAATGGAAGCTGTCCCAGTCCATTCTTGATTACATAAAGTAACATGAAGAGCCAGATGAAGAAATGCTTTACTTTTAATAACATACCAAAAAATCTTATTCTATTAAAATAGCAATTTTTACCATTACAGTAGTTATATTAAGATTCTTTATTGGTACAAAAGGAGGATTAAATGTTAACGTCTGTAGCATACATTATAGCACATACAATAATTACAAACAGATGAGTTGTATAATAAACTCAATGATTATTAGACAAAATACATTAGAATAGTATTGCCCAGTCTATTTGATATTAAAGAAAATTATGGTATTAATATTTCCAAAAATGTACACTCCTGGACATTAAAATTGCTACACCATCATGATGACATGCCACAGATGCGACATTTAACCGACAGGAAGAAGATGTTACGATATGCAAACGATTAGCTTTTCAGAGCATTCACACAAGGTCGGCGCCGATGGCGACACCTACAACGTGCTGACATGAGGAACGTTTCCAACCAATTTCTCATACACAAACAGCATTTGACTGGTGTTGCCTGATGAAACATTGTTGTGATGCCTCGTGTAAGCAGGAGAAATGCCTACCATCACGTTTCAGACTTCGACAAAGATTAGATCGTAGCATATCGCGATTGCAGTTTATCGTATTGTGACATTCCTGCTCGTGTCGGTTGCGATCCAAAGACTGTTAGCAGTATATGGAAACAGTGGGTTCAGAGGGCAATACGGAACACCGAGCTGGATTCCAACGGTCTCGTATCACTAGCAATCCAGATGACAGGCATTTTATTCGCATGCCTGTAACAGATCGTGCAACCACATCTAGATCTACACGAACAGTTCCACGACTTTTGCAGCAGCATGGACTGTCAGCTTGGAGACCATGGGTATGGTTACCCTCGAGGCTGCATCAGAGACGCGAGGGCCTGCGATGGTGTGCGCCTGTCGGGAGTGGCGAGTCGCCTCGCTCCGGGACTGTGTTCCCGGCACGGCTGACGCTGGTCTCGCCAGGCGCTCTCGCTGGAGCCAGGCCGCGTTTCACGGCCTCTAGTTACCAGTACGCAATTCACTTGCCGTTAGGGCGCGTTCACACCAGTCAAGTTTAGTTGAACGAGTTTACTTGATCAACAAAAGCTGAAAGCGACTCGAATCAGTTTTCGTTCACACGTTTCTACTGAAATCGAACAAAATGGCTTTTGAAATTAGCGTTGCGCGAAGTCGTTTTTGGGTGCGTCAGTGGATATTAAGAAGTAACAGACTGGGAGCGTCGGAGGCTTTGTTAAAGGGGACTATCTTTAGGGGACATGGAAGAATATCGAAACCATTTGAGAATGTCGAAAGAAAAACATGTAACACCATTCAGAAATATATCTGCTCTAACCAGAACAGTTTGGACACACAATTCCTCCTTTCCAACTCCACTCTTTTTATTTGGACACTAATGAATATTCTTTTTTGTACATTTGATTGTTTTTATTTTGTTTTTTACGTTGTCAGTGGTTAAACCGCTAATGTCCATTTCTTTCACGATACCTCGCAAAGCATTTTCCCACACATCTTTGTTTGTTTTTGTAAGTATCCATACGACGATTCCACAGGCATTCGCGCTTATGGTACAGGTCTAAAAAAAAAAAATAAATAAATAAAAATAAAAAAAATCCACGCTTTCTGACCGCTTGACACTCATTATGTGAGATATTAGAAAGTGCAATACTTTAACAATACGGAAAACACCGGCACTAAATCCGCAATGAAGTTTTAAAACAGCTAGTGGGTTTACGTATAGCTAACTCAAAGTTGAATCATCACTTGAACGGAAAAGTTTGACTCGGTCAATCTTTTCTTGATCCACTAAAAAGTTGATCAACTCAATTGAAATGAAGGTTCACACTAGGTTTTTCATTCAGCATTTATTGATCAAGTAAACTCGTTCAACTAAACTTGACCCATGTGAACGCGCCTTTAGGGAGAGCTCGGATCGAAATGAGAATAACCAATAGTGTCGCAAAATAGCTAGAGCCGATAGATTTGCATACTGGTGTAAACATTGCCTCAATGCGGCAGTTTGAACACATTCTGGTTATTTCTTATGAATGTAATGCGAGTATATTCTGCAACTTTCGATGTTATTTACATTTCCATCTGATTACAGAACGAAGGATGAAATAAAAACTCTCACTTGTCCCAAATATTCTGCTGTTTATTTCGCAGTATGTTGCTATTCATGAGTATATGTGCGGTAGGAAACTAAGATTAAATATCTTCGAGTGAAATGTACACAAAAAAATTCATGTTCCTCCTTATCACAAATATTTGTGTCTCTTACCAGATATGTGACGATTTCCGAGAGCATGCTCAGGCAGGGGAACATGAATTGTATTACTGCTCTCAGAGCAATTTAAGCTGCCTTCATAATTCCCTGCCTGACCAGATTTATTTTATTTATTTATTTTCGAGGTCTATGAAACCTTGACAGAACTGTATCGCTAGGATGTAAAATGTGTCATATTATTTAAGTAATAATCATATGTAGGTCTAAATGTCATGAGGCTTACTTTCTAAATTGTTTGTAAACAGATACATGAAAAGTGTTACACTTAACTTATGTGCTGCAAGGGCTTGTGTGCAACGGAATTTTCGCTTTACGATGATAATTAATTTACTAACCAGACAAGGGTACATACAAGAACCTGTCAGTCTTAGAGCAGCAACAGCATTAATTACTTATCTCATGTCCAACACAAAAGATTATTCCGCTCATTCGATGTGATTGGGATTTTTCAGAGAACATGTAATGCTGTTTGCCAACATCAGCACACTACGCATCTACCATATGTAAACTTTTACCATAAAGCTTACATTCTAATTCGCAGAAAAAGTATACAGCCAACAAGAGATATATCCATGAGAGTGACATTGTTCTTACAGTGAAGCTTAAAATTAAACACGAAGTAATACAGATTATTAAACAATTCCTATAAAGAACAGATATCTAGAAGATGAGCTGTTAGTTGCTTTTTTTTTTAATTTAGCCATATTCCCAGTAACTAATGTAACATAAACTATAAGTCTATTCTATACTTTTCTGCTTGCATAATTTACCATGTTCATTATTGTCTCCTGCTAGAATTTTTAATAAAGGCCTATATTTGAAGATCGTGTTTACTTTTTGTACCATCAAGTTCACAAGCACTCTTAGTTTTATGAACAGTATGATTATAGTTTAGAGGGCACATAATCAAAAATATGTACTAGCCTGACTTGGTGAAGATTGCCAGCTGTTTCAATAAATTTCTGCAATAGTATCTACGGTGCACTCTGATAGCATTTCCGACGCAGATAGCCAAATATATTTTATAAGGTAGAATATTAATATTTTTGCTGCTTGTAAAGCTGTCCTATTAGGTTCCTGCCAAAGTCCACACTGTGAAATTATCATATATTGCGAAATAAACACCGAAATATTTGCGTCCTTCATTTTCTAATCACACGGATATATAAATAATGTAGAACATTGCAAATCATACTTGCCTTACATTAATATGCAATTCCTCGGATGTGTTTAAATAAAAGGTTTTAACAAATAAAGGGAAGTGTACGGACACGAACTTGGATCCTTTGTAATGGGAATGAATGACACTATACATTACACCACACTGACAATGGCTCGAAAGATTATCATTGAATTTATTAGAAAATCTTACTGCTGCATTACAGCTTGATATGTACACTCCTGGCCATTAAAATTGCTACACCACGAAGATGACGTGCTACAGACGCAAAAATTTAACTGACAGGAAGAAGATGCTGTGATATGCAAATGCTTAGCTTTTCAGAGCATTCATACAAGGTTGGCGCCGTAGGCGACACCTACAAAGTGTTGCCGTTAGGAAAGTTTCCATCCGATTTCTCATACACAAACAACAGTTGATCGGTGTTGCCTGGTGAAACGTTTATGTTTTTTCTTATGTAAGGAGGAGAAATGCGTACCATCACGATTCCGACTTTGATAAAGGTCGGATTGTAGCCTATCGCGATTGCGGTTTATCGTATCGTGACATTGCTGCTCGCCTTTGTCGCGATCCAATGACTGTTAGCAGAATATGGAATTGGTGGTTTCAGGAGGACAATACGGAGCGCCATGTTGGATCCCAACGGCCTCGTGTCACTAGCAGTCTAGATGACAGGCATCTTAGCCGCATGGCTGTAACGGATCGTGCAGCCACGTCTCGATCCCTGAGTCAACAGATGGGGACGTTTGCTAGACAACAACCATCTGCATGAACAGTTCGACGACGATTGCAGCAGCATGGACTATCAGCTTGGAGAGCATGGCTGCGGTTATCCTTGACGCTGCATCACAGACAGGAGTGCCTACTATGGTGTACGCAACGACAAACCTCGGTGCACGAATTGCAAATCGTCATTTTTTCGGATGAATCCAGGTTCTGTTTACAGCACCATGATGGTCACATCCGTGTTTGCGACATCGCGGTGAACGCACATTGGAAGCGTGTATTCGTCATCGCCATACTGGCATATCACCCGGCGTGGTGGTATGGGGTGCCATTGGTTATACGTCACCTCTTATTCGCATCGACGGCACTTTGAACAGTGGCTGTTACATTTCAGATGTGTTACAATCCGTGGCTCTACCATTCATTCGATTCCTGCGAAACCCTACATTTCAGCAGGATAATGCACGACCGCATGTTGAAGGTTCTGTACGGGCCTTTCTGGATACGGAAAATGTTCGACTGCTGCCTTGGCCAGCACATTCTCCAGATCTGTCACCAATTGGAAACGTCTGGTCAATGGTGGACGAGCAACTGGCTCATCAGAATACGCCAGCCACTACTCTTGATGAACTGTAGTATCGGCTAAAGCTGCATGACCATCTGTATCTGTACACATCATCCAAGCTCTGTTTGACTCAATGCCCAGGTGCAACAAGGGCATTATTACGGCCAGAGGTGGTTGTTCTGGATGCTGATTTCACAGGCTCTATGCACCCAAATTGCGTGAAAATGTAATCACATATCATTTCTAGTATCGTATATTTGTCCAATGAATAGCCATTTATCATCTGCATTTCTTCTTGGTGTAGCAATTTTAATGGCCAGTACTGTAAAAATAATGCACATTTTTTGTGATACATTGTCAATGCACTGTCGCTTTGAAATGGTACTGTGCAACTTTAACACAATACAGTTACATTATGGCAGAATGAACAATGGCGTCTGCTGCATCGAGTCAAATATTTGCCAATCCTATTGGTTCTCGCTACTTCGCACCGAGCTCTCCCTAACGATAACTCGAAATTTTATTCGTTTGAAGAACTGCATGAATGCAGATCCTGCAGCAGCAATGCAGGCACTACTGCGCATACGTCATGTGCCGTGCATGCTGCCGGGGCTCTTCGAACACTAACCTGCAGCCTGCAGTTTGCGTATCACGTGTGTGCTCCCTTGTTCTGTGTAGTTCCAAGATGGCGGGAATCTAGCATAAGAGAGTGATTTATTGTGCTAGCGTCTAAAAGTAAGTTACTTTCTTACGTTTAAGGAATTGAAATGTTCGTGTAATATTTTGTGTATTTCTGTGTAATCCAGTTTGAAAATTTCCATATTAAGTCTTCCTTTATTTGCAGGTGCGGAATTTTTAAAGTTCCAAGCTCCCGCACCCGCACCTAATCTTGTACAATTACCTGCACAAGAACAGGAAACACCTACACAGGAATCGATGTTTACCACAAACGCCACATTAGCGTTAATAGCGTTTTACGAGAATAATAAAGAAACACCTGAAAATGTTCTGCAAATTCATCTTCCGAATACTGCGGCACCACATATTTTAAAACAAAAATCACTCTTCTGCCTTTTATTTCCGCGCAACATTTCATCGAAATGGTCGTCACTGGACACAAAATCTGAATCTCTCGACATTTGGAACAAATGGAATTTGAAAATGCTCTTGTAACTATGTTTGGTTCTGTGGCCATCTTCCGCAGCAGCTATTAAAATCGAGTATTAACGTAATCCGGCTTATGCTGACTGCAATTAAAGACATTTGTTTTACACCAGACGCGTTTCGCTCTTTTATTTAAAAGCATCTTCTGTGGTCTGTAAATGATATAAAAAGGTTTGTACAGTTTGTTTTATATACATAGACTGAAAACAGTTTTAAAAATCTTTATGCACGTTAGGCCTATATGTTTTTAAGTTGATATTCGGTCTACTCACGGTGTTGTCTATTCTTTACATCTCACTGCTGTTTTTCCGACTTGTTGGCTGGGTTGGATGGTTCCTAGCGTGTGTTTTTCGGTTTGTACGGCACTTTTCGCCTGTTTTTGCGGCGTTGCTTCCGTTTCATTTATTATCACTTCACTCAAACAGGCGGAACGTTCCGCACAGTATCGGAAAACGTACGTCAGGAACCAAACAACCTCAGCCAACAAGACGAAAAACAGCAGTGAGATGTAAAGAAGAGGCAACACCGTGAGTAGATCGAATATCAATTTAAGAACGCCTAGGTATAACGTGCACAAAGTTGTTTTTTTAAAATGTTTTTAATCTATGTATACAAAACAAACTGTACAGCCTTTATATCATTTACAGACAACAGAAGGTACTTTTAAAATAAAAATCGAAACGCGTCTGGTGTAAAACAAAGTCTTTAATTTCAGTCTGCAGAAGACGAATTACCTATTATAGACAATTTTGCTCTTCTAATGCTTAGAGGTGATTTCATACAAACAAATAAAATACTAATACATCAATATACACAAAGAAATAACGAACTTCATTTACAAACAGGAGAAGAAACACAGAACTACAACCGGCTTGAAGTTAGCTTCGGATTCGTTTCCAGAAAACCATGCGGGCGGTATAACTCCCAGGCGCAAGCGAGCCAAGAGAGAGTAGTGCCAACCTCCACGCTAAAAACCGACACGATGCGCGTTATTTTAGTGAAATGCAGCTTACAGAATATTCAGAATCTTATTACCTGAACTACATCGACGAATCAGTAACCTAGTGTAAAATGTGAATTCAAAATAAACAATAAACCATACACCAGTATTAAGTAAATGGATACAGAAACTGTTTATATATTGCTCCCTTTCGAAGCACCAAAAATACTTCCGCTTGTATATTTGATAAAACATAAATGATATTCGAAGCTCATAACCCTATTAAAAATCGGCAAACTTCCGGTCAGCACGATTCTCCCGTTTCCTACTACACTGAAGCAACCAAATCCAATGAGGTGCTTACTGTCGTCATTTAACAGTCTGTAGAAGTGCAGCATACACATCCATGTATTGCCTGACAACATACCAACGCACATTAAAGAGAGGATCTGAAGGTACAGTACATAGAAAATCGGAAGAAGTTATTATTGTCACCGAAGTGCCGTTCACAGTAAGCTCAAACGTAAGTAACGAAACAATTGTTAGACGTCGCTCATGAAACTCTACTGAGACATGCCAGAAACATAGAGGTCCTAAGTGACCAAGTAAGGAAACGGATTACCGAGCAGATTACGACATAAGATTCTTAGACATTCGTCAAAATTTCCGGCGTAGAAAGGAATTGCCTTTCCGTCCTATACTAAAGGGCGTGCAACTAAATAACTACTAGTCGTCGCCATATGACGCTCTGTATACGTGTAGCACACACGTCCAAGTACTACGTAACAAAAATGAAGGCAGATTAACGAGCCGATTATGAGATATGATTTTTCGAATAACGTTACAATTTCCGGCGTCGCTCCGAAATGCCTTTCCGTCCTACATTCAAGGGCGAGTAATTAAAGAATTTTCTGATACGGTCCGCACAACATTCCACAGCACATTTCATGCTTACCAAAAGCTTTACGTCGATGAAAGCCTGTTGGTTTTCAAAGGGCAATTGTCTTACAAAGAATATATTCCATCCAAATGAATTAGGTTTCAAATAAAAACGTTTGTGCTGTGCGACTGGTTACATACTGGACTTTATTGTATATACAGTCACCACGACTGAAATTGGCTATCACAATCTGGGGAAAAGTGGCGACATAGTAGCCACACTGCTAAACCATACTTACAACGGCTTCACACGCTTTATGTCGACAACTGGTATTCGAGACCATACCTGTTCTTCTGGCTTCATAACCACGGTACGAATGCCTGTGGTACTGTTCGTAAAAACAGGCGTAACTTGCCAAAATTGCAGGACAAACTCAAACGAGGAGAAGTGCAGTTTATATCAACTAATACAATTTTTGCCATGAAGTGGTGTGATAAGAGAGAAGTGTGGATGTTTGTGCACCTGTAATACTGCAGACACGTGTGATACGGAGAAGACAGACATGAAGACTGGTGAAAGACGCAGAAAACGCAGATTATATCGCTAGTACGGGGGCAGTTGACCGTACCGACATGCTACTGAGCTCAGTCGAATCAGTGCCGAAGACAGTCAAGCGGTACAAGCAGTTCAGAAGTTCTTCTTCCATGTATCAGATCTGTGCGTTTTAAACGCCCATGCTCTCCATAGACAAGTACCAGGGCGAAAGATGCCAATAGCAGAATTTCGCGTGTCTCTGGTAAGAGAACTTGTTGAGACTTACGCCACAGAACAGAGGAAAGCTGGCAGAGGGAGGCGCTCTGATGACGAGAATCCTCTGCGATTTATCGGGAGGCATTTTCCGAATATAACTGAGAGCGAAAACTCGAAGAAAAGTAGGCCAATGCAAAGATGTGCCGTTTGTTCCAAGCAGAAAGTGCGCCGAGAGACCAGGTACGAATGCAGAACATGCAATATACCACTGTGTGTGGTTTCGAGGGTTATCAAATAAATAAATAAATAAATAAAATTTAACTGTCGATAATCGCACAGCAAAATGTTATTCGTAATTTTTGAAAGTAATTGAAACCAAAAATAAATAAAAAATATAAAATGAAAGGAATAAAAAAAAGTTTTCAACTTCGCCAGTGCCGGTATAAAGACTGGATCCAAAAGGACGGGAAATATATAGGAAAGATGTAAAAGGCATTCGAACACAACAGTTCCTAGCTTTGAAACGCGTCTCAAGTTGTATGCTGTGCTGACAAAAAGACAAATTTTGTACGTTTCAGACGCTTTAATTATCTGCTTAGTATGGAAGCATAAAAAAAAATTGCACAACACGTATTGCACCAATGAAACATAATTATACATATTATTCTCATTAAGTGGTGGAACAAATATTCAGGTATCAATATTAGGAATCCTTTATTATTTGACTTTGATAAACGCGTAGGGGAATTACATAAGGTTTATACGCTCGAATTGTAATAGTAAACGTCTATAGAGCTTCCCGACGTTCCGTGAAAGTGGTTCAGAGATATTATGTTACCATAGACGCACAAGAGCTGCAGGACATTTCGGATCCTGCAGTAAGTTGAGCACAAAAAATTAAAAATCAGTCGTAGATCGTCAACCACTTTCGGCTAGCAAGAAGCGATTCCAAATAAACACGAAAAACCGTATTTCCTGTCCACGCTTCTGTAAATGTTCAGATTTCTTGCGGAGTAGTTCGGTTTTCTGTATGTCTTTCCTGTGACGGGTTCTCCTTGCAGTCGTTTACATCATTTTGAAGCTGATTATTAGTAGGGGTTTACACTGTAAACTGTTCTGTTCTATGCAGAGAAGATTTTTCAAGTAGTATTTGGAAGTGTGTTCTATACCTATACAGAGTGTCATGTGTGCCGGCCGCGGTGGCTGAGGGGACTGAGGCGCTCAAGTCCCGGTCTGCACGGACACTACGGTCGGGGGTTCGAATCCCCCCTCGGGCATGTATATTTGTGCCGTCCTTAGTCTTAGTTAGTTCATAAGTAGTTTGTAAGTTTAGGGACTGATGACCCCGTAGTTAAGTCCAATAAGCTTTACAAACATTTGAGTGTCATGTGGCGACGGCTAGTAAATCTTTAGTTACACGCCCTTAAATATAGGACGGAAAGGCATTTCGGAGCGAGGCCAGAAATTTTAACGATATTCGAAAAATCATATCTCACAATCGGCTCGTTAATCTGCCTTTAAATTTTCCCAAGTAGTATTTGGAATTGTGTGCTATACCTATACAGCGTGTCATATGGCGACGACTAGTAATTCTTTAGTTACACGCTCTTTAATGTACGACGGAAAGGCAATTCCTTTCTACGCCCGAAATTTTGACGAATTTCTAAGAATCTTATTTCGTAATCTGCTCGGTAATCCGTTTCTTTCTGTCACTAAGGACCTGTATGTTTCTGGTATGCCTCAGTAGAGTGTCATGAGTCGACGTCTAACAATGTTTTCGTTACTCAGGTTTGAGCTTACCATGAACGGCAGTTCGGTGACAAACATAACTTTTTCTGATTTTCTATGTACTGTACCTCCTGATCCTCTCTTTAATGTGCGTTAGTATGTTGTCAGGCTATACTTGGATGCAATGCTGCACATCTACAGACTGTTAAATGACGACAGTAAACACCTCATTGGATTTGTTTGCTTCAGTGCTGTAGGAAACGGGAGAATTGTGCTGACCGGAAGTTTGCCGATTTTTAAAAGGCTTATGAGCTTCGAATATCTTTTATGTTTAATCAAATATACAAGAGGAAGTATTTTTGATGCTTCGAAAGGAAGCAATGTATTTGTACTGTTCCTGTATCCATTTACTTAATACTGGTGTATGGTTTATTGTTTATTTTGAATTCACATTTTACACTAGGTTACTGATTCGTCGATGTAGTTCAGGTAATGTGATTCTGAATATTCTGTAAGCTACATTTCACTAAAATAACGCGCATCGCTTTATTTGTAGAGCGTATAATCGGTTTTTAGCGTGGATGTTGGCACTACTTTACCTTGGCTCGCTTGCGCCTGGAAGTTATATCGCCCGCATGGTTTTCTGGAAAGGAATCCGAAGCAAAATTCAAGCCGGTGACAGACAGAAGTAACAGGTACTACACTTATACCACAACACTGTGGACTTCCGAAAACTTTGAACAAAGGCGCTTCTTATACCCTCACTACAAGCCTGAGAGTTATGCGCATGCGCGAGTCTGGCTGCATGAGCTGCAGGGAAAATTTCCTACTGCAGCTAGTGCTTGCATCTTTGAACAGCCGGCAGGCTCCAGGAGCGGCGCCTGCAGCGCTTCAAAGTTCAAACATGACTTTTGGTACTGCTCAGTGCGCATGTGCTGCAGCATGAATGCAGCTCTTCAAACGAATGGCCCAGAATTGTTCCCAACGAGCTAGAATTCTAGCTCGTTGATTGTCCCCAACCATAAGTCGATACATCAAAGAATATATCAATATCGATAGTCCTTTGTTTCAGGTTTGACAACCCCTCGCGAATGCCACAGAAATACAGTGATGTTTGATAAAAATAATGCTATGCCAAAAGGCTAAACTTTAATACACTTAACCAAATAACATGTCTTATATTTCCTGAAACATATATGTTTTTTTTTTCACAAACTCTTCTGGAAGATGTGCACTAAAAATCGATTTTTTTCTGATTTTAATTTTTCACGTCTTCTCCTGCCGCCGCTCCATATGCATAGGACGCGCCGCGCCGCCGCTAACAGTATATAATTTATGTATAGGAGTAGGAAGGCTGTGGCTCAGGGCATCGTTTTTTTGTCGGGAAAGTCAGAGTTGATTTACATCTCGATTCACAAAAGCGGCGCAGGTGTCGACTGTCGTGAGTTGTGGTTCGTGACAGTGTTTTGTTTCTTGTTGTCAGTAAACTTGAGCATACGTGTATGACAGTGCTCACGTGGAGGAAGCCGATTTGCTGTGTGTCAGTGCTGTTAGCAGATGTGAATGTATATTAACTGAGTGTGTGTGCGCGCGCAAGTGACAGAGTTTGTGTATCTCAGTTCAGCTCATCGGACGTTCAATTTCGTACAACTGTTTAATGTAATCTACTTTTTGCTTCCAATTCCGTTTCTCTAATTGATATATTTCAGAAACTAAGGCTTTACAAGCAAGACTCTTATTGTTGTGGGCACAGAATTTCATAAAAATGATACCTCTAACCAGTGCAGTTTTGTGCCTAATTGTATTGCAAGCAGCAGGCCAACGAGTGGCCCCAGGAGTTCCTCCCCAGCAGTATATGGTAAGCAGTCTAATTTACAAAATGATAGTATCTTGTGATAACGTTGTCATCTTCGCGTCTAACGAATTTTTTCCGTTTTTATACATGCAATATGTTTGACTGCCGGGGGGATCCACTTACAGCAAGTACTGTACGGTTCAGGATTACTTCAGTGAAATTCTGATGTTGCCAAAATTTTCGATTAAGGTCTGACCATATGTTTCAGACAGAAATTAAGTGTAGCTTTAGTATGTTCCATGTGTCATAGTAAACTACTGTAAAATTTTATATGTTTATGATACTTTACAACATATTGTCTACCGCCCAAACGTAACAAACAATCGACTTGTGTATTTTTTAAATAGGCCTTCAGTTAGTTCGTATTTAGCTCAAAATATACAGTATTTATAAATTTTCTTCTTGTTTTCTCTATCTGGATTAAATCATTTGGAAGGCACTGGTGTACAAGCCTCTCGTAAAAAGTCATTCGGCACTCAGTTCTCTCATATTTTAACAGTTTACTGTTTTTCAAAAATTTGTTAATGTGTTGTTATGTATATAGATTTGTAACTTAAAATGTTTGGATTTTGGTCTGATGCTCACTCGTTTTCTGTCATTGGCAATTGTTCAGGTGGGGCTATCCCTTTTGTGTACATAGAGCTGCATTACAGTTCTTTTATATATAAATCGTAACTGAGTGAGAGTTTTCTTATTGAATGTAGTGTTTGAAAACCTTAGGGCCAACCGTGACAGTATAAAATAGTATACTTTCTGTAATGCTTACCGCACTGAATTTAAATTGCCGGAATATTCTACTTACGTTTTTTCCAACCTGGTTTGTCATGTTCATACAAAAATTGTAGGTACATTGGCCCTTGATTTCTAGCTCTTCCACACTTTTTCCTGCTGTTCTTGAAACCAATGGTTTTTCTTTTGCAGTAATATCAATTTGTTGTTAGTAAACTATTTATGTACCATAGTTGATATAATAATCACATTTTCTGGATTAAATTGTTTCGATTGGGCAATACAGAAGATCCCAATATCTTCCATCTGCTTTGACCACTTTGTCGTACCTGTGGTCATAATAAACGAGGGGGAGGGGACTGATGACCTAGATGTTTAGTCCCTTCAAAACAACAACAAACGAGGGGGACACAAGAAAGAACATTTCGAAACACAAAGCAAAACTAACGAAATAAAACCCGCCAACCAGTTACCATTACAATCGATCAAAGTGTCATGTGGTTACCTTTTTTATTAAATCATGGTGGATGGGCAAACGTAATTTTGTCAGTTTGTGTTGTTAAAAGTAAAGGTACATTTGTAACCAGAGAAAAATCCCTATTGCAAATGGTTAACAACTTGGACAACACAACACACTGGTGTCAGGGGTCCAAACCAACAGGTGGTATCATGTGCTTCACTTGACTCTTGATTGAATGCAAGTAGGGTCAATTTCTTTGAATAGGCCTAAATTTTATTAATACTTTCATATTTCTAGTTTTTGGTACTTGTTTGTCAAATAAGTTTCTACCTACTGTACCTGTTTGTGGGAAGTGCATCTATGCAACATTAGAATTTTTGCTTTTCTGCAATTGTCTAATGGTTTATAAACTGTAGCCCAGAAGTTTCCAAATTGAATATACCGACATCACATGATACGACATACTTACATCAAGGTAGTCACAAGACTATTAAATTCGGAATGTTAAGTAAATGGACAAATTGTGAAAAAGATAACTTTGGAAATTTATGAAGCATCACTGACAGATCAGTAGCCCATCGATGTTTCTGAAACTGAAGTAGATACAGAACAATTATCAAATGGCGTGTTTCTTCTAGATTTGTTCTGCCTGTCATTTAGTAACTGGAACACAAAAATGTGGCTGTTTCGAATTTTCATTGACATTGAAAGGTGCCGGTAGTAACAAATGAATCCTTTTACTGCAATTGAAAGACCGGTTGGACGAATATTTCCTCAATGCTAGATATAAACATACATGAAGAAATTCTTTCACATTTTCCAGTAGACCTACTTGTTAACATTAATTTGTTGAAGAGGACAAATCGGCAGGTGTGGAGAACAACACTTGTTTAATACTTAAGTACAAATAATTTGATTTATACGACTTCTGGATTTTATTTCATGCAATTAAAAGGGCACTCATAATTTTCCAGCAGTTTTTATAACATATTCATGGACTAATCTAAAAACAGTTAAATGTGGAAATATATGAAAGTTAAATGAGGAAATGTGTATGAATTTGGCTTGTGTCCAAGTCAGTGAGATAGATTTGTGATTCTTGTCACTGAATTGGGTAGTATCAAAATGTTTGCTGTGTGAGAAAAGGTGGTCAATGTATAATTAGGCCTGTACTGTATTTAAGAATGAAGTAAAGAAATTAATAAAGCTGTAAAATATCATTTGATACAATGGAATACCTTTTATTTGTACCTCATGTGTCATGAAGGTAGGGCAAATATGTGTATAATACCTGGCATCATATAAGAAGGCACTACCGCACATAGAGGTGGAGCAGTAGGGTAAGCGTGGAGGGGAGGAGCTACGGCCGAGCGCCAACAGTTGCGCCTGCGGGAGAAGCATTGCGTAACTCGCGGCCAGTCACGTGCCTAGAGAATAAATATTATTGGCTGCTAGTGCGATAATGGAGGGGGGTGCACACAACTGCTGAAAACTGAGCCGCCTTTGTAGCTGACACCAACTACAGAAGGATGTCACTGTGAAGGAAAATGTGGAGAACTAGCCTTTAACTAAATCAAGTTTTATTGTCATTAAACAACTTTGTGTTGCACTAGATACCATTGAAAATACCAATAAACAGACTATACACGACAATATTTTTGAAGATACAAATTAATTACAGTTATACACAGAAAAAGAAAAATATTTACATTTATACCTCTGATTGAGTAGGCTACAAATTTGTCATAAGATATTATTCCTCTTGTATTTTCACTACATGCTATAATTTTCATTTTGTCTGGAGATGTCTCAAGTTTTCTTCCCACATTACTAACTCAGCTTTGGAGAAATTAAAATTTAGTATTTAGTGTATTAATGCAATACAATACACAATGCTACACATAAAGAAATGTTCTTTAATATTTTTGACTGACAATTTTATTTTTTATGGTATGTTTTGCATGCACAACAGACATTTGTATCGAGATATATTATTAAGCTACTTCAGGCATTCTTTTGTTAATTGTTAGCACTGTCACATCTTTCCCACAGCAACAAAGGCAAGACATTTCACTGCTGAAATAAAAAACACAAAACGTACACACATACTCACAGCCGCATATAGACGGAAATGTAACACAACCTGCAATTCAGAGAGTTCATGCCTCTAAAGTTTGTACATGCCCCACCAACCATCAACATGTTCTAGAAGCACATTTTTCATCAACAAAAATGCGACTTCAAGGATTAATACACACAATACTGTGTAAAGCAGCTCTTAATAAGGTGTTGTCTAGGAACAACAGTAGGACTGAAAGGGTTAAATAGCTTAATTCCCGTGTAATTATGGTAGCTTTTGGGTTTTCTTCAGCTTTACCTGGGGTGTGTCGATAAGATATTTATTTCTTGTGTTGTCACTGTACACTTTTTTTTTGGTCACTCAGGCAGCGGTATCTGAATATTGCAGAGCGTCATTATTTTCAGTATTGTTGTATAATATATTTATAACCCTAAATGCCTTGTTTTGTCGTTTAAAAACTGACCGAGTTCATGAGGAGTTCCCTCATTTAAGTATTATACTGTACACCAGGTGAGAGTGGAAAAGGCATAGTATGACTCTATCATTTGGCTCTTACTAACACAAGTTCGAAGCTTGTCCAACAAGAAAATTACTCTACACACTTTTCTTATACAATTGTTGCGCATGTTTGCTGTAGTTCAATTTGATATCTAAATGAAGGAGGCAGGTACACAGACGTGAGATTTCACTATCACTGACACAGTTGCGCGATCGGCCAGCTCGAAGATTGCCCGTTCCACCTCCCTGCTCCCTCTAAAGTTAAGTCTTTGTCAACCTCTAATAAATCGCGGGCACCTAAAAAAGATGCCCGGACTTCGAAAAAGGAACCTGTCTGTGAAGATCGTCTACGCACTCAGCCTTTTAACCGTCAACTGCTTCTTCTCACCATCGCTCTACCAAAAAAAGCTAACTCCCAGCCGAGGCGTGACTCATCTGTCATGGCAACCGGCGTTTTACCGGTGGAGGAGCTGCCCCTACTGATCAACTTGGGAAGGCAACAGAAATTCCAGTTGCACTGATGGTACATGATTTTCCACCAATGGATTGCAATAGCAGTGCTCCCTCAAAATCTGGCCCTCAGCGGCCGTTGCAGTGACTCCCCTTTGCCTCGTTCTTCTCTTTTATCCCCTTATTCTCATCATGGTGCTCCTTCAGTGGCACATTTGAGCCGTTCGTTCCAATTGAGAGGAATTAAAATTACTCCTTTGATTGCACTGTCTGCTCAAAGTCAGCCTCCAAGAAACCTTGTGTAGTCCACCTGCTGCATCATACCCCCATCTCTGCGTTCTGCCACCTGGAACATCTCCAAAGCTGACTGGAGGCGTTATTTTTTATTTTTCCATGGTGGTTTTCCGTGATCAGAATTTCCCCAGCTGCGACAGTCAGTTCCATTACCTCACAGAGGCTATTCTCACTGCTGCCGAATATTCCGTACCTCGTACTTCCTCTTCTCCAAGTCACGTCCCAGTCCCCTGTTGGACTGCAGCATGCAGCCACGCTATTAGAGCCCGGCGATGTGCCCTGCGCACCTTTCGATGCCACCTAACGATGGAGAATTGCATCAATTACAGACTGCGAGCACAATGTCGTCGTGTTATAAAAGAAAGAAAAAAAGCTTATTGGACTGCCTTCACTAGTTCTTTTAACAAATTCACTCCCTCCTTGGTTATCTGGGGTAGCCTATGCCGGTTATCTGGCACTAAGGTCCACTCCCAATTTCCGGCCTGACAGTAGCGAATGTAGTCCTCGTGGACCCCGTTGACATATCCAATGCCTTAGGCTGCTCTTTTGCAGAGGTTTCGAGCTCTGTCCATTACCATCCTGCCTTCCTCCCTCGCAAGCAGGCAGAGTAGGCATGGCCACCTTCTTTCCAATCTTTAAATCATGAATGTTATAATGCCACCTCCACTATGCAGGAGCTAGACCGTGCTCTCACCATGTCCCGCTGCTCTGCTCCGGGGCCCGATGCCATTCATGTTGTGATGTTGAAGAACCTTTCTCCTGCAGGTAAATGTTTCCTTCTCCACACTTATAATTGCATATGGACTGAAGGTCAGGTTCCCACAAGTTGGCGTGAAGCCATTGTTGTCCCCATCCCCAAACCAGGAAAGGACAAACATCTTCCTTCCAGTTATCGCCCCCATTTCTCTTACCAACTATGTCTGTAAGGTGATGTAAAGCATGGTTAATGCTCGTTTGGTTTGGCTCCCTAAATTCCATGCCTCCTTACTAATGTCCAATGTGGTTTTCGTAGGCACCGCTCTGCAATTGATCACCTTGTTACCTTGTCAACTTTCATTATGAATAATTTTTTGAAAAAGCGCCAGACGGTGGCTGTGTTCTTTGATCTGGAGAAGGCCTATGACACCTGTTGGAGGGCGGGGATTCTTCGCAGCATGCATACCTGGGGCTTTCGCGGCAGTCTCCTCCTCTTTATTCGTGCATTTTTAACGGACCGAAGTTTTCGAGTACGAGTGGGCTCTGTTTTGTCAGACCCTTTTTGCCAGGAGAATGGGGTGCCACAGGGCTCCGTTTTGAGTGTAGTACTTTTTGCCGTAGCAATTAACCCAATTATGGTCTGCCTCCCACCCGATGTTTCTGGTTCCCTCTTTGTAGGCGATTTCACAAACTACTGCAGCGCTCAAAGAACGTGTCTATTGGAGCGCTGTCTCCAGCGTTGTCTCGACCGTCTTTATTCGTGGAGCATCGCAAATGGTTTCCATTTCTGCAATAAGAAAACAGTCTGCATCAACTTCTGGCGATACAAAAAGTTCCTTCCACCATCTCTACAAGGCCTCATCGCTCTCTCATTCGTGGAGACAACAAAATTCTTAGCACTAATGTTGGCTGGGAAACTTTGTTGGCCTCCACACGTGTCTTCTCTGGCTGGCAGTTGTACAAGTTCCCTTAATGCCCTCCACGTTCTTAGCGGTACGTCATGGGGTGCTGATAGAACCGTCCTTCTTCACCTTTATCGGTCCATAGTCTGAAGCTGGATTACAGAAGCATTGTTTACTCTTCCTCACGGCCATCCACCTTGCGCCACCTTAACTCAATTCACCATCAGGGGTTACGCCTAGCGATTGGAGCCTTCTATACCAGCCCTATTGAAAGCCTCTATGCAGAAGCTGCCGTATTACCATTTCACTATTGGTGTGATTTATTACTCTGTCAGTACGCACGCCGGCTGCTGTCGATGCCCAAACACCCATCCTACCCATCTGTTTTCAACGACTTCCTTGATCCCCAATAAGGGGTGTCTGCACTGTTGCCTGCAGAAAGTTCATTTTCGTCGCCTGCTCCAGCAACTCGATTTTACCCTCCCCGAGACCCTTCGAATGGATGTGAACCCGACACCACTGTGGCTTCAGGCCCAGGTTCGTGTCCACCTCGAACTCAGCTCGCTCCCAAAGGAGAGTACCCCGGATTCGAAGTATCACTCAAGGTTTGGGGTTTTTTTTTTTTTTTTTTCTACCAGGAAGTTCTAAGAAACTACACAAAAAACTACTTCATCTGTTTCAGCAAACTGAAATCAGCATCAAACCAGTCATATAATATTGTTACCAACTAAACATTTGTCAGTTATTTATCAAAATCACACTATACCTCAGAAAATGAAATAGAACTTAATTAACCAGATTTCTGAGTGTATAGTCATAGTTTAGAAAATAATAAATAACGATGGAGGAACCACAGAAGAATAAAATGGCAGATTACAGCTGTGAAAATCTTTCACAGTTGACCAAAGCTTCTGAATTACAGGTTCATCATATAAATATAGTGTGTGTGTGTGTATGTGTGTGTGTGTGAGAGAGAGAGAGAGAGAGAGAGAGAGAGAGAGAGAGAGAGAGAGAGAGAAAATCGTGTGGTTTGATCTGTATTGGTTTGAAAATCTTGCTATGTTTTACTGCACAAGGTAATAGTACAAGTGACAAAGTACCGTACTTTGAATGACACTTCCTCCAATCTTGTCTTACTGACAGTAAACTTATAGTGCACCAATTGAAGTATTGGACAAAATATAGGCCTATCCTCATACTACCTTCACACCTTGTCAATGGTGAAACTTAACATGCCTAAAACAAGTGTTCCTTGAATGAGTAGTGATGTTTAAATTGTTTACATTATTCTGATCATGAAATAAGTAGTGAACATTGAGTGTAATGTGCATCTTGGTGATAAAGTATTAATATATTAAATTTTTTTGTATATGCTTTCCCATAGCAGTATGAAGTTCTTTTAGTATGTGCATTTCAATATGGTACAGATATCGAGCCTGGTCAATTGATCAATAAATTTACAAGTTTTTAAATATTTCTCAAGGGCTAAAATAGTAACTTATTTTGGTTTTTCATACATGTGATGTAACTGTGCAGTCGTGATAATGCTACTGTTAACAGAAAATAGGCCTAATTGGTATTAAATTGACGTCTGGTCTTGTCTACTACTTGAAATATTGTAATCATTCCTCTTTTTACTTTGTTTTGAATTGACTGTTCTGGCTTGCAAACTAAAAGAGAAAGTCATATTATTAGTTTTCTCATTAAAATTTTACCTACCATCATGGTGGCCTCACGTGACTGTTGGCAACATCATCAACATCGTAGAACATGTTTTGCCAAGATATTAAAATTCTTTGAAATACACACAGAATGACTTGCTTGGTGTTTCGTACATACCATGAAGTAAATAAATAATGCTGTTCCTATTCTATAATTAACATATTCTTGTGTGTGCCCTTGTCATGTCAGTAAAAGTAATTGCCCTTATAAAACAGAGATTTCATGACAAAACATTTATGTTGTCACGCAATTGGCTAATGCTAGCGTTACATGATTGCCAACATTATCCAATGAGGCTGCCAGGATGATAAGTAAAATTTAACCATTTTCTCTTGTAAGGAGATGTACCTTACTGAAAGAATGTAAATACTTACAGCAACACCAGCAAGTTCCACAACACCAGCCTGGAATGCAACAGCAGGTTCCTGTACAACAGGGAGTAAGTAAAAATCACTTGATATTCCTAAAAACCTGACTGATAGATCATTAATAGCAATTTATAATTTGCTATTAGTGTAAGTTAATCATTTATCATGATGTAAAACTTATCTAAAACACAAGACTTCATAGCATATTGACATTTTCCGTGGGAGTTCCAACATTCATTACATGAACAGTAGACATGGTAACTGTCAATTAATAATCATCATATCTCCATAGGTTGTTTCTTCAAGCAAGCCTATAAGCCTATGGGACCATACTATTGTGGTCATCGGTCCCTAGACTTCCAAACTATGTAAAGTAATATCTACATATGTACTCCACAATCCACTATAAAGTGTGTGGTGTAGGGTACTCTGTACCACTACTAGGCATTTCCTTTTATATTCCACTCCCAAATAGAATGAGGGGAAAAAAGAATGTCTATATGCCTCTGTACGAGCCCTAATTTCTCACATCTTGTCTTTGTGATATTGTCATGCTGAAAACTATAGGTGGTGCAGAATTCAAAGGCTGGTTGGTAATAGAGCACAACACTTTACAATTAGATCACGTTTATTGCTAGCACAAGTGTCCACTAAGTACAGACTGACTCCTGCTTGGAGTGCTCCACTATTTATAAATTGAAATAATTTTTCTGGAAATTACAAGTACATCAAACATAAGAAACATGTAGAACATTGTAGAAATAGTAAATACAAAGAAATAAATTTTCTTCTGTCTGTGCTGGGATTTGAACTAGGGAGGACCACAAGCACAGCAGTCTGTGATTCTAACCACTGCACCACACATGCTGTCGGAAGACTCGTGGCATTGCTTCCCTTCCTGAAATAACAGCGACCAGCTGTTAGGTTCCCTTTGCAGCCAGCTGCAGTGTCCTGAATCTTGTCATGGGTCCTCTGTATGGCAGTTCCAGAGAATCCTTCCCTTGTGCCTGCACGCCTTCCTTACGGTGACTATGAACTGCGCCCCTGTTGTGGCTTCATCATTACCATATAGGTCTTCAGAGTCCTTGAACAAGAGTCCGTTTCGTCTATTCGTTGTAAGGCATCATACGGAGAACGTGCACAATGTCTCTTCGTTTTTGTCGTTTTGAGGCTGGCTCGTAATCCTAGACTTTGTAAGCGACATCTGACAAGCGGCGTATGACACAATATGGACCAAAGTATCGCTTCAGTAATTTTTCCGATAGCCCAACTTTCCGTACAGGGGTAAAAAAACCATACCAGATCTCGTGGGCGTACACAACAGGTCGGTGCTTTTTGTTATACCGCTGCCGGTCCTTCTCCTGGACGTCCAGTGTCCGTATGCAAGCCAGCTGTCTTGCTTCTTCGACCCTGGTGATGAGCTGTTTCACAGTCATCCTGAGTGTCATCGGGCTGGAACGGGAACAGCGTATCCATTGTCGTCTCAGCTTAACGGCGTGAAGCCCGTGGTGTCTTGTCTTGCAGTATTATAAGCAAATGTCACGACTGGCAGTATTGTATCCCAATCCTTCTGCTAGACATCGACGTACATCGACAGCATATCTGATAACATCTTGTTAAAACGTTCTGTAAGACCATTTGTCTGAGGATGGTAGGCAGTTGTTATCCTGTGGACAATGTCGCAACATAACATTACCTCTGAAACTAGTTTTGACGTGAATACTGTTCCTCGGTTAGATATCATCATACGTGGTGCCCCATGCTTCAAAATAAAGTCTTCTACTAGGAATTTTGCTATCTCTGGGGCTTCTGCAGTCGGCACAGGTTTTGTGACAGTGTAGCAGGTGAGATAGTCAGTGCAGACTGCATCGGTTACCGGCTGTTGACTTTGGGAACCTACCTAAAAGGTCGATTACAATCTGGTGGAAAGGAGCTGCTGCAGGTGGACTTGGTACCAGATGACCTGGAGGTAATTGTGGTACATGCTTCCATTTTTAGCCCTCCTTACAGTGATTGACAGTAGTGCTTGACAGATTGGTAGAGACCTTGCCAGTAATACCTGCATCTGATTCTGTCTAGGGTATTTATGAATCCTAGATGACTGGATATTGGAGAATCATGGAAATACTTGAGAATAGCTGGCAGTGGATGAGCTGGAACAACCAGTAGCCATTTGGCGCCCAGTGGATCGTAATTGCTCTTATACAATGTCCCGTTTATAAGTTGAAACTCTCCTTTGGTCAGTTCTCCTTTCTCCAAGGCCTCTATTGTTTGTAATAATGCTGGATCTTCCCGCTGTTCAGCTGTAATGTCACCTAACTCCGTGAGGGCTGAAATTTCATCCCTGCAGTTGTGTTCAGTTAATGGATCCCTCGTAAGGCAGTCATCATCCTTGTGTTTGTGTCTGTTTTAGAAAACCACTGTCTTAGTGCCCATCTTGCTAGTCAACCTGATGGATCCTTCAAATTGATGAGCCAACATAAAGAATGGTGGTCTGTCACGACAGTGAATGGTTTACCGAATAGATATGGCCAGAACTTGTTGATAGCCCAGATAACGGCAAGACATTCCTTCTCGGTTGTAGAGTAGTTCATCCCGGACTTTGAGAGTACTCTTGATGCATAGGCTATCACCTATTCAGCACCTTCTTGAACTTGTTCAAGCACTGCACCAATCCCATAACCACTGGCATGTGTGAAATACAGTTTCCGCATTCTCATTGTATAAGGCTAGAACTGGGACGGAAGTTAGAGCTTCCGTAAGTTCCCGGAAAGCTCGTTCTTTCATCTCATCCCAGTGAAACTTGGTGTCTCCCTGCAAAAGTTCTTGCAATGGACGTGCCTTGTTACAAAAACCTTCTATGAAACGACGATAGTATGAGCACAGCTCGAGGACACATCTCACATCTTGGATGTGCTGTGGAGTTGAAAACACTGTGACTGCCCTTACTTTATCTGGATCAGGACGCACACCATCTCCATTCACTAGGTGCCCCCGGATTTTTATTTCTTTGGTGATGAAGAGGCACTTCTTTGGGTTGCGATGGTGTCCTGCTGTCTGAACACACGTCTACATAGTTGACAGGCGGCTGAGATGTTCCACAAATGTTCTTGAGAAAAACAACAATGTCATCCATTTAAGATGTCAAAGGAAGTTGTCCATCATGCATTTGAATGTGGCCAGGGCATTACATAGTCCAAACACCACAATCTTGAATTCATAGAGTCCGTCAGGTGTAATAACAGCAGTCTTCTCCTTGTCAGCTTTGTCAACCTCGATTTGCCAGTAACTTGTCTGTATGTCCATGATTGAGAAGTATGTAGCTCCTTTTAAACAGCCTAAGGTGTCGTCAATGCGCGGCAATGGATAGACATCTTTCTTTGTGGTTTTGTTCAGCCCCGATAGTCGACACAGAAACTCCATGTGCCATCCTTCTGTTTCATGAGGACCACCAGAGATGGCTAGGGACTCTCTGAAGGTTGAATAATGTTATTGTGCAACATCTTCTCCATTTCTTGTCGAATTGTCAGTCTTTCAGCTGGCAACACTCTATACGAACACAGACTAATTGGGGGATGATTTCCAGTATTGATACGGTGTTTTATCGATGGTCGTTTCATCTGGCTCTTCTTCTGCTTGGACTGGAATAAACCTGAAAATTGGTATTGTGTGGTTAACACCTGCTGACATTGTTTCTGCGTCAGACAGGGCCTTAGTAGTTTCCTCTAGTGCAATGTCAGCAGGAACAGCAGGGCATGAGACTTCGATGACATTGAGCTCACCATCCTGGACAGGTTCGGCTGTTCCAATAAACATTCCTTTTGGAATGAGTTGAGATTGCTTGTGAAAATTAGTGATCCAAAGTTCTCCTTGACCACCTGTAATCCTTGTGATAGTTGCTGGTATGCAGATTTCCTTTGTTATACTGATTAGTTGTTTGCTATCGACAAGCATTTCACCATCCAACTTGTCATCTCGGCTGCTGACTGGAACTCTTCTCGTTGCTAACAGTAGGATCTCAACATTCTTGCAGCAAACAACCTCCCAGGGAAGTCCATGCTACCTGTATTCATCAGAACGGCTTTCTGAATTTGTAGCTCAGATCTTCCACAGTCAGTGACAGCCTGGGATGCCTGAAGAAGTCCCATCCAAGGATGACGTTATGGCTACATTCTGTTAAAACGACAAATTCAAAAGGCTGTGTCCTGTTGTTGATAGTTACTCTTGTATCACAGAACTTTATCTTCTTTAGTTTGTAGCAGTAGTCATTCCCCAATACAGAGAAGGAAGCTCCTGAATCGACTAGTGCCTGGACAGTTATGACGTCAGTGAGGTTTCCTGACATATTAGCGACTGTCGTCCATGGAGGCTTTTCACCTACTGCGGCCTCACCTCCATAGATGGTCGCCTCACTTAGTTTTCCTGAACACGGTGGCTAGGCGAGCAGCTGGTATCTCTGTAAGGCGGCAGCGTGTTGGAGGGCGACCATGTCTGGGATACAGCGATGGGCTTAGTCCCATAGATCGACAGTAATCACCTGCATTTGACTGCCATTGAAAGGACTGCTCTGATGGCTGGCGTCTTGCAGCATAATAATTGTCAAATACTCGTCTTCTCTCCCTACAGTATCATATGATATGTCCAGGAAGGCCATGGTGAAAACACAATGGCGTGTTGTATTCTGTCCTCTAGATATCTATCCTCCTGTGGGGCCTCGCAGTTGCTGGATGATTTTAGTTGTGGTCGCCCCCCAGAGAGCTCAACAATAATTTGTTGAGTATGGGCTTGGTGAACCCGGGATCCCTGAGCTGGGGACTGGTAAGCGCCGCCAGTCCTCTAGACACCGTAACCTCTGGACATGCTTCAGCGACCACCATGTGGCATGGCGGTGGAACGTTGTGGGTACCAGGGAATGGGGATCTTGCCTGCCTGGGACACGAGGAAGGAAACACCTCTCTCAAAAAAAAATCTCAATCTTACGGTGTGCTACGCGCTGGTGGGATGCATGGCTGTTGCTAGCAAGCAACCTCTGGGGATACTGCCTCACCTCAGTTGTATAAGGCTTTCCTAGGCACGTGGGGCTCTGTCTAGGCAGACACGTACTTCCCTAGCTACTTGTGGGATCGCACTGGAACTCTAGAGTCATTTTCAACCTCCTAGTGGGATGGGTGTCCCGCTGGGGAGTACTAACACCCACTCTAAGAAGAGGACTCGGGTGGCCAGTCCTCCGGATTTTGGAATGAACAAAAGTGGCAATATGAATAGTAACAGAGCACTTTCTGGTAATTAAGAGAAGAGAGGGTACCTTTGAGAAGGTCACACCTTTTTACATATAGAGGGGACTAGAAGGCATTGCTGGAAATTTAAAGACAGTGAAATGTTTGCGTAATGGGACACTATTGGTGGAGACCTCCACATCACAACAGGTGACTCAGTACCTTGGGGAGTATGCCATAGAATCTGAACTGCATCACACCCTTAACTGCAGCAAAAGTGTAGTTACCTGCAGGGATATGGTGGCTATTCCTCAGGACGAATTAAAAGAAGAATGGGTTTCGGAAGGCATTGTAGATGTCAGACATATTATGAAAAGGATAAGTGGTGAGCTAATGAAGTCTGAGTCATTTACTGTAACATTTAATACGCCAGAGCTCCTGGAACACGTAAGGCAGGTTTTCTTCGGATGAAAGTCCGACCTTATTACCCCAACCTAATGTGTTGTTTCAAATGCCAGCGCTTTGGGCGTACCACCTTGGGGTGTAATGGTGAACTGACCTGCAGAAAGTGTGCTGAGACTGCACATGATGGAGACAATTGTTCGCCTCCCTTCATATGTGTTAACTGTTCTGGTGACCACCTCATTTGGAGTAGAGAATGCACTGCATACCTCGCGGAACGCAAGGTGCAGGAGATAAAGATAGCCAAGCGTGTCTCCTATGCTGAAGCCAGGAAAATCTATAAGGCCATGCAACTGCCATCATTTACCACCTCTTTTGCGGTGGCCTTCATAAGTCTACTCTGAAGGTTGAGGTGTCTACACAGACGGACTTCTCCAGTGTTGGTACGAACACCTGCTCATGCCCATATACGTGTAAGGCAGCAGAAGTTACAGCCCCTGAAGCCCTACCAAAAATGGTGGAACTAGGTACTGCTGCTGACAGTGAAGAGCTCCTGCCACCTTCACTGCCAGAATCACTTCCCAAGACCAGTGTAGCGTCCGCTTCAACTGCTGAAACATCCAAAAAGGTTAAGACAAAAAAAGGATAAGGATAAGGCCCATGTGAAACTTACTAGTAAACAGTCAGACCAGGTTGATATTACGCTTGATGTGCCTCGTGATTCAGCTCCAGAATCCATGGAGATTGATGTAACTTTGGGGCAGTCAACTCGCTCCAAAACTTACTTTCAACTGGGGCAAACATCTTGCCCCAAAGGTGACCTCCCTCCTGTTACAGTCCCATCAGAAAGAGAGGGTGAAGATACAGCCTCCTTGATAAATGGCCTCCATCTTGCAGTGGAACTGTCAGGGATTTAGAATGCATGTGGAGGAACTCTGGTTATTATCTCACGGATGACCCATGTGTGTATGTCTCCAGGAGACAAATTTCAAACCTCCTGATAGCCCTGAGATATGTGGTTGCAGTCTCCACAGAAAGGATGACATTAGTGGAGAGAGAGAGAGCGAGGTGAGGAGTGGTTGTTTTTGACAGCACAGCCTATCACTCTGAACCCATCTCCCTCAACACAATGTTACAAGCAGTTGCAGTGACTGTACATGCACACCACCAACTGACTGTGTGCTCTGTGTATCTGCCTCCACACGATCCTTTTAAGGAAGAGGCTCTTGAAGATCTCCTTCAACAGCTCCCCCACCCATTCATCCTTTGTGGTGATTTTAATGCACACAATGTGCTTTGGGGCTCTGTAGCGACCTGTCCCAGGGTTAGAGCAGTTGAGAGGTTTCTCTTATCTTCATGCGCCCATGTACTCAATACAGGTAAGAGCACACACTTTTGTGCTGCAACAGGGTCGTTCTCTGCCATCGATCTTACACTCTGCTCTTGAGCCCTTGCCCATTTTGCTCAATGGGAAGTGGATGCAGACTTGCATTGTAGTGATCACTTCTCGATTTGGATTGATCTTCCAGAGAGAACAAACCCCGAAAGGCATCCACCTCGATGGATGCTTAGTAGGGCGGACTGGACTCTTTACGGCCAACTTGCCGAACTTGAGCCCTGTGATGGTATTCAGGAATGGGTGGATCATGCTACCGAAATAATCCACTGTGCTGCCACTGTGTCCATTCCTTGGTCTTCTGGGTGCCCGAAAAGGTAACCAGTCCCTTGGTGGAATGCTGAATGCTGTTCTGCCATCAGAACCAGAAGAGCAGCTCTGAGGCGGTTCAAGAGCCGTCTGACTGCGGAGAACCTTGCAGCTTTTCGGGTGGCACGGGGCCCAATCTGTCAGATTATGCGCGAGAGTAAGAAGATATCGTGGCAACAGTTACTAAATTCTCTGAACCGTTCCACCAAGGCCTCAGTTGTATGGGAGACTATCAGGAGGATCTCAGGAAGAGGAGGGAGGTGCCCAGTAGCTGCTGTGACGGGGAATGGTATTCTCCACACCCCCCACGTAACGTTTCCCAGACTACGGCGGCCTATTTTTCGACAGTTACTGCCTCTGCCGGTTACGATACAGCTTTCCAGCTCCACTGGGTGGCTGCTGAGAGGGTTATTTTGGACTTCCGGTCAAGCATTGAGGAAGATTATAACTGCCCCTTCACTATGTGGGAACTGGATTCCGCATTGTCTGTGGCTCGTGACACCTCACCAGGTCACGATGGAATCTACTACTCTATGATACGGCACCTGACGAGGCAAAATCAGGAAATCCTCCTCGACCTTTTTTAACTACATCTGGGTGTCAGGCCAGTTCCCTGACTCGTGGAGGGAGGCCATTTTAATTCCTATTTTAAAACCCGGGAAAGACCGCACAAGCCCCAGTAATTATTGTAGTGTTGCTCTGACTAGCTGTGTGGGGAAGACCTTAGAGTGGATGGTCAACCGCTGCCTTGTCTAGATGCTGGAATCTAGGGAGCTTCTCAGTCACTTTCAGTGTGGGTTCAGGAGGTATCGCTCCACCTCTGATAACCTGGCCCTCCTGGAGGCGGCCATACAACGGCTTTCCTGCATCGGCATCACCTTCTGGGGGGTACTTTCCGATATTGACAAAGCCTATGATACTACTTGGTGGCATCTTATCCTCAGACAGCTCCGTGACTGGGGTTTTCGTGGTTGTCTTCCCCGTTTTATTCAATCATTCCTTTCTCCACGTTATTTTAGATACTGAGTGGGAGACAAGCTTTCTGATCGCTGTGAGCAGAATAATGGAGTCCCTCAGGGTAGTGTTTTAAGTGTGACCTGGTTTGCAATAGCCATTAACAGTATTACTTCTGTCGTGAAAAGTGCTGTACAGTGTTCTCTTTTTGTAGATGACTTCTCTGTCTTTTGCTCTTCATCCAATCTAGCAACGACTACACGTCAGTTGCAACTGACTCTTCAATGATTGGATGACTGGGCAAGGACTGGTTTTAAGTGTTCTGTATGTGTCCTTTTTAACTGTTCACATACTGTATTTAATCTCCCTGAACTGTGGATGAGGGGCTCTGTGCTCACTTTTAAAGACAAAGTGTGGTTTCTGGGCCTCACATTTGATAGTAAACTTACGTGGTTGCCACATCTTAAGGACCTGAAGAACAGACGACATGTACAGTCCAGGAAAGATGCACGGAACACCAGAGATATACCCGTCTCTTAAACCTAATAAATCGGAAGTGGCAGAACACTGTTTTGATACTGGACAGTCCATGAAGTATGTAAACATCAAAATTTTAGCCTCCACTTCTTTTTGGGACTCAGTGGTGAAAGAAGCAATAGAAATTCGCTTGGGGACAAATTTAACAGAGACAGCAGCTTCAGTTTAGATAAATCTTGGAATCCGGCACTTACCTTAATAATTTTTCAAAAACGCCTCCACAGCACAGATCATAACACACACGTGTACTTCCTTGCTGCCGAGTAACGTCTTTGGTGCCTCGTTGTATCTGTGGCCGCATGCGCAGTAGTGCGGCCCATGCATTTATAAGCACAAAGCGCATGCTGGAGCGTCAGTCTTCGACTGTCTCTGAAGGTGGCTGAATGGTTATCAGCCGAAATGCTAGAAGTAGTAAACTTTATGCGGCTGCACGCCCGAAACCTCTTTGAACAGTCATGGCACTGCAAAAACATGAAGATGCACTCAAATTATTGTTTTCCCATAGTCGCTCACAGCATAAGTGCCATGCTAATAACATGGGCAATAGACACTGCAGTTTTTACCAATTATTTCGTTAAATTCATTATTTGATATTGTGTCAGTATTACCAACCACCTCCTTGACTACTATAGTCCCTGTCACGTAGGAAAGCACACCAGTTTTCAGCCGTTCTGTGCATCCCCCTCCATTACCACACTAGAATCCAATAATATTCATTCTCTAGGAACGTGCTGGCTGAGAGTTACGCAAAGCCTCTCCTGTTGGCTCCACTGTTGGCACTTGACCGCAGCTCCTGCCCTCCACATTTCCTGTATTACTCTGCCTCTATGCACAGAAGCACCTTCTTACATGATGCCAACTATAAGCTGGTGTCATCAGGAAACAGAAATTTATTAGTTCTACTTCTACATAGGATACTCTGCAAATCACATTTAAAGGCCTGGCAGAGGGTTCATCGAAACACGTTTATACTATTTATCTTCCATTCTATTCTCGAATAGCACGCGGGAAGAACGAACACCTGAATTTCTCCGTTCGAGCTCTGATTTCTCGTATTTTGTTATTTTTCCTTTTATACTGGAAGGCATATCATTTACATAAATAAGCAACAACAGTGACCCCAAAACCTACCCCTGGGGCACCCTCCTAATTTACTGTGCCTCATTGTTAGTGCATATTGTAGCTATTTTCAACACTGCAGAGACTTACCTTCTGCTGTCAGTTATTAAAGTAGTAGGTAAACAAATTATGAGCTACTCCCCAAACTCCATAATGTTCCAACTTCTGCAAAAATATTTTGTGATGAACACAATCAAATGCTTTTCTTTAACAAGATGGCTAGTGTTTGCAGTCTTTTATTTAATTCATCCAGTACTTCACACAGAAAAGAGAATAAAGCACTTTTGGTCGTCAAAACACTTCTGAAACAAAACTGCACATTTGACAGCAAATTATGGGAACTGAAATGATCATTTAACCACCTTTTGAGGTTGAAAAGACTTCTGTCTCAAAATGCAAATTCTCCATCCCCCAAATGTGCTAATTTCTCTTATTGACAAACCCATCCAAAAGAAAGTGGAACTTGTTACTAAATCAAACCGTATATGGTTACTATTTTCCACCGTGCCCTGTAGCCACTCATACAGTTTGAAAATACTAACACAAACTGTTAAGAAGTTATAATGATTTTATTTCATATTGTTCAATAACTGTCGTGCTGTATTTGCAGTGAAGTTCTCTTTGCTTTCGTAAGAGTTTTCTAACTCAGTTGTCGAGCCACAGTGGATCTTTCCTATCTCTCATAATTTTTTGGCACATAATTATCTAATGTGTATTGTACGAAGCTCATGAACTTTGTTCGCAGACGCTCAACACTGCCAGTGCTAGAGACAAAACTTTTGTGTTGAGCAGTCAAGTACACTGAAATCTGTCCCTTTTCGCTTTTGCTAAACAGGATGTTTCTGTAAGTTTGTAGGCTTCCATGGACGGAGTCATTTTGAATAAAACAATTGAGAGTATTGGGCCGTGTCATTTTAAACACTTAACAAATGAATTGCCGACATTTCAACCACTGTGCAGTGGTCCTTTTCAGGGCGGTCAACTGTTGGATGCTGCTGAATGTACACCCTTAAATACTGTGAATTTTCGGTTATCTAATACCGACGTCATACATCTAAGATGGTGATTGGCTGGCAGTAGCGTATCAGCAGGCTCTTAAGTTTGCTACCCTTTAAATGATTGGTAGGCAAAATCTTATGTCTGATTGGAAGGCAACAGCCAATCAGATACTACCATCCAAGGGATGGTGTTTCCTGCTGTGAACGTTCAGGCCGCACCTCAGTTCTACTGTGGCCACTGTTTACACTGCAGGATGTTTCTACTTACAACGGTTTTCATTGATATTAAGATAGCCTTATGATTGCTGATTCCCTGATCTGTGTTAAATGAGTCAAAATGTTCTGGTCCGTTTGTCATCAACAGGTCTAAGTCTATATCTCCGTGAGTCAGTTCTTTGTTTAACTGCTTGAAGTAATTTTCAAATTAAGCACTTAGAATAATATTACTCATTTCTCTGTCGTTGACATCCATCTTAATCATGTTAATCTCCCCCACTATATCTTGTAAGTGAAACTACCACCTGGAACTCTAAATAAGTAGGAATTGTACATAAATATTTTCAGTTTTCTCTCAGATGTTCTGCCACTGCTGCTGCTGAGCCAGGTGGTCTATAAAAACTCCCAGTGACCATTTTAGAGCCAATTTTAACCCTGTTCCTCACCCAAATTATTTAACATTCCAGATCTGTACTAATTTCACTCCATAAAGTTGTATTTTTTATCATTGTGGTGTAATACACTGGACTGAAATCAATTCAGGTCCTGAGAGTGCTCTTTGGTTTTTCCACTGCCACTATAGGACTGGAGACATCTGCTGTTGGAGACTGGCATAAAAATTCCCTCATCTTGAAGCCAATGCAATTCCCAGCAAATCCTGTTGTGTAGAGGAAATGGTATGGTGTGGACATAGCAGAACTTTGGGCTATGTAGGGAAGAGGATGATGGGGGCTTTGAATTTATTGAGCATGGAGGAAGGGGCTGAAAACACTGGCAGATCTCCCAGAAGCTCCAGTGTGTGGGGGAAACACTGTCAACAACGCTGACTGTGGGATTAGGACTGTGATTCTCTAAGCCTAAGGGTGTAAGCGTTCCACACCAAGAAGGGTGGAAGTGTCAGGGATGAACACTACAGAAACCTGGACTGCTAGTGTCTTGGAACCCATAATGGAGATGAGGGTGTTGTTGAAACCTTCTGATAAGTAAGCCAGACGATAATAGCAGTAGATGAGCTTGTGTTTATCTGCAGGTCCACTAGCACACCATCGATAGGACTGAAAAATAATCAACTTCTTGTGTGGTGGTTTGTGTTTTCAACTACCAGCCCTAAGCTGGGACATCAACATATGAATGGTCAACAGGTATAGTTGTAGAGTGATCAGTAGACTTATGTTCTTTTTAGTTGTGGGCTCATGTACCTGATTTCTTGGGCCCCCACCCCTCCAGAACATTTAATCTTTTGTCTCTTTTACAGTTTGTGTTGTTTTTAACTGGAGGATTTAGTATGTGCAGAGTGGCTGGCTCATCCTGTATTATCTTTGTGATTAGGCAGTCTCTGTCTTCTGCTGTATAGTTTTAGATCAGTTCAACACTCGGTCTCTTCCATTTGTGTGTTTTTTTTTCCTTTTGTGTTGTCAGCGTCATGTTCATTGCCACCGAGTACTCCTTGTTCGTTTCCTCTCTGGGTGTTGAGAGTCCTGCAGAGTCCTGACATGAATCCTATTGAACACCTTTGGGATGTTTCAGAAAGCAGACTTTGTGCCAGGCCTCACCAACCTACATCAATACCTCTCCTCAGTGCAGTACTCTGTGGAGAATTGGCTGCCAGTCCCCAAGAAAACTTCCAGCACCTGATTGAATGTATGGCTGCAAGAATGGAAGGTGTCATTAAGGATAAAGCCGTCCTCTCACGGCACGTGGAAACGCACGTGGAGGAGAAAGTGGTGATGCTGAAGCAAGGAATACCACATTCCACTACCCTGAAACACATGGAATGAAGGATCTAGCATGTTAGATTTTAGCTTTGTGGAGTGGAACGTGGCCAATGAGAAGCGACCTGGCTTTCACGTGACAAGCAGAACTCTTGAGCTGCCATATTGCAAATGGAACTCCGTATTTCATTCCTTCTTTCATTGTAGCGTACAATGTATGAATCTAATCTATATAAAGTGTTAGAATACTGAAGAACTTTTGGAAAACACTTCATTTTAGATAAGATTTGTTACAATAAATTACCGGAAATATAATTTTCATGGCTTTAAAGGTTCTTGTATTTAACGTGTGTCAGTGTTATAATTTATATAATGTGAAAGAATATCGTCCCTTTGCTATGGTATAATGCATTCTATCAAAGAAGCATCTTTGTGATGCTATCTCATAGATAAATAACATATTACAACAGGTTTTAGAAGCGTAGTATACCCGAAAACCGACCTGGCTGCTGAAGTGTAGGAATAGCGTAGTTGGTAGCGTAACAGACAGTGGCATAGAGATTGTAAGTAAAACAGGTTCACGTCTGTGCACTTCCGAAATATTTTTATTTTTTCCTTTTCTGTTTCCTTGACGTTTCTGGTACCTTTTTGCTAATTTAAGTGTAATATCCAATATTCGTTGTTATTTCTTTTTAAGATAACATATTAGCATCATG
Organism: Locusta migratoria; assembly: GCA_026315105.1. Classification (NCBI taxonomy): domain Eukaryota; kingdom Metazoa; phylum Arthropoda; class Insecta; order Orthoptera; family Acrididae; genus Locusta; species Locusta migratoria. The sequence goes on from CM048755.1 coordinate 365,729,590, forward strand.
ATTAGAGTCACAAGCTGTTGAGGAAAAGAGATGTAAATACTGTAACAGGTTTGCATCTACAATCTCTGATATTTTTAACCATTTCGTTTAATTATGGTTAATGCATCTTATTTGTTAATTTAATACAATTATAATATTCAGTATTCAATGTTATTTATTAGAATCAAGAATGAACTTTGTCCACGAGAGAATTTGTTGAGTTTTTCGTTTTAGGCCACAGGAACAAATAAAATTAAAGACAGTACCCTACGTCATTTGGTTTTCCCCCACGGTGTTCGAATTAAGTTGCAGTTCAGTACATTGTTGTAGTAGTTCAGTTTCACAGTGCAAAGTGAACATGGCTAGCGCGTGGTTACACAAGCAGATGGAGTGTAGAAGGAACAGTGTTTACGTATCATACCAAAAGCAAAAATGATACAATGAGCATTGTCGAGCTGAGGCGCTGTCCCGCGTGTATAACTAGTGAAATATATGGTCCAGTGAGATGGTATCCTAGAATGTTGCGCCAAATGCTACCACCTTAATGCGCTTGCATGTGATGTAGTCATAACCAGTAATGTAGATTCCGTCTATTGACAATGGAGTCATTGGTGACATATCATTAATCTCCCCGTAAAATCTGACTGATCAAATCCAGGTTTATGTCTACTTAAGAGATGTATGCACAATGATGCCAGAATTTTGAAATTGTTTCCATATAAATGTTTTAGGTGCACCTTAAAGGGATGCCAGTTTCATTTCTCCAGAATCCTTTGAAATTAAATAGCATGATAACATTTTTGTTTATAGTGCATTGTACGTAAGCATTATGTTCATTTAAGCTATGCTTGACATGCAGGGGAGTGTGCTCCATGACATCGATAACATTCCAGACAACATTAGATGCATTGGTCTTTCCAATACATGTGCCGGGAAAGCTCCATTGATCCTTAAACATATCTCTTTGTTTAAAAACGAGTGCAGATCATCTTGATAATTTTGTGAGTAAAGAATTCTGGCCTCAGGTGCATTGCTGTGTGTGTCGACATAGATCAGTATCATATCTGTGTAGTCTTTGCTTGAACATATTGCATTTTGTTACCTGTCGGACTGTAAGGGCTGACTAGATGTGCAACAGATGGTCACACTATCTTATCAGGGCGAAAGGAGAAAAAAGACCATAGCTTGCTTCTTTGCTCAGTGGAGGTGTGCTTGTACGTGTGTGTCCCTGGTGCACTGCAGTGACAAGACACCTCTTCTTGCACTCACCTACACAGGAAACACAAAACTATAGAAGACAGCAGTGTGTGTCATCAAGTATATATTAATTCTGTCATTGTCATTTCTAACAGGACACAGACGATAGTGTGAATGTTTTGTTTGTTTTTCTTGTTGTCAGTGTTTCTACGAAGTTGATGCCCTTAGGATTTTGTGTACAGTTGATCATTCTCAAACAATATTCTGTCCTGGAGAAATGCTTCTTTGATGCAATGTGTTCTTTTGACAGTAACTTTCCAATTTATCCTCCTCCCTCTATATTTGACATCACTAATATTTCATTTCAATCATTGTACAAAATTCTGCTTCAAATAAACTTTTTGTCATGTATTTGGCTGGTTACATATCTGATAACTCGTGGGATACTCTCGATGATATCGGAACCTGATAGGTGGCCCCATTAATACACTGTTTTGTAGAATGATGTATATATAACACTTGCTTTCGGATGTGTTACTTCCATGGCCCTGCAGACTTGGAAAGTATTTCTTCATCTGTTTAAGAATTTACTAATTCTTGCAACTCATCATCAGTCAATGTTCTAATTGCCATGGTGTCACAATTTAAACTAAAGAGAAGCAGTAAAGATAAAATAATTTGGAAGCAGGATTGTCCACAGGTTTTCGTGTCATCAGGGACAAAAATATTTTCCCCATATTTAGAAATTTCAGGACATTGTTGTATTTTTATATACTTTTTACGTAATTTTATCAATATTTTTCAGGTCCTTCTTTGATAATTTTCCAGGCATTTCAGATCAGAAAAATTGAGGCCCTTTTCCATACCTGTGAGTGAGTTCTCACTATGAACCCTTGCCTTCACTGACACCCCCCCACCCTTCCTGTGGGCACCTGTTTAGAAGTGCTACTCGGTTTCTTCAAAAGACAAGACACACACACATTTTTGTAAATGCAGAGGCATTGTTGATGATCAATAAACATCGTGATAACCATAATAGAAAATAGAAACAACATTTAGCTGTCAGCTCATTGTGGCCTCGGCAGTACATATATAACAACTAAGGTTTTTGAACAAACTACTTAAAATATGTTAGATTTATTTTTGTAAAGATGTTGACTATGTAATTTTAGGCAGAGTCCTCAAATTTCATAAAGTTATTGTAATCTTTAAACAATGAGAAATGAAATTTAAAATAATTTCAACTGATACAGACCCTAACAGAACAGCAGGGTTAAATCCTCAATACCAGTTGAAGTGTTACAGGCTCAGGGCACTTCGACAAGAACAACATTAATGTAGAATTTAGCGTCTATGTAATGAAAATATAAAAGAACACAATAGATCTCTGTTGATTGAAAGTGCAGACCATCACAGATAATAGGCAACACTGGGCATAGCTGGGACAGATTCTTAAACAAAACTGAAGTTTGATGCATGTTTTTAACACAGTTTCTTATTACGTGGGGGGGGGGGGGAGATATAATTGAAAGTTTTAGTCCAATCTGATTCCACCTGACAGAACTCTTAGGAAATCTCTGAAGTCCACACCCATCCTTTGCCTTTGCTCCAAGCTGCATTTCAAATTCCCATCTCTAAGGCAGGCATTGTAGAATCTTCCCCCTTTACTACCATCTGCTTCTCATTCACTTTTAAATTGGGCCATAGTGGCCAGAGATGGTCATGTATACTCTTTTTCTGATGAAGGCACTGACCAGAAGTCAATTTTGTGAATGTGATTGTCATCTATACCCTCCTGTCTGCAGCTCAGCGATTGGTTTTACCTATTCTCATATTATTGACATTACAACCGGGTCTTTCCATTGTTACATTTGGCCAAGAATGTCAATATGAAAATCATTTTTAGTTTTGGAATTTACAGTTTTTTATCTGTAGTTGACTGCTGTTTTATCTGTCTTTTGTGTTTACCCTTTCATATTTATATTATTTTGAATTGGTTCTCCAGCCAAATATTCATTTTACCATATCACATGTTCTCTGAGGCACTACTAAGTAGTGCTGATTCAACACATTCCTGCTAATGCACGCTTTGAAAACTTTCTTTAAATTTAATTGAGGCCTCACCCCATCTGAGACATTATTTTTATTTTACTACTTTTCCTTTGTACAGGTTCCAGTCCATATGCCCGTCCAGCAAGGTGTGCCTGTCCAACAGGGAGTACCGGTCCAACAGGGAGTACCGGTCCAACAAGGGGTACCGGTCCAACAGGGTGTGCCTGTGCAGCAGGGTGTGCCCGTTCAACAGGGGGTACCGGTCCAGCAAGGTGTGCCCGTTCAACAGGGGGTACCAGTTCAGCAGGGGGGTACCAGTCCAACAGGGAATTCCCGTGCAGCATCAGCAGATTCTGAATGCTGCCAACATTGCTCATGAGAAAGAGTAAGAAATCGTGTGGCAGTAGTTTGACAATAGGGTATTTTCCTGTGTAAAAAATATGGCTCGAATTGTTGTTATTCTGAATGATTACAACATGAAGATAGCATTTTCGCTCTTTATTCTTACAAAACATCTGTTATTTTTATGTAATTAAAGCTTAAAAATCATTAAATTTCACGATTAGATCACGTGATCGAAAACACTCCATTATTGGCTGAAGTACTGGTGTCGTCACAGACCACTAGGATGCGGCAACTAGAAGATGGAACTGTATCCTTGTTAGTGTTTCCTTAATTTCTGAGCGTAAAGTTTAGTTTCTTTCATGATGTAGATGCATTTAAAGCTTTTATAGCACAAAGGAAAAGAATTATGTGAAGGCTGACGACAGAAACCTCCACAAAGTTGATGCATTTATGGTATCTTCTTTCTTAAAAAACAATCCAAATTTTTACGTGCCAGAAATAAGAAATATTAATACTGCATTGTAAGTAACACGTACCTACATTTCAAAAGTAATTATTGCTAAAGATATTTTATGCCATAGGAAAAAAGTACCCTACTTGTTAGTGTCAGCAGACTTACTCTAAAGTCACCATATTATGCAGTAAAGGGTAAAATTTTACCTGCTACCCAGGCGGCCTCGAATGATTATGTCGGTAACATCAACAACACGATAGAAAATCTTTGCCAAGTTGTACGGGCCATATAGAATGACTTGATTAGAGTATCATATAGACCATGAAGTAAATAAATAATGCTGTTCCTGCTCTATGTTTGACAGGTTCTTGTATGTACCCTTGTCCGGTCAGTAAAAGTAATTGCCCTTGTAAAGCCAAGATTTCATGACAAAACATTTGCATTGTCACACGATTCTCGCTACGTATTCAACATCTGTTGCTGCTGGGATGATTGGTAAAATTTAACCCTGTAAAGCCCACAGTTAAGGGAGTAATTTCAATTTATCTACTGCAATACTGGTAGCAAGGTGTAACATCAATACCTCTAAAATACAGCAAAATGCCTTGTGTATATTTATACAATATATCTAAATAAACGCATTTTTGGGTAACACTTTTAATCGCATTTACACTTGCATATTAAGAAAGTTTAAAGGCTAAATGAATCGCTGCATTAAAGACACCTCCCATGTATGTATTTTACGATAAGTTATGTTGTAGTAAAGTAACAAGAAGGGCGTTGTTGATGTATAAAAAGATTTTCCATTATTGAAACGGTTGTTTGAATAAGATTTAATGGCAATAAAAGTGCACTTACTGGAGATAAATAATCAGTGCTATACTTTATAGTGGGCTAAAACAATATCGTGTTATACTTTCACCAAATATATTAGGAAACGGCTTTAATTACACATACATCGTAGGCATGTGACATTATGAAGTTTTACTTCACAAATGTAAACATCATCTCATTGACCTGCACATAATACTACTTTACACCTTTGCAGTAGAAGAGGCTGCTACTTAACAGTGAACTAATGGAATAAATATTAAGTGTTTACTTGTACATCAAAACGATCCTCACAGAAATACACACATGAAGTGGTAGATATTTCATTTGGACCTCTTCGAGCGAGTGTCAACCACATTTTTCACACCTTCTCATGTTTTTGAACTTGCAAAATAAATTTTTCTGGTGTCTTTATAGATGTGCAGTACTATGCAATATTTGTAGGTCATTTTGAGAATGTAAATCCCTAAACAATATAACACTATTTGTGTATCTTATGAGAGCAGCAGCACCATCGTGGTTTGTGACATCACACGCGTCATGTGGCTCAAATGTAGTGTTTTAGCGGGCTTTCAAATTATTTGAATTTCATTTCATAGGCAGATTATCCAAAATATACAAAATCGAAATACCAAAACATTTTGACCATTTGGGGGGGGGGGGGGGGTTGAAATAAATTTGACAAAGTTAAAAATTTATGCTGGATTGGGATTCGAACTAGGATATCCTGCTTCGGGTAAACAGTCACCTTAACCAATTAGGCTATCCAGGCATGCTTCCCTTCCAACCCAAATTTTCAACTTCTAGCACCTGCCCATTGATACCTCTTGCTCACAACCTATACTGGAATCATGCAAACAATGGAAATACAAATATTTTGATTTCATAAATTTACGGCCATTACTGTCAACTAATGGTGTCTGTTGCTTTGGACTTGTCCAGAAAAAACAGACACCATATCAATAATATCCTAAATATATTTAGAATGAGGTGCGGTTTTGCAGTAAGTTACAGCGGGCAATTCAGAAATTTTTTTATGAATACAGGTAATTTTTAAAGATTGTAGCTACTGCATTATGATTCAAGCTATAGAAGGAAATTCCCTTGTATTGGAAAGAGCATGTGAAAATGACTTCAGCAACATAATGTCTGGAACTTGCGCATTTACTAACAAGATCAGAGCACTGCACGAGCACGCAGATGCATGGACATGCATCGTTAATGTCAAATTTTAATGGGTTATCGCGCAGCAAGGTTTAGGAATCGTGTATGAAATTCTGTGAACAGATGCCCTTATGCAGTGAGCTGTATGGGTGCGAGCAACTCCTGTTTGTGTGTGTGTGTCATTGCCACAGTTAACGACGGTGATGTGCCTTGTCGTGGAAGTGATGAGGCCTCAGTAGGTCACTTGAGAGAGTAGACACCACATCAGCACACATGTCACCTATCTGCCATAAATTCCGGGGAGGGGGACAATGAGCTCCAACACCACATTCAATCACATCCCAGATGTGTTCGATTAAGTTCAGATCTGGTGAGTTGGGGGCCAGTTCACCAACTGCAACTCACTACTGTGTTTATCAAGCCACTATGTCACACTCCTGGCCTTGTGCAAGGTGCATTTTCTTGTTGAAAATGCCACTTCCATTGGAAAACTTGATGGTGATGAAGGGATGCATGTGGCCTACAGCCAGTGTAAGATACTTATTGGCCATCGTGGTGCCTTGCACGTGCTCCACTGGACCTACGGGAGCTCACATGACTGCCCCCAGAGCATAATTGAGCTGCTGTCAGCTTGTCTCCATCCTGTTCCCGTGAAAGATGATGAATTCACACCCTCGCATTGGCATGATGAAGAAGGGATTAACATTGGCACCTGCATGGATCATCTGCTCTGGATGGATATTGTTTGGAGTGTTTGGTGCAGTATGTGTTCACACACACTTTTAACTGCCTAGCATTAAAGTCTGATTTAGTCCTGCCACAATTTGCTGTATTTTTTGCTTTACCGTTATGCCCAGCCTAAGACTCCCGACATCTGTAAAGACGTGTTGATGCCAGGCACCGCGACACGATTTTACCTTAGTTTCGGCACTTGTTGAAGATACTCTTTGTATAATTCCTTGAACACTCAACATGTTGTGCAGTGTACAATAGGCTCATGCCGAGCCGGTAAGCCGTAACAATCTGCCCTTTGTCAAACTCTGATAGATTCTGTACCTTACCTATTCTACACATGTACATCATGCTCAATGATACTATATGCTGTGTGTGTGTGTGTGTGTGTGTGTGTGTGTGTGTGTGTGTGTGTGTGGCCAACTAAGTCTTTAGACTTCCCCTACAAGTTCCTGGAACCATTCCTGGGCAGTGGCAATGTGATATCGTCTTGAAGCACTGCAGAACTGTCAGGGTGTTGGAAGGCCAAAAATGTGTGGAAATGGTTCCAGAGCAGCTCAGCATATCGTGGACCATTCAAAGTCTCATCCAGGACAATTAGAGGGCCCATTCCATACTAGGGAAATGCACCCCTGGCCATGACACACACACTACACCTTCTTGACAGGTGAGATCCATTGGGTCGAGTACTGCAATGATATCTCCCATTGGCACGGTGCAGTTGAAATTTTGATCCATCCGACCATATCACATTTCACCATTGTTCCAGTGTCTGTCTGCAGTAACTGGCAACAAATGCAAACCATTGTGCCCGATGACTTCGTGTTAACAGTGACACTCTCGTGTGGCGCTGCCTCCCATACCCCCATGGAACCCACGTTCTTACGGATTGTCCACTGGGAGCTTTGTCTAGCATATCCTGCGTTGAATTAAGCTGTGATGTGTTGGACTGGTGCCTTTCTGTCAAGATTGGCAACATGTCGTGGAGGATGACTGACTGGCCGGTAGTTCATCCATTGTGGACTGTGATGCCTTCATTCAACCATTCACCACATCATACACCATGGACAAACTCGAAATTCTCATCCAGACACCAACCACCATGCCCCTTTTGAAAGTCATCAGTGTGATACTACATTGTATGTTACACAAATCACTTGCACAACCACATCTCAGAAGGTCCTCTATACAACTGCTGCTGGTTCCGGGTGGAGGAGGGTGCATAAACAACACACTTGCACCGTCTGTACCCCAATATTCCATAACATTTCTTAAGTCAATATATTTTATAAAGTGGTTCCAACAAACATACATCATAAAATGTATATTTATTTATTGAAACAATAGAAATAATGATAGGCTGCTACTCACCACAGAGGCGCCCCATGAGCCGCAGAAAGGCACACACAACAGAAAACCAAAAAACAAAAAATGTAGGTTTCGGCTGTTAAGCCTTCATCTGCCAGAGAGAGAGAGAGAACACACACACACACACACACACACACACACACACACACACACAGAGAGAGAGAGAGAGAGAGAGAGAGAGAGAGAGAGAGAGAGAGAGAGAGAGAGAGCCAACTGCCGTCTCCCTCGGCGGTTGAGAGAGAGAGAGAGAGAGAGATTCCACCCAGGACTAGTCTGATAGTACTTTATCTCTAAGTACTCTTGTGCTGTGATAATGCTAGAGTTTGTGTGTCAAGGACTGTGGGCCTGAAAAGTTGTACAAAAGACCACCTCTGACCTGAAGAAGGTTCATACGGATTAAAGTTTTAATTAGTAAGTGTGCCTTCTTGGTTGCCCACAATTAAAAATAGTGTTTTATAAATTGAGAAAGTTACAATATATTCCAGTCTAGTCAGAAATGTTAACCCTCCATAAAGTTAACTGTATTTGTCTTACTTCATTGTACCTGTAAAATAATTAAAGGAACACTCCTTTGTTGCAGCCACATACAGGAACATATGGAAGTTCCTATTGATACAAGCAAAATGACTGAACAGGAACTTCAATTCCACTATTTCAAAATGCATGATGCAGACAATAATGACAAACTGGATGGTTGTGAGCTCATAAAGTCACTTATTCATTGGCATGGTAAGACATTCTTTTATTTATGTTTCTACTAAAAAGTGAATATTCTTTTGCTGCCCAGTGACTTTAGTTCTGTTGTATTGTTCTATGGAGCAGGCAGTATGGATTCACTTTAACTGCCAAATTTTATTTAATAAAATACTGTGCAGTTTATACTTCTCTTTACAGCATTATACTTTGATCTCGGTACTGCCTGATTTGGAAATTGTAGCTTTTTAGATATTTCTCAAGACATATCATCAGGTGTTAACAACTAAGAAATACCTCTAACAGGAATGGCAGTTCTGTAACAGATTGCACACCTTTTGTAAGGCTAAGCCATCAGTTGTATTATTAGTGATATTGCTTGTATTCTGGCATTCCTTCTCACATAATTATTTATGTGTAAATTATTTATCACACTTAAGTTGCAGAGTGACTTATGATTTTGTGCTTTTAGCATCTCACACTTTTGATAACATTTTGCATAGTGCTGTCTTTCAGAAACTGCTATATCTATTCTCCTAAAGCCTTGAGAGGTTGCAAAACTATCAAAAAAGGTTTTTTTAAGTTCATTTTATCTCAGAAGGGAATATTTTATAGCTGTAACAAGGTGAGTAAGAACCTGCCTGTAAGCCATCTATGTTTTATTTCTCCCTTTTGCATCAGCAAATGAATTGGGCTAATAACTGTCACACATTTAGCATTACGCCCCTCCCCTCTCCCACACACACACACACACACACACACACACACACACACACACACACACTTGAGTCTTGTTAAACAGGTGTGTGATGTTGAAAGCAACCACCATTCATCATTTGGCACTTTTGGAACTAGTCAAAAAGTTGCTGAAGGCAGATTGAACTGGACTGCAGGAATTCCTTCCATCTCATCCAAAGTGATCTCCTGCAGTTGTTGAAGACTATTAGGATTGTTGTGATACACCTTAGACTTGAAGGCTCCCCCATACAAAATGATTACACTCTGATAGATCAGGTGACCTGGATGGCCAGCTATGGCTGCTACTAACAACATTATCAGGCCTGAAGATTGTGTTAATATGGGCAGTTTCTCCATCCTGTTTGAAGTAGCTCTTGATCTTTTCTTCCTCTTGGTTATATGCATAAATTCACTCCCAATTCTATCCAATTATCTGGGCCACTTTTATTTGCCCCACCCTGTACAAGTCTCTTTGGATGGCAATTCCACTGTTGTATGTGAAAAAGAGAGTAGATAGGTGGGAAGAGCATATTGATGGTTTCTATGAAAATTTGTCTGATGACATGTCATAAGAAGAAATTATGGTTGATATGGAAGACATAAGTGTTCCAGTATTAGTCATAATTTACACTGTGGAAGACTTGAAAGCAAATAAGGCTCAAGGCATTGATAATATTCTATCTGAATTTCTTAAATCATTTGGGGCGGGGATTGGCAGCTAAACAACTGTTCAAGTTTCTGGGTTGAAGTTATGAAATTGGTGATATACTATCAGATTTAATACATATAATGCGTAAAAAATCATCCACACAATTCCAAAGATAACAAGGCAGATAAGTGTGAGAACTAAACACACTAACACCTTAAGAGCTCATGCATCCAAGCTACTGCTACATACAGAAGAATGGAAAAGAAAATTAAGGTTTTGTTAGATGTTTGGCTTTAGGAAGGCCAAAGACGCAGTCCTGGTATTGGGTCTGATAATGGAAGCAAGACTGAAGAAAAACTAAGACATATTCATCTTATTTGTCGACTTGGAAAAAGGTTTGACGTTGTTGTTACAGAATCTTCAAAATTTTAAGAAAAACAGGAGTAAACTATAGGGAAAGATGGGTAATATATAATATGTACAAAAACTAAGGGGAAATGAGACTCCAAAATCACAAATGAAGTGCCCTAATTGTTCAATATGAACATTGAAGAAACAATGAATGAAATAAAGGTTTCAAAGGAGTATCAAAATTCAGGGTAGTATGATAACAATGATAATATTTGCTGATGAAGACTTATTGGATTTGTTGAATGCAATGAATAGCTTACCGAGTGTAAAATATGGTCTCAGACTAAACCACAGAGATTGAAGTAATTAGAGGTAATAGGAATTAAAGTAGCAAGAAACTTAGCTATAAAAATGGTAATCACAATGTAGATGAAGTTAAGGAATTCTCCTGCCTTGGAAATAAAATAACACACAGTGGCCAAAATGAGGACAGAATAAGTAGACTGGTACAGGCAAAGAGGGCACTTGCGGCCAACAGGAGTCTACTGGTGTCAGGCATTCGTGTTGGTCTAAGGACAGCTTTTTATGGAGGTGAAGCATGGACAATGGGGAAGACAAAGCATTTGAAATGTCATGTGAAACACAAATGTTGAAAGTTAGCTAGACTGAGTAAGATAATGACTGAGAAGGTTCTCCTTAGAATTGAGGAACAAAGGACTATATGTAGAACACTGATGAGAAGAATGAACAGGATGGTAGGATATGTGTTAAGACATCAAGGAAATTCCCCCAAGCAACTACAGGGAGCTGTAGATGATCATAAAAAACTGTCAAGGAAGACAAAGACTTGAGTATATCCAGCAAATAATTGAGGACATGGGCTGCAAGCAATACTCTGAAATAAAGAGGTTGATACAGGAGAGGAATTTGTGGCAGGCTGTGTCAAACCAGTCATAAGACTGATGACTTAAAAAAGATCATCTTTCAGGTGTGAATCATGGATGCTTGATAATTAATCATTTTGTAAGTATTGTATTATACAAGTGTGATGTAACGCTACTGGGGAGCCCAAGTGAATGTGATCAAAAGGTGATGCTACCTGTGCTGAGAGATATAAGAAATGGCAGGTTTTGGAACTGGAATTATAGGTTTGCATTTTTCTTGGAGGATATGAGATTGGAAGGGGGTTTCGGTTCAAACTAAAACTATGAGATAAATTAGAAGTATAGGGACCGTAGACTTTGAAAAAGCTTGTCATATTTACATTTACATTGTAACCTACAAGCATTCTCATGTTCAATATTTTTCACAGTCTGTATGGATATCAAGAGTCATTGATTGAAAATTGAGACCAGTTACATTGGTCATATGGAATCCAAACAAAATTATTTCAACAATCTGATTCTGATAATTATGATTGAGTTAGAAGTAGTTGTCTAAAAGTTGGTGAAATGAGGGGAAATAAAGCATTCACTGATTTCACTTGCACACTACAACACAGATAAAAATATTTTAATGATCATGGAGTAATGTGAACTGCCACTGCTTTATAAAGCTACCTCCTATAACGTAATGAGTGCTGGCAATTTATTTTTCATGATATACATTTCTCTTACAGTCACACATTTGCCAAAGTGTATATAATTATAATAAAATCATAAAAATAAAAAATAGAAAAGAGATGACTTACCAAAAGGACCGGCTCGTCGATAGAAACAAAATAAATAAATAAATAAATAAATAAAATCACACACATACAAGCTTTCGCCACCACTGGCAGCTTCTTCAGGAAAAAGAGGAAAAAAGGGGAGGAAAAAGGGAAGGATATGGGTTTTAAGGAAGTGGAAAAGGAGTCATTCCAATCCCAGGAGTGGAAGGACTTACCCTAGGGGAAAAAAAGGAAGGTAAACAAATACACACACACTCAGACATATCGAAACGCAAACACACCTACACAGACATTTGTAAAAAGCAAAGAAGTTGGACAGAGATACCAATTGAGGCAGAGGCTCTGTCCACAGAACCAAGGCAAAGATGCTAAAGATGGTGGGCGGGAATTTGAATTACCGGAGATTGAGACCAGGTGGGCAACGGGAGGAGAGAATAAGCTGAAGGGCAAGTTCCCATCTCCGGAGTTCTGAAAGGTTGGTGTCGGTGGGAAGTATCCAGATAACCCGGACGGTGTAACACTGCGCCAAGATGTGCTGGCCGTGCACCAAGGCATGTTTAGCCACAGGGTGATCCTCATTTCCAACAAACACTGTCTGCCTGTGACCGTTCATGCGAATGGGCAGTTTGTTGCTGGTCATTCCCACATAGAACGCTTCACAGTGCAGGCATGTCAGTTGGTAAATCACGTGGGTGCTATCGCAAGTGGCTCTGCCCTTGATCGTGTACACCTTCCGGGTTATTGGACTCGAGTAAGTGGTGGTGGAAGGGTGCATAGGGCAGGTTTTACAGCGGGGGCGGTTGCATGGGTAGGAGCCAGAGGGTAGGGAAGGTGGTTTGGGGGTTTCATAGGGATGGACTAGGAGGTTACGAAGGTTAGGTGGGCGGCGGAAAGACACTCTTGGTGGAGTGGGAAGGATGTCATTAAGGATGGATCTCATTTCGGGGCAGGATTTAAGGAAGTCATATCCCTGCTGGAGAGCCACATTCAGAGTCCGCTCCAGTCCCGGGAAGTATCCGGTGACGAAAGGGGCACTTCTGGGATTCTTCGGTGGAAGGTTAATAATGGAGGTACTGTTGTTCCCACCTCCATTATGACAGCTGCCATCCATTCCATATCAAACGTTCCCTTCCCTACAGCTTAGGTCTTCGTGGCAAACGAGTCTGCTCCAGTCCCGAATCCCTGAACCAGTACGCCAATAACCTAATAACAGCTTTCACATCCCGCAGCTATCCTCCTGATCTGGTTCAGAAGCAAATTACCAGAGCCACCTCCTCATTCCTCCAAATCCAGAACCTTCCACCGAAGAATCCCAGAAGTGCCCCTTTCGTCACCGGATACTTCCCGGGACTGGAGCGGACTCTGAATGTGGCTCTCCAGCAGGGATATGACTTCCTTAAATCCTGCCCCGAAATGAGATCCATCCTTAATGACATCCTTCCCACTCCACCAAGAGTGTCTTTCCGCCACCCACCTAACCTTCGTAACCTCCTAGTCCATCCCTATGAAACCCCCAAACCACCTTCCCTACCCTCTGGCTCCTACCCATGCAACCGCCCCCGCTGTAAAACCTGCCCTATGCACCCTTCCACCACCACTTACTCGAGTCCAATAACCCGGAAGGTGTACACGATCAAGGGCAGAGCCACTTGCGATAGCACCCACATGATTTACCAACTGACATGCCTGCACTGTGAAGCGTTCTATGTGGGAATGACCAGCAACAAACTGTCCATTCGCATGAACGGTCACAGGCAGACAGTGTTTGTTGGAAATGAGGATCACCCTGTGGCTAAACATGCCTTGGTGCACGGCCAGCACATCTTGGTGCAGTGTTACACCGTCCGGGTTATCTGGATACTTCCCACCGACACCAACCTTTCAGAACTCCGGAGATGGGAACTTGCCCTTCAGCTTATTCTCTCCTCCTGTTGCCCACCTGGTCTCAATCTCCGGTAATTCAAATTCCCGCCCACCATCTTTAGCATCTTTGCCTTGGTTCTGTGGACAGAGCCTCTGCCTCAATTGGTATCTCTGTCCAACTTCTTTGCTTTTTACAAATGTCTGTGTAGGTGTGTTTGCGTTTCGATATGTCTGAGTGTGTGTGTATTTGTTTACCTTCCTTTTTTTCCCCTAGGGTAAGTCCTTCCACTCCTGGGATTGGAATGACTCCTTTTCCACTTCTTTAAAACCCATATCCTTCCCTTTTTCCTCCCCTTTTTTCCTCTTTTTCCTGAAGAAGCTGCCAGTGGTGGCGAAAGCTTGTATGTGTGTGATTTTATTTATTTATTTATTTGTTTCTGTCGACGAGCCGGTCCTTTTGGTAAGTCATCTCTTTTTCTATTTTTTATTTTTGTTTATCCCATGGGGAAAGTTTCCCCTCTATAATTTTCGTTTCATCAATTTGAATCTAATAAAATTATAATAAATATTTTGCTTTTTCCTCCTCTTGTTCCTGATCAGGCGAGGTGATGTAGTGGCAACACACTGGATTAGTATTTAGGAGAACTGCAGTTCAAAGCTGACTCCTGCCATCCCGATTTTCAAATGGCTTAGCCTATTTCCTTCCCCGTCCCTGTCAAAAACTATCACGGTGTGTGCTCCATCTCTAATGATCACAATTTCAACAGGACGTTAAACACTAATCTTCCTTCCTCCTGTTTCTGACTGTGTACTATTCTTGGATGGTGTGCTGTTGTTTGTTATTGTGCATCATAGAATTGTTTTGCTTGCTATGATCTTATTGGCTTGTCAAAGAAACAAAAAGAAAAGGTGGGTGGGGCAGCATTGACAGATAGTGCCAGCAGTGCCTCTCCTTGGTAGACTGTTTATGGGGTACAGGTATCTTAATATTTTACACATAGAGTAAGCTAAGTGCCAACCATAGTAATCCATGTGCAATATGTTGCAGTTCTCAGAGTTCATTCATTATATAATAGTGGAGAGAATTTGTAGTTCAAATAATTATTTCCATGAACTCAGGTTCGTAATTATACTTCCAAATAATAAAGGAAAATGATGAAGTAAATGAATTCTGACACGAGTTACTTGATACTATGCTGGAAAATATCTGATGGAATACCAAGAGTAGAAATATGGTGAGCAGTTAACTTCTCATTATACAGTTTCTTGTTTATTTGTCTGCAGATAATTTTTACAAACACATTAGACACATCAGCTTAATGCAAAGAGGGACCCTAATTATTTCCTCTCATCCCTTCACTTTATCAATGCAAAAATGAAATGTTATGTCATGAAAATGACTCCAAGCCTTAAACATTTGCCAGTTACTATTTAGTCACACATTTGCTCGCCACGTCTGAAAAACTTACAATCCTGGTGGAATATAATCTGATGAGCAAAGAAATTGTATTGGGAAGCGATCTGAGACAGAGATGCTGATTACCACCAATGCTGCTCAACATCTATTTGGAAAAATAAAGTAAAAAGAGGAGTTTGTGTTAGAGAACAGTGTGTATAATATTTGCAGATAATATGGTTGTGATAGCAGAAAATGCAAGAGATATATAACAAATATTACATGGCCTCAATATGATTTTAGAGTAACATGGAATGAGAGTGCAGAAGAAGAAACCAGAAATATGATACTCGGAGGAAAATGTAGAAACTGTTGTATGTGTTGTATTAACCTCCAGCCGGCATACTCTTGTACAGTGTACAACAGAAGTTATTTTTATACATAATCAATGCTTTAACTTTGTGCTATTGCACCACTGCTGTAATTTATTCAATTGTTGATGCTTACTCATCAGTATTAAAATAGCTGGAGTTTCTTTGTTTAACTTTCTCAGTTAAGCAATGTTGCATTGAATTTTGTAAAAGCAATGTGCGTCTCCTGATGTGACAGTTGCAAGTTTTGATCTAGCAGTCAATAGGTGGATGTGAAAAGGGAAATGTGATGGGGTGTAACTGATGAAATGCTGTTCAAAAAATAATTGAATTTGACATTATTGATAAAATCTCAAACTGCACATAATATGTATATAAAAAGACAGTGAGACACAAAATTTCTCTCACAAAATTGATAATGAAGCAATGTAAAGACATGAAATAATTGCCATATTTGGGAGTATTTTAATAATAATAAAACAACAAAGTTATTGTGTTCATTTGGAACTCTGGGCAGCAGATGAAACGGGGATGTAACTGCGTAAGGCTGGAATGAGTTTTCTACTTGTATGCATTTTGATGACATGGAGTGAAAGAATGACACAAGAAAATCTGACAAGTCGCCGACAAACCATACAGTTTTTTGCCAGTTGTGAAATTTCTTACAGCCTGAATGAATTATTTATGGTAAAGGAAAAGTTTAATGGTTTTGGAGGCCACTGTGTAGGGATTCCATACATGTGTAGAAAACCAGCTAAATATGGGCTGAAATGTTGGAAATATGCGATTCAAAAATGTTTTATTGCAATAATATGGATGTTTTTTGTACCATTCTACCAGTGGGGTGATATTGAGTATCTAATGCTCATGGGGGCATGTTGAAGAGACATGTCGTTCCTAAAGTAAATTCTAATGTCTTTTGTGGACATGATAACATTTCATCAACTTCGTTGAAATGTGATAAATGTAATAAATCTCCTCAAAAACAGTGAAGTAACTAACAAATAGTATGAGAAATGGATTGTGTAAGTGAACATGTGTCAGAATAATTGGCTAAAATGCTATCAAAAGAACTAAAAGGGCTAAAGGTTTTGCTATTCTGTAATAGGTAATGACTAATGAGATTTGCTTTTACTTAAAAATGTCCATATTGTACATTTTACAACACACACCTGATTATGTGACAACATCAAGCATAGCTGCTGGAAGGTCAACAAAGGGGGTAAAGGGTGTAGATCAAGTATGTAACTTCAAGTATTTGGGTAGTATGACCAGGGATGTTACTTGCTGCAGAACAGAAATTAGAATTGCCATGGCAGAAGGTTTCAGGAGACAGCAGAAATTACTTTGGGGACCACCAAACAAAGATTTGAGGAAAATGCTAAGTGGAGAAATGCATTGTATGGTGCAGAGACACAGGCATAACGTAAGGAAGAATGAAAGAAGAAGTGAAGCACTAGAGATGTGCATACAAAGGACAATAGAGTAAGTGAAATGGGAAGACCAGATAACGAATAAAGAGGTATTACAAAGAGTTAAAAGAGAATGAACTGTATTGAAAACAATGAGGAGGAATATTAACTGAATAGAGGGACTGTATATGAAAGGAAGGAATAGATGGTTTGGTGAAATGTAAAAGAGGAAGAGAAATGCAAGGATACCAAGTACTGGACAACATCAAAGAAAACAAATATTCATACTGGAAAAGTTTCGTTATGGAACAGCAAAAGTGAACGGGTTTTAACCCATGACAAGGCTTAACTGATCATGAGACCTACTATAAGGCAGAATGGTGGTGGTGGTCTTTCATCTTTCTTATTTTTCATTGATGTCGATTTGTGCTTGTAAGTACAAACTTAACATTTCGTCTGTAAAGGTAATGTTTGTATTTTTGTCTGAAGTGCCATCACAGTACATGCAAATCTTTTAATTACTTGGTGAGTTGTTTATGTATGTCCTGTCTTGAATACTTTGCAGTCTACTTCACAAAGTGAAATATTTTGATGGTCAATCTTGAGTCAAATGTAAAAGTCAGTCATGTAATATTTTGTGCAAATTTAAGACAACCCTCGTGGAATTTAGAATAGAATGGAAGGGGAAGGGAAATGGTAGGTTGCTACATACTGCCTGACTAGCTCATGTGTATTGTTGATTAAAGGCATGTAGTATAACTTGTCATTGTTACGTCAGGATCAGCACTGTTTCTTTCAAAATGACTTTGCTTTGCTATCAGCTTCATCTCTTTTTGCAGGCAGGTGGTGCCATTGCCGTAAGTGCACATTTTTGGGTGGTGTTGTTGATGATGTTGCTGTTGTTGTCATTGTTGTTTTTGAATGTCATATGCTTTTTTTATTTTCAGTTTATTAATATTGCTGATAAGAAACTGGAAAATTCCACCTCATAAAAATTGAGATATTTTAGTGGTCCATTTACACCAAGCATGTAACTTTTTATGCTTGCATATAAGTTGACAATGAGTAAATGGAAATGATAAAGTGCTATTAAATTACAAGGAGACATAAGGGTGAGCCACTATTGACTTGGTAGAAACACTTAAATAATATCCAATAGATACACTTAAAAGTGGAAAATACTACTACTTATGAGACCCTCACAGAGGAAAAAGGCCTGTTTAGGGAAATTTGGCAACAATGATTGGGTTACTGGGACTTTTTGGATTAGGGGAATGCATTGTCACCACAGCAAGGCATGTCTGAACAGTAGTCAAATTTTTTTTCTACTGCAAGTGGGTGCTAGCTATTTCTGTCTACTTGTAGTTTAGTTATTTACTCATTGTATTTTCCTTCTGATAAAATTGATAGAACTGTCATTCATATTTACTCAGCCAATCTCACAACAAATACTGTCAAATTTGTCTGCAGTTAAAAAGAAATATTGGTACTTATGGATGAGTTGGCTGTGTTTTGAACTATGTAGCTTACAGGTTGCATAAAGCACTCACTCATTTTTGAGAGCAATAACTCTGGCAGTATTTCTCATGTGAAAAATACTGAGTAGCACCGTGGTTCGGAACCCACATTAAACTGTAGGTCCCCCTATAACTGGCTGGGTAAGTCAGTTCGAAGGTCGGAGGAAGGCAACGGCATACCACATCCAAACAGGACCGTGCCTAGTAAAGCACTGTGTTGTTCAAACCAATCTTCGGATTGTTGACTGCTTTACCTTTATATCTGTTGAGTGATTTTTCCTTGATTGTTAATGTGTTTTGTGGAATTTTTCAGTTGCATTCATGTACAGCTAGTGTTTGCATTGTGTGTTTTGTTTGAACGTATCACTTGTGACTGAAGTGCATGTAATTTGCTGCTTGTGCTTTTGTGTTACGTAACGTTGTTGTGATTAATGTAGAACAAGGACACCGAGATCCCAACAACCCTTCTGCGCCCCATCCTGGTGAGAAGCTGTTTAAGGATGAAGAACTTGTCAACCTCATTGATCCTATTCTCAGCATGGATGACCTGAACAATGACGGATTCATTGACTATCCAGAGTTTGTGCAGGCACAGCAGAAGTCTGCATCAGGAACTGGTCGTCATTAGGTTGCAGGTAGTGGGCATAAGAACTGATTCTGGAATTATTTTTTCACATTTATTAGTATGGATTACTATAGTAATAATTTGTGTAATTTACTTGCCCTTTTCCAGGATCTCACTTTATCACGTGTTAGTTTAATTATTTTATTGTGATGCACTTTTGCCAAAAGTTTAAGTATTTATTTATTTTTTATGAAAAGTAAAAGATGTTTTGCACATATTTTTGAATTAATCATCTTTGATGCATAAAGAATTTGAATCAGTCATTCCACTGTTTGTAAAACTATGGTACCAAAGTGCTGAGGTCATTGGTCCCTATAATTACAAAGTAAAAGAGTAAAGGTTTTGATGGCATCTGATCCAATGCACACAACTTAACCAGGAAGTCCGATACTCTGTCAATGAGCTACCTGTCCTTCCTTCGTTAGTGTAACGGTTGAATAGTCCTACCAGAGTTGAAGAATGAATATTAAACTGGAAACAACAGATAATAGAAGGCACAGCCACTTACTGGTGTAAACTGCACATAAGGACTTAAGAATTTATTCCTATCTTCTGATACATTCATCTTAGATTAATGATATAGATTCGCCATGTGGCAGTCGAAGTAATTACAAATACATGCACTCATATTCAGCATTTTTACTATGGCCATCATTTGTTTGGTTGTTTAAAGATTAGGCTATTAAAAATGGGATATGTTTAAGAATGTGGAATCTAGAAAAGCCTATAATCACACAATTCATAGCGAATTAATGTTAACAAATATTACCTGCACTGGCCTAAAAAAAAAGTTGACTCCATTGGTACTCAAACTTGCGCCCCTTGTGTTCATAAACTGTCAGCCTATCCACTCAGCCAGCAAAACATATGTAAGAAGCAGTTTATTGTAGGAAATCTACCCACGTGGAGTTCTTATACATCAACCACTTCTACGTGCTCGAATAACGATTCCCAAAATAAATGATATGTGACTTAAGCTGCTGTGAATCTCAACATATACTATTATAACCATTATATTGCTTCTATTTGATGATGTACACCAAGCTGAAGGTCCAAAGACTGCTAAGATTTGGCAACACTCGCACTTAGGAACTAGGGCATGTGCATTGCTCTGTTCTTGGACTTGAAATTATTCAGGCTGGATAATCTTTTTGTCTTCCATTGTACATATAATTACATCATTAAGAAGCCATACCTTTGATACAAAATACTTTTTCAAAATTACACTGTAATTTGTCAAAAACATTGTCATTACATATTTGTGGAAATCATTCACTATGTTATTACATTGATACCTAGTAGTACAGCTTTATTGTCTGCGAGTAAAAGAGCAATGATAACATTTACAGTGTAGGTTTGTCAAAACGTCAATGTATTTTCTACAAATGTATCGGGACTTTGTGATATATTACTCGTACACCTCTGGTCATTCATCACAATGCTACCAACATTTACACTTCAATCAGCAACCACCAACACTTAATCGGTATTTTAATCCATCTGTCTTTGTGGCTAAATACCTGAATGATCTTGAAAAGATTTCTTAAGCAGGAAAGTCGTTCATACACTGGTAAAAAAATCAGGGGGATCAGTTTAGCTATCTAGGTCCTGAAGTATTGTCATTGGCAGAATGAACTAAAATAATTAGACATCTTTCTGCAAGGAGTTCTACGGAGTGGAGACAACATTACAGCAACTGAGATAGTAGTAATAAGAGAAAGTTGCTGTAATGAGGGTAGGTGTAAAATTGTGTCTACTCTGCCAAACGAATTACACAAGCACTTGGGGTTCAGATAGTGTAGTGAGCAGGTAGTGCCATGCAACAACGACGTGACTTACCCAAAACTGTGGCATGGAGAGACACAGGAAGGTTGGAAGTGTGATAGACACCCAGGGAGATGGCTGCAGCTATTGGAGTGACTCAGTGTAATTTCCAGTACCTGGATGTGATTTCAGACAACAGAAACCATTAGGAGAAGGCAAGGCCAAGGTCCTCCATTGGTAACATCAGCAGAAGACTGTTATCCCTGATTAACAGCCTGTCGAGGCAGGAGGCTGAATGCAACTCGGCTACAATGCACCCTCCAGGCAGCAGCAATATGCGCAATATCAATCAGTCTAAAATCTCCTTTGGGAATGTGGCCTCTATGCACAGAGGTGTATGGTGTGTGTGTTCCATTAAAACTATGACACCATTTAGCCTACAGAAACTGGGCAAGGGAACATCAGGATTGGAGTTTTAACAAATGGTGCCAGGTTCTTTTCACAAATGAATTAAGATTTTATGTTCAGCTGGTCAATGGTCATTCCCTCATTTGGAGAGAATGTGAAACTCTGAACAATCCTGATCATGTGCAGGAAATATCGCCATATCACGGTGGTATACAAGTGGTGTGGACAGGAATCAGTATCGGCAGACGTATGGACCTCTATATCTTTCAGAATGGCACTTTGATTGCTCACAGGTATAGAGACGAAATCCTTAGACATTTTGTTGTGTCCTACTCTGGTGCCATAGGAGAGGGTTCCTTCTGGTGGACGATAATGCTCGCCCCCACAGAGCTGCACTGGTGAAGCTGAGGGAATTTAACGAATGGAGTGGCCAGCTTGTTCACGGGACTTAAACCCGATTGAGCATGTCAGTGATGCACTTGGTGGATACATTGTAGCCAGACCAGCACCTCCCACAACAGTTTCAGAGCTGGATATTGTACTCGTGGAAGAATGCCCAAATATCCCTCAAGAGCTGCAGGTGTGGAACTATACTTGCCATTCGAGGTGATCACACACTATATTGGAGGGTAACGAGAATGACTTTTTCACTATTATGTTAGTCTCAGGTGCCTGGCTCTAAGTAAATGCCATGGAACCTCAACTAAAGAGTTGAGACAGCAAAATATCATACTGTATTACACACAAATTACAATTGTAACTAATATCTGAATAAAATATATTAACAATGTATAACATGTACATCTCACCTGACCTAATTGTTTTAAGCAATGTACTTTGTCTGAGTGGGTAGTTTCCCAAAAAGCACCCCCACACCCATCTATAAAATGTAAATGGAGGGGATTTTCTATAAATAATTTAATTCTGAATTGCAAAAACTGTGCTATGCGTGCTGTCACCAAATTGATGTATTTCACTACAGTTTTGCCAAACCCCACACTCCCCTCTTACCCAAATCTCACTCCTTTGTTTGCCACTTCTACAGTGCTGGTAGACACCGTCACACAGGGGTGCAGTTAATGTTCTGAATATTTTCAATATCACTGTTTGATTGTGTCTCATTTGTTTCAGTGGAAATGATGATATTGATATATGGATAATAGTGATTTCAATGTTCTTTTATGCTTCGGTGCAATTAATACGAAAAGAAGTGGTCTGAGAACTTATTTGCTTTGCTCCAACTTTCTAGTTTGACAATCTGTATACTCTTGGGTTTTTTTTTTTTTTTTTTAGAATCTGTGGCCTCCTGGGAAAAGGGTTAACTATCCCTAACACATTTTAGTACAAATCTGACAAATTAATTTACTATTTTTGTTCAGTTGGAGCAATGACTTGGACTTCATCTACTTTCTAAAAACTGGAGACACTGAAGAGCTACTCAAAGCTGACACAGAAAACCAAAATACAGTTTGTGTAAAATATGTAAACAATCATTACAAAAATACACAAAACAGTAGTATTAGCTTAGATGTTTCATACTATGATGCATTTTTCAGATATAGGCTTATTCAACAACTCTATAATACATTTATAGGTGTCAGTAAAAGAGCATAGATAACTGCAGAGATGATCACTGAGCCACAGACACACATGTAAAATAGACAATCACATCCACACAACTTAAATTTGCAGCCATGGCCTTCATCAGAAAAAGAAACACACATATTCAAACAGTACTCAGACATAATTATGCACACATGACCAAAATATGGTGTTGTGACACCATTGACATGGCTTTTGTTGCTGCCAGATTGGTTACTGTATGATGTGGTTTTAATAGGAATCTTATCAGTTGAATTGGCTGCTCTACAGTGTGTGAGCATTGTGTTTTTTCTACATGTGGTGGCAGCTACAGCAGTATGTTACATAGGTAGTGACCACACACATTTCACCTGCATTTCAATGTAGGAGACCAATTTCTTGAAATTAGACAAGGCTGCTTTCTGGTGTGGTCAGGCAGACTGTTGAGATTTGGGAGAGCAACTCTTCCAGAAAATAGAGAATGTCTGTGTATACACAATTCCCTCAAATTTTTTGACTGGTTACAGCTACCCCCATACCCATACCAATCACTGGCCCTGCTCTTAAGTACATGGTAATGTTCTTACATTTTTAAAATTCCTTTGAGTTTTAAATTTCCCTACTATAAGTAGGAGTAACTTCTCAATGCAGTCACTATTTAAACACATAACAGAGCAGTCATTCTTTCTTTTGAATTTTTCATCATTAACAGAGTAGGTTTCTGCAAGAAGTAAATTGTAAAACACACTAATTACATCTGTGTTTAAAATGTCTGTAATCATAAACTTGTACTAATCATGGTAATGTTTTTTCAGTGGATCATAGTTTCTGTATCCACAGCTCCACTTAAAACTCTGAATTGAGGGAGCATGACATTTTTAAGCCGATCAAACCAACCAACCGTTCAATCCTGAGCCCTCTCTCGTAAAAGGTTTCCACTTACAGGAATTACACTACTTTGCACTGCTTGAAACTATTTCACAAGAACAGTTTCCAGGTCACTGAATACTGGCATCTGAATTTTCTTCTTTTTGTATCCAAAGGAACCGCTAGATTTGGCATTTAAGGATACTTCTTTGCTTTAAAGTATTGTGCAAAATGGTGCTTCTTTGTCACATTACACAGCTTAACATTCTAGTTGTCTTAGACATCATGGATGATCATCAGATTATGTTGAATCAAAAGTTTTCTACATTTACAGGTTATAATTCTGCAAAAGTAAAACTGGAAAAAATTGACATTAATACAACACTTCATAATACGTAGCTTGTGCTTTGTAATTTTTGATTGACATCACATCATGTGACTAGAGCACATGGAAAGTAAAGTTGAAATTGCTTGATGATTCATTAAATTCTTTTTCCAGTATCACTGTTATCATATTTTATACAACAGGTATCGACTGCAAGAACTGACTACCATTTAGCTACATCAAGTATCACATCCCCTCAGGGGCTCTGCATTAATTTGCAGAGTACGGGCGTGGCGAACCCGGGGTCCTGAGCTGAGGACTGGTAAGCGCCGCCAGTCTTCTAGACCGTAAGCCCTGGGCATGCTTCAGCGACCACCGTATGGTGCAGCGATGGAATGTTGTGTGTTGCGGGGAGCAGGGATCTCGGCTTTATTGCCCAGATCGTGAGGATAGAAAAAACCTCTTTAAAAAGCCCTCAATCCCAAGGTGTGCTGCGTGCTGATGGGATGCATGGCTGTTGAGGTTGAACAGGAAGCGACCTCTGGGGATACTGGCGCACCTCAGTTGTATAAGGCTTACCCAGGCAAGTGGAGCTCTGCCTGGGTGGACCGTCCCTTCCCTAGCTGCTCATGGGACCAAGATGGAGTCCTCACATATTTTTAACCCCGGCGGAATGGGTGTACCGTCAGGGGGTACTCGCACCCAGTCATCTAAGCATTTGAGGGAGGCCAGTCGTCCTGAGACACAATCTGCTACTAGTAACAGGGATCAAGGAGTCATTAATAATAATGTCTTCGTTGTTATTAAGAGGAAGGAGGGTACCTTTGAAAACGTCTCTCCTTTCTACATTAATAAGTGACTGGAAGGACTTGCAGGTTCTTTGAAATCAATTTAGAAGCTGCGGAATGGCACTTTGTTAGTTTCACATGCCAGCGTTTCAGGTCATACGACACAGAATTGTGCAGGTAAACCAATCTGTGGGAGTGTGGACAGGCATCCCACGACTCTGGGGTTGACTGTCCCTCCCCAGCAACTTGTCTAAACTGCTCGGGAAGCCACCCTGTATGGAGTCGTGATTGCCCTGTCTTTGTTGAAGAACAAAAAATACAGGAGATAAAAGTGTGCAAACATATTCCGTATGTGGAGGCCAAAAAAGAATATAAGGCGACACGGCCTCCTGTGTTTCCGACCTCCTATGCCTCACTACTCCAGAAACCCACACCCACTGTTGATGCATCAACGCAGACCGTCCCCATTTCCACCAGCGACACTTGGACCTGCATCTGTACAGGTGAAACTGAGATTAGTCGAGATATTGGAGTACAGGCTGACCCAATAGAACGTGCCGTTCCAACAGAGGGCACCCCTCAACAGCAGGGAGCTACCCAGAAGCAGGTGGCCCCCCAGAAGCAGAGTGCTCCCCAAAAGCATAGTGCTCAGCAACAAGCCCTTCCTTCATCTTCTTCGGAGAAGAAGAAACCAAAGAAGGTGTCTCGGCATTTGATCGAAAGCCTCCCCCAGGCATTATCGAATGTTGTTCGGGCAGCCTTTTCTCCTTTCGGAGACTTCAATGCTCATAATGCTTTATGGGGATCTAACACCACTTGCCCCAGGGGTTGAATGGTTGAGCATGTGATAGTCGACAGCGGTAATTTTACTGAACACGGGTTAGGCCACACACTTCAGCTTTGCTACAGGTACGTCTTCCGCCATTGACCTCTCCTTCTGTTAGCCAGCTCTTGCAGACATTGCCCAGTGGGATGCAGACGACGAACTTCATGGCAGTGATCACTATCCTATCTGGCTAACTGTGCCAGATGGAGTGTATCATGCTCGACAGCCGCCGAGGTGGCTTATCAAGAAAGCTGATTGGCAGCTTTTTAAACAGTTGGCTGTTTTAGAGCGGCATGAAGGCATTCAGAACTGGGTGGATCACACTACAGCCGTGATTCGTGCCGTCGCCGATGCATCGATCCCCAAATCGAAGGGCAACTTTAAGAGGCAGCCTGTTCCTTGGTGGAATGAGGAGTGTCGTTCTGCAATCCGAAACAGGAGGGCAGCTCTCTGACGATTCCACAGGTGCCCTACTGATCACAATCTTGCAACTTTTCGCGTGGCGAGGGCACAGGCAAGATGCATTATTAGAGAGAGCAAGGAGAGGTCTTGGCAAGAGTTCCTAAATTCTATCAATAAGTTCACATCAGCAAGCAGAGTATGGAAAGCCATTAGGAGGATATTGAGGCGGAACTCCCGACCACCAATAGCAGCTGTACAAGGGCAAGGACATCTCCTGACTTCGCCACGGGACATTGCTCAGGTAATGGCAGAATTCTTTTACACTGTTACGTTGGATTCTATCCAGAATGCAGCCTTTCGGCAGCATTGGGCTATACAGGAGAGGGCTGGTTTTGATTTCCGGTCCACCAATGCTGAGGAATATAACCAACCGTTCTCACTATGGGAGCTGGAGACTACATTAGCAGTACCTCGTGATACTGCCCCTGGCGTCGATTACTTAATGTACAGCATGCTCCAACAGATGGAACTGCAATCGAAGCAGGTCCTCCTTCAGCTTTTTAACCAAATCTGGGTCACGGGTAAACTTTCCCCACTCGTGGAAAGAGTCTGTTTTAATACCTATTTTAAAACCAGGGAAAGATCG
Organism: Locusta migratoria; assembly: GCA_026315105.1. NCBI lineage: Eukaryota > Metazoa > Arthropoda > Insecta > Orthoptera > Acrididae > Locusta > Locusta migratoria. Next base: position 365,756,603 of record CM048755.1, read on the forward strand.
GACTGACGCTGGTAGATATCGTAGCATGAGCCTCACCAGCTGTGTAGGAAAGAGATTGGAGCGTATGGTTAACCGACGCCTAGTCTGGGTCCTGGAAAGCAGGTCCCTATTCAGCCACTCCCAATGCAGCTTCAGAAGGTACCGTTCAATGCTTGATAACTTGATCTTGCTTGACCGGGAAATCCAACAAGCTTTCCTACTTAAGCAACATCTGATCGGTGTGTTCTTTGATCTGGAAAAAGCCTACAATACTACCTGGAGGCGTAATGTTTTACAGCAGCTCCATGAGTGGGGTTTTCGTGGTCGTCTACCCATTTTTATTCGGTCGTTCCTTTCGGATCAGTATTTTAGATACAAGGTCGGGAGTGTATTGTCTGACCGTTTTCATCAAGAGAATGGTATCCCCCAAGGGAGTGTTTTAAGTTTGCCGGCCTTAGCCAATGCTATCAGTAGTATTATGTCCACTGTACGAAGTCCAGTACAGTGTTCCCTCTTTGTGGAAGATTTTTCCATTTTCTGTGCGTCCTCCTCCGTTGCAACTGCTGCTCGTCAATTACATCTGACGATCAGGCGGTTGGAGGAATGGTCCAACAGGACAGGTTTTAAATTTGTGTTGATTTTAATTGCTTCTGTTCTCTTTTTAATTCCCCAGTTCTCAAACTTGGGGGGACTGCTCTCACTTTTAAGGAGAAGGTGAAATACCTCGGTCTTACTTTTGATGAAAAGCTAACTTGGTTGCCACATCTTAAGGAATTAAAATTATGATGCATCGAGGCTTTAAATCTCCTTAAGTGTGTTAGCGATCGGGCCTGGGGAGCCGACAGGGCACGTCTCCTCCAATTTTACAGGTCATTTGTGCGACCCCACCTCGACTATGGATGCTAGGTTTGGATACACGAGGCCCTCTTATTTGAAAATGCTGGACTCCATACACCATGAAGGTATCAGGCTGTCCACAGGTGCATACCGCACGAGCCCGGTTGTTAGCCTCTGTGCAGAGGCCGGTGAGCCTCCGCTTTCTATTCGCCGTCTTCTACTAACTGTACTTCAACTGTACCGATCTATGTCAGCTCCAAATTCTCTAGCGACTTTCAATGCTATCAATCATCGGTACGCTTGTTCCGTAACTGTCCGCAGGCGACAAGGCTCTTTTGGTTCCACGCAAGGGACAGCCTCAATTTGCTACAGGCGCAAGGCATTCAGGTCCAACGCCAGGGGTGGAGTAGGGGATGTCCCTGACTACTTCAGAGGCCCAGAGTGCTTTTAGAGTTGACTCTCTACAGGAAGGATTTTACTTCAGACACCTTTTATAAACATAAATTCCTCAAGATTTTAAGTCACCATTCTGATTTTGTCACGGGATACACGGATGGGTCCAAGCAGGGTGATTATATTGGTTGCTCGTGTTCCCCAATGTTGTCCTTCGGACAGTTCACTGTTTATTACGCGGAACTATTTGCTATCCTGGGGGCACTAGAACAGATAAGAAGATATCATGGAGTGAAGTTCATGATCTGTTCAGACTCCCAAAGTGCCCTCCTGGCTATCGACTAAATGTACCCATCAGATCGGATGGTGCAGGATATACAGGACGCTCTCCTTGCACTGCAACAACGCCAGAAGGAGATCATCTTCTGTTGGGTTCCTGGGCACACTGGGATCTGGGGAAAAGAGCTTGCCGATGTGGCGGCTAAGGAGGCTTGCTCCCTCCCCCCTGCTGTACGCTGTTGTGTCCCACTGCAGGCTGTTACCTCGTATGTGACAAGGAAAGCCATGATTTTGTGGGGGGATCAGTGGCTGGATTTGGCGGATAACAAGTTGCATGGTGTACTTCGCCGCGGTGGGGTAGCCGAGCGGTCTAACGCGTCTCGCTGCGGAGCGCACGGTTGCTCGCCGTGGAGGTTCGAGTCCTCCCTGGGGCATGGGTGGGTGTGTTTGTCCTTAGGTTAGTTTACCTAGGTTTAAGTAGTTTGTAAGCTACGGACTGATGACCACGCAGTTTGGTCCGATAGATTTAAAAACATTTGAACATTTTTTGAACATGGTGTACTTCCTTCCGCCCTCGACGAGCTGAGGAAGTCGCCCTCACTCGCCTTAGAATTGGACGCTGCCCGCTAAGGCATGGCTTTCTGAGGAACTGCCAGAGTGTAACAGATGTCGGACACAATTGTCGATACGACATATTTTAACAGAGTGCCATTTATACGCTGGTATGAGGACAACGTTAGGTCTCTCACAGGACCTGAAATCTATCATCTAAGTGCTACATATTGGGACAATGTCAAGTAAGTTGGTTGATTGGTTGGGAACCTGTGTATCCAATATGGCAAAACTGTCTGACAGTAAACAACATAATCTAGGTACATAGTCTCCAATGCAGTGGCTACTTCCAAAAGATTTCATCATCAAATGCAGTTATACAACTGAAAACTGATAATTCACCTCTATTTAACTAAAGCAGATTTATGCGAGAAAACTGAAAGTTCAGATCCAAGTACTTATTTCTAGAGTGTGAAAAGTAGAGTCAGATAATGCAGTACAACCTTGCATTCTGTGGAGTCTTTGCCTTCATCTTACACTCCCTTCACCCTACATTTTCTTTGCCCTCATTGCAGTCATGTCCCTCTCAACTTCGGGTTTGACTCACCCACTCTTCCTTTTTCACCTTGTCTAGGCTCCCCCTCTCATTCCTGATGGAGAAATTTTAGTTGTCAAAAATGGGATAGTGTCATTTTACATTCTACTTTGTTTGTGTGTGTGTGTGTGTGTGTGTGTGTGTGTGTGTGTGTGTGTGTGTGTGTGTGTGCGCACGCGCAAGCGCTATACATACAACTCTAAAGCTTAAAATTTTTTAATTATTTTCTACTAGTTTAGATTCATGGGTGGATCAACTTCAAAGCATGTGGCTCTATATTGTACAGTTTTTAAATTTAGAGGATTTCTAAAGTACATTTGAAATTATATTAAATTAAAAAGAAAAGAGAATAAAATAATATGCCCAGAGACTCACCATGCGCTGCCCGGCCTGCTGGCACGAGCCGCAACAGACTGCGCCAGCTATGGTCGGGGGTTCGAATCCCCCCTCGGGCATGGATATTTGTGCCGTCCTTAGGATTAGCTAGTTCATAAGTAGTTTGTAAGTTTAGGGACTGATGACCACGTAGTTAAGTCCCTTAAGCTATACAACATTTTAGACCGCACCGGGCAGTGTGGGTCTGCCCACCAAGCCCCAGTCCGCCCAGACACCCGTGCCAATCTGCTGCTAACTATGGCACGCGCCTGCCATCCACTACACTCTTAGCAGGAAATCCACTATTCTGATTTTCACACGGTAAAAACTGTTCACAGTAAAATAGACCATCCCACATCAGTTTATGAACTTAGTTTTTCCTTATAAGCTTTAATTTGCATGAGAGAAAATCCGCCTGAGATTTAGTTTCATAATGCTTCTCACTTGATTTTGAAGAAAATATGGTGTTTCAAAAAAATCTGATTGTTGAACATGTGATAGTACAGCATCTGGGCTTTCTAACGGAGCATTCAACTTTTCATAATTCCTAACTGTTGTTTTAAATTTGACACTATTTGTGAAGTATGTGCATGTCATTTGCAAATCACCTATTGAAAAAGTTGGATAGCGGATAGCTTGCTGAACTATGTATTTTAGACCATACATTACCGCGAGTGAAATAGAGCTGTCTCATTTCATGAGTAATTGCGCTTTAATGATCACCATCAAAATGTTCAAATGTTTGTAAATCTTATTGGACTCAACTGAAACCCTGAGGTAGCATACACTATTCGAGAGGTGGCATTCAAGGTCACAGTCATCAGTTTTCTATCGCTGGACAATCTTGCATGTATCTTGCACATGACTGAATTGTCAGTGCACTATCAGTTGTGGGGGGGGGGGGGGGGGCAGGGGGGGCGGAGAAAAAGAAAAAAGGGGGTGTGCAGTAACCTATCTGGTAAAAACAGACAGAACTAGTCCGATTTTGTGCTACAGAAGCAATAAGCTCGCAATGAAAATATTAATCATGTTGAAAATCGTCGGGCGGCAGTGGAGCGGTCGAGCGCATTGAGGCGCTATGCTGCAATGCGCGAGGCCGTACCGTCGGGGGTTCGAATCCTCCCTCAGGCATGGATGTTTTTGCTGTCTTTAGTATAAAGTAGTTCATAAGTTGTTTGTAAGTTTAGGGACTGATGACCCCCGCAGTTAAGTCCCATAAGCTTCACAAATGTTTGAACATTTGAAAGTCGTCGGCTTCGCATTAGTCTGCTCTGGCACGTTTGTAGGGAGTTTTATACTTCACTCTGTAGCGCTTTTGCACCGAGCCCCACGGGCACGGCAGGTACCCGCTCGTCCGGCGAGTCTCGGGACTCGGCGGCGCATTGCAGCTCGCTCATTCGGTACGCAGTGCAGTGGAGCCCGACTACGCACGGTGCGGGCAGCAGAGCGCAGTGGCCGACGCGGGCGGGTAAATGCGGCGTGCTGCGTGGCTCTGCACAGAGATGGTGCTGAACAGAGCAGGAGCTATGGCTTCCTCCACGTGCTGTCACTGCTAGAGCGAGCAAGGTCTGCTGCACTTAAATAGCAGAAGCTCTGTTCTTATGCCATCTCCAGCCATTGAAATGACTACTTAGTTAAAACATTACGAAAGTTAATGGATCTCAATTAAAATGTATTGATATGACACTACTAGTTGTAAAAGTAACTACTGTCATAGTTTGATACATAAAATGATGTATAAAATATTAAAACAAAAACGGGCATGACTCTCAAATTCTACATCACTGCCTTGACATAAAAATTATTGGAACAGAATATTGCCTTCAGAAAGACTACGTTCACTTCTTGTAATAGCAAGCAATAGTTATACAACATATATGTTGCTAGGTAGTTCATTCTAAAAATATTACCAGAAACATGATGGAGAAAAGAACCAGCACTAAAAGTCTTAAGTCTGTTGTACAATGCAATTAGCTTGTCTATTATGATGTATGAATATTGTGCAAAATGATGATAAAAAGGCTGGCCACATAATTATATGTTTGTAACTGTGTTATTGATTGTAAGCTAATGGATTATTTGTTGCTTGCTTCATATAAATCACTTCCAGTTCAAAAGCATGCTACATTATTAATAAATGCCTATAATGTTGTAAGGTATTACAAAGTGCTTAACTATCACTCGTAAATTCGTGCCTTTTTATTTCAATATTGTCGCATTGAAATGGAAGCAGGCTTGACTTCGAAGGCAACTGAACACAGCACTTATACTGAAAGCAGGTTTATTACGAACTTAACATACACGCAGCACTAACTGCCTCTCAGGCAGAGTGCTCTACTATTTATACACAGACCGAATGTACTAGAAATTAGAATAGTTAACATTTGTCATTTTGAGGATGGCTCATAAGACTCAACTTATTATGTGATGTCTGACAGGTGGCGTATGACACGATACGGACCAAAGTAATGCTTCAATAACTTTTCTGACAGTCCAACCTTCCGTACAGGGGTAAAAATCCATACCAGATCTCCTGGGCTGTAAACAACAGGTCAGTGCTTGTCGTTATACCACTGACGGCCCTTCTCCTGGGCGTCAAGTGTCCGGATGCGAGCCAGCTGTCTTGCTTCTTTGACCCTGGTGATGAGCTGTTGAACATAGTCCTCCGGTTGGAATGGGAACAGCGTATCCATTGTCACCTCAGCTTCCCGGCCATGGAGCAGGAAAAACGGCATGAAGCCTGTGGTGTCTTGTCTTGTGGTATTGTAAGCAATTGTCACGACTGGCAGTATTGTATACCAATCCTTCTGCTCAACATCGACATACCTCAACAGCAAATCGGCTAACGTCTTGTTAAAACGTTCTGTAAGACCATTTGTCTGAGGATGGTATGAAGTTGTCATTCTGTGGACAATGTCGCACTGTGACACTACCTCTGATACTAGTTTTGACTGGAATATTTTTCCACGATCAGATATCATTACATGTGGTGCTCCATGCTTCAAAATAATGTCTTTTACAAGCAATTTTGCGATCTCTGGAGATTCTGCAGTCAGCACAGGTTTGGAGACAGCGTAGCATGTGAGGTAGTCAGTGCAGACTATTATCCATCGGATACCGGTTTTCGACTTCGGGAACCTCCCTAAAAGATCGATCCCAACTCGGTGGAATGGAGATGCTGCCGGCGGAATCGGTATGAGATGCCCTAGAGGTAATTGCGGCACATGCTTCTGTCGCTGGCACTCTTTACAGTGACTCACATAGTGCTTGACAGATCGGTAGAGACCTTTCCAGTAATACCTGCGTCTGATTCTGTCTAGGGTCTTCATGAATCCCAGATTACCGGATATTGGAGTATCGTGGAAATATTTGAGAATAGCTGGCTGGAGATGAGCTGGAATGACCAGTAGCCATTTGGGGCCCAGTGGATCATAGTTGCTCTTATACAATGTCCTGTTTATAGGTTTGAACTCTCCATTGGTCGGTTCTCCTTTCTCCAAGGCCTCTATCGTTTCTAATAGTGCTGGATCTTCCCTCTGTTCTGCTGTAACGTCACCTAATTCAGTGAGGGCTGAAATTTCATCCATGCTATTGTGTTCCACTAATGGATTCCTCGAAAGGCAGTCGGCATTCTTGTGTTTGTGCCTGTTCTTGAATACCACTGTGACATCGTACTCTTGGAGTCTTAGTGCCCATCTTGCTAGTTGACCTGATGGATCCTTCAAGCTAGTCAGCCAACACAAAGAATGGTGGTCTGTCATGATAGTGAATGGTTTGCCGAATAAATACAGCTGGAACTTGTTGACAGCCCAGATAACTGCGAGACATGCTTTCTCAGTTTTATAGTAGTTTATCTCGGTCTTTGAGAGTACTCTTGATGCATAGGACATCACCTTTTCAGCACCTTCCTGAACTTGTACGAGCACTGCACCCATCCCCTATCCACTGGGGTCTGTGTGAAGTTCCGCGTCTGCATTCTCGTCGTACAAGGCTAGCACTGGTGCGAAAGTTAGAGCCTCCTTAAATGCCCAGAAAGCTCTTTCTTTTGTCTCATCCCAGTAAAACTTGGCGTCTCCCTGCAGAAGTTCTTGTAATGGACGTGCCTTGTTACAAAATCCTTTTATGAAACATCGATAGTATGAGCACAGCCTGAGAACTTCTCACCTCACGAATGTGCTGAGGAGTTGGAAATTCTGTGACTGCCCTTACTTTATGTGCATCAGGACGGACACCATCTCCGTTGACTAGGTGCCCCAGGATTTTTATCTCTTTGGTGACAAAGAGGCAGTTCTTTAGATTGAGGCGGAGTCCTGCAGCCTGAACACACTTAAACACAGTTGGCAGGGGACTCAGATGTTGTTCAAATGTTTTCGAGATAATGACAATGTCATCTAGATAACACAGACATGTCACCCATTTAAGTTGTCCATCATGCAATCTAATGTGGTGGGGGCATTACAGAGTCCAAACGGCATGACCCTGAATTCATAGAGGCCATCAGGTGTAATAAAAGCGGTCTTCTCCTTGTCAGCTTCGTAAACCTCGATTTGCCAGCAACCTGTCTGCATGTCCATAATTGAGAAGTATGTAGCTCCTTTCAAGCTGTCTAAGGTGTCATCAATGCATGGCAGTGGGTAGACATCTTTCTTTGTGATTTTGTTCAGCCACCGATAGTCAACACAGAATCGCCATGTGCCATCCTTCTTCTTTACAAGAAGCACCGGAGACGACCAAGGACTCTCCGAAGGTTGAATAATGTTATCGTGCAACATCGTCTCCACTTTCTCCTGAATTATCCATCTTTCAGCTGGTGAAACTCTATATGAACGCTGGCTAATTAGTGGATGATCCCCAGTATTGATACGATGCCATATCGTGGGCCGTTTTGTCTGACTTTTCCCCTGCTGAGGTGTGAATGCACCCGAAAATTGACTTAGTATAGCTAACACCCGCTGGCATTGTTCCTTGGTCGGTCCGGGCCCTAATGGCAGTTCCAAGTTTGTTTCCTCCAGTGTGTTGTCTGTATTAACAGCAGAGCATGGGTCTTCGTTGAGCTCACCATCCTGGATTGGTTCAGCTGTCCCGATACACATTCCTTTGGGGATAAGTTGCGACTGCTTGTGACAATTAGTTATCCAAATCTCTCCTTGACCACCAGTAATGCTTATGATAGCCACTGGTATGTAAATTTCTTTGGTGATAAACTTTTTACTATCAACAAGCACTTCAGTTTAATCTCTCATCTGTGTTCGTGACTGCAACTCTTCTCATCGTCAACGGCAGGATCGTCACATTGTCAATGGCAAATAACTTCCCAGAAAATTCTGTATTACGTGTACCTGTCGGAACAACTTCTTCAATTTGCATCTCAGATCTTCCACAGTCAATGATAGCTTGGGATGCCTGAAGGAAGCCCCATCCGAGGATGACATTGTGACTACATTCTGTTAACAAGACAAATTCAAACTGCTGGGTCCTGTTGTTGATGGTTATTCTTGCAACACAAGTCCCTGCTGGCTGGACATACTTTCCATTCGCGATCTTCAGCACAGTTGCTTCCGTATCGCAGAACATTGTCTTCTTTAGTGTGCGGCAGCAATTATACGACAATACAGAAAAAGATGCTTCTGAATCAACAAGTGCCCGGACAGGTTGGTCATTGATTATGACGTTGATGAGATTACCTGACACCTTAGCAACTGTCATCCATGGAGGATTTTCATCTCCAGCGGCCTCACCTTAGTAGATGGTCACCTCGCGTAGTTTTCCTGGGCACGGCAGCTAGGGGAGTGGCTGGTACCTCTGTACAGCGACAGTGAATGGCTACGGCACGTCGGGGAGCAACCTCGTCTAGGGTACGACGATGGGCTTCTTCCCATAGGTCGACTGAACTCATCAGCAGGTGATTGCCTGGGATAGAACTGCTCTGATGGCTGACATCTTGCGGCAAAATAATAATCGAATACTCGCCTTCTCTCTCTGCATGAGCATATGACATGTCCAGGGTGCCCACAGTGGAAACGCGGTTGTGTGTTGTCTTCTGTCCTCCAGACGTCTGTTCTTATGCGGGATGTCATAGTTGCCGGGGGAGTTGGTTGTGGCCGCATAGTCCGGTTCATGGGCTACTGTTTGGCAGCTGCAGCGTAAGGCATAGCAGGGCGGCGCCATTCTTCATGTCGGGTGCGATTGGCGGGGCAGACAGGCGCTATTGCCTGAAATACCTCTTCCTCAGCGGTGTTGGCTCCCTCGTCACTTACAGGGCTTACATCCGTGGTCATGATCTGATGGTCGCTAAGTTTAATAGTCCCGTCTGCCATAAACTGTTATAATTCTTCTCTCACAATTTGTCGTATGAGGGAAGCTAAGTCATGCTGGTCTTTCACAATGGCCATAGGGACTACATTCGGGAGTCTGTTATACTTCTTTCACCGAACCCTCCTTTGTTGCATCTCTTAAATACGCTGGCACCAGTTAATGAACTCTTCCGTTGTAGCGACTTTTTCAGAAGGGCTTGGTATATGTCTTCTGCTATACACTTCATCAGGTGCATGATTTTGTCGGCCTCAGTCATATTCGGATTGACTATGTTACACAGGGCCAAAACATTCTGTATGTATGACTGTCAGCTCACCATGTCGTTGGGCCCGGTTCTTCAGTTCTTCCACTGAGCGGATTTGTTGCTGGTGGTCACCAAACGTCTTCTGAGTTCCGTCTGGAACGTTTCCCAGTCATTCAGCTTCTCTTCGTTGTTTTCAAACCATTGCTGGGCTGTTCCGTCCAGGTAGAAATAAACGTTGGCCAAGCACATTGTATGGTCCGACCTGTTGTACTTGGCAACTTGGTCGAACTGTTTTACCCATTTGTTGGGGTCCTGTCCAGCGTCTCCAGAGAACACCGACGGGTGTCTGATGTGTAGCTGGCTCACTGCTGGTGTCGTGTTCATCGTTCTTTTGATAATACGGACTTTCGGAAGGATCTACTTGGTATATCCCCTGTATTCTGGTTCTAGTCCATGTAAGTTCAGTGCCTGCTGCTGTCGCTGCTGCATGGTACAGAGCGCTAAGTGTCATAATTTAATTTTCATGAAATTTTGTTGGCAGTTAATTTCTTAATTTTCGTTTAGTGCTTCTGTTTTTAAGAGTCTTCTTGTCACCTACTTGAAAGATTTCGTTTGTGTTACTGTTTTAAGAGTACATTCTCTCGTATTTTGATAAATACCGTTGTTTGTGCGTGTTTGTCAGTTGCCTGCAGCTTTTCTTTGGCTTAGGGAGCTTCTATATTTCGTGTATATCTTTTACAGTAGAGCAGTGATTTCCGCATATATTTTGATTTCAGTCCATAGAAGGTTTTTGCTAATTTCCATTGTTTCCAACAAAAAGTTTCTAGTAATCACCGTTTAGTTAGCTATCAGTCTCCTGTAGGGAATTAGCGGTCTTGTTAAAAGTCGATTACTTACTCTCTATAATAAATTGTTGATTGGTTAGGACGGATAGGATGTGTGACTGCTGCGTATGGACGCAGGAGGGGCTGGCCGCCGTTCGCAAACAGCTGAGCGTGCTGATGGCCGCGATCGGCCTCCTTCAGGCTGCTGCCTCGGACTGTAGCGTCAGTGGGGAGTCTGGTGTGTCACATGGGGCACCTCAGGTGTCACATGCTTCACCAACGGTCCCTGCTGTTGAGACATCTTTGCGTGTACCGGACCCGGTTGGGCCACCCTTTTCCCCAGGGGAATGGCGGGTTCAACGGCGTTCGTGTCGCTCGAGGCGGAGGCTGGAAGGGGAGGCTGACAGTGCGGCATCGCCCGCTCTGCCTGTGAGTGAGCATATGGCCGCTGCTTCAGCAAGGTCTGAGCAGGCACACAGGGGGAGGGGTGTATTAGTGATCGAGAGCTCCAATGTTAGGCGGGTGATGGAGCCCCTTGGGGAGATAGCGGAAAGGTCGGGGAAGAAGGCCAGTGCGCACTCTGTTTGTTTGCCGGGGGGTCTCATCAGAAATGTGGAGGAGGCCATTCTGGCGGCGATAGAGAGCACTGGGTGCACCCGACTGCAAATTGTCGCTCATGTCGGCACCAATGACTCCTGCTGGCTGGGTTCAGAGGTCATCCTCAGTTCATACAGGTGGTTGGCGGAGTTGGTGAAGGCAGAAAACCTCACTCGCGGGGTGGAATCTTAGCTAACTATTTGTAGTGTCGTTCCCAGAACCGATCGCGGTCATCTGGTTTGGAGCCGAGTGGAAGGCTTAAACCAGAGGCTCAGACAATTCTGCGAAGATCTGGGCTGCAAATTTCTCTACCTCCGCTATTGGGTGGAGAAATGTAGGGTTCCCCTGAATAGGTCAGGCGTGCACTACACGCAGGAAGCGGCTACATGGGTAGCGGAGTACGTGTGGAGTGCACATGGGGGTTTTTTAGGTTAGGGAATTCCCTCCCTAGCCCCGACAAGATGCCTCCTGAGCCGCGACAAGGTAGCAGTAGGCAGAATACAACAGGGAAGGAAATGATCAATTTAGTAGTAGTTAACTGCAGGAGCGTCTATAGAAAGGTCCCAGAATTGCTCTCAATAATAAACGATCACAATGCCCACATAGTACTAGGGACGGAAAGTTGGCTGAAACCAGATGTAAACAGTAAAGAGATTCTAAACTCAGACTGGAATGTTTACCACAGAGATAGGCTGGACAGTGAAGGGGGAGGCGTGTTTATAGCGATGAAAAGTGCACTAGAATCGAAGGGAATAGACGGAGATCCGAAGTGTGAAATAATTTGGGTGAAGGTCACGGTTAAAGCAGGCTCGAACATGGTAATCGGATGCTTCTATAGGCCTCCTGGCTCAGCAGCTGTTGTGACAGAACACCTGAAGGATAATTTGGAAAATATTTCGAGTAGATTTCCCGATCATGTTATAGTTTTGGGAGGAGATTTTAATTTACCCGATATAGATTGGGAGACTCAAACGTTTATTACAGGTGGCAGGGACAAAGAATCCAGTGAAATTGTTTTGAGTGCATTATCTGAAAACTACCTTGAGCAGTTAAACAGAGAACCAACTCGTGGTGACAACATATTAGACCTTCTGGTGACAAACAGACCCGAACTATTCGGAACAGTTAATGCAGAACAGAAAATCAGCGATCATAAAGCAGTTACAGCATCGGTAATTTCAGCCATAAATAGAAATATTAAAAAAGGTAGGAAGATTTTTCTGTTCAGAAAAAGTGACAAAAAGGGGATTTCAGAGTACTTGACGGCTCAGCACAGAAGTTTTATCTTAAGTACAGATGGTGTTGAGGAACAGTGGTCTAAGTTCAAAGCCATCGTACAATATACATTAGATGAGTATGTACCTAGCAAGGTCGTAAGAGATGGAAAGGAGCCACCGTGGTACAACAACCGAATTAGAAAACTGCTACGGAAGCAAAGGGAACTTCACTGCAAACATAAACGTAGCCAAAGCCTTGTAGACAAACAAAAATTACACGAAACGAAATGTAGCGTGATGAGGGCTATGCGAGAGGCGTTCAACAAATTCGAAAGTAGAGTTCTTTGTACTGACTTGGCTGAAAATCCTAAGAAATTTTGGTCTTATGTCAGAGCGGTAGGTGGATCAAAACGAAGTGTCCAGACACTCTGTGACGTAAATGGCACTGAAACAGAGGATGACACTCTAAAGGTGGAATTACTAAATGTCTTTTACCAAAGCTGTTTCACAGAGGAAGATTGCACTGTATTTCCTTCCCTAGATTGCCGCACAGATTACAAAATGCCAGATATCGAAATAATTGACAGAGGGATAGAAAGACGAAAGGCCGCAGGACCTAATGGGATACCAGTTCGTTTTTACACAGAGTACGCGAAGGAACTGGCCCCCCTTCTCGCAGTGGTGTATCGTAGGTCTCTAGAAGAGCATAGCGTTCCAAAAGATTGGAAAATGGCGCAGGTCATCCCCGTTTTCAAGAAGGGTCCTCGAACAGATGTGCAGAAGTATAGGCCTATATCTCTAACGTTGGTCAGTTGTAGAATTTTGGAACATGTATTATGTTCAAATATAATGACATTTCTCGAGACTAGAAATCTACTCTGTAGGAATCAGCATGGGTTTCGAAAAAGTGCGTTCGTGTGAAACCCAGCTCGCGCTATTCGTCCACGAGACTCAGAGGGCCATAGACACGGGTTCTCAGGTAGATGCTGTGTTTCTTGACTTTCGCAAGGCGTTTGGTACAGTTCCCCACAAACATTTAATGAACAAAGTAAGAGCATATGGTCTATCAGACCAATTGTGTGATTGGATTGAGGAGTTCCTAGATAACAGAAAGCAACAGGTCATTCTCAATGGAGAGAAGTCTTCTGAAGTAGGAGTAATGTCAGGTGTGCCACAGGGGAGTGTTGTAGGTCTGTTGCTGTTCACGATATATATAAATGACCTTGCGGATAACATGGGAAGTTCACTGAGGCTTTTTGCAGGTGATGCGGTAGTATATAGAGAGGTTGTAACAATGGAAAATTGTATTGAGATGCAGAAGGATCTGCATCTGCAGGGAATGGCAATTAAAGCTCAATGTGGACAAGTGTAATGTGCTGCGAATACACAGAAAAAAAGATCTTTTATCATTTAGCTACACTATAGCAGGTCAGCAACTGGAAGCAGTTAATTCCATAAATTATCTGGGAGTAGTCATTAGGAGGGATTTAAAATGGAATGACCATATAACATCAATCGTCGGTAAAGCAGATGCCAGACTTAGATTCATTGGGAGAATTCTAAGGAAATGCAGCCCGAAAACAAAGGAAGTAGGTTACAGTACACTTGTTCGCCCACAGCTTGAAAACTGCTCACTGGTGTGGGATCCGTACAAGGTGGGATTGATAGAGGAAGTGGAGAAGATCCAACGGAGGGCAGCGCGCTTCGTTACAGGATCATTTGGTAATCGTGAAAGCGGCGGAGATAATCGCTAAACTCCAGTGGAAGACTCTGCAGGAGAGACGTTCTGTTGCTCGGTACGGGCTTTTGTCGAAGTTTCAAGAACTTACCTTTACTTAGGAGTCTAGCAGTATGTTGCTCCCTCCTACGTATATCTCGCGAAGAGATCATGAGGATAAAATCAGAGAGATTAGAGCCCACACAGAGGCATACCGACAATCCTTCTTTCTGCGAACAATACGTGACTGGAATAGGAGGGAAAATCGATAGTGGTACTCAAGGTACCCTCCGCTACTCACCGTCGGGTGGCTTGCGGAGTATGGTTGTAGATGTAGATGTAAGCGGCAGCTTTTACGTTGCCTAATCGGTGCCACGGTGATGCAGCTGTTCTACAGGATACCTGGCGCCTCCACCAAAGAATGTCGCGTTGAAATGGAAGCAGGCTTGACTTCGAAGGCAACTGGACACTGCACTTATACTGAAAGCAGGTTTATTAAGAACTTAACATACACACAGCACTAACTGCCTCTCGGGCATAGTGCTCTGCTGTTTGTAGAATAGAAGAATAGTTAACATAAGGAACAATAGAATTTACAAATGAACATAAGAAAGATGTAGAACATTCTGGAATTGTTAATTACAAACAAATAAATATTTGCCGGTGGATGGGATTGAACCGGCGATCTTCAGCACCGCATTCGGTGACGCTATCCCCTGCGCCACACCGGCAGTCGGTTTACATGCTGTCTTGCGGCAATATTTTATGCTTCATTTTATGTATCAGAACTACTTTTACTGATAGTAGTCACAATTCAGTGTATTTTAAGTAAGTAGCCATTTCATTGGCTACTGATGATGACTGGATATGGCATAAAGGGCAGAGCTTGCTCCCTCTAACAGTGACAGCACCTGGAGGAACCCATAGCTCCTGCATCGTTCCACACCATCTCTGTCTATAAAATCCTCTTATGTGGCCATTGGTTTGTGAAATCTCAGAAAATGCTAGATGAATTTATTGAATATCTAAGAACCATGATAATATTTATCCTACTTATTTTTTAACTGAAAGTAGTATATGAAAGATGATACAGTCATACAACTGTGCCTGTAATTTTGTGTTATTTTACTAATTTTACTAACTTACTTCAGTCCATTTGTTCCAATTGTTGCAATGTGGGTGTCGATGAAGCACTGCCAACAGAAACTGTTTTGTACCATTACCTTCACCTCTCCTTATATTTTTCTGTCTTCTGTTGCTTTTCTCTCTACTGTCATACTCAAAGTTCTCCTCAATCTTCCTCTTGTACAGTGGTCCTGAAGATTCAAACTTTGGGGGGGGGGGGGGGGGGGGGTGGTTTCTCTTGTCATCTGAATTTTACACACCTTGTACCAAACTATTTTCCATTTTCTTGGATTATCAGTATATTCACAAGTTTCTATTTTGCACAGTTCCACAGATCTTCATTGGACATAACATTTGATAGAAGTACCAAAAGAATCTTCATTAGCACTACTCTGCAACAAGTTTATATTTTCTTGATCAGTTTTAACACCATCCAGGTTTCATATATGTAGAGCAAAACTGATTTGACATTACTATTAAATGTTCAATTTTTTTTCTTTGTCAATTGTCTCCACGAATTCCATTGAAGATAATTTTTTTTATCAAAGAAAATTGTTACATAGCCTTTGTGCTAACATCCAAATGAAGTTACTCTTAAAATAAGGGTTAAGTAGTGTGTGTAGTAAAATCTACATACTAGAATGAACAAATATAAATGTGGGGTTCATCCTTTTATTTTAATAGCATGTTATCTGTTGCATATGGCACTGCATGCATCTCTCTCTCTCTCTGTCTGTGTGTGTGTGTGTGTGTGTGTGTGTGTGTGTGTGTGTGTGTGTGTGTGTGTGTGTGTGTGTGTTTACGATGTCAGAAAATTCAGACAAGCCATAGTCTGTTGCACTTGTTTTGTATGTCTTGTTATGAATTGGAATGAAACTTCTAAAGTTGTATCACAATTTAATTTGTGCAACACAGACAGAACTCAATTTCTGGATGTACCTCACATTTTCTTCTCCTTTGGTTGTTAAGGAATGTGTGGGCATCAGAAGGGGTACTGTTACAGATTGCACTACATTTACTTTCTCAGGTTGATACATTTTTTCAAAGGTCTGCGTAAGTCTTACCTTACACTAATGCTGCCACTGCAGTTGCGTAGAGTTTTTTGGAAGTGCTTTACTAAATGTAATATATTGTGTTCAACACTGAATGACAGTAATTGTAAATGTATGACACCACTGTCTCTAGCACAAAATTTACCATTTTTCACCAAAGTATCTCATTCTAAAAATTTTAAGACAATTACTATCATATTTCGGAGTACAAAATTACTAACAAAATTGTCCAGAGCAAAGAACTACCACCTACGGGCTTATATAGTGCTGGAAGAAGTAATTTATGAGAACTATGAAGGCAGCTAGTGACAACAGATATGTGCAAGAATGTCTTGTTATACCAGAATATGTGCTTGAACACTGCAGAGCTACTTCTGTAGTCACATCAGCTTGATGCACAGCATTGCCCCTCATATAAATGTTTACATCTGATACATAGCAGCAGTTTATATCAAATCAGTATTGCACAAGTCTTCTGTGAACTATACTGGACAGTTAATTCTACAAAACTCGTCACTGTAATATTTTTCATGTCCTTCGATTCCTATTCCAACCCTTTTCAAGTGTGTGTCCAAGGTGTCATCATTTTTATTCCAATATTTTGGATGATAATTATCCAGCCTTCTCCAACGTGAGTTAGTGACAAAATGAAACCCTCTTGACAGTATTGTAGATTAAAGGCACACGGGTCAGAGAGAAGAATGTCTCAAACTAGAGTGTCAGTCATACATATACTCAAGAAATATACATAACATGCACTGCATGACCACCACTAACAGAAGTGAGGCTCACTACTAAACACCATAGAATGCCAGTTAGTGTCCCAGTCAACTCTCCCTACACAATGCTAGTATCTGTTGTCTGTGGTATGGAGTCATCATTAAAAGATACATGACAATGACAGCTCTAGTCAGCTGCCAGTCATCTGTTCCCAGTGGCTTGTAGTGCCATTACACCTAGCTCTATTTCAGCTGTTGACATCCATACATTCATCAGAGCCAGTTGCACACCCAACAGTCTTCTCTCGGTGTAGCCATTCTGGAAGAAACTTTACCTAGTCATTTCACTGTACCCAGCTGTCTGTGTGATACATCGGTATGATGATTTAGTGCCTCATGGCAATTATTTGACTGTTTCCAAAGTTTGAAAGATAACAAACATCTACACATCCTCTAGGCATGCAGTCCTGCATTTGCCACCTTAAGGGTTCCAGTAATGTCGGAACAGCTAATAGTTATCATGTGCTCCCTCTATTTTTCATCTTTTTCTTGAAAATAAGTTTGCATAAGGATACAGTTTTATTAATATACCCTGTAGGCTTGGATTTTCTGGAGTATCCGATTGGTAGCATTTATTCAAAGTGTTAATGGAGTCAATTTTTCCATTTATCTCAGTCTAGATGTGTGTTCACACTTGAAATGTGTGCGTAGGACAATAAGCTGAAGTTTGTGGCTCAAACTATTTGCCAGTGTGGTACTTCTCTTTCCATGACTGTGATTGATGGAATGTGTGTAACATCTCTTCATTCAACTCGCATTCTTTTATTTCATTGTTTATTACTATGACGAGAAGACAACAGTTGTGACAATTAAATTAACTCAATGAATAGTGTTTTTTTAATAATGGCTGTGGCTTACAGGCTACCTTGGCCCATGTATTGTAACAAAGAATGAAAGTTGTATGGCAAAAGTTCTGAAGTTTTGAGATGATATAAGAACTGCTCTTTCATTAGTTTGGAAAGTACTGGTTTTTCAGATTTGCTAATAGCTACATCTTGGTCATATTAACCACTGAAGTGCTATCTGTTTTGCTATGCTTAGCCATTATGGTCAAGTATAAGCTTAAAACATTTCCTACATTCTGGAGAATTGGCCAAAGTAATACAAGGTTAATGCACATTTACTTTTCTAAAATTTCTCTTGAATTATAGATAGCAGCATAATGCCATAAATGAGGCTACCAGAAACAAAATATATGGCTACAAACTTTGTCCACTCGTAGCTTTCAATCTTAAACAAAGCAAACCACTGCTTTCCTTTATTGTTAACTTATCTTCTTAAAAAAAAAAAAAAAAAAAAAAAAAAAATCATGATTTGTGTTCTCTAAGGTTTTAGTAACATGGGATAGGTAAAATTCACTAAAGATGTACAATGTACTAGAGAGCAGCTCTTTGTCACTTTTATATGTGGGAGCACAGATGAAAGACATTACTAATCGTTCTTATTATATGAATTTTTTTTTGCAGGAGTATTTTTACATTACATTTGTTCCACCTTTCCTCTGTTCCAGAATCTGGGGAGTATCAAGGTGACACATCGCAGACTGATGAAGAACTAGAAAAAATTGTAGATCCCGTGTTGGCAGAAGCTGACACAAATGGCGATGGTTATATTGATTATGCAGAATTCAAAATACATGACGGGCAATAAGGGACAGTTGTCTAATGTTATGGTTGTGAAATAAGTTTAATAATTGTATACAAATCCTTACACTTGTTACCAACTTGTCTTCTGGAAAGAAATGGTCTTGGATTCTTCACGTTAAGAACATTTTATAACTTTCACTCTCTTAAGCTGTTCTGTGTCCCATTCTGTTTTGCCGTAGATTATACAGCTGCATATTTAAAGATGATTTTGAATGTAAAGCATTGGCTCATGTTTTAATAACATGGAGGCATGTTCAAAGGATTACTTTGCCAATTTTTTTGCATTTTGTCATAATTTTAAAAAGACTGGTAAATCCTCTGCATTTTTAATTTTCTGATTTAATGGTCAATGAAGTCCTCATTTGTTTTGTTTGTTTGATATGTTAGTTGATTTAGTTAGTGTTGTTTCAAAGATGTACAATAAATCCTATGTATTTAAAATGTTTATTTCTTTTTCAAAATGTGTGTGATTTTTATCAAATTTTTAAAAAGTGTGGTACTTGGAGAGTGTTTGTAGAGCAACTGTTGACAAAGATTGAACATTTGGAAATTAAATTTTTCTATTCGTTTTCCTGTGTTTTGAGATTCTTACAAAATTTCCAATTATCCCATTGCCCTTTCCTTGTACTTAGCAAATATGTTAGTTGGAAACTGTAAAATTCGGTGATACCTAGCATGTATCAGTGTGTGCAGCAGTATTTCAAGGTGAAATTCTTTACTGATGTTATATTTCTTCATTATTGCCAATTTCTTTATCTTGAATTCTTATATAATTATTAATTATAGAAATTGGGAATTGGTACATCAATAAACCTAAGGGAGTAATAGGAAAGAATGGAGGAATGCTGGGTATGATATGTCATACAAACAATTAGGGACACTGGTTGGATGTATAAGTCAGTCAGGTTAAAGATCCTTTAAATCGGTGGGGGGGGGGGGGGGGGGGCTGCTCTTCCCTTCTGAAACCTTACTCATCTCTTTCTCAGCTCTGTTGTGCCATCTGACTACTTTAGTGGTAAGAAACTATTTTGGGTAGTTTTTTGGGATAAAATCATATGGTAAAGTACTATCACAACTGTGAAACAATGCTGGACAGTGGTGCAAGTTGGAATGCTGATTTCATATGGTCAGTATGATGTGGCATTTTACTATATGCTACAGCTCTGTCACTGTTACTGTTACTCAGCTGCAGAATACACGTGTCCAGTATGGTATAACTCATGTCATGCTAAACAAGTGGACGTGGATCTCAGCAAAACTTACTGCATTGTCACGGGATGCCTAAGGCCAACGCCAGTTAAAAAACTATACTGCCTTGCTGCTATAACACCGTCTGAGATTAGAAGGGTAGTCACAGCAAGAATGGAATGAACAAAAGCATTGTCATCACCAACACATCCCCCGTTTGGTTACCAGCCTGCCCAACCTGGATTACATGGAAGTCCCGCAATAGACTGTGGGCCAAAGTAGCAAGAACCAAGAAGGTGAGGCCTCACTGACACATCTGTCGTGTGTGTGTGTGTGTGTGTGTGTGTGTGTGTGAAAAATAACAAACCACAGAGCATCTGCTACAGTGTGAGCTTTGTCCAGCCTGTTGTACCATGGAGGATCTGACTGGTGCTACCCGTGATGCGTGCAATGTAGCCAGATTTTGGGTTAGCATAGTTTAATCATGGAGAAAAGACATTTGTATTGTTAAACCTGGAGCAGTAAATATTTGTACTATTAATAGTTAATATGTATTTATATTTCTTGATTTTCATTTTTGTATTCATGTTACAACTATGTTTTGTGTCGCATGTATATGTTATAAGATGCTTCTGACACCATATAAATAAATAAATACGTTCAGTAACCTGTGAATTCAGACTGGCACATAACGGCAACCCAGAAACCAAAGTGAGGCAGTCATCGCCCTGCAAACTGGTGATTCTCACCAGCTACTAGACAGACACCATTACTCAACTGCAGCATGCTGGACGTCGCCCTGTGTGGTCAGCAACAGCGACACCCGGAAGGTTACAGACGACCTAGTTACGGTTGCGGTAACAGAGGACTTGGCGGGGAAGGAGCATATTTAAGCACACCGTACCAGCTGGGAGAGTGTGTGATGTTTTACGCAGTGACCAGCACTTCTCTGCTGCCGACCCCACACAACTGCCGTCATCGGCCTGGCCGCACGTCACAGCAGCGGGCAACGATCACAGAGTCCACGATGGCCACCGGTGCATCCAGACAATGTGGCACTGCTGGCTAGTCTTTCCTGGAGAGGGTCATCGCTTTGTGGAATACACATTTGCCCAATCCACATCTTTTGTGTTTACCATGGGGGACAACATCACAGAGCTATCGGTTTGGCGTGCCCAGTCAGTTGGCATCTTGCACCGTTATCGAGTAATCCTAGCAGCTGTGTCCCGCATGTCTGGCAGTCTTACTGCCAGCCGTGCACTTCATATGCTCAGACTCTGCCAGCAACAACAGGAAAATGCTCCAGTACAATGAAGACGAAACTCTGTCACATAAAGAAATAGCTTCTCCCAGGCACCACTTTCCATCAGCCATGTCAGACTTCCAACACCCCATCCTGTTACGCTGGCATCAGAAGTTACATTGGAATCAGAAGTGGTTGCACTGGTGTACATCTGATTATACTGGTGTCAGAAGATACTAGTACCTCTACGTTGGGTAATGGTGGAAGTGGGAGAAGTGGTAATGGACTGCTGGAGGATGACGACCATCTGGAGATGTTGTCAAATAAGTAAGTGCCAAATTGGAAGTTTTTCCTTTCCTTTCTGCGACTTTTTCTTATGCCGAAAGCATGAAGGAGAATAAGGTGTCGACTCAGGAGGCAATTGACCATTTGGTAAATTTGGTGTGCCACGTTGGAGTAGCCGAGCGGACTAAGGCGCCTTGCTGCGGAGCGCGCTGTTACTCGCCGTCGGAGGTTCGAGTCCTCCCTGGGGCGTGTGTGTGTGTGTGTGTGTGTGTGTGTGTGTGTGTGTGTGTGTGTGTGTGTGTGTGTGTGTGGTCCTTAGGTTAGTTTACCTAGGTTTAAGTAGTTTGTAAGCTACCAACTGATGACGACGCAGTTTGGTCCGATAGATTTACAAACATGTAAATTTGGTGAGTCAGCTGCAGGCTCAACTTGAGGAGGTTATGAGTGTGAGTAGGTTACAGTCATCCCTGAGTGTAGTAACGGTAGGTACCACTGCTGCAACATTGGTGACCCCATTATCGGGAAAATCAAGGGAAGATGTTTTTACTTTTTTTTTGACAACTTAGCTATATCTGCCAAATTAGGGAACTGGCCAAATGAATGTAAGCTGAATATAGCTAAGCTAAAGCTGATGGAGGAAGCGAGGACATTTGCCATGTGTCAGAGTTTATGAGAAGCTAGGTCCTTCAAACCGCTCTGGGAGGGTTTAATAGAGAGGGTCCAACAAAAAAAAGCACTAAGAGGTATTGTTGGGAGAAGTTTAATGGCATTCACCAAAAACAGGATGAATCAATTAAAAATCTTCATGGATAGGATTAGAAAGTTAACTCTTGGTAACTATAAGCTAACGACCAATAGTTAGATAAAGTCAGTTATTCTGTGTGAGGTAAAGTGCTCTCAACATGTTCCTGAGGGGGCAACAACTGGAAAAGAGAGTTAGTTTGGCTTTCTCAAAAAGGCTGGATGAAGCATTAAGGATAGCATTGGTTTTAGGGGAAGTTGATTCATTGTCGAGGTCACGGGAACGGAAAAGGCGTTTAATACTGGTGTAACAAGTTTTCGGTGTGGCCATAAGGGGCATGCGAGACGAGAGTGTCCGGAGGTTCAATTCAAACGGGTGTGGAAAGTTTGGTTACTTGCAGTGTGATTACAGAAGCAAGCATTGGCAAAAACAAAAAAGCAATTCTCAAGGTATACCTCACCCTCAACAGTTAAACGGGATGGAGAGTGTTGGTGTCCACTGTGCAATGCTCCCAGTAAACATTAATACTTGGGCAAAATCAATGGTATATCTTTTTCTAACTGGCTCTGTAGGGAAGAAATTCTGTATGTTTTTACTGGATACTGGTTCCCAGGTATCAGTGGCTAGCAGGTGCATGCTCGGGAGGAAAACACAAAAAATCACCACGCTGGACAGTAAGTAATGTAGGTAGGTGGGGGGGGGGGGGGGGGGCTGTTAGATCACTTGGGTCAGGTAATCTCGATTTCCAAGTGGAGGAAGCAACATTTCGCGTAGAAATAGAAGTTCTTCCTGTGGTTGGCAGTAGTTACAATGTCATCCTTGGATTAATTTCCTGGTTGTACATCATGCCA
This sequence comes from Locusta migratoria, assembly GCA_026315105.1. Classification (NCBI taxonomy): domain Eukaryota; kingdom Metazoa; phylum Arthropoda; class Insecta; order Orthoptera; family Acrididae; genus Locusta; species Locusta migratoria. The sequence goes on from CM048755.1 coordinate 365,779,438, forward strand.
AAGTTGACTTGGATCGGTGTACGGTGGAACTAGATGAGATATTGTTTTGTCTGGGCTCCACTGCCAGAATACCATTAGTCGCAAGGGCCATCCGCAGCATTGGGTGAACCACCTAAACTGTGTACTAGGTGCCTTAAAGTCAGCTCGCAGGATAACATACCGGAGGATACAGGGTAGATAATATGTTTTGAGATCAGTGCTGATTTGCCAGAAACGTATTATGTGTTGCGGAACCTTTGGTAGAAAATGACAGGCTGGACCCAGTCGAATGTTTAGTATGATGTAGCATAACCTACATGCAGGAAATAGAGAGTACAAAAGTAGTACTGGTAAGCGTTGATAATTTTGGGCCCGAGGGGTACAGATAACGAAGGGTACCCTAGCGGCAAATTTAGAGGTATTAGAAGAGTACGATTTAGAGGAGGATTTCACGTGGAGGGATACAACATTGGAAAAATCTGTCGACTGGCCTGCATTAAGAGGTAAGGTTGCTCACTTGGAAGGGCAAGATATGGAGGTCATGGAATATATTGGATTATTTAATCATCAAGGCCCGTTGCCTGCAACACCCCTTGTACAACATTGTATTCCCACTGGAAACGAAGCTCCTGTGTACAGAAAACTGTACCGTGTACTTCAATGTTTACAGTTCAGTACAGAATAATTCATAAATCAGCAGCTGTGAGATGGTATAATAGAAAAAAGTAACAGCCCCTGGTCAGCAGCTGTAGTTCTTGTTTCTAAGAAATCACTGGACAGGGGTAAGGTGTATAGATTTTTCTGCAACTATCGTTTTCTAAATTAAAAAAACAGTAAAAGATGTTTACCCATTACCGAATATCACAGAAAGTTTGTCCAATCTGGCTCAATGCTGATACTTTATAAGGTTAAATTTACTAAACGAGTACCATCAATTAGAGGTAGCACCAGAGGACTGCCAAAAACTGCATTTTCTACACCAACTAGTCATTACCAGTATAGGCGTATAACATTTGGCCTTAAAAATGCCCCAGCGACTTTCCAACAATTGCTAGACACTGTCCTACGGGGACTGAAACCAAAGCAATGTGTGGTATATTTGGACAGTATCATAATTTTTGCTAAAGATTTACGGGAACATATGTCACAGTTGCATGAAGTTTTTGATTGTCTGTGTGTCGCAGTATTAACACTAAGTTTGGAGAAATGCTACTTTGCACTAAAGGTGGTCAGATACTTAGGTCATGTTATAGGATAGAACGGAATTCAGGCTGATCCTAGACTAGTAGAGGCTGTGAAAAATTGTTCTACTGTAAAACAGTTAAAGTAATATTTAGGGTGTGCGAATTTTTATAGGTGACACTGTCTGAAATTTACAGAAATTAAAAGGCCCCTTACGCATTTATTAAGGAAGGGTGTTAGATTTTATTGGTCTCCAGAATGCAAGGCAGTGTTGGAAAAGTTAAAAGAATTATTGATATCTGCCCTTGTTTTAATTTTTCTGTATTTCAATAAGAAATTTATACTATCGTGCGACTCGTTTAATTATGCATTAGGTGTGGTTCCAAGTCAGGAAGTGGACGGTGAAGAACACTTTGTGGATTACACATCCAGACAACTCAATAATGTGGAAATAAATTATTCTACCACAGAACATGAGATGTTAGCTGTAATTTTTGGCATAACTTATTTCAGGTGTTATTTACATGATAGACAGTTCAAAGTTGTAACAGACCATTCAGCATTATGTTGGCTGTTGAATTTGAAGGCTCCATCCTCTCGTCTTGCAAGATCGTATCTACGCCTAAGTGAGTATGATTTTGTGGTTGTACATTGTCCAGGTATCTCGCTTGCAATACTGATGAGCTCAGCAGGAAAATTCGAAACATGGAATGTGCAGGCATTGACAAAGAGGAGTGACTACAAGCTCAACAGGTAGACACCGACTGTCAGCAGTTCTTCACAAAGCCTCAGTTTTTTTTCTCTCTCTCCTCTTTTCCTTGAGGATGGAATTATGTATAGAGTAACATGTAATGACCCACTTTTAGTAGTGCCGGAGAAATTACGTAGCGAAATTTTGAAGCAAACAAGACTCAATTCTAGTAGGTCATTTGGGAGGAAGAGCAACTGAACGTAGGGTAGCACAGAATTATTGGTGGAAAACAGGATGTGGATAAATATGTGAAAAACTGTATTCCTTGTGCTTAAAGGGCAGAACTTAGTCACTTGCAAAGACTTTCAGAAGTAGAGAGGCCAATGTCAGTGTTAGGTATTGATATATTCGGATCACTACCGCGAACACTCACTGGAAATTGTTATATATTAACTATAATTGACCATTTCTCTTGTTTCACAGTCATGGTCCCACTGCCCGATCAACAAGCTACAATAGTAGCTCAAGTGTTAGTGAATGAGTGGATCCTAAGATTTGGTGTTCCTGATACAATTATTACAGCCCAGGATTGTAATTTTTTATCAGAATTATTCCAACAGTTATGTCAGTCATTGCCCATCCCCAACCAAACATCAGGACTGAAAGGACACACAGAACAATAACCAAAATGTTAAGTTGTTATGTAAATTCACAACATAACAATTGGGATACACTTTTAAACACTGTTGTGTGTGCTTATAACACCAAAGTACACAAAAGTACGGACTTCTCTGTACGAAGCAATGCTTGGCTACAAAACGACTTCACCTTTTGATTTTTGCTTGAAACAACAGAAAGGAAATATTTCATCAGTAAAAGATTTTGTGAAACGAATTAAAATGGTTTGGCGATAAGTTAAAAAAAATGAACACAAAGGCCCTAGAACACTGGGAAAGGCTTCACAATAGTAAGGCAACATTGCCAAAATTTAACATAATGGGTAATGTTGACAAATCCTTGTGTGCCCAAGGGAAAATTGAAAAAGTTTGTTTCTCGTTATAACGGTCTGTATCGGGTTATAGAAATGACGTCACCTGTGAATGTGAAGCTACAGCTTTGTACAACAGTGGTTCATGTCAGCAGAATTTGACCTTTTATGGAGAATATTGAATTAGTACCGCCCTTATCAATAGGGGATAAGGAACCTACAGGAACGAGAGGGAAGAAGGGGGGATGCCAGAGCAAGAAAGGATAATTCAGTGACTAAGTAACCCAACACATTATTATGCCCTTAGACCATATGTAAGAACAGGAAACTAACATCACTATTTTATTTAAAAAAAAATAAAATGGGTGTGTGTGTGTTGTCCTTAGGTTAGTTTACCTAGGTTTAAGTAGTTTGTAAGCTACGAACTGATGGACACGCAGTTTGGTCCGTTAGATTTACAAACATTTGAACATTTTGTCCAAAGGAGGTTATAGTGGAGGATAGAGAATTTTTTGAAGAAAATAGGGCAACACTGGTGGAGAAACCCATGGTCGTCATATATATATACATTATGAGCATGGCTGACAAATGGAAATCCCAAGAATGGAACTTCAAGGGCAAGGTTGGTTAATTAATGCCAGAATGTGTGATATTCGAGGACCTACTTTTAAGTTACCTGCCACTGTAACAGCGACAATCACTCTGGGGATAGCACACACTTTAATTTATGTACCGAATCAACCACTCGAAATTCTGCCCTCTGAGCACTTCACACTGTTAAATAACATGCTGGATTCTACCCTGCTCACTTCCCTCAATCAGATGATTGCCTCCCAATATGGTCGTATTTGTATGGGACGACTTCTAGAACACGTCCAAAATCATCAGCATCAACAACAAACACAAACAGTTATTATTGGGTCATCTACAACTGCAGCTGGTATTTTTTGTTTAATGATTGGATTGACGTATTATGTGTTTAAGAGGAAGGTCAGAAAGTTCCATCCCCAACCATCCTTAACACTAAAGATTACAACAAGTAAGTTTGGTACGAAATAGAGCAGCCCTGTTAATTAGGTCTCCTCTCGAAGAGGTTAGGACATAATGGAGTTAGTACAGACTGTGAATCACAGTGATGTTTGCTACACAGCTAAGGAAGAGGTGCAGTGATTATGAGACTAATATACAAGGTCAAAAAACTTTTTATAATTTACTGGTTGGTGGAAAAAGTCTATGTAGTTATAAATAAAGATTGGACAGTGTCTCTTACACGACTTTGCTGATAAAGAACTCGAGTACTGTTGCTTAAGGCCTGAGGCGTGGTGTCAGTTATAGTGAAGAGGGTGAAATACAGGTACGAATTTCTTTTCGACCGAGTGAAGAGTGTAGTGGTAAGAAACTACTTTGAGTAGTTTTTAGGGATAAAACTGAGATGATATGGTAAAGTGGTATTGCAACTGTGAAACAGAACACTGGACAGAAGCGCGAGTTGGAATGCTGATTTCAGATGTTCAGGAACCTGTGAATTCAGGTTGACACATCACAGCAATGCAGAAACCAAAGCGATGCAATCGTCGCCCTGCAAGCAGGCGATTCTCGGTAGCTACTAGACGGATGGCATTACTCATCTGGGGCACGCCGGACATCGCCCTGTGTGGTTAGCGACACCCAGAAGGTTCCAGACACCTAGTTACGGTTGTGGCAACCACGGACTCGGCAGAGAAGAAGCATATTTAAGCACACCGTTCCAGCTGGGACGGTGTGTGTCGTGCCGTGCAGTGACCGGCACTTCTCCGTGCCTCTGACACCGCACACCCATTGTCATTGGCCTGGGCTGCAGGTCACAGCAGCTGGCACCGAACGCGGAGTCCGTGAGGGTCGTCTGCGCGTCCCAGACAATGCATCGCCGCTGGCCCCTGTTTCCTGGAGAGGGTCAACACTTTGTGAAGTGCGCCGCATGCCTTTGGCCGAGCCACGTCTTCAATGTTTACCACAGGGGGCAACATCACGGAGCGATCGGTCTGTGCTTCCAGCCGCCTGATGTCTTGTGCCGTCGGCGAGTAATCTGGGTGGCGGTGTGCTGCATGTCTGGCATCTTACTGCCAGCCGCACACTTCGTACGCTCCAACGCTGCCAGAAAAATGCTCCAGTACAATGATGTGCAAACTCTGTCAAATAAATAAATAACCCTCAAAAGCTGATTGATAACCTCTTACTCTCCATGCAACACAGTTGTGCAATTGTATTGGCCGTCAGAGATAATCGCACATCGTATTAGAGGGTAACAAGAAGTTTTCACTATTATGGTAGCCCCATGGTGCCTCACGGTTTACATGGCGTTTACTTAGAGTAAGAGTTGAGACGGCATACTATCATACTGTATCACACCCAAGTTACAATTTTAACCAATATCTGAATGAAATATGTTACCATATGTATATAGTATGTGATATCTCACCTGATCTCCTAATTGTTTTGAGCAGTGTACTTCTGCAACATTAACCTAACCTTGTTGATCCTAAATTGGTGATAAAAACTGATGTAGAGTGGTAACAGCAACTGAATATGAACTAGGGCTTGAAATGCCCTGTTCATGAAATAGAGTTGTTACCTATCCTCCATTATTGATATTCCTATAGGATTTTTCATTGTTAAAATAACAAATTTGTGATTGAAGATCATAAACAATAAAAAAAATCACAAAAATATTGTGACTGAAATTTTAAGAATACATCACATTTTCTGAATCTCTGTCCAGGTTTCCTGACACAAAGTACTTTTTGTGAAATACGATGCTCAGTGGTCTGCTTGCATGTTAAGTATTAAGAGGTAGCACACATGGCTTTATTATGACAAACACATCACTAGGTTTGTAAAGAACCAGTTATTTATTTTATTATTTGCCTAGTTACATATAACATAGGAAAAATTAAGATTTATATTGTCAGAAAACTTCAAAATAAGCCAATAGGTGTTAAGAGAATGAACACAATCAAAACAAAAAAACAGTAGGCTATCACAGCATTGCAGCAGTATTTACTTTTTGCAATACTGGTTCAATTCCTGAAATGAACTGCATTTGGAATTAGTTATTTATAAGGCTTTCTTATTAAAATATCAAAACATACAACATAATTTTGCTATGTAGTTATTTACAATTGTAAACAACACACTCCAATCATACAGCTGAATCCAACTGTGCTTCAGTTATATTGTAACAAGAGAAAAAGTCGCTATGGCAAATGCTTAAAGTATTACCATCATGATTTTTGGGAAGGAAGAAATTTGCCAGCAAAATAATTTTTTGGTCATTAAATCTGTTTAAACTTTTTCTATTATTTCTTGTATGCATATAAAGTATTTTTTTAGTTGGCCAAGTAACATACAATCTGCTGTTTTTACTAAAACATTATGGTAAATTGTACACTTATCAGAACTTAGTCAGCTGGAAGTAAAATAAAATAAATTGTTTTCATCTTGTCACAGACTTCTCTAGTTTTAGAGATGTGAAATCGTAGAATGTTCTTTGTGTTGTTTAATTTCTCCAACATTTTCATTGAAGCTAACTTCATTTCCAGATGAAGTATATCTTGCAGGTCCGAGTCCCTTAGGCACAGGTTAGTTCAAGTAGTTTGTAAGTCTAGGGGGCCAATGACCTTTGCAGTTTCGTCCTGTAGGTTTTCAAACATTTCAACATTTTTTATTCTGTGATATAATTTATTCACGTGAATCCGAGAATTTTCTCCAAAATTACAAGAATAAATTACATGCTCAGTCTGTCCAGCCATGGCTGGTGAACGACACAGACCTGGTAATAAATGGTAACAATAGTAATATTGTCTATTGTAGTCAGCTGCACAATGAACACAATACAAATGTAGATGTACATCTACATAAATACTCTGCAACTCACATTGAAGTGCACGGTAGAGGTTGATCGAACTGCTTTTATGATAGTCCTCTACCGTTTCATTCTCTAATAGCGCTTAGGGAAAAAGGAACACTTAAATGTTTTTGATCTGATTTCTCTTATTTAATTATGATGATCGTGTCTCCCTGTAGAGGTGGCAGCTAACAAAATATGTTCACATTTGGATGAAGAAGTTGGTGAAAGAAATTTCACAAATAAATCTCACTGCAACGAATAATGCCTTTCTTTTAATGATTTCCTCACCAACTTGTGCATCATTTCTGTGACACTTTCTCCCCTATATTGCGACAAAACAAAATGAGCTGCCCTTTCTTGAACTTCCTCTAAATCGTCCGTCAGTCCCACTTGATGGGGAACCCACAATCCGCAGCAATACTCCAAAATTGGATGCACAAGAGCAGTGTAGGCTGTTTCTTTGCTAGAACTGTTGCACCTTCTAAGTGTTCTGCCAATGAAATGTAGCCTTTGGTTTTCCTTCCATACAATATTTTCTGTGTGTTCTTTCAAATGTAAGTTGTTCTAATTGTTATTCCTAGCCATTTAGTTGAATTAACGGCCTGTAGATTTGACTGATTTATGATGTAAATGAAGTGAAATGGATTTCTTTTACTGTTCATATGGATAATGTCCACTCCCATGAACCACAGACATTGCCAAGGTGGGGTGGCTTGCATGCCTCAATGATACGTATAGCCGTACCGTAGGTATAACCAGAACGGAGGGGTATCTGTGGAGAGGCCAGACAAACGTGTGGTTCCTGAAGAGGGGTAGCAGCCTTTTCAGTAGTTAGAGGGGCAACAGTCTGGATGATTGACTGAGCTGGCCTTGTAGCATCAGCTAATGTGGCTTTGCCACACAGTTACTGCAAACAGCTGAAAGCAAGGCGAAACTACAGCCATTACTTTTCCCGAGGACATGCAGCTTTATTGTATGAACACATGATGATATCATCCTCTCAGGTAAATATTCTGAAGGTAAAATAGTCCCCCATTTGGATCTCCGGGTGGGGACTACTCAGGAGGATGTGATCATCAGGAAGGACAACACTGGCATTCTACGGATCGCAGCGTGGAATGTTAGATCCGTTAATTGGGTAGGAAAGCTAGAAAATTTAAAAAGAGAAATGGATAGGTTGAAATTAGATATAGTGGGGATTAGTGAAGTTCGGTGGAAAGAGGAACAGGATTTCTGGTCAGGTGAGTACAGGATTATAAATACAAAATCAGTTGGGGGTATCACAGGAGTAGGACTGATAATGAATAAGAAAATAGGAATGTGGGTAAACTATTATCAGCAGCACAGTGATCATTATCAAGATAGATACTAAGCCAACACCGACAACATTAGTACAGGTTTATATGCCATCTAGCTCTGCCGAGGATGAGGAGATCGAAGAAATGTATGTGGAGCTAAAGGAAATTATTCAGACAATTAAGGGAGAGGAAAACTTAATTGTTGTGGGAGACTGGAAGTCGTTAGTAGGACAAGGAAGGGAAGATAGTAGGTGAATATGGTTTTGGCAAAAGGAATGAAAGAGGAAGCCTCCTGGTAGAATTTTGCATGGAACATAATTTAGTTATAACAAACACCTGGTTTAAGAATCACGAAAGAAGGTTGTATACATGGAAGAGGCCAGGAGACACCAGATAGATTTTATAATCGTAAGACATAGACTTCAGAACCAGGTTTTAAACTGTAAGACATACCCAGGGGCAGATATAAACCCTGACCATAACTTATTGGTCATGAATTGTAGGCTGAAACTGAAAAAACTGCAGAAAGGTAGGAAAATAAGGAGATGGGATCTGGATAAACTGAAGGAATCTGAAGTTCTTGAGAATTGCAGAGGGAGCTTTAGACAAAAATTGACAGAAATGGGGGAAAATAAAACAGTAGAGAAAGAATGGGTGGCACTGAGAGATGAAATACTGAAGGCAGCAGAGAACAAAATAGGTAGAAAGGCAAGACCTACAAAATATCCGTGGATATCACAGGACATACTAAATTTAATCGATGAAAGGAGAAAATATAAAAATGCAGTAAATGAAACATGCAAAATGAAGTACAGATGACTAAGAAATGTGATTGACAGGAAGTGCAAAATGGCTAAGCAGGAGTGGCTAGAAGGCAAATGCAAGGATGTAGAAGCATGTATAAATAGGGGAAAAATAGATACAGCCTACAGGAAAATAAGAGATATTTGGAGATAAGAAAAACAGCTCTATGGATACCAAGAACACAGATGGAAAACCAGGGTAAGCTGAAAGCTGGAAAGAGTATATAGAGGGACTCTACAAAGGAAATTAACTTAGAGACAATATTGTAGGAAGGGAAGAGGATGTAGATGAAGATGAAATTGGGTATACTATACTGAGAGATGAATTTGACAGAGCATTGAAAGACCAAAGTCGAAACAAGGCCCCCGGAGTAGATGACATTGCCTCAGAGCTTTTAAAGTCTCTGGGAGAACCAGCCATGACAAAACTGTTTCACCTGGTGTGTAAGATGCATGAGACAGGTGAAGTACCCTCAGATTTTAAGAAAAATGTTATAATCCCCATTCCAAAGAAAGCAAGCGCATGCAGGTGTGAAAACTACAGAACCATCAGTTTAATACATCATGGTTGCAAAATATTAACACAGATTATTTACAGAAGGATGGAAAAGCTGGTAGAAGCTGACCTCGGGGAAGATCAGTTTGGATTCAGGAGAAATGTACGAACATGGGAGACAATACTCACTTTACGGCTTATCCTAGAAGATAGATTAAGAAAGGGCAAACCTACGTATCTAGCTTTTGTAGATTTGGAGAAGGCTTTTGACAATGTTGATTGGAATAAACTCTTTCAAGTTCTGAAGCAAGCAGGAGTAAAATACAGGGGTCTATTTACAACTTGTACAAAAACCAGACAGCGGTTGTCAGAGTTGAAGGGCAGGAAATGTATGCAGTGGTTGGGAAGGGAGTGAGACAGGGTTGTAGCCTTTCTCCAATGTCATTCAATTTGTACATTGAGCAAGCTATAAAGGAAAGCAAGTTGCAATCTGGAGAAGGAATTAAAGTTCAGGGTGAAGACTTAAAGACATTGCGTTATGCCGATGACATAGTAATTGTGTCAGAGACAGCAAAGGACCTGGAAGAGCAGTTGAATGGAAGGGACAGTGTGCTGAAATGTGCATATAAGATGAACATTAATAAGAGCAAAACTAGGGTAATGGAGTGCAGTCTAAGAAAATCAGATGATGCTGAAGGAATTAGATGTAACAAAACAATAAAGGAGGTAGATGAGTTTTGTTTCTTGGGCAGTAAAATAACAAATGATGGTCACAGTACAGAGGATATAAAATGCAGAATAGCAATGGGCAGAAAAGCATTCTTGAAAAAGAAAAATTTGTTAACATCGAATATTGATTTAAGCCTAAGGAAGTCCTTTCTGAAGGCATTTGTGTGGAGTGTTGCCTTGTATAGGAGTGAGATAAACAGTGCGGACAGGAAGAGGATAGTGGAATTTGAAATGTGGTGCTACAGAAGAATGCTGAAGATTAGGTGGGTGGATCGCATAACTAATGAGGAGGTACTGAACAGAATTGCGGAGAAAAGCAAGTTCTGGCATATCTTGACTAAAAGAAGGGATCAATTGGTAGGACACATTCTTAGACATCAAATAATTGTGAATTTAGCATTGGAGGGAAGTGTGTGGGGTAAAAACCGCAGAGGAAGACCAAGAGATGGATACAGTAAGCAGATTCAGACAGACATAGGTTGCCATTCTTATGTGGAGTTGATGGGCTTGCTCAGGATAGGGTATTGTGGAGAGCTGCATCAAACCAGTCTCAGGACTGAAGACCACAACAACAACAACATGGATTATGTCATACTTCTCATTAACTGAGGTCAATTGCTAATTTTTGCACCATGCTGATAACATTTTGTAGTTGCTTTTGATCTTCTGGTGACTTTACTAACTGATAAATTATAGCATCATCCACGAACAGTCTAAGAGAGCTGCTCACATTGTCTACTAAATCATTTATAAAGATTAGGAACAGTAGGGGCCCTATAACACTTCCCAGGCAAATGTCAGATTTCACTTCTGTTTTACTCGATGACTTTCCACCAAATACTACGTACTGTGTCCTTTCCGACGAGGAGGTGGGGATTCAAGCTCATAGATTGATTTGTTCAAAAGCTAAAAAAATTTCTGCCTTGTTTGTATCTTTCAATGGCTCTACTATTTACTCCATAAATTACTTACTTTCCGTTAAGACTACCCGTCACCATGGTGAGCTATATGATTAAACATAAGATGAGCCTGTGTTACATAAATTTGGTTAATTGAAATTAACTTACTTCTTAGGCATCAATACTGAGAAACTTTAACACACTGGACTTGTGTTTGGGTGGACAGCAGTTCTAACCTGCCTCTGGCTAATGAGATTTGGGTTTTCCACCATTTCCCTAAATCCCTTAAGGGAAAGGCCAGAATGATTCCTTTCATAAGACACAGCCAATTTCTTCCTCATCCTTAACAAAAACAATGCAAGCTTGTACTCCATCTAAGATCACATTGTTGACAGGAGATTAAATCCAACAAATCTTTCCTTCGTGTTAGACATCAAAGGGCAGCCAGGTGAACAACATTCTTCAGATACAGAATGAATTTCCAGGACATTTTGTCTGGTCAAAGATTTATTGTGTTGTTGTTGTATGGTAATAATACAGTGACCATGATGGTGTTAAATCAGTGCTTTTTTGTCAAAATTAAATCAAAATTATTTCAAATGTTGGTTATGTTACAACAGTTGGTAAAAGTCATTGCATCAAAAGAACACTTCTCTTTGTATTTTATTGGCTTCTAATAAAGTTAATTGTTTCTGTGCAGAAATGTTACATCTTTACATATGAGAAATGTCAGCTTAAATATGTGTATTAACTTGAGGTGTAATTGGAATTAACAATGAGTGATGTTTCTGACAAAGCTCACTGGATACTGAATCTGTGATAACCAGTACATATTCATTAGTACATACTGTTACATATATGTGCTTGTGTAACAATGCTGGTGGCAGCGGCAGTGGTGGCTTTTGTGTCTCGTTGCCGCCAGTTGTCCTAGGTGTCGGTGACCGAGTAGAGAAAGACCGACACAGGAAAATAGAATGCACGCGTGTGTGGGTACAGAGTATGACGTAACCAGCCAGTGGGACAGCAGAAACTAGAAACACAAAGCTAGATTAGAACAAGATATATATTTCATAGAGACTGTACAATACTTAACTTTGTTAACTGAAGACTAGTGGAATGCAGATACATGGTTTAACTAGACAGAGGCCTGGCTACTGATGAGAGAATTAACTGGTACCTGTCCTAATGCCAAGTGACCGATCCAGTTCTGTGGTGGCCAAGAGCGGGGTTGCAGCAGAGGGCGCTCGTGGCTGACGTCATAAGAACGCCGCGCCGTGCTTGCATGGCGGCGCGCGGCGAAAGTACGTGGGTAGGAATACCGTAATGAGAAGACAAGGAAACATGGCTTTAGATTTGGGTTTTGAATGTGTTAACTGTGACCAAGCCCTAACTCAACAATGACTGTTGTCTCTGAAAGAGTTAGATACTGTCTAGATGTCGTCGATACATAATGTAACCTTGTTAGGAGAAAGAACAGTAAACCGAGACAGCTCTAGGTATTTGTAGAGTTTGAAGTTATCAAGTAGAGTTGGGAATGGGATTTGTACTTGATAAAGCATGTCACATTTCTTGTGGTAGAATTTAAAATTATTAAAAGGGCAGCATATTTGACCTTGTGAGACAGCTGGCTCTACATTTCCCAGGTAAATTCCAGTGCCCAAACTCGGAGAAAATATTAGGGTGATAATGATGACATCTAGCTGGAAAATTTTATGCCGTCTTTGTTTAAAAAGTCATGTGATTACATAAGTGATGACTAATGCTGAGATTGGCAGAACCCTTAAAAGATGCAACAGAACTACAAAAGAAACTGCATACACTACACTTGTCCGTCCATTTTTGGAGTATTGCTGCCCAGTGTGGGATCCTTATCAGGTGGGTTTGATGGAAGATATTGAAAGAGTCCAAAGAAGGGCAGCTCATTTCGTATTGTCACGATACAGGGGAGACAGCGTTACGGAAATGATACAGAATCTGGGATGGGAATCATTACAACAACGGCGCTTATCGCTGCAGCGTGGGCTACTTACGGAAGTCCAATTGCCAACATTCTCCTCCGAATGCGAAAATATATTGTTGACTCCCACCTGCATAGATAGAAATGATCATCAGAATAAAATCGAGAAATCAGAGCTCGAAGGGAGAGATTCAGGTGTTCTTTCTTCCCGGGTGCCCTTCAAGAATGGAATGGGAGATAAATAGCATAACGGTGGTTCAATGAACCCTCTGCCAGGCATTTAAATGTGATTTGTAGAGTATCCCATGTAGATAGGGAAGTAATAGATATCAAAACAGACAATATTGAAATAAGTGAGATTAGTTGTGACTGAATGCTCATACACTCCTCTGTGCATGAGTATGTTGTTAATCATATTCTCATAAAACTTTATTCACCTGAGCTTGAAAATTAGGTCAAGTAGTAATGCAAGAAATTGAATATTGCGTGTGCTCACTAGCAAAAAATTTCAGAACTGTGTATTATATGTGAGAAACAGTTGTGGAGTAGTTCATAACACAAACAAAACTTTAGTAATTGGCAGAAATGGACATTCAATTGGAAAGTACTTACAGGAACAAAAAAGAAAAACAAGAAGAAACCATAATGAAACAAGGCCTGATTACCAACCACAGACAAGGGACCAGTTTGATAATTTAAAGAAAATATTGTGAAAAATGGATGTTATAGTTTTGAGTACAACCATGGGAGAGGGAGAATTTGAAACAAAAATATGGTTTATTGCTGTCCCGATGCAACTGAATTAATGGAAGAAGAGCTGATCCAACAAATGACAGGAATAAAGACCAGAATGGAAACACAAAGATTACTGTATATGTGAAAGCAGAAATTTGAGACTTAGTGCCAGATTTATCTAGCACAGTGTCTGTAGTAAATGCTGACTAGGGACCCTTGGTTTCCTTAAGTCATATTGCTTAGGACATAAAATAGCTTATAAAAGAAAGTGTGTAAAGTGTACCATATGAAACCAGTCTTTTACAAATTTATTCCAGTTTAATCAGGGTAATTTTAAAGTTACATAAGAACCTCATTTATCCAAACTAGGTGGTATCAGATATATGCCAAATTATCGAAAATCTGGGTAATCTGGAAACTTTACACAAAGTAGAAAAACAGGCCTTAATTGTAACTCAATCTTTACAGCTCTTATAAACCCCCCCCCCCCCCCTTCCTGAGTCATCTACTTTGGAAGCCAGCATCTTACTGGGTATCAGTCAATAGAAAAAGGCCCATATTCATGGTCATTATAATGTCACTAAAGATTACAATTTACCTGCTTCATAAGGAATCTCCTTGAAAACAGAAAATTTTTTGTTGAATTTCAGGGACAAAGAAGCAGATGGAGATCGCAAAAGAATGGAGTACCCCTAGGAAGTGTGCTTGCTCCAGCTTTGTTCAACAACTATACAAATGATCAACCACTACCTGAAGGAACACAGAGCTTCATCTGCACTGATGATTGTGCTATCACCGCCCAAGCCCACTGCTTCGAAACTGTTGAAGTGAATCTGTCCAAAGCATTAAGAGAAATGTCAGCCTACTACAGGGAGAATCAATTGAGACCAAATCCTGGGAAAACACAGACTTGTGCTTTCCACCTCAAAAACAGGCAGGCAGCTAGAACCCTCAAAATTACATGGGGAAAATACCACAGTAGAACACTGTACATATCCCAAATACCTAGGAGTCACCCTGTACCGTGCATTAACCTACAAGAGACACTGCCTGAATACTAAGCAAAAAGTGGCAGCGAGAAACAATGTCATCAGAAAGCTAACAGGCACAACATGAGGAGCACACCCCAACACTGTAAGAACTTCTTCCATAGCACTAAGTTACTCTGCCGGAGAATATGCAAGTCCAGTGTGGTTCAAATCCAGCCATGCTAAAATAGTAGAGTGTTGCTCTTAATGATATTTGTCGCGTCATCACTGAATACCTAAAGCCCACTCCTCTGAATAAACTGTACAGTCTTGTGGGCATTGCACCCCCCCACCTCCCCCCGACATTTGCCGAGAGATAGCAGCAAAAAGTGAGAGGGGAAAATCAGAAACTTCTGAAGCCCATCCCCTATATGGAGATCAACCAGAAAACCAACGAATAAAATCCAGGAAGAGCTTCCTTAGATCTACAGAGGCTCTAGTTGGGACATCGCAGCAATGCTGAACTGAACTATACCGGTATAGTATACCGGTACTGCAGGATGGTTTACACCATGTGAAAAACTACCACCCGGCTACACAGAGAAGTGGAATATGGGAGAGGCACATTGAACCATAATTTTTTTTTTTCAGTTTTACTCATTCAAAAATTTTATTACAGAGTTGTAATTGTAAGTTTATAAAGTTTAATCATTCAAGTATCAAATGGTCTTATATGACTGCTCCACGAATAATTTGTTTTAAGCTACAAACCTTTGAAGAAAAATTGGTAAATGGTTAATAGTGCCCCACATGTGGGGTACAATGAACTAGTTTAAACAGTTTCTTAGTAGAACCTATTTCGCATACAAAGTAAGTGTCAAATGTAATTTAAAACTAATGTTTACATATATTCCACTTACACATCATATAATTAACCTGTAGGCACAGATTCGTAGATCTTCTTTTGAAATTAGCGAACATCAATGGACTGGAAGCTGATTCCAAATTTGAAATATGATTTTTGTCTCTTTGTCACACCATCATGAATAGGTTTTGGAAGCACGTGAAGTATTTTGCTAGGTGGAACAAATGCTTCATCCTTTACTTGAGGGAAAAAGAACTTTCCTCCCATTTTTTTCACTTTCTGTCAAAAATGATACCAGATAGTCTCCTGAGTCATCCTTTGGTTTCAAAATTTTATCCACATAATAAACTGGTGTATTGATTTTAAGTTCAAATTTGGTCAAAACGAAATCATCTTTTTCTGGTAATTTGTCCAATTCTTCAAAGTTGTATTCAGATTCACCAGACTCGTCCAGGTTGTCATCGCTATATTCGTAATGAACCTTACTATTTTCTTCGTCTGATTCCTGCTCATAAAGCTTTCTATTGGCCTTCTTATTGGGATTTTTTAAACAAATTTTACTCTGGTGTATCAGTTGCAATTAAACTTCGTCCTTTCATACGTTTATTGTTCTTCTTCCTGTTGTCTACTTTTGGATATCCTTGAATTATTTCCTTTAGGAAAAGTTGTTTGAGTATTAAGCACTGCAGATGGTCCTGCTTGCTGCAGATCTTATGACTGGCTGACATCAACAGACACTTGTCCAGATTGTGCATTCTTGTTATAATAGAGAAGTTGTTCCATTATCCTCCACAACTCTGTCTATTATATTGCTGATCATAAAATCTTCATCAGTGAAGATGTCTTTATCAAATGGAAAGATTCCACTTTTCTTGAAGGCAGAACATATGTTAGTGGGTGTCACTGATCTGTCATGAGCGATTTTGACACATGCACCCACATCATAAATAGTAAGAGGAACTCCTTTATTTTGTAGGAGTTTTGAATTTAATGCTGCATAATAACTTTCCCTGAATGAGGAGAACACCCCTACATCTAGAGGCTGCAGTTTGTTTTAGGTATGTGGGGGTATAGTTAGCATAACAACCCCATTGGCTTTTGCTACATCTATCACTTCAATAGACAGGTGACTTTCGTGATTGTCTAAAATTAGAAGTGAAGGATTGTCTTTGCTACTGTTGGAGTGGTGGAGGAAATGTTTCATGACATCCACAAAAAGTTCGCTAGTTATCCAGCCAGTCTTTACTGCTAATCCCAGGGTGCCTGTCGGTGCACTAGTTATAACGTGTTGTTTAAAGTGTACTCGAGGAAATACCATTGCTGGGGGCAAGAATGTAGCAGCTGCACTGATTATGCAACAGGTGGTCACTAAGACACCACGTTCTCCACTACTAGCCTGAGAAATCTGTTTAATTCCCTTTTGTGCCACTACCTTGGGAAGTCTATCTGGTACAGTTGAGGTACTGGTCTCATCCAGGTTGAAAACCCTAGTACCATCAGCAAATGCAGGGTATCTTTGGTAAAGTTCTTCCATGTTTTTGAAGAAATTGGAAACATTATACCGATTAAAGGATGTTGCTCTGGATAAGCTGCAGTCCTCTGGAGTTGGGATACTTAAACTAGGATTTCGTTTCATGAACCCATAAAACCACATCTGCCATTCCATCAGTCCAGTTCTCAGGACACTTCAGGCCATTTTTCAGTGCCAGCTCACATGCTAAGCGTCTGCCTGTCTTAGTGTCAACGCCAAAGCATATTTTAGAGGAATGCAACAAATACTCCACTAATTGTTTCTCCTGCTCCACAGAAAATACCCTGTGATTATCATAGTTTGGTGTCAGTCTTCCACTGGAACCACATTTAATGTTTTGAATGTATTGCCGAAGAGTAGGGTAAGGTATTGCACGAGATTTAGCAGCTTGGCAAATTGAGTTGCCCTTATCAGAACATCCTGTACTGCTTCTTGCATTACATCATGGTCAGTTTTACCCCTGTCGGTCTTCCCGCCGTATGAACGAACCATCTTCAAACATAATAAAATAAAACAAGACTGCTGAACTTCTGCAATTTAAAACCCCTAATTACCTAACGTAAATTTTTACCCATGCTTAGAAACCAGCAAAGTACAGAGTTATTGTATTTGACAATTAAATCACTCCTGGGGCACAATGAATCACCCTGGGGCACTATGAACCATGCTCATTGTGTCCCGCGAGAGTGTGGTTCAATGTGCCCCAACAGTACATATTTCAAACAAAGCTCAAGTGAGGTTATGTATGAACATTGTTATTATTTGAAGATATGCGACATTAAACACAATATTCGTATTGTTATAATGACTTACTGTCTTTGAACTTTATTCAATCCTTGGTCACTAAATTTTATTCTATCTAATTCGCCGAAAAATTACTTCACTGTAGCAAAAATAACATAACACCTGCAGAAAACAAATGGAAGTTGGTAGAGCAGTACAACCAACATATGCACAGAGAAAAAAATAATTTACCACCTCATACTGAAATTATGCTACCTGATTTATTGTGCCCCGTGGCTCAATGTGCTTCACTCTCCCCTACATGGAGGTCACTCAAGAGACTATGTTCAGGTGTCACAAAATATAAAAGTAATCTGTTTAAATGGGGCTTCCTAGTGGAGTCACCACTCTGTGAATGTGGAGCAATGCAGATGACCTTCCACCTGCTCCAGTGTCCAGCAACATGCACACCAGAAGATCTACTACATGCAACACCAAATGCAATACAGGTCGCTAACTTCTGGGCATCGAAAGTGTAAATAATTGTCTTGTAAATATGATGTATTCACATAACATGTAAATATTGAACATTAGTTTATACATTGTGATTCTGACTCGAATAAATAATAATATGGGCATTATAAATCCAGTGTGGAAGTTTTTGCAGGAAATAATTTCTTCATATTCTTTACTGAAGTTTTCTGCAACCACTGTGTCCCCCACAAAAGTTTCACCCTTCACTAACAATGGGCGTATTCCATGATGAGATTTCCATCTTGGCAATCAACCCTGGCTGGCAGTGAAGTTATGATCACCATCAGGTAGCTTCCTGTCTAACTTTAGTGTCTTTTCCTGCACAGTTGGACTGAATATTAAAACTCCATGCTCTTTTTCTTCTCCCTGAACCAAATGAATAATGTTTCAGCCAGTGTTTAATTTCTTGCTTTCATTGTTTTACAACAATTCTGCAAAAATCTTTAGTCCTCATTTTCAAGCAGCTGTCTTCAATCTCTTTTCGGTTCTTCTTCCAGTCTGATACAGTTGATGTGCCCACACTATATTGTGCACTATGTTTCTCAGTAGTTCTCCTTCGTTTACTGGTTCCAACTTTTTTGTCCATTGAAAAGACGACTTTCTTGTGCTTTGAAGCCATTAATCTCACTATGCTAAAGTAAAATACTCTCAGGGAACAGATCACCAGTGACCATAGTAAATGTAACTGAAAGTGTGGAACCAGTGAGCTCTTTGTTACCTGCGGGGCCAATAAAAAATGGTACAAAAATGTACAAAAACAAATACTTCTCCTCACTTTGGAGAGGGTTAACAGAGGAAGACTTCTAACTGACATAGATCAACTGAACTAGGCTAGATTTTTCTACCTGCTGCTCTGGATGACTAACTGGGCCTGACCAGTAAGTGCATCTGCTACAGCTGTCATAACTGGCATGTGTGATGACATCTGCTAAACTTTCTTCTCTTGTTACTGTGCTGACCAGTGTGTAGTCAATACAATAGGACTGCACATATTGTATAAAGCTAATCTTTTTCTTACCAAGTACATATTTCCCAAATCGAATTCTTGCTTCAAACTATGTATTCTTTGGCACACAGTTTCTTAAAAATAAGGTTTAAATTTATTACTTTACAGGGGGCACTCACATATATCTTTCTTCTGTGCAAGACTGCAATGAATCATTCACAAAAACATTCAGTTTGGGAAATCTGTTTAAATTCCAATTAAAACTTCATCTTTACAAAGAACTTTTGGAGGGACTTCGAAAAATTTTTCCACTGCTCTTTCTAGGAACAACTAGATTCACAATCTCTTGGAAGAGAGAATAATTTTGTAATTCCAAGGACACGTAAATTAAAATGAGTAGCTTCTGGAAAGGTCCGGCGACTTTAAGGATAAGCGAGGCAGTGATGGCTTGACACCTTATATAAGACATTAAGAACCCAGGCCTTCGGACACAAGATTTTAAAATGTGAGCCAGATCAGTGGACCCCTACCACCATGTGAGACAATTGCTAAGGAAGAAGAAAGCAGTAAAAACTTTATTACATACCTTGTTCACATATTTGTGTGAAAAGGCTTTTGTTTCATACACTGGCATAAAAAATAAAACAACAAACTTCTCACTTAAAGTAACTCACAACTGTCATGAATGTCTGTGGTTTCTGACTTCAAACATATGCCATGGAAAGGAAGTGGATCTTTTTTCTTGAATTCCAAGAAAGAGTTTAGTTAAATCCGGGTTATGATTTTATGGAATAATAGAAAAGTGGAATAGTACAAAGCATTCATTAGGCTTTTTATGTGAGTTGTATGAAATGTAAACCTTATATGTGTATTTGGGCTATTAAACCATTTGTTTAAAATTCAGTTACTTGTATGTTACAGTACAATGTTTTCTCCTTATAAGGCAGGGGTTCACACATACTAAGTTTCTATGATACAGAGTCATTGGTTGAAAAGGCTAGAAACCACTCCTCCCAGACAGATGCAAGAATATATGAATGAAATCACAGTCAGTACGTTATCTTTTAGAGGCAAATATGGTTGTTAAAATTAAAGGTTAAAATTATGAAGAAACAAAAACTGCAGACAGAAATTTGAAGCTTATTGAAAGTTCATTGCTTCAAGTAAATACAAGACAATACTCTTCTTTTTGTAACATTACAGTGACTTTTTGGAAGAATTTCTTTCTAAAATGTTGTGGTTGTGGACTTCAGTCTGGAGACTGGTTTGTTGCAGCTCTCTACCATACTCTATTCGGAGCAAGACTCTCCATCTCCTCATAAGAACAGCAACCAACATCTTCTAAATATGGTTCTCGGGTGAGACGTCGGATCTTATTGTCGTAACTGCACAATATTTCGTCAGCACACCTGGCTGACATTTTCAGGTGCGATGGACACACTGCTGGGTTGTGTCTGATGAATTCCTATTTAAAAAATGCAAAGAAAGTAACGCGCATGTGTGAACACAAAAAAAAAAAAAAAAAAAAAAAAAAAAAAAAAAAATGGTGACCAATAGCGCACAAGGACTGATTTTGCTAAGTTTCATTTAAAATGAACAGTTGTGATTTTTCTTTATTTACTTTCAATTTATGTTTTATAAGTAAGTTTAAAAGCTTTTTTTTATTTTATTATTCTATATCTGATGGTAATAATGTTGTAGATTTTTCGTGCGGAATCCATAAGCGAAAGAGCCACCTGTTGAACTGTGATGTAAATATTCGACACTAACGCAAAACATGTTGTCGCTTCCAGTCTGAAAACGCCCAGGTGGTGCTTTCAACCAAAGCCTATGAAAGTTCCGAGAGTTCTGACGAAATCTTCAGGTGAAGTGCCATTAATTCTCTGGATACAAAGTCCTATTCCCGTCAAGTATGAAGAATTCTCTCCCTCACAAGTGCTTGGCTAGCACGAATTATAATTTTACTGGCGGTTGCAGAATTTATGAAGTGTGTTACCTTTGCAAACATCGGTATAATTTGATGATCTCGACATCTTAGTAAAAATGCGAGGGCACACAGCAGTCTGCAATTCTGGCAGCGCAAATGAGTCCTTCAGTAGGAAAGTGTGAACATCACATGTGAAACACTGAAGATTTCTTCAGTCACCTCAAGAACTTGCGGCTTTCACCATCTTATATTCTCGTTAGTTTTGACGTGGTATCAATTTTTACCAGAGTGCCATTGTCGCTCACTGGGGAGAAGTTTGAAGGGAAACTCGTTGATTTGTTGAAACATGTGCTCGCCTCAACTTACTTTTTATTTAATGGCCACTATTTTGAACAGACTGGTGGTGTCGCAATAGGTAGTACCCTGTCACCCATTGTGGCGAATCTTTTTATGGAAGACTTCGAGGAGAGAGCGCTTAAGTCAGCAGAATTGAACCCTACATGTTTTTGGCAATATGTAGATGATATGTTTGTAGTCTGGCCACACAGTACTGCATTGCTGGATTCATTTTTAAACCACCTAAATTCTCTTCATTGGAACATCAAGTTTACTATGGAAATGGAAAGAAATGGCGACCTACCTTTCCTGGACGTTTATGGTGTGGAAGAAAGAAGATGGCACCTTGGGTCACATCGTGTATCATAAATCAACACACACCAGCCTGTACTTACAGGCCACCAGTTGACACCATCCTGCCCAACAAAGTGCTCTGCTTAGGACGTTGGTCTGCAGGGCACGTGTCATATCAGACTTGGACAGCCTTTCTGATGAGTTATGCCACCTCCGTACCGTCTTCTTAAAGGACAGATATTCTGAAAGGGAGATTCACCGTGCCTTACACCTGGCACATGCCAGACAGTGAGAAACAGGAAGAAACCAAAGAACAAATAGGAATGGTTGTCTTGCCATATGTTGGTGGTGTTTCTTCAAAAATAAGAAGATTACTGAAGAATCGCGTAGGTAAGCTAGAAAATTTAAAAAGAGAAATGGATAGGTTAAAGTTAGATATGGTAGGGATTAGTGAAGTATGGTGGCAGGATGAACAGGATTTCTGGTCAGGTGAGTACAGGATTATCAATACAAAATCAGTTGGTGGTAACGCAGGAGTAGGTCTGATAATGAATAAGAAAATAGGAATGTGGGTAAGTTACTATGAACAGAATAGTGAACGCATTATCGTAGTAAAGATAGACACGAAGCCAACTCCGACCACAGTAGTGCAAGTTTATATGCCAACTAGCACGGCCGATTATGAGGAGATAAAAGAAATCATTCAGAAAGTTAAGGGAGACGAAAACTTGATTGTGATGGGGGACTGGAACTCGGTAGTAGGAAAGGGAAGAGAAGGAAATGTAGTAGGTGAATATGGACTGGGAAAAAGAAATGAAAGAGGAGATTGCTTGGTAGAATTTTGTGCAGACCACAATATAATGATCACCAACACTTGGTTTAATCATCATGAAGGAAGGCTGTATATGTGGAAGAGACCAGGAGATACTGGAAGGTACCAGATTGCCTTTATAATAGTAAGGAATAGATTTAGAAACCAGGTTCTAAACTGTAAGACATATCCAGGGGCAGTACAGGAAGATAAAAGAGATATTTGGAGACAAGAAATGCAGTTTGTATGAATATCAAGAACTCAGATGGAAAACCGGTACTAAGCAAAGAGGGGAAAGCTGAACTGTGGAAAGAAACTTGAAGGCAGTATTCTAGATATGGAAGACGAAGTGGAGGAAGATGAGATAGGAGATATGATACTGCGAGAAGAATTTGACAGAACGCTGAAGGACTTGAGTCGAAACGAGGCCCCTGGAGTAGATGATATTCCGTCTGAACTGCTGATATCGTTAGGAGAACCAGTCATGAAAAAATTGTATCACCTGGTATGCAAGATGTATGAGACAGGGGAAATACCCTCCGACTTCAAGAAGAATATCATAATTTCAATACCAAAGAAAGCAAGTGCAAACAAGTGTAGCAATTACAGAACTATCAGTTTAATAAGTCATGGTTGCAAAATACTAACACGAATTATTTACAGACGAATGGAAAAACTCGTGGAATCCGACCTCGGGGAAGATCAGTTTGGATTTAGGAAAAATGTAGGAACACGGGAGGCAATACTCACATTACGACTTATCTTAGAAGATAGGCTAAGGAAAGGGAAACCTACGTTTTTAGCATTTGTCGATTTGGAGAAAGCTTTTGACAATGTTGACTGGAATACACTCTTCCAAATTCTGAAGGTAGCAGGGGTAAAATATAGGGAGCAAAGAGTTATAGCCAACCTATACAAAAACCAGACAGCGGTTATTAGAATTGAAGGGCAAGAAAGGGAAGCACAGGTTGAGAAAGGGAGTAAGACAGGGTTGTAGCCTTTCCCCAATGTTGTTCAATCTGTACATTGAGCAAGCAGTGAAGGAATGGAAGGAGAAATTTGGAGGGGGAATTAAAGTTCAGGGAGAAGAAATAAAAAGTTTGCGGTTTGCCGATGTCATAGTAAATCTGTCAGAGACCGCAAAAGATCTGGAAGAGCAATTAAATGGGATGGACAGTGTCTTGAAAGAAAGATATAAGATGAACATTAACAAGAGTAAAATTAAGGTAATGGAATGCAATGTCAGAAAATCAGGTGATGCTGAAGTAATTAGCTTAGGTAATGAGACAATAAAGGTAGTAGATGAATTTTGTTATTTAGGTAGCAAGATAACTTCTGATGGCCCAAGTAAAGAAGATATAGAATGCAGAATAGCTATGGGAAGAAAAGTGTTTCTCAAGAAGCAAAATTTGTTAACATCCAATATTAATTGAAATGTTAGGAAGTCCTTTCTGAAAGCATTTGTCAGGAGTGTAGCATTGTATGGGAGTGAAACGTGGACGATAAGGAGTTCAGATAAAAGGATGATCAAAGCTTTTGAAATGTGGTGCTACAGGCGAATGATGAAAATTAGATGGGTAGATCACGTAACTAATGAGGAGGTGCATAACCGAATTGGGGAGAAAAGGAGTTTCTGGCATATCCTGACCAAGAGAAGGGATAGATTGGTTGGACAAATTCTGAGACATCAAGGAATTATCAACTTAGCATTAGAAGGAAGCGTGTGGGGTAAAAATTGTAGAGGGAGACCGAGGGACGAATATAGTAAGCAGATTCCAAAGGATGTAGGTTGCCGAACATATTCTCAGATGAAGAGACTTGCACAGGACAGGGTAGCGTGGAGAGCTGCATCAAACCAGTCTGCGACCACAACAACAATTGAAGAAACAGAATGTTAAGTGTGTCTTCCGCCCACCAACGAAACTAAGAGCTCTTTTGGGCTCTGTACAGGACGACCTTGGTCTGAGAAGGCCCAGTGTCTACAAGATTCGCTGCAGCTGTGGTAAAACTTATATCAGACAGACATGCTACACCGTGGATGATGGATGCATTGAACATGGATGACACAAGCATCTGGACCATCCAGAGAAATCTGTAGTGTCTGAACACTGCCTCAGTACACGAATTACAAAAAACACCGAAATTATTTTGTTGACGTGCTCGTACTGGGACAGTTATTAAAGAGGCGGTGCAAATTCGCAGCTCTTCGAACCTGCTCAACAGGTACACTGGCTACCAACTCAGCACAGCATGGGAACCAGCACTGAATTTGTTAAAATTGCAAAGACCACCGAGGGAAACGACTGTGTGTGCAGATGAGGAGGCATCGGTAGTAACAGTTTAATCGGTTGACCGTGGCGAGATAGACACAAGCCAGCATCGACATAAAGTATGTCAGCATGCGGCTACCAGCAGAGGGCATTGGGGTAGTTGGCGGCATCACCTAGCATGTGGACAGTTCTGTGTGAGCGTCGAATGTTTACGGCGCAATCTAACAGGTGCCATAGCTGGCTCTTTTGCTTATGGATTCAGTACAAAAAATCTATAACATTATTACCATCAGATATAGAATAAAAAAATAAATAAAAACCTGCTTATAAAAAATAAAAATGAAAATAAATAAAGGAATATCGCAACTGTTCATTTTAAATGATACTTAGCAAAATCAGTCCTTGCGCGCTATTGGTCGCCGTTTTTTGGCATGTTCATGCATGCACGTTCCTTTCTTTGCATGTTTTAAATAGGAATTTATTGGACACGGCCCAGTGGTGTGTCCATCACACCTGAAGATGTCAGATAGGTATGCTGATGAAATATTGTGCAGTTATGACAATAACATCAACGTCTCGCCTGAGAACCATATTTAGAAGAAATCCATCAGGAAAACCTGAAGCAACACAACCAACATCTTATTTGAAACTGCTTACTATATTCGTCTCTCGCTCTGCCTCTGTGATTTTTACCCCACACATTTCACTACAATTCTAAACTCATGATTCCTGATGTTTAAGAATGTGTCTTAGCAGTCAAGGCCTTCTTTTCATCAAGGTATGCCAGAAATTCCTTTTCTACCCAATTCTATTCAATACCTCCTCACTAGTTACATGATCTACCCAACTAATCTTCAGCATTCCTCTGTAGTGCTATATTTTTAAATTCTCTATCATCTTCCTGTCAGAACTATCTATTGTAAATGTTTCACTAAGATACAAAGCAACTCTCTGCACATCTTTAGAAAAGACTTCCTAACATTTAATATTTGATGTTAACCAATTTCTCTTTTTAGAACACTTTTCTTCCCATTGCTGTTCTGCATTTTATATCCTCTGTACCGCAACCATCGTATGTTATTTTACTGCCCGAATGACAAAACTTATCTACCTCCCTCATTGTTTCGTTACCTAATCTAATTCCTTCAGCATCACCTGATTTTCTTAGACTACATTCCATTACCCTTGTTTTGTTCTTGTTAATGTTAATTTCATATGGTCCTTTCAAGACACTGTCCATTCCGTTAAATTGCTCTTCCAGGTCCTTTGCTCTCTTTGACAGAATTAAAATGTCATCAAGAAAATGCAGTGATTTTTATTTATTCATCCTGAACTTTAATTCCTTCTCCAAATTTCTCCTTGTATTCTTTCACAGCTTACTCAATGTACAAATTGAATAACATTTGGAAAAGGGTACAACTCTGTCTTACTACCTTCCCAACCAATGGGTATGTCAATAGCTTTCTCCAAATCCACAAAATCTATAAATGTAGGTTTGCTTTTCCTAAGACTATCTTCTAAGATAAATCATAAGGTGAGTATTGCCTTGCATGTTCCTACATTTCTCCTAAATCCAAACTGATCTTCACTGAGGTCAACTTCTACCTGCTTTTCCATTCTTCTGTATATAATTTGTGTTAAAATTTTGCAACTATAACTTATTAAACTGATGGCTCTGTAATTTTCACACCTCTCTGCACCTGCTTTCTTTGGAATGGGGATTATAACATTTTTCTTGAAGTCTGAGAGTATTTCATCTGTCTCATTTGTCTCACACACCAGATGAAATTTTTGTCATGGCTGACTCTCCCAGAGACACAAGTAGCTCTGAAGCAATCTTGCTTACTCCAGGGACCTTGTTGCGGCATAGGTCCTTGAGTGTTATGTCAAGTTCTTATCTCGGTATAGTATCTCCTATCTCATCTTCATATACTTGCTCTTTCCTTTCTACCATATTGTCTCGGAGTTTGCCTTGTTTGTAGCACCCCTCTATATACTCTTTCCACCTTTCAGCTTTCCCCTCTTTGCTCAGAACTGGTTTTCCATCTGAGCTCCTGACATTCATACAGCTGATTTTCTTGTCTCCAAATGTCTTTTATTTTTGTGTAGGTGGTATTTATCTAGTTATATACTCTTCTACTGGTTTGAATTTGTCCTCTGGCCACTCCTGCTTAGCCATTTTGCACTTCCTCTCAATCTCATTTTTAGTTGCCTGTACTCCATTTTACGTGCTTCCTTCACTGCATTTTTATATTTTCTCCTTTCATCAATTAAAGTCAGTATTTCCCGTGATAACCAAGGATTTTTTGTAGTTCTTGTCTTTCTGCCTCTTTGGTCCTCTTTTCTCTTCACTATTTTATCTCTCAAAGCTACCCATTCATATTTTATTGTGTTATTTCCCACCGTTTCTGTCAGTTGTTGCTGAAAGCTCTTTCTTAAACTCTTTAGTACCTCAGGTTCCTTCAGTTTATCCAGATCCCATCATCTTATATTCCTACCTTTCTTCAGTTTCAGAGTGCAGTTCGTAACCAGCAAGATATAGTCCGAGTACATCTCCCCTGGGATATGTATTACAGTTTAAAACCTAGTTCCAAAATTTGTTTCTTACCATTATAAAATCTATCTGGTACTCTGTGATGTCTCCTGGTCTCTTCCACAAATGTAGCCTTCTTTTATGGTTCTTAAACTGTTTATTATGGTTAAATTATGTTCCGTGCAAAATTATACCAGGTGGCTTTCTTTTTCATTCCTTTTCCCCAGTCCATATTCACCTACTATTTTTCCTATCCTTTCTTTTCCTACCACCAAATTCCAGTCCCCCTTCACAATAAAGTTTTTCTCTCCCTTAACTGTCTGAATAATTTCCTTTATCTCTTCATACATTTCTTTGATCTTCTCATCAGCAGAGCTAAACTTGCACTACTGTGGTCTGTGTTGGCTTTGTGTCAATCTTGACTATGATAATGCAATCACTGTGCTGTTCATAGCAATTTACTGACATTCCTATTTTCTTATTTATCATTAGACCACTCCTGTGATATCCCTAACTGATTTTGTATTTATAACCCTGTACTCACCTGAGAAATAAATCATGTTCATCTTTCCCTCGAACTTCACTAATACTCACTATATCTAACTTCAACCTATCCATTTCCATTTTTAAATTTTCTAACCTTCCTACTGAATTAAGGGATTTAACATTCCACACTCCAATCCATAGAATGCCAGTATAGTCTTTCTTGATTACCACAGCCTCCTGAGTAGTCCCCACCCCGAGATCCAAATGGGGGACTATTTTACCTCTGAAATAATTTACCCCAGAGAATGCCTTCATCATATATACAGAAAGTAGAGCTGTCTGTCCTGTGGAAGATTAATGGCTGTAGTCTCCCCTTATTTTCAGCTGTTTGCAGTAACCTTATGGTAAAGCCACATTTAACTGTTCCAAGGCCAGCTCAATCAATTACCCTGACTGTTGCCACTGCAACTACTGAAAAGGTTGCTGCCCATCTTCAGGAACCACATGTTTGCCTGACCTCTTCACCCCACCTCAGCATTTTCTGTGATTTGTGGGCTAGCTTTCTAAAACAAGCAATGAAAATGGAGAGATTTGTAGTTGCAAAAATAATGTTACAGAAATTTTTCTGAAACTTGTAGTGGTATTGCCATCCACCATAAGCAGGTCATTTCCATTTTCTGTAGATATTCCATTACAGTTATCAGTGAGCACAAACACAACTCTACTAAATACCTCCTCACTGGTGGTGCAGCCGGGATTTGGTTAAAGGGGGGGGGCTAATTTTTTAAAAATAAAGCCTATTGTATTTATTAATATATGACTTATTTTTACACTTTTTATAATTTAAACAAATATACTATGAAAGCAGTTGTGCAAGAAATAAAATGAGTAGGCTCTCATTAATTTGAAAGTGGAAGAGGAGCAACATGGAGGAAATGGAGTGTATACAATCAGCCCATGAAATAATTAAGCGGCTTCCATTTTATTAGTCAAAGAGAGAGATCTTTACAGTTAAATTAACATGAGACTGTATCTGTAAAAATTGAACTAAAATGACACTATTGTTGTTCATAAGATTCCACTCGGTGGCGCTGCTGACCTGCTAAGCAGCGAGTCGCCACATATGAGCGATCGGTTCATAACTTCAACATAGCATTAACAATAGCGGCAGCATCAAAGCTGGCCGCAGCAACATTAAAACTAGTGAGTGACAGCAGCACACATACTCAGTGGTGGCATCATGCTGGCAAACCATTCTCACATTCACTTGTGCTTGGAAAATTATAGTTAGGTTGCGATTTTTTACATATGTAATATTTCGTATTTCTGGTGCCAACCTGTTTAATAAAATATATATTTTTCCTTTCCTGTGAGTTGGGATGGGGTGGGGGGGAGGGAGTTTTCTCCTGCCCACGGTGTATATATTCTGCGTGCTTTGAAGGCATTGTCGTATTCGTGACGTTCTTCAAATAATGGGGGATATATACTCCCTTTGTCAGAAAAGTTACAGGATACTAGTTTTTATTTATGAGTTTGTAAGATTTAAAAGACAGAAATGTTGTCTCTTTGTTTCTTAGTAGTCCAGGCACGGCCAAACACCGACCCCGAGGGCTCCCATGCCGCGCCCTTGCCTCCGCCCACGGGCACTGACGCCTTTGCCGCACCCCTGCCCTGTGCACTGTGCACAGTGGCACGTGGGGCAGAGAGGCGAGCAGGAAGAGGAACAATGCCGCTACAGACAGCCCGGGTAAAACTGAATTTTATGCGTCAGCGGGTAGCTCTCGCTAGCTTAGGAACGGCAGAGCAGCTAATCGGGAGTCGATTTATGCCAGCCAGTAAGATTTATTCGACGGTGAACAGAAAAGGTGCACGTTCTTTCAAAACCCATTGATGGTAATGACAAATGAAAAATATTTAAGGTACTGATAAGAAGTGTAATTTGTTGATCGTCAAAAACTTTTACGTACTCCGCTTTGATTTTTTTCTTAGGAAATGCACCTAAAACCAATCTTTTGTTAGTTTTTATTTGTGTTTTAAGAAAAAATATTTACTTGTAAGAAAGAGACTCTATAGCCCTTACATAAAATTATTTTGAAAATAGCATATTTGTGAAAGTTCATTTAAGAAACATATATCGTTCAGAAGAATCCTACTGTATATATGACAAGTGTGCATGTACAATGCTAACAGAATAAAATTTGGTTCATAAAATCACTAAGTTTTTCTTCGATTTGTGTTTTGGATATTTTCTAAAGCTAGGCATAGTGATTCTGCCGTACAAACGCTAAATGTTACCTAAACAGTAAATGGTGTGCTTGTTTTACTATTCTTTGACCACATTACACAGCTGCGCTTCCTCTGTTACTTCGTTTATGTTGGATCTGACCCACAGGACAGTCCAGCGTGGCTGTGCGGTCTCGCTCTTTCCACAGCTATCTCTCTTGCTAACACTAGCGACACATGCTCGCTGCTGGGGCGGTGAACTACAGTGTACTCCACCCACCAGGCAGAAATGTTGGCCATGCCTGTAGTAGTCTGCATCCTTGAAGTAACCTTGGCCACGTTTCTGCAAAAACTCAGTAGGTGGCGGGGCTGTGCTCAGCAACACAGCGTTTGGGCTCATGGTGCAGTGGTTATGGTGACACAGTGGACACTGATTGTGAGCAAAGAATGAATATGTTCTGCATTAAGCTTGGTAAAACTCTTAGTGACACACAGACATTGATTAAGCAAGCATATACAGGTGAGGTACTTTCAAGAAGTTGTGCTTTTGAGTGGCACAAAAGGTTTTGTGAAGGTAGAGATTCAGTGTAAAATAATGTTGAAGCTGGTTGCCCATCTACAGCACATACCAATTCAAACCTGGGGTGGGCAAGGCAGTTATTCCAAAAAACTGTTGTATGACTCTCCTTGGGATATCAGAACTTAATTTGACTTGTGATGTGTATCATAAGATTTTATGCAAAGATTTAATGAAATGGAAACTTGATGCAAAACTCGTCCCTCTTGCACCAATGTACAAACAGAAAGAGGAAATGAAAAATCATTGTTGAAATACTGAATTATACAAGCAATATTTCAGTGTGATGGTACTAATAAAATATTTACTTAGCAACTTATTGCACTTGCCCTGAGGTGCAGCTCACCTAGAACTTTCTGTGGCACAAAACGTCCTCTATATGTCATGAGAAGTTACTTCAGGTGCTGCACCTGTGGTACTAGAAATAATACAGGCAAACTCACTGGATTCATTTATATTTTTTCATGTAAGACATTGTGAATGTGTATTTTCAGCAGTACTATTTCCTGACAATATTCAGACACACAGTCTTCATTAAATATGATTTGTTATCATGCCGCGGGTGTTTAAAATATGTAGCAAAAGTTTTGTTTATAAATGTATCATTTTATGTGTATGGGGAGGCTCGTCTCAGTGTCTATCACATTCTCAGCAGAATGTTCACATTAACGGTAAACCCATGGCAAAAGCAACTGCAACATAGGGCCACTGTTAGCTTCCAAATGCTTGGCAGATGGCTTGTAAATATCATTAATTTGCCCTTGTTACTTTCAGTTCCTGCCGGTGTATTTATAGCAGTCCATACCATATGGGACTCTTTAACAAACAGGATCCCATTTTACCACCTCAGCTCTGACAGGCTTGAATGCATAGTAAGAGTCAAATAATGTGTTTCAGTGCATATGTGTTTTACGTGTATTTTGCACATGTGCACCCACCATCCCCCATGAGCTGCAACAGTTGTGGGACCATAACCATGTGGTATTAGTCTGCTACTTTTGTTTTCATTTTAAGAATTTTTTGACAGATGAGGAAGCATCCCTCCTGCACTTGCAGCAGGGTAGTGTTCTCCTGTTTCTAACAATGCCTAATTCTAACAATGCCTATACAGGCATCATTTTCCTGCAACTTTTATGATTGACTGCAGATCTCTTGTGTACATTCCTATGCATTTCTCCAAGACAATGGTTTTTTTATTTTGAAAGGTTGCTGTTAATACTGACATGATTACTCAAAGAAGCTTTGGAGGTGTTCAAGTGTCACAACCAGATACTCTTACTGTCATTACATAAAATAGCAGTGTCTAGTGGAAACAATAATACGTCTTCATGATGTAGTTATAGCTGGTGTCATATAAGATGGCGCATCTGCTCATAGAGGTGGAGCGCTAGGTGAAAGCGTGGAGGCTGAGTGCCAACAGTGTGCCTGCAGGAGAAATAATGTGTAACTCGCGGCCAGCCACGCGCCTAAAGAATGAACATTATTGGCTGTAGTTGCAGTAATGGAGACGGGTATGCTGAAAACTGGGCCGCTTTCGTAGGTGAAGCTGACTGTATAAACCTGCAGAATGTCTCTCAGAGGCAGATGACCCCGTAGTTAAGTCCAAAAAACAAAAAAAAAGGATCTCAATGCTATTGAAATATGATTAAATCAAGAATGATTACTAAGCAGATTTTACAGGTAGTTTTTGCTGATACCCTCACTGTCACACCAGGCCAGTGACTCATAGCACAGTACTGATGCTTGTTTTATCAACTTAGTGAGGTTAGCTGACAAGGCTGCTGCTCTTACAGATTTTTCAACTAGAGTGTCATGCTGCAGCCACAGTGTGAAGAGATTTAAAGTATGCTCATTCCACTGAGTGAGGTGGCACAGTGGCAAAACACTGGACTCACACTTGGGAGGATG
Organism: Locusta migratoria; assembly: GCA_026315105.1. Classification (NCBI taxonomy): domain Eukaryota; kingdom Metazoa; phylum Arthropoda; class Insecta; order Orthoptera; family Acrididae; genus Locusta; species Locusta migratoria. Next base: position 365,812,013 of record CM048755.1, read on the forward strand.
GTGGTTTAAATCCACCTCCAGCCATCCAGATTTATGTTTTCAGTGATTTCCCTAAATTACTCCAGGCAATTGCCGGGACGGTCCCTTCGAAAGGGCACGGCCGATTTCCTTCCGTATCTTTACCCAAAAATCTGAGTGTGAGCTTCGTCTCTAATGACCACGCTGTCGACTAGATGTTGAACTCTGAGCTTGCTTGCTTCCTAAGCTCTTTCCCACCTTAAGCAGTGCCTATAACCTGTTATGTACCATCAGAGTGCCCCCTGTTGTTGGTTGTCATGTTTTAGTTGAACCTGGTCTCAGGGAAGACTGCCTGACACCAGGGAGTGCCTGCAGAGATGCACCAAAACAGTGGCACTGGCTCATCATTCTTGTTCACCAGTGTAGCAGTCAGTGCATTGAGCACTGTAAGTTGTGTGGATATCAGTTCACCCACTAGCAACATGGTACACAGCAAACATATCAAAGTCTGCAGTCCACAAGTTGCAGCTACTTGAATACTACAGAATTTTTTGTAGTCAACACAAAAACTATACTTTTTCTCTCATGTTATTCTGCCCCTGCTCCCCCCCCCCCCCCTGCTGTTAAAAGTGGTATATGTGTAACCTAGGGTGGATCTGATGGTTCTCTAGATTCAGTGAACCCCACTTCTAGCTTTTCCTTTATCATCTCTTCATCCAAGTTTGGTAAACGATATGCAGTTCTGTATGTTGCCCGCAGATGGAGACAAAACATTAGCAAGAAGTAGTTTTATAAATGGACTATGACCTCTCAGCCAGGAAGTTTTACCTGAAGTCACTTTTTTAATTTATGCATGGAGACTGCCTGATTTTCTTTGTTCTCATATTTAAGTCACCTTTTAAATATGTTTAAACCCAATTGTAAATTTGACACTTGTTTTATGTTTGTCTCTCCTTCCTGTTTGTTTAATGTTTCTTGTTTGAAGAGTGGATTGATTGTCCTGTTGCTGGCCCTGTCTCTGTTCCGCAAATATGGGTCAAAGGGGGGAGGGGGGAAGAAACAATAGTAAAAAAGTCTGTCATGAAGGAGTGGCTGCCTGTATGGTTCCCACACTATTTTCTAAACGAATTTTTGAAAGACAGTAATACAAACATAGCTGTTAAAATTCCAGTATTCCTAAATATGATGAAGAAGAAATAGTTACAACACCCAACATCTTTCCAAACCAACATAAGATTTCCTGCCAAATTTTGAAACTCAAAGATCTTTTAATATCCCAACTGTAAAGTCAAATTCTTATAGACTATGTCCATGATTTAATAATTTTTATCCTCTGCAGTAAGAACTGAATTAAACACGAAAATTTGAAGTTACAGCCAATAGAAAGGTGATGGATGGGGCCCAGAATCAGGAGGTCCCAAGTTTGAGCCCCAGGAAGATCAGCGGCATAATATGCCCTGGTAGCTTAAAAGGAAGGGCGAGGCTGGATGTGACATTGGATGATATTCATCTCAAATCCCATAACATTTGGGATTTATCACTAATATGAAGGTGGGTTGTTGCTGTTTAGGATTGTTAAGGGGACTAAACATCGTGGTCTTCAGTCTCCTAGGGAGGTGGGGATGGGGTACAGTACTGCTTGATGCAGTGACTCAAAAGGGGGAGAAGTGGGAGAGCAGAGTTTCTCTCGATGTTTTTTCCAGAAGGGAGTGGGAGAATTCCAACTGGGATTCTCACGGGAGGGGGGGAGGGGGAGGGGGGGGGCAGGGTGACGAAATTTGATATGTTTGTAAATCTACATCTACATACGTACTCCGCAATTCACCGTAAGGTGCGTGGCGGAGGGTACACTGTACCACTACTAGGCATTTCCTTTCCTATTCCACTCCCAAATAGAACAAGGAAAAAGAGAATGCTTATATGGCTCCGTACGAGCCCTAATTTCTCTTATCTTGTCTTTGTGATCTTTACACGAAATGTAAGTAGGTGGCAGCAAGATCGTACTACACTCAGCTTCAAATTCCGGCCCTCTAAATTTACTTAACAGAAATTCACGAAAAGAACGTCGTCTTTTCTCCGACGTGACACTCGCGGATTGCTCGCCTCTGAATTGCTTCTATGTCTTCCTTTAAACCGATCTGCTGCGGGTCCCAAATACTTGAGCAATACTCAAGACGTGGTCGTACAAGCGTTTTATACGCGGTCTGCTTTACAGGTGAAGTACATCTTCCCAAAATTCTCCCAATAAACCGAAGTCGGCTGTCCGCCTTACTCACAACTGTCCTTACATGCTCGTTCCATTTCATATCGCTCTGCAATGTTACGCCTAGATATTTGAACGACGCGACAGCATCAAGAAGCTCACTACTAATGCTGTATTCGTACATTATAGGATTGTTTTTTCTACTCATGCGCATCACCTTACATTTTTCTACATTGAGAGCTAGCTGCCATTCTTCGCACCAACTAGAAATTTTGTCTAAGTCGTCCTGTATGCTATTACAGTCAGTTACAGACGACACCCTCCCATACACCACAGCATCATCAGCAAACAGCCGCAAATTACAACTTACTCTGTCCATCAGATCATTTATATAGATAGAAAAGGGACTTAACTAAGTTGGTCATCAGTCCCTAGGCTTACAAACTACTTACACTAATCTAAAGTAACTTATGCTAAGGACAACACAATCATCCATGCCCAAGGGACGACTCGAACCTCCGACGGCTAGCAACTGCGTGCTCCGCAGTAAGGCAGCTCGGCCACTCCACCGTGGCTTGGCGAATTCCCGACTGGTTTTTTGATGGGTGGATCAGGATGGGGAGAGTGGGAGATTAATTGATCAGCTTAATTAAAATTCAATAAATATGATATCAAAATTTGTGGCAGAAGCTGCTTTGCTCTACTGCCACCATAATTCCGTGTGCAGAGCGAGAATTGTGATCCAAAAGGCTACAGTTCATCAGTCTCTCCTCGTGGTGTCTCTGTTGTGACCAACCAGATTATAGGCCCAGGCCCCAGGTTGCGTGATCTGGGATATAGGCTACAGATGTTATTGCTGTGCTGGTTTAACTCGGGGTAATTTAATCTGTACTCTTAGGTTCCTGTGCAGAAACATGTATTCCTACCTAACCACATCCTTTAAAATTATGGCAAATTCGCAAAAAATAACAAATTACTTTTGACAAGGTAGAATGTAGTTGTAATTGGTGCTGGTTCAATTTGCAGCAATTTAAGCTGTATCTTACCAATTCAAAAATCTGTAATCATTTCTCAGATACAGAAGTGTTGATCTCTGTGAATGTAATTGTCCAGACACTCATTCGAGAAGCGAACTAAAATAGTTTTCTTGTAGGTCAGTATTTTATTGTTCGCTGTTGCATATCCTGTAAAGGAACCACACAATCGGAAATCGCCAAGCGAAATATTTAATTTATTCTTCATTCCCTGCACAGGTGCCACGTCATTTCTGACGACTCCTTACATCCGCAGCCACAGTTAGACTCTGTTACATCAGTTTCCCAACCTTTTTGAATACGCGACGCCCTTCCAGTACACAGTATCAACGGCATAATGAACGCAGACATATACAAAGACATCTTGGCAAATGTGATACTTCCTTATGCTGAAGAGGAAATGCCGCTGAAAATCGGTTGTTCGAATCCTGTCGGGACAGAGTTTTATTTTAATTTTTTTTCGTTGTGTTCGAATAATTACACAATTTTAATATCTAATAGTAATTTTTTAAAAAATGCACGTGTTTTTGTCTATTGGCTTCACTATTCGTTGACGACGGTAGTCTTTGATTATTCAGTTTCTGAAGAGCTACGACACTGCTTATGAAAAGTCATCTCCATAGCTACTAACGGCTTTCCAAGCAGCTAACCTAATCAACCACCTTTCTACGTGACAAGGTGTTCAAAAATGTTCAAATGTTTGTTAAGCTTATGGGACTTAACTACGGGGTCATCAGTCCCTAAACTTACAAACTACTTATCAACTACCTTATACTAAGGACGGCACAAATATCCATGCCCGAGGGGGGATTCGAACCCCCGACCGTAGTGGCCGTGCAGACCGTGACTGGAGCGCCTCAGTCCCCTCGACAAGGTGTTCAGCTCATCTACATACACATAAACTAAAACTGACAACATGTGTAATTACAGATTCAAAAATGTTTTATATAACTGAATTAGGAAAAAAAAAAAAAAAACAAAAAAAAAAAAAAAAAAAAACAAAAAAAAAACAAAAAAAGTGTGTCACACCCTCTCTATGGTTGTGAGACCAGGACGCTACCGTCTGAGCTACACCGACAGATGCTGCAACGGTTTTAATTACTGGTACTTGCAAAACTTCATAGTCTATTTTTCTCGAAAATTTTTGAGAGTTGCGTCGAAAGGCTTTGGCTGATTGTTATTTAAGTTCTGAATTCACGTACCATGAATATAAAAAAATCTAATATCCGATACCCGTGTGGTCTCCTCATGAGATCGGGTACAAAATATTTGTGTCAATTATCTCTGTTTTTTTTTTTTTTTTTTTTTTTTTTTTTTTTTTTTTTAATTTCCTGTGGTCTGCTATTCTTTTGAGTATTATTATGTGTTGTGTAATCTATATAACTGATTGTGGTACAACGTGACTGTTGTAATAGCTCGTGTACAAAGTAAATTATTTCTTCCATCATAGTACGAACATGTCTAGTAATAAATGTGCACCTTATTCCAAACCTTTGCCAGGTGGCTCCATTATATTGAGGGCCACTGCCTATATGAAAAAAAAAAAAATCCCACGTCGATTCAAAAGTTAATTCGGCCAAGAAGTTTAGAACATTTGCGCTATACATATGCGAGACGACCGCGAAATTTTAGTAGACGACCGTGGCGACGAGGAAGCTGAGCGGCAGTGTTGCTGGCAGCTGGCCTCGCGTGCTTTCCTTATCCAGAGGCCGGGCACTGCGCCGAGGCCGCGTGCTGCCTCCTTCTGTGGAAGCTCACTACTCTTCTCATACACGGCAATCATTCTGCCTGTCATCTCTCTGCCAAAATGGAAGCACAGCCATATAGAGAAGTAGGATACAAAAAAAATCGCACCGACATGTTTTACGGCCCACTTTAGATTAGTAGTTTTATAAGTTTTTGCAATCTTTTTGAACCAAAATAATAATCTAAATAATAAAAAATTAATTAATAAGAGTGTCTGAAACCCTTTTAGGAAAAAAAATTACTAAGTGGGGGGTTCCGAACCACCGAGCTTAAGCGGCAGAGTCCAACGCCTTGCCCACTACGCATTTTTTTTTTTTTTTTTTTTTTTTTTTAAATACACAAACATTCACAAACATTATAGTAACAAATAAACCACCTAGAGGCAGCCTGAATTATGACCCGTGTACAAAAGTCTGTTCTTTGTAACAATGAACAGGTTAAAATTCAAGAATAATCTAAAAAAAAGTATGCATTCCAGGTATAGGATGCAGTTGCAACACGTAATCGCAACCCAGCGAAACCGCTAGCAAACGTAGCTGTGCCTTATGTGGATAACGTTTCGTACAGGTAATTGATATTACACAAGTAAGCTGCATCTTTTCACGACATTGGATTGATGCTTCTTGCAAGTAATTCTTTTAAAATATTCGCTGCGGACAGGATTCGAACCTGTGCGGGTAGAACCCATTGGATTTCAAGTCCAACTCCTTAACCGCTTTTTTTTTATTTTTTTTATTTTTTTATTTTTTATTTTTATTTTTTTTTTATTTTTTTTTTTTATTTTTTTTTAATACGGGCCTCCTTACCACCCCTTCAGCCCGGCCTTACGCTCACCATGTGTCGCCTTCCTCGGCGTCGGCTTCAATGCCTTCAAAGGAAAGAAATTGGCCTTCTGCCTTCTTTCAATGTTCCAAATTACTTTTTTTTTTTTTTTTTTTTTTTTTTTTTTTTTTTTTTTTTTTTTTTTTTTTTTTTTTGAGCGACGTGATTGCGTGTCTTCTTCGGCGTTGTGTCAACCACAAAGTTCGTCTTCTCGAATGTTGCAAAGGTTTCCGTGTCGTTTTCCTTTCTTCAGTATTCCGTATCGTAATTGCTTTTTGTCTTCTCTTAACTTCGGGCTTCACTTGCCAAAATTCGCGCAATACTTCCGTTGCTCAGGGCTCGTGGACCCTTCTCCATTCCATCAGCAACTTACAAATAAATAAAACAAAGGATGGCTCGATTACCAGCAGGCCATAATAATAGAGAAAATAAAGTTCGTAACAAATAAATGTGCGTGATGTCGGAATGGAAATGACTTCTCGATGCCTACGGTGGCACGTCTTCACTTGTCATCAAGGTAAACTAAAATCATTGTATTCAAAAGTGACCAACTGTTTATTAGACTACCAGACTGTGGTACTCATCAAAGTTTCTCATCTCATTTCGTGTCTGTTATACTTAGTGCTCAGTGGAAGCTTCCTCGCCTACCGCAGAGCAATTAGTAGGAAGTTCTGGAAGCGTTTTTTGTATGTTTGATATCTCTGAATCTTGCGATGTTCAATAGAGATGTAGAACAAAAAGTCTTCAAAAGCAGGTGTAGCATACCTTATTGCGTAGTACACAAATTGACCCATGAGCCAGGTATAACTGTTATGTTTTGCTCCGGGATAATGCTTCCATTCAGGGAAGAGTATGTCATTTACGGATACTGTGGCCTCTGATGTCCTTGTCATCAGCGCCAATTTTTTCCGTGTCCAGTTCCATATTCGTATTTTCTCTCCGCAAATAAGTAAATGCGCTACCGACTCAACGACTTGACAACGGTCACATAACGGGGTAGCTCGAAGGTTAATTTTGTGCAGTCTTTCCGCTGTTGGGATGGTTGCGTTAACGACATCATACCAAGCAGCGCTCACCCTGGTAGGTAGGTTTACGTTGGAAATGTTGTTCCAAATATTTTTCCATTCCTTATTTGGATATTTCCCTTCGACAGGACTCCGTGGACGCCGTGCATTGAGTAGCTCGTAGATCTTTTTTGTTGTGGTTCTTCTCTGATCGGCGGAAATGTAACTTATTTCCAAGAAATATTGTCGCACGTAATCGAGTACGGCACTGATGTGTCCAACATTGCATGGTGCAGTGCAATCGGCCGGCCTCAAAGTGCGAAAGAGAACTTGCGTGATCCCTGGCTCCTTCGCTTCGATGATCTTAGAGGTTCGGTTCATGAACATAGCCTGGCATAGCGTCTGAACATGTTTGACGCCTAGGCCTCCTCTGTGTCTGTCCAACGTAGTGGTGTTGAACGCTACGACTATCAACGAAATATAAGTTCTTTAATCTCATACTATTGATGGCCTATTGATGGCATTTGTAGACACTAGTTTATCATTTATCGTACGAAGAACCATGTGTTTTTGTTAATTCTTTAGTGCACCATTACTTTGAAATGACAATGTGTAAGTTACAATAAGAAAATCATCAAATATGCAACGCAAGATGGCGTATGCCAGAGAAACTTCTGGGCGAGGAATGTCACGTGACATCTGCGAACGGCTGGTTTTCGTTAATACAATGGAGGGTGTCAAATCTCCGTTATTTTTGCAAATATGTCTCAAACGATACGAGATATGAAAAAAACATAAGGGAACATAGTTGTAGAGAATTTTCTCCTCTAAAATTCGGTTATTCAATTTTCATGTCAGATGAATAGTTAACCCGTTATTTTCATTTAAATTTCGAGCTGTCAAAAGACGATCGCAAAGGCCCACATTCAGTGTTACTACCGTAACGTAAAGTGGGTCAAAATTAGACGCCCAGAGGAGCCATCAGGCTGTTGCTATGTAAAACTACAGCCACATCTATACACATAGTCCACAAACCTCTGTATGGTGTGTGGCAGAGAATATCCAAATAGCAGAGGGGCTGTGAAACGTCTGGGGTTCGTGATAGATGGCAGGCTGACATGGCGAGAACACACCTCACAAATATGTGACAAACTATCACGGGTCATATTGACGGTGTTATGCTTCACTAGACCAGGCGGCATTTGTTGATAGCTTCTGATTTGAGCTAATTCTGTTGAGAAACATCATAATCTATGTGGATAAAAATCATCGTTCTCGTCGTAGCATCGGTTGCCATGGTTTATTAAAAAAATACTAAGTCCACATGCGACATTCCAAACTTATATTTTTTTGACGACGTTACAGCGTTCAATGAATGAAATAGATCGCAATTTGCAATCAGTTATGGCTTCACTGTACTAGGTTTAGATGGAATACCCCAGTGCGGCGATTGAAAATTTGTGCCAGGCCGGGATTCGAACCCAGTATCTCGTGGTTACTAGGCAGACGCGCTGACCACTTCGCCACCGAGGACACAGTGACCAGCCCCACTGCAGAGGACTCTTCCCTGCACGTCTCCCGCCACACCCAAATCTCCATTCGCCACGCTGTCTCTTTCCTATTACCACAGCCTATTTGTTAAGTAATGTTCGCAGCCTGAATACTGTATTCCCGCTCATCTCCTTGATGACCATGAGGTATCGATACAGTTCTCCCTGATGCGGGAATACAATATTCAGGCTGCGAGCATTACAGAACAAATAGGCTGTGGTAATAGGAAAGAGACAGCGTGGCGAATGGAGATTTGGGTGTGGCGGGAGACGTGCAGGGAAGAGTCCTCTGCAGTGGGGCTGGTCACTGTGTCCTCGGTGGCGAAGTGGTCAGCGCGTCTGCCTAGTAAGCACGAGATCCCAGGTTCGAATCCCGGCCGGGCACAAATTTTCATTCGCCGCACTTTGGTATTCCATCTAAACCTAGTACAGTGAAGCCATAACTGATCGCAAATTGCAAAACTGTAGTTCTGCAACAGTAGGCCAAGCGCCACCTGCCGGTCTAGTGATGCTAAACGGACCCTGCGGCAGAGATGGTTCACAACATCGGCTGTGTGCACCGATCTGGCAAAACACCTTGTTACCTTGCTCTGTTGAACTGTGTAGTGTTTACGGACGTAATACTAGGTTTTGTATTGTAATGTGGTGAAGTTTATGGTTAACAGGTGCAATAACTGACGCGTTCAAATCAAGTACAGTACATGTTACTGAGAGTGGAACAAGTATGTCGAATGGATCTGGAGCTTTAAAGGTAGGAAATCGTAAGTTACCTTTCGAAGTTCACGTCAAAACTATTTCATATGGATCTAAACTCAATGTCGTAAACTATACGCATTCCAGCACGGACATTCCAACTAGGGATTCTTCACTGAATGCAAATAACCGTAACAATGCAGTAGTGGGTAAGCAAATCGATGATGGGTCTGTAACTTGTAATGAAGGCGAGAACTGCACATCTGGAAGTAGCCTCGTAGACAATGACGAGAGGCCAATCAAGGTAAGTGAAGAGATTTCACAGAAGAATGTGTGTACTAATGATGTACAAAATAACATTCTTGAATCAGATACAGATCAGTTATCGAAAGGCAGGCCAAAATGGGCAGAAAACGTAAGTACGAAAATCAAGACGGAGACACCAGGAAAAAATGTTGTATTCAAATCAAGGGCTACTTTATTCAAAGAAACGTCTTCAAAGAACCGTCATTATCTCTGCCCCTACATATGTTTGGAAAAAGTAGGGGAGGACAATGCTAAGAAAGAATTTGACAAATTTTATAGTGTTGAATCTCATGATGCCCAGAGTGCACTGATTTGTTCTATGGTTTCTGAGTTTGAAACAAAATGGAAAAGAGTGAAAACATCAACCATACGGAAGTTTAGTACGTTATACAAACTGTGTGGAGTGGTTTATGTAAAACTTTCTTTTTACAGACGTTGGGGAATAGAATAGTATCATTCAGCAGAAGGCATGAACACTGAAAGCCGATCTTCATAGTATTAGGAGTGATGACCATCTTCAGTCAATATGTCTTCTCCTGCTTGATGTATGTAAAGGAAAACCAGCAAACATTCCCAAACAGGACTGACATCCACACGCAATAAGGGAAACATAGACATTCCATGATGTCGACTCTCCAGGACAGGAGACAGCTTTCCAGCAATGGCTATTAAAATGTTCAACTGCCTAAGCAATGAACTACAGTCCCTGGAACTGCGGAAATTTCAATCTATGCCAAAAACCACTATACAGTGTTAGTGAATTCTCTGACAGCGAAACCGCAAGCTGGGCTGTCTGAACAATTCATCATTAAATGAGTCAAGTGAAAATTTACTTGCTAAAAACTGCTCTGCTTATGCCTTTTTCTTAATTGTACACACTTAGTGTATGTTTGTATAAACTTAACCTTGTAATAGTGGCGCAGTCTGTCCAGTCTTGACTGGCGAATGACGTAGCTGTGGTAATAAATGGTAATAAAAAAATTCAAATGTTTGTATAGCTTATGGGACTTAACTACGGGGCCATCAGTCCCTAAACTTACAAACTACTTATGAACTAGCTACTACTAAGGACGGCACAAATATCCATGCCCGAGAGGGGATTCGAACCCCAGACCGTAGTGGCCGTGCAGACCGTGACTGGAGCGCCTCAGTCCCCTCGGCCACCGCGACCGGCAATAAATGGTAATAATACCTCTTACCAGTCATTTCCTTCTCTGTTCAACAAAAATAAGACGAGTCAAAAACGACTGTCTATATGCCTTCGTGTTGCTGCTGTTGTGGTGTTCAGTCCGAAGACTGGTTTGCTGCAGCTCTGCACTCTACTCAATCCCGTGCAAGCTTCTTCATCGCTGAGTAAGAACGGAACGGCAACCCACACCCAACTGAACCTACTTACTGTATTCGTCTCTTGGTCTCCCTCTGCAATATTTTTTTTTTACCGCCCCACGCTTCGATCCAATGAAAAATCGACGATTCCTTGATGTCTCAGTTGTCTCCTAACTACCGATCTCTTCTTTTAGTCAAGATGTGCCAGAATTTCCTTTCTCCCCAATTCTATTCAGTACCTCTCCACTAGTGAAGTGATCCTCTCGTCTAATGTCAGGTTCCTTCAATTGATCTAAGTTCCATTTCCTTACTTTTCTATATTTTTGAACTTTCTTCAATTTTAATCTACCGTTCGTAACAGATAAGTCATGCTCAGTCCCTGGATATCTCTTACAGTTTAAAACCTGCTTTCGAAATCTGTGTTTTACAATTATTAAATTAATTTGAAACCTACTGGTGTCTTCTAGTCTCTTCCACGAATACAGCTACTTTAATGAATGTTAAACCAAGTGTTTCTGATGATTAAACTGTCCTCTGTGTAAAATTCTACCGGGTGACTTCATCCACCTACTATTTTTCCTCCCCTCCCCTTTTCTACTACCGAATTCAAATGTTTGTAAAGCTATGGGAAAAACTGCAATAGTGATCAGTCCACAGGTTTAACTTAAACTAACTTCTGCTAAGGACAACACACACACACACACACCCATACCAGAGTGAGGACTCGAACCTCAGACGGGGAGCAGCCGCGCATTTCGCGGCAAGGCGCCTTACAGTGCCCGCGTGGCCCTACCGAATTTCAGTCCCCCTAATAATCAAGTTTTCCTCTCCTTTAAATGTCTGAATAACATATATTATCTCACCACACACACACACACACACACACACATACATATATATATATTTCCCAATCTCCTCATCACTGACAGAGCTATGTGACATATAAACGTGTACTACTGTGGCTCCGAGTCTATCTTGGCTACGTTAATGCGTTCACTATGCTCTTCGTACGAACTTACCTAATATTTTCTTATATATTATTAGACCTACTCTTGTAATACCTCCAACTGATTTTGCATGTATAACCCTGTACTGACCTGACTAGAAATCTTATTGATCCTGTCTCCTAACTTCACTATTCCCTACGATATTTAACTTCCACCTATGCACAACAGGCTTTTTAAAATTTTCTAGCTTATATACACAATAATCGGATAGAACATTTGGCACTCAGATTCATATAATGCCTGTTTTGTTTCTCCTGATTACATCTACCTCAGTAGCCCCCTCCTGGAGATTCGATGAGGGGACAATTTTTCCTCTGAATATGTTACCCAAGAGGACGCTGTAATCAAGTATCCATACAGTACAGGTGCATGTCCTCGGGAAACGTAAGGACTGTAAGTTCCCCCTGGTTTCAACCATTCATAGGAATTGGATGGCAAAACAAGTCAACTGATGTTACATGCTTAGGTCAATCCATCATCCAGACTGTGGTCTCTGCCTTCCTTCAGGAAGCATACGTTTGTCTGCCTTGCACCCACGGTACTGTTATCTGTAGCATTACCGCCGCACTAGCCCAACTACCTACAACCTTTGTGTTCCTTACGCAAACGTAAATTGGCGCCAGTAGAATCTTTCTGCAGTCAGCTTCAAATGCTCTCTATCAAATTTTCTAAATATTTCTTGAAGAGAACGTCGCCTTGACCCCGATTTCCCCTCCTCACCGGGACCTCCAATCAAGCTTCTGAAGGATCACAGTAACACCAGTGACAAGTACATTTATCCAAATTAGGTATCTAAACATGTTGGCCGAACCTGGGGTCTACACCCTTCCACAGTCCTACAAATCCTTCATACACCCCATTCTTTGCCTAGTCCACACCACCTGGATTTTCACTCCTCCCTCTGTTCTTCTACAAATCCCTCGAGATCCTAGAACGCCATGCACTACGCCTCGCCTTCCGTATCCCCCTTTATGCCCCATCCCCCACGCGTATCGTCTATGACCTCACCCCCTTCCCCCACCTTGTCCTCTTCATTGAACACCTCCGCCTCTGCTAACTCTCCCCTAAATTAGACCCCCCACCATCCTCTTGTGCATCCCCTCCTCACGGATCCTGTTCGCTGCCGCGCCTCCCTCACTGTGGTCTCCCTGCCCTCCACCTGTCCACCCTCCGTATTCTCTCCTGAGGCAATTTCGTATCCTCCCCCTCCCGAATGATGCCCTCCGCCATGACATTTATCCTTCCTACCAGCTGTGGCCCTCACACACTAAAATAGTGAGTGAGGTAAATATAGGAAAGGTTGGGGAAATGCCAGCCGACTATATTATAACCCAATACTGCTTCAAGCCTTTCAATATAACAACTGGTAGTAGGGAGCAGTGGGAGAAAATAGTTCGACACCGTACGGGGGATATTGTCTGGTTCACTGACGGATCAAAATCGGACCAAGGCGTTGGGGCTGGGGTATACGGGGTGCAGCCAAGACTGGAGGGCGTCATCTCTCTATGGAAACTGGCCTCAGTATTCCAGGCCGAAATCACTGCCATCAGGGCATGTGTGGAGGAGAATTTACGTAGGTGCTAAAAAAAGTTAATAGCATCTATATCTATTCAGACAGCCAGGCAGCCCTGAGATCACTGGCAGCTCCTGCAACAAGGTCTAAAATTGTTGCAGAATGTCACAGGGTTCTGGTGGAGCTAGGGGAAAGCAATAGAGTAAACCTATTGTGGGTCCCTGGCCACTCGAGGATCAGTGGCAACGAACATGCTGACAGATTAGCCAGGATGGGGGCAGAGACTCCATTTATTGGACCGGAACCTGTCCTGACAATCACCAAGGCAATGATCAAATTGGAGCTACGTAACTGGCTCAGAAGACAGCACGTAGAATATTGGACCAAAGTCTACCAACAAAAACATGGCAAGGTAATGATGCCAAAGTCATATTTTAAAAGAAGCTCTGCAATCCTGGGCCTGAACAGGAGAGAGATTGGACTCATGGTTGGACTGCTGACAGGCCACGGGAATTTCAAAAAACACCTACATACAATGGGAATAACAGAAGAGGACCCTAAATGTAGGATCTGTGATGACGGTGATGAAACTGCATCACATCTAATCTTCGAATGCATTGCATTGGAGAGTAAAAGGCACAGAACATTTGGGACAACCAGACCCGAAGAAATTGTGTCTAATAAAGAACTGGTAAAGGGACTCCTTGCACTGTTCAAGGGCATTGGTTGGCTGTACTAGATATACAGGGAGCGATACCGCACAATAAACTTAGTTTCGGTGCGGGCAGTGGCGGGTTGGACCAAGACTGTTTTGGCTTCCCTGAAAAATCAAATCAAATCAAATCAGCTGTGAGCCTCCAGCTGGCTCCCTCCTGTCCTTCGTATCCACCCATCCCTCTGGCGTGTCTCCTCTGTCCTGGCTTCCTGCATCGCTGTCCTCCTGCTGGCCCAGTGACTCCTCCTTCCCTCGCTTCTCCTCCCCCCTCCCCTAGCTCCCCACGCTATCGCTCATAGCCATGACGACGTTCTGGTACTACGTCAGCAAACAGAGAACGGCCACCCCATAGCCGACGCCATGTGTTTTGTTTAATCGGCCGTGTTTTTCCATCACCCTCAGCCCCTTAGATTAGATTAGTTTTTCGTTCTGTAGATCCAGGTTGAGGAGATCCCCGTGGATGTGGAACATGTCAAAAAAAGAAAAAAATTACAAGCTGAATAATACATACTAATAATAATAATAATATAAATACAGATACATTCTTTTTTAAGTTTTTTTTGAGCTCATAATATAATAGTACTAATATAGTATGAATACTGATACATGCATCATTTGGTACAATTTAGAAATTCACTAATGGAATAGAAGGAGTTGGCCACTAGAAAGTCTTTTAGGCTCCTCTTAAACTGATCTTTATTTCTAGCTAAATTTTTTATAATTGATGGTAAATTATTGAAAACGTGTGTACCTGAGTAGTGGACTCCTTTTTGAACTAAAGTAAACGCTTCTTGTGTAGATCATTTTTGTTCCTAGTATTGTATGTATTAACTGCGTAGTTTGTTGGGAATAGGGATATATTATTTATGACAAATTTCATTAAGGAATAAATATACTGAGAGGCTGTAGTTAATATACCCAGTTCTTTGAAGAGGCTTGTACAGGACGTCCGTGAATTTACTCCACAAATAATACGTATTACACTCTTTTGGACTCTGAAGACTTTTGACTGACTTGAAGAGTTACCCCAAAATATTATATCATATGACATTATGGAATGAAAGTAAGCAAAGTATGCAAGCTTTTTTATTTTTATGTTTCCTATATCTGATAACACTCGTATTGCAAATACAGATTTGTTGAGTCGTTTCTGCATTTCTGTGGTGTGCTCCTCCCAACTGAATTTATTATCAAGCTGTAATCCCAGGAATTTAATACTGCCAACCTCTTCTATCTGCTCTTCTTCATACTTAATGCATATGCTGGCGGGAAATTTTTTACATGTTCTGAACTGCATGTAGTGAGTCTTTTCAAAGTTTAATGACAATGAGTTGACTTTAAACCATTTATTAATGTTCATGAAAATATCATTAGCAGGCCTTTCTCTAACTATGCTTGACGTACGTTTTATTTCAATACTTGTATCATCTGCAAACAAAACGAACTCTGCTTCCCCCCTTACCCCCTCCCAACCTATCTCATCGTCTACAGTGTTTTAGTGAGTGCATCGGAAATATGGTTATTTTATTTTATGAACAGTGAATGGCCAGCCTGCAGCCGACATCTTGTGCTTCTTTTAAATATTTTATGTGTTGCAGTGTCTCCGAGTCTGTTTTAATTTTTTTTCTTCACTGTCGCCGTGTCCGTGCGTGTAAAGACTACATTCTCTTTTCCATTTAACTCATATATTGTTTCTTCAACACTGTAACCATAAAAACTTTAATTACCTTCTGTTTTCATCACGTTTACGCTATTTTTGGGCACTCCTTTTCTTTGTCATTTTTTATCTATCGACTGAAGAGCGCCTGCGTGCTCTGACAGCCCGCCCCAGTTAGGGGAATTGAAATTACAACAAAGAAAAAAATCTATACAGGCTATCTAAATGGGAGACAAGCAGAGGTGTCCACCCCTTCCCCTTGGTCAATGACTCACCAGCCCCCCCCCCCCCCCCCCCCCCCACCAAACACACACACACCCGAGATATTAAGTCCTGTTTTGCCATTTAATATTGAAATTAAATATCTTTCAAAAATGTTCAAATATTTGAAGAGCTTATGGGACTTAACTACAGGGTCATCAGTCCCTAAACTTAGAAACTACTTATGAACTTGCTAATACTAAGCACGGCACAAATATCCATGCCCGAGGGGGGATTCGAACCCCTGACCGTAGTGGCCGTGCAGACTGTGACCGTAGTGGCCGTGCAGACTGTGACTGACGCGCCGCAGAACGCTCGGCCACCACAGCCGGCTAAATATCTTTTAGTTCACGTTTTGTAAATTTTTTATAAAGCCCCCCCCCCCCATGCTGGCCAATAAATTTCAATGACGCAGTTTGCGTCATGACCCCCCCCCCCCCCCCCCGTGGGCACCTTTGGAGACAATGAAAGAAAAAATCGGGAAAGAAAAGACACCTTTGGACTGCGGTATGTTATGTTCAGCAGCCTCACATTAGTTTACAGAGGAACCTTCTAAGTAATACATCGTCGTTATATATCTGTGTAATCATATATAGCTTGCAGATGCAAGCTGTAAATGTTTCTTCGTACAAAAAACATTCGTAAATAAAGAGAAAATGGCAAAGAAGAACCATGTGTTTTTAACTCTGCTGTGGTTATTTGATATACGTTTGCTGACTAGGAAAAATGAGGCTTAAGGCACGGTGGGAAAAATAATTGATGGTTTTCGAGCCGAGTTGTAGAATTATGGCCGGCTGCGGTGTCCGAGGGGACTGCGGCGCGCCAGTCACGGTCTGCACGGCCACTACGGTCGGGGTTCGAATCCCCCCTCGGGCATGGATATTTGTGCCGTCCTTAGTGTTAGCTAGTTCATAAGTAATAAGTAGTTTGTAAGTTTAGGGACTGATGACCCCGTAGTTAAGTCCCATAAGCTATACAAACATTTGAACATTTTTTGTAGAATTATGCGCGTAAATAACTTGAGAAGTGTGCGCTCAATATGCTAGATTTGAAGTTGACGTTACCACTTGTCCACCTTGTGACGTCATGCGCGTTAACCAATGGCGAGGATTGCACCGCGGTTATGTTTACAATAAGCATTTTAATAGACTATAGTTGGATGTGACATAACATGCTTTATTTTTGACAGGCTGATGGTGTGCACAACACTTTGTGTTACGGCAGTGGTCTGATAGTGGATTTAGAACCCGAAACATGATGTCAGTAATAAAAACATAATTTGCAACTATGACGGATAATCAAAAGTCGCTGATTCTGCTCCACACAATGGAAATTACAAAAGATATCTTCCAGACTGGATGTGAGCATCTGTTCTGTATCTTTCGACTGTTGGACTTCGGTTGGTCGATGAACTGTAAAACAGCGTACCAACAGTCGTTGTTTTCTCACAAATTTATTTAGGCAATCAGTTTCATCACCTCAGTAGCGTCATCTGGAGGTTATCTAGCGTGAACGACAAACTTCATCTAGTCGTATGCGTTCATGCTTCGAATCAGTATTTGTACTGGCTTAGGTAGACTTCTGGTGAGTGTGTGCGCTATTCACACATGTTTCCTTTGAATAAACGTGTGCTGCTAGATGAAGTTTGTCGGTCGTGTTAGAGAACCTGAAGATGACGCATCTGAGACGTTTAAATTAAGAGCAAAAATAAATTTTATAATAACGATTTATGTGATACTATTTTACAATGGATGTGAACAACGTGACTCTACGATTCTGCAACATTTCTCCTCTCGAGTATTAGTGCAGTGGGAAGGATGAGCGCCTACAGGGCGTTGAGCATGACCTTTTGAAATCCATAGTTTCATGAGAGTCGTGAAATCCCGTCCAATAATATCGCGGAAATATAAATTTTCTTCTAGATTACAAAAGGTGCTGGTAGACGGTTCTCCTTCATTTACGAGGCATAACATGACCTCACAAACAAACGACACGTAAATGCCATTTCTGAATAAGAAACATGCTGCGTAAATTTTCCTTATGCCAAGAATGTTCGAGTGTCGTTCCGAAAGTATGGCCTCCTATTTTTATTCATGCAAATTAACAAGAGATAAATGAATCACAAAAGCACAGCCAAACAGAGCAATATTTCGGCTACAGGCTGTCATTTTTCCACATATTCACTACCATTCGTTATGCACTTTTGCCGACGATGAACCAGAGCCCGCATGCCAGCATTGTAAAAATCAGAACCAGCTGTGGATAACCACTTCCTTACAGCTTTGACCACATCATCCGTGTCTTGAAGATGTTCACCACGTAGTCCATCTTTCAGAGGCCAAGAGAGATGGAAATCCGAAGGCGCTAAATCGGAACTGTACGGTAGATGTGGTAAGACAGCCCGGCAGACATTTGCAATGAGTAGTGTAGTCCCAAAACTAATGTAATTACAGTTCATATACCTAGGCTACTTACCCAATGGTTAATACGCTTTTGTACACTATACAAACAACTGT
Organism: Locusta migratoria; assembly: GCA_026315105.1. Lineage (NCBI taxonomy): Eukaryota > Metazoa > Arthropoda > Insecta > Orthoptera > Acrididae > Locusta > Locusta migratoria. Next base: position 365,830,324 of record CM048755.1, read on the forward strand.
CATTACATTAAAACACACCAAATACATCCGTCCTCTGCCTACCTTTTTGATGGTCGTGAAGTAAACAATTTTGAAACTTGGTAAATGCGAAAGTAAAGTATAATGAGTGTTTATAGACAAATACATGCTGATACACAACGACTTATATAATTACATATATCTTTCTTTATGAATGATATTCCTACTGTTTTATGACTGTGGTTGCTGCAGTTGTACGCCGAACATACACTGGGTATGATTTACCACTAATAACAGCGCTTACACGTTAGTTTAGATTACAAACGGAAGCGTCTGCTCACTTTGCTGCTTCAGACTGACGTTCTCAAATATGGCGCCCAATGTTCCATAGTGCAGCCGCCCAGAGCGCTGTAGCTTGCCTGTAGCCTCTCTATGTTGTTTATATGCCTCTTTGGTTTAAGCATTAACATTACAGCAACGACATCTGCTGCCGACATCTAAAGTCACCACAAAAATCGGAGCCATTACTTCCGGAACGTCAATTTTTAGATGGTGTTGTGCTAATCATGTGCAATCGAAGCGTGTAGACAGTGGCGTAACTAGGACTTGGCTTTGGGGGGGGGGGGGGTAGATCTGCTTGACGAGCGAAATTTTAGTCAGTTTCCAGACAGACTACCATCTACCACTCCCGTTGAAGAAACTAATTGACTCCCGTCCAATGAAAGCTTATGGTAAAACACCCCAAGTTTCCAATCTTTACCTTTACTAGATTGCTGTTATACAATTTCTTTCTTCTTCCTTTTTTTTCGTGTTCTGGGGGGGGGGGGTTATATCCCCCTCATCCCCCCCCCCCATAGTTACGCCACTGCGTGTAGATATATCCAGGTAAACGATTGCTGCCCGCCACCTTCACGACAGTGCAGTGGCGTAACTATGGGGGGGGGGGGATGAGGGGGATATAACCCCCCCCCAGAACACGAAAAAAAAGGAAGAAGAAAGAAATTGTATAACAGCAATCTAGTAAAGGTAAAGATTGGAAACTTGGGGTGTTTTACTATAATCTTTCATTGGATGGGAGTGAATTAGTTTCTTCAACGTGTAAGCGTTTTTTTTTTTCGGGTTCTGGGAGAGGGGGGGGGGTTCTATTCCCCTCATCCCCCCACAGTTACGCCACTGCGTGTAGATATATCCAGGTAAACAATTGCTGCCCGCCACCTTCACGACAGTGCAATGGCGTAACTATGGGGGGGATGAGGGGGATAGAAACCCCCCCCCCTCCAGAACCCGAAAAAAAAAGAAAAAAAAAACATCGTATAACAGCAATCTGGTAAAGGTAAAGATTGAAAACTTGGGGTGTTTTACCATAATCTTTCATTGGATGGGAGTGAATTAGTTTCTTCAACGGGAGTGGTAGATGGTAGTCTGTCTGGAAACTGACTAAAATTTTGCTCGTCAAGCAGATCTACCCCCCCCCCCCCAAGCCAAGTCCTAGCCACGCCACTGCGACAGTGTGTAAGATGAGATCGAGCGGGGAGGCCGCGAGCGTTCTCTGGCGCGTCAGTCACAGTCTGCACGGCCACTACGGATGGGGGTTCGAATCCTCCCTCGGGCATGGATGTTTGTGTTGTCTTTAGTATAAGCTAGTTCATAAGTTTAGGGACTGATGACCCCGTAGATAGGTCCCATAAGCTGTACAAACATGTGAACATTTTTGAGCCCGCCATGCAGTGCCAGTTTCGGGCGAGCGGCGGTCACCTTGTGCCAGCTTTTCCTTTCGGTACGCAACAGCGCCAGTCCTGGCCCTGGCGCCGACACGCTTGCCTGCTCACCTCTTATCGCCGGAAGCGTGTTTGTTCCGAGGGCGAAAAACAGCTACATCTGCTGCCTGCCTTATCTCTTCCTCAGGAGTGATTTATAGGGGTTTGAGGCGCGCCAATCCTCTTGCAGCTGTGGCAGTGCTACAATGACGACAACTGCACGGGGGGCTCAACACCGCGCTCGGTGTTCGTCAGAGCTGGGAGGAACCCTGTATGTCGGCAATACCGATCTCTCCTGGTTTTGCTTCCTTCGTGTGATTTTAAGATTTTAGCAGCCGCCTAACAGGCAGAAGAGTGTGTTGCCGCGTGCTTTTACCAGTGTCTCAGTGCTCGTCGCCGTTATTTGTCTAACTTCAATATGTTTTTAGCCTCTGTGGCAGTTTTTAATACTGAGTATGTGTCTTTTAACATCTCTTCTTTCATTCTACACTACTGGCCATTAAAATTGCTACATCAAGAAGAAATGCAGATGATAAACGGGTATTCATTGGATAAATATATTATACGAGAACTGACATGTGCCGGCCGCGGTGGCCGAGGGGACTGAGGCGCTCCAGTCACGGTCTGCACGGCGACTACGGTCGGGGGTTTGAATACCCCCTCGGGCATGGATATTTGTGCCGTCCTTTTCCGTATCCAGAAAGGCCCGTAGAGGTCCTGCAACATGCGTCCGTGCATTATCCTGCTGTAAACAGAACCTGGATTCATCCGAAAACATGACTTTTGCCATTCGTGCACCCAGGTTCGTCGTTGCGTACACCATCGCAGGCGCTACTGTCTGTGAAGCAGCGTCAATGGTAACCGCAGCCATGGTCTCCGAGCTGACAGTCCGTGCTGCTGGAAACGTCGTCGAACTGTTCGTGCAGATGGTTGTTGTCTTGCAAACGTCCCCATCTGTAGACTCAGGGATCGAGACGTGACTGCACGGTCCGTTACAGACATGCGGGTAAGATGCCTGTCATCTAGACTGCTAGTGAAAAGAGGCCGATAGGATCCAGCACGGCGTACCGTATTGCCCTCCTGAACCCACCGATTCCATCGATTCCATATTTTGCTAACAGTCATTGGATCGTGACCATCGCGAGCAGCAATGTCACGATACGATAAATCGCAATCCCGATAGGCTACTATCCGACCTTTATCAAAGTCGGAAACGTGATGGTACGCATTCTTCTCCTTACACGAGGCATCACAACAACGTTTCACCAGGCAACGCCGGTCAACTGCTGTTTGTGTATGAGAAATCGGTTGGAAACTTTCCTCGTGTCAGCACGTTGTAGGTGTCGCCACCGGCGCCAACCTTGTGTGAATGCTCTGAAAAGCTAATCATGTGCATATCACAGCATCTCCTTCCTGTCGGTTAAATTTCGCGTCTGTAGCACGTCATCTTGGTGGCGTAGCAATTTTAATGACCAGGAGTGTAATTTTAACGGTAATTTTAGACAAAATTCTAATGGAATGTAATAAGGGTTTTTCTGTCTCCTCAGATATACTCCAAGCCGGCCGCGGTGGCCGAAGGGACTGAGCCGCGCCAGTCATGGTCTGCACGGCCACTACGGTCGGTGGTTCAAATCCCCCCTCGGGCATGGATATTTGTGCCGTCTTAAGTGTTAGCTAGTTCGTAAGTAATTTGTAAGTTTAGGGACTGATAACCCCGTAGTTAAGTCCCTTAAGCTATACAAACATTTGAACATTTGATATACTCCAAACTACAAAACGAGAGGCATAATGTGTTCCTACGAATTTTGACAGCAGCCGGCTACGGTCTAAGTACTATTAGACTGACGATGCACCAGAAAATGGTTGCAGATGCGAATGTATATTATAAAAAATCTATTACGCAAAATATCGTAATTCTTAAACTATAACAGATATTTCAATAAATTTCTATTACAGCTTGTGTTAATGTGATTTAGCGTTGGTACCAAATCGCAGCTTCCTCCGCATTGTAGATCGAGAGTAATGTGCACCGGAAGCAAGGTATGAACATGCAGCCTGTTCATGTCCAGGTACACTTAAGCGAAATGTACAGGGTGTCCAGAAGAGGGCTCCCTGAATTCAAAATTAAATATCTCGAAAACAAAGATCGATAGAGGAATCCAGTAAACGACATGTTTATTGTGAAAGCTGTAAGAAGTTTATACAGCAGTTTGAAATAATAGTTACAAAAGCTGCTAACAGACGGCGCTGTACGCTGTACAGCTCATATCAGCATACATAAGTGAAATAATCGTATGAAAACACTCTTTACAAACAATCACATCACAATGTTTTCAAAATGTTCACCATTGGCACTACAGAGGTGGCGAAAACGAAGAATGAAATGCGCCATCACATTTCGTAGTGTCTCAACCGAAATGGATTCACATGCCACAGAGATCGCCGATTCAAGCTCGTCCAGCATGGCGGGATGCTTAGTGTACACCATGCTTTTCACTGTGCCTCACAAAAAAAAGGTCACAGGTAGTCAAATCCGGCGAATATGGAGGCCAATCCATGCCTGCACAAGTAAATTTGGGATATTCCAAAGCAATGACTCGATTCCCGAAGTATTCCTCAAGAAAGCGAAACACTTGTTTGGGCCGATGTGGTCGGGCTCCATCTTGCATAAACCATTCAGTACCAGGTCGATCCTCTAACGCTTGCTGTGTGGCGACGCCGGCCGCGGTGGCCGAGGGTTCAAAAATGTTCAAATGTTTGTACAGGTAATGGGACTTAACTACGGGGTCGTCAGTCCCTAAACTTACAAACTACTTATCAACTACCTACGAACTAGGACGGCACAAATATCCATGCCCGAGGGGGGATTCGAATCCCCGACCGTAGTGGCCGTGCAGACCGTGACTGAAGCGCCACCGTGGCCGGCCTTGGCCGAGGGGACTGAGGCGCTGCAGTCACGGTCTGCACGGCCACTACGGTCGGGGGTTAGAATCCCACCTCGGGCATGGATATTTGTGCCGTCCTTAGTGTTAGCTAGTTCATAAGTAGTTTGTAAGTTTAAGGACTGATGACCTCGTAGTTAAGTCCCATAAGCTATACAAACATTTGAACATTTTTTGTGTGGCGACAAATTGTTCCAAAATTGCAACGTAACGTGCACCAGTGACCGTTTCTCGAATGAAAAAAGGGCCAATAATGCCTCTGCTGCATACTGCAGTCCACACAGTAACTTTAGGAGAATACAGGGGTTTCGCTTCACGCCAATATGGCTTTTCGGAACCCCAAAATCGCCAGTTCTGCTTATTCACGTATCCATTCAGGTGGAAGTGTGCTTCACCTGTAAACCAGATGCAGCCAACATCAAATCCTTCACTATCAATCATTGTGAGCATCTGATTAGCAAAGGCAACCCTTTGTTGCACAGCTCGTACGGGTATGGCCTGGTGCGTTTGAATTTTGAATGGAAACATGTGTAGGCTCTTTCTCAGTATTTTCTGCGTGCTGGAACGCTTCAAACCAATCTCAGATGCAATTCTACGGTCGGATGACATTGGATTTCGCGGAATAATTCCAGAAACTGTGGCGATATTTTCAGGCGTAACTGCGGTCTGCTTGCGGCCAGATGCCCCACTAGATCATCAGTTACGCTGCCTGTTCGTTGAAATTTTGCGAAGAGCGTACGAATGGTTTTCGCATCAGGTCCTTTTGGGACATTAAATCGTGCTTGAAAACTTCGCCTTGTTGCCGTAGGACTCTCTTCTAACCTGTGGTACTCTAGCACCAGAAAAACGCGTTGTTCAATGGAGTACATGGTTTTAATCTCTTCTTTCGGTACGCTAACCTCCTTTCACGTTTCAATAGTGGAACAGATCGCTCTGGGCCTCGGATCACTATTTATACTAGGCATTACGTATGGCGATTACAGCGCCATCTGTTAGCAGCTTTTGTAACTATTATTTCAAACTGCTGTATAAACTTCTTACAGCTTTCACAATAAACATACCGTTTACTGCATTTCTCTATCGATCTTTGTTTTCGAGATATTTAATTTTGAAATCAGGGAGTCCTTTTCTGGACACCCTTTAAGTTGGCGGCAGTAGAATCGCTCTAAAATCGCCTTAAACATGCTGGCTTTCTAAATTTCCTAAATAGTTCAATTCGGAGGAAACGCTGGCATCCCTCCTGGTATTGCCACTTGTTTTCTTAAGCCATCTGTCTTAACACTCGCGTGTTGATCAAACCTACTTCTAAAAATCTAGCAGCCCGCCTCTGAATTGATTCTTTGTCTTCTTTAAACCGATCTGTGCGGAGATACTAAACTTTTGAGCAGTACTCAAGAATGGGTGTCACTAGTATTCTCTACGCGGTTTCCTTTACAGATTTAGGTGATTTTTTTTTCGAAATTCTTTCAAGAAATCGACCATCCGCTTACCACACAGCTGCCGTTACATACTGGCTCCATTTCATACCGCTCGCAACGTTACGGCTAGATATTTAATCAAATGTTTGTAAATCTATCGGACCAAACTGCGTGGTCATCAATCCGTAGCTTACAAACTACTTAAACTAAGATAAACTAACCCAGGCACAAACACACACACCCATGCCCCAGGGAGGACTCGAACCTCCGACGGCGAGAAACCGTGCGCTCCGCAGTGAGGCGCCTTACACCGCTCGGCTACTCCACCGCGGCAGATATTTAATCCACGCGAGTATGACAAATAGCATGTCTTATACAAATGTAATGAGATTGTCTTACCTGCATCGCCTTACATTTCTATAGATTTACAGCTAGCCGCCATTCATGATACAAACTAGAAATTTTGTAATTCATCTTGCATCTTACTACAGTCACTCAACGTCGACACCACAGCATCGTAAGAAAAGAGCACCAAGGTGCTGCTCGCCGGATGTCGCGGGACGAGGTCTACTGGGGGAGGGGGGGTAAAGGAAACACTTGTTCCTGGCGGCAAAATTTATTGGGGCAGCAAATGTTGGGTGAAATTTAATTTTTAGGTAAAGTACTAAATATTTCTTTCTGCTTTATTTCAATAAAAGTAATTATCATAGAACTATATACATGTAAAATAAGTGCAACCAAAAACTTGTATCATTCGATGAAACTGAAGTTCTTCGAAGTTGAAATAGTGGAGGAATAGTCCCAGACATGATGCGCGTGCAGCCTATCCCATCCTGTCACCATTTATTGTTTCAACGAGCCAGTGTCACGAAGCATATCGTGGTTTTCTGTTCTAATGATCTCCGTTGTTTTGGTTTTATGTATATAAATCTGTTTAATAACTCGTATAATAATGGATGGTCGCAAAAGAAGTAGAGGAGTGACGTACAGAAAAATAGCAGAAGAGAAGAAGAAAAAAGCGAAGTGTTGTCTCAAACACGAAAAATGGATTCATTTTTAACAAACCTGCTGCCAGTAATGAAATCAAAACATCAGATAAGTTTACGTAATATAAATACGATTCGTAATAAATACTTTGAAATTGTATTATATCGTCGTTTTATCCGTTTTCCGTCGTTCCTTGGTTACTTAAAATTTCTGGTATGTATATTCCATCTTTGCAACTAAATAAAAGGTAGTACATATGAGTTTCGCTTCTTTTATTTGTGAAACATCTTCGGTGGCGATTTCTGCTGTTGCTAATACATGTGTGTCATTTTTGAGCTGAATTTAGTCAGCTTGCACCCTCCCTCCCCCAGGTTAGTACAACACTTAACTCTCACGTTGTACTTTGTTTTGAATAATGTGATCGAAAATGGCGTAATATCGGCCATTTGGAGTGTGTACACCGACTAAATACAACTCCACATGGCACACACGAATCAGTATCAGAAATCGCCATTGAAGATTCTCCATAAATAAAAGAAACAAAATAGGAATGACAATTTGGAAAGAAACAAACCGCCTTTCATTTAGTTGTATTAATATATTCCCATTTTATATCTCTTTAAAATGATATTTATAATTATTTTTATACTCACTTTAAAGTCTGATACTATTTTCTTTTTAATGAGTTAAAATGGTGGAAATGGAGCCAAATGTTCAAATAGCTTATGGGACTTAACTATGGGGTCATCAGTCCCTAAACTTACAAACTACTTATGAACTACCTTATACTAAGGACGGCACAAATATCCATGCCCGAGGGGGGATTCGAACCCCCGACCGTAGTGGCCGTGCAGACCGTGACTGAAGCGCCTCAGTCCCCTCGGCCACCGCGGCCGGCAAATGGAGTCAAAATAATTCTTCGGTAAAGAGGAAGGAATTGTCAATTGAAAAAAGAAAACTTGCTTGTCTATGAAAATTCACCAAACCATAAATTTGTTTCGGTCTCCTGAGGATCTACTCTCGGAAGCAAGAGCACTGATAAACACACCAGATGAAAAAACATGGTTCTCCTTGGAGAGCAATGTTGCTCTGTATTATTGAAGCTGTTATTTTTCTAGAAAATCAAGTAAGCCCGTTAAGTGGAACAGAAGAATTTGGTGATATCGGTGATCTAGAGTGTGACAAATTTCTAAATACCATCGATCTGATGTCACACTCTAGGGTCCCCATCGTCAGCACCATAAGCGTGACCAGGATATGATTTCGGGATGGTTTTTCAATCAGTGGTCACTGAAATAACGTGTACTTTTAATAGAAGTGCAAATGGCGCTAATACAGTATATACTATATTATTTTTCATTGCAGAGGACTGGATACTCTTAATAGAAATGTAAATAGTGCTAATACATTATATACTATATTATTTTTCATTGCAGAGGACTGGATACTTGACAGTCATCATGCTACAGAAACAAATTTCTCCAAAATAGGGAAATGGCAAATCATATCATGATTACAGCAAAATGTGAATCGAAAGATGGATGGCAATTAAAAACGCAGTGCGTGAAGCTATCAGTAGCTTCTGAAACATTATCAGAGAAGCATTGCCTAATTTAATTTTTTTATTTTTTTGTTGTTGTTACGTGAAAGCTGTCAATGGCAAAAAATAAGTTTACAGAAGATACTCTTTGATTAGTCGAGAACCTTGATTCGTTTACATAGGAACTTCAAAAAATATTGCTGACTGGTATTATAATTACTGACAGTGGTGTTAAAAAACATCTCAAAACTCTAAAGCAGAGCGAAGTTCCATGGTCCGACACTTCCTGCACGGAATCTCCGCGGGATTCAGTACTCCTCTTTACCACAATTTACCGTGGGTGCCTTGAGCAAGAATTTGTTTCTAATGATTTGAACACAAGCAAGTAACACTCATCTATAAGGACAGACATAGTAAGTGAACATACCCGAGAAAAAACTAAATAAAGCTCGCATTATTTTAGTAGTAATCTAGATAATTGTTAATACGTATAACACAATGCGAGATAAGACGTTCAATTCCTCAATGTTTGCAGTTAGTTGCGGGATCAGGTGTGCACCTCTTTCTCTGACACATACCGATGCCCATGAAGGTCTTTCTACAGGGCTCTAAAAAACATGAATACCGATTGAGGGAAATCGTGACTGTATGGAGCAAGTGTAATGCCTTCCCAGTCTTTGTCGAAATGTAGGCGAGCTTTGTCCTGACACAGAATGATGCCAGTTTTTGTTGGCCTTGTCAACATTTCGGGAGCGCTTTGAATCCAGAAACCACCCCTGGCTAGACGCATGGTCAGCACATTGAAAGCCACAAAAAGGCAAATTTTAGCCTTTTTTCCAAAAATATACATTGGACTGCATTCCAGGTATCAGCCATATGAGAAATTTAGGCTCATGTGCCAGTTGGTAGCGGAAGGCAACAAATCAGAAGGTTCTTTGAGAGACTCAATACATTTCTCATGAAGGAATGTGACATGTAGTTTAAATGTGTTATTGACATTTACGTGAGATATATGTTTTAATAAAAACATAATTTTTCATTATAGGAAACGAAATATGATTTTTGTTTGACGTGCAGATGGTGAGTGGCAAAAGTTACATCGCTCCCAGTCACTACATGAGTGAGATAGTTTTTTAATTAATGAAAATTGATTGTAATTCATTCGTCAATAATATAAATTTATTAACTTTTAAAATACTTTGCAGTCAAACCTACGAAAAGGAAAAAGACCTGTCACACTCATGTAGTAACTGGTTCTCAAGGTAGGTCCCTGAAATCGCTACGGAAGTTCTTCAGAAAAGTTCATCGAGAGCCACACACTACAGGGATATGGCAGTTTTTCCCCTTTATGTAGCTTTGACTGCAAAGTATTTTAAGTGTTAAGAAATCAGTATTATTGACGAATGAATTTCACTCAATTTACATTGATTAAGAAAACTATCGCTCCCCTGTAGTAATTGGTTCTCGATATACTTTTCTGATGATATTCTGTAGCGACAGTGACAGTTGGAGCAATGACATTTACACTGAAATTGAGATATTTCCTACGAATGTGTCACTAACCTTCTATAAAAATATCTTCTGAATCCACCGATGTTCCTCGGCGTAGATATACTGAAAAAAAAAAAAAAAAAAAAAAAAACAGGATAAAATTGTAACGTATTCAAAACCAGAAACGAGTTGTGATGTAAGTGAACTAGTTGGTCAGATTTAGAGAATTCATGTAAAGCAAAAGTAAAACTGTTTCAAGGTTCAACCAGATTTTAAGTTGTCCCTTGCTTGTGGGCTGGTATTTCAAGTAATACTGGTATTAAGAAAGTACCAGGACTTGTTGCGGTGTCAGTTGGGACAGCTATGAGTAGGCAGCCAGAGTTATTGAAGTCCTTTGAACCGTAATCAAGCGAAAACGATCTCCATACAAGTATCGAATGACCTTCGTGTCCCCGTAAATGAGCTACATCTGCATTCCTACTCTGCAATTCGTTGCTGAGGCTGCATCGGAACCATTTTCAGATTATTTCTTTAACGTTCCACTCTCGAACAACACTCGATAAAATGAAGACCTATATCTTTCAATTCGAGCTCTGATTTTTCTTGTTTTATTAAGATGATCGTTTTTCCCTAAGTAAGTGGAGGTCGACAAAATATTTTCGCATTCGAATGAGAAAGTTGTTGATTGAAATTTCGAAAACAGATCTTTCCGCTACGAAACACGCCTTTGTCTTAATGATTTGCACTCCCCTCCCCCCCCCCCCCCCCACCAACTCACGTATCATATCGGTAACATACCCCTGTTGTAATAAAAGGTAAAGCAGTGAACAATCCGAAGATTGGTTTGAACATCACAGTGCTTTACTAGGCATGGTCCTGTTTGGAGGTGGTATGCCGTTGCCTTCCTCCGACCTTCGAACTGACTTACCCAGCCAGTTATAGGGGGACCTACAGTTTAACGTGGGTTCCGAACCACGGTGCTACTCGGTATTTTTCACATGAGCAATACTGCCAGAGGTAAAAGAAGTGGAAAGTGACAGCTTCCGGTCTTTATTTATATCTTCTAGATGTTCTCTGTTAATCCTGTCAGGTAAGGATCTCATACTGCGCAGCAATATTCCCGGAAATGACGGATAGCGTACTGTAGACTATTTATATTTTATTTTTATCTTCTATGTGTTTTACAAACCAACGGCAGTTTTTGGTTCACTTTCCCCATCGTATTATATTTGGGGTCTTTCCTGTTAAAGTTGGTCGTAATTTCTAATTCCGAGGTATTAGGCGAATTGACATCCTTGAGATTCGTGCGATTTATCGTGTAACCGAAATTTGACGGTTGTTTTAGTCTTCATCTGGGTGACTTCACACTTTTCTCCATTAAGTGTCAATTGCCACTTTTTGCACCATACGGCTATCTTGTTTAGATAATTTTGCGATTGGTATCGATCTTTTGATGACTTAACTAGACGGTAAATAAAACAGTGCAGACAGGAATAGGACAAAGGCTTCTGAAATGTGCTGCGGAAGAATGTTGAAGATTAGGTGGGTGGAATGCGTAACTAATGAACAGAATTGGGGAGAAAGGAATTTCTGGCATATCTTGACTAAAAGAAGGGATCGACTGATAGAACCATTCCTAGACATAAAGGAATCGTGAATTTAGCGTTGGAGGGAAGTGTGTAGGGTAAAAATCGCAGAGGGAGACCACGAGATGAATGCAGTAAGCAGATTCAAATGGTTGTATGTTGCCGTTCTTATGAGGAGATGAAGAGGCTTGCACAGGATAGAGTAGGGTGGAGAGCTGCATCAAACCAGTCCCCGGAATGAAGGCCACAACAACAACACAAATAATATCATCGCCTGTAAACAGCCTGAAATATTTACATTCATGAGCCCCTGCCTTACAATGATACCGGTGAAAGTCGTTTTACTATAGCTATTGTTGTTCCAAAGATATTTTAGGTGGTCAAGATAATTGGGCCACCCTGTATATACCAACTAAACCCGGTCACACTACTCTGTGACTCAGTTTCATATGAAACGGGTGAGAAAGTAAATAAAACTATTTTTTGGTACACCGACTAACCGAGAAAACATGTCATTCAAATCAATATCCTGCCTTTTGTTAATGTGGAATGAAATGAAAAGAATAAAGAAGAAGTTTTTACGTAAACCAATTCTTGTTGTAAAGACAGTGGACTAACAACATTTTCCTGCTCGTCAGTTTTCTGCGTAAACATGTACAGATGCCGCGGTGGAGTAGCAGAGCGGTCTAAGGCGCCTCGCTGCGGAGCGCGCGGTTGCTCGCCGTAGGAGGTTCGAGTCCTCCCTGGGGCATGGGTGTGTGTGTGTTGTCCTTAGGTTAGTTTACCTTAGTTTAAGTAGTTTGTAAGCTACGGACTGATGATCACGCAGTTTGATCCGATAGATTTACAAACATTTGAACATTTTTGAAGATGTAGAGATCGACAATATATCGACTGTGGAGCGCGCAACGTAGAATTTCTCATGACAGAAATAAGAGAAGCTATTGTATTGTACAGTCTGTCCTCCTCCCCTCTCTGTATGCAACTCCTCCTCGATCTCTGTCTACCTCCCCTTCTTCTTCCTGCTCCTTCTCCTCCTTGTCCCTCCCTTAACCCTTTCTGAAACTCTCCTCCTTCCCTTCCTTCTGTTATCCACTTCCTTCCCCTACCTCCCTTTGCCCAATTCCTCTTTACCTCTCTGTTTGTTCCTATCCTCCTATCTCTCTGTCCTCTCCCTCTACCTGTCCACCTCCTTCTCCTCTCGTTATCCATATTTTACCCCCACCCCTCTCTTCTATCCCTGTAACTGATATGTGTGCCAAATTTGCTAGAAATCGATCCGGAGTTTAGTAGGCGATATTGACGCATGTGTATGTGACATACACTGCCCACGTATATGTCTCATTTTCTGTTGGCCTACACTGTATGACTCCAGATTGATAGAGAATTTTGTCGTGCAGTTTCGTTCTCAAGTAGTTCAACGTTTATGAGGTCATATCTTCTGAACTATATGCCGTACAGCGATATTGCAGGTTCCTACAGTGGTCTGTGTGTTCTGCCCGGTAAATGAGATATGAGTATAATGAGTAGTAAAGAAGTAATAAATCACGCCCGAATGCATGATGTGACAGTTTTTCACGTGTTTATGACGTCATATCTTTTGACTCATTTGTCGTTCAAAATGTTCAAATGATTGTAAAGCTTATGGGACTTAACTGCGGGGTCATCAGTACCTAAACTTACAAACTACTTATGAACTAACTTATACTAAAGACAACACAAACATCCGTACCCGAGGGAGGATTCGAACCTCCGACGCGGGAGGCCGCGCGATCCGCAACGTGGCGCTCTAGACCGCTCGACTACTCCCGCGCGGCATTTTCGTTCAGTGACATAATTTTCTAGGTGCATTCAGAGTTATTATGTAGATAACTGTCTACGAAATATGTGTTGTTTGCAAAAAGAATTGGTAGCAAAGAAGGGACAAATTAAAATGTCATCCATAATGCGGCAGTTCATATTATCGCATTTCTGTTTTATTACATGTAGCACAATAAAATGATTTCTTAGGCACATTTACTAGAGTACGTGAATACGTGTGCCAAATTGTTACGAATGCATTTCCTAGTATCGAAGTAATACATTAAAACCTTGTGCCTGATTAGTCACTTATGCTGCATGAACAGCGACAATGTGGTGGGCGATAACCTTTTTTTTTTTTTTTTTTTTTTTTTTTTTTTTTTTTTTTTTTTTTTCCTTTCATCTTTTTGTGAGGGAGAGAGGGTTGGCTATCATCAAGAAAAAGTTTTGTTAAGATTGTAATTCATGTATAAAAGTGTCCCCAAGCACAAATACTGGATGAATAGATTCAGGGTACTCGCACGTCGTAGGCAACACGTCTTTCTCACACCCCTTCCTATTCTTTTAATCGTTACAGCAAAGTGGTCAAAATAAAAAGTTTCTCGATGAAAAATGCAACGTTATGTCAACATTTCAATCCAATCCATCGATCACTTTTCGGGTTTTGCGAATACAGAGATATTCTGGGTGAGTTTTATGTACAGGTTGATTTCTTCCACCTTGTACAAGCTCTAGGGATTGATCGAAGATTGAATACGGGACAAAGAAGGTGTAATCAACTTGTGTCACAAAATGCATGGTACCCATGCTAGAGACTATTTATTCAATCATACTTTGATACAGAGACTGAAATCTAATACGCGCTGTACCATGCAGTATGTACCTATGATATTGGTGTGGTGTCTGTTCTTTCGGACATATCCTAAAGAAAAGACACGGCATCGATGTATAAGTATTTACACGCGAAGACGGCGTTAGCTTTACTTACTTCACTGCAGATGCGCTCATACGATGGACCTCGCACGGAAATCCGCAATGGCGAGTGTAAGAGGACATGGACGATAGGGGCTCTAAGGCCAGAGCATGTGACTTGTGGAAGTTTGAGAGGACGGGAGGCGAGCACGGGTAGACAAGTGGTTAAGGCGACCGCTGGCCCGAGGCGGGAAACCCGGGTTCGATTCCCGGCCCAGCTCACAATTTCACTTGTTGCCCTAAGGCAGCCACGGTCAATTCTTTCTTTCCCAATCCTTCTTCCATCCCATCCTTCATCAATAATTTGTAAATGCAGTATGTGTTTGAAATGGTTTCGATGTGCCTCAACGATTGCATATTCTCGCCGTCCTTGATATATGAGCACTAAAATCGGAGTAGTGACAACGCTGCATTGATACCACAGGCCGTCAATTCTACTAAATACCTAGGAGTAAGTATTACGAACAATTTACATTGAAAAGAACACACAGAAAATATTGAAGGGAATGCGAACCCATGACTACGTTTCATTGTCAGAACACTTAGAAGATGCAACACTTCTACTAAAGAAACTGCATACACTAGGGTTGTACGTCCTATTTTGGAGTATTGCTGCGCACTGTGGGATCCACACCAGGTGGGACTGACGGACAATTTAGAGAAAATTCAGAGAAGGGCAGCTTGGTATTATCGCGATATAGGGGAGAGAGTGTCATGGCAATGATGCACGAGTTGGGGTGCAAATGCCGGCCGCGGTGGCCGAGGTGACTGAGGCGCTCCAGTCACGGTCAGCACGGCCACTACGGTCGGGGGTTCGAATCCCCCCTCGGGCATGGATATTTGTGCCGTCCTAGTTCGTAAGTAGTTCATAAGTAGTTTGTAAGTTTAGGGACTGATGACCACGTAGTTAAGTCCCATAAGCTTAACAAACATTTGAATTTGGGGTGCAAATCATTAAAAATGCTTGTATAGTCTATGGGACTTAACTACGGGATCATCAGTCCCTAAACTTACAAACTACTTATGAACTAGCTAATACTAAGGACGGCACAAATATCCATGCCCGAGGGGGGATTCGAACCCCCGATCGTAGTGGCCGTGCAGACCGTGACTGGAGCGCCTCAGTCTCCTCGGCCACCGCGGCCGGCAAATCATTAACAGAAAGGCGTTATTTGTTGCGGCGAAATCTATTTGCGAAATTTATTTCACCAACTTTCTCTTCAGAATTCGAACATATATTGTTAACAAACTCAAATGTTCGTAAATCTACGCCGCGGTGGAGTAGGCGAGCGGTCTAAGGCGCCTCGCTGCGGAGCGCGCGGCTGCTCGCCGTCGGAGGTTCGAGTCCTACCTAGGGCATGGGTGTGTGTGTTGTCCTTAGATTAGTTTACCTTAGTTTAAGTAGTTTGTAAGCTACAGACTGATGACCACGCAGTTTGGTCCGATAGATTTACAAACATTTGAACATTTTTCGTAAATCAATGGGACTTAACTACGGTGGTCATCAGTCCCTAGGCTCATAAACTACTCAACTAACTTATGCTAAGGACGACAAATATACCCATGACCGAGGGAGGATTCGAACCTCCGACGGTGAGCAACCGCCCGCTCCGCAGCAAGGCGCCTTAGATCGCTAGGCAACTCCTCCGCGGCTATTGTTAACACCTACATACCTAGGGAGACATGGTCATAATAATAAAATAAGAGAAATCAGACCGAAAACAGAAATATTTGGGTGTTCCTTTTTCTCGCGAACTATTAGAGACTGGAACTACTGTATAGAGAAATATCATAAATGTTGTTCGATGAACCCTCTGCCAAGCACTTCAGTGTGACTTGCAGAGTATCAATGTAGATGTAGTACGCTGCTCCAGTATCTCCATATCTCGAATGGGCTCTGCATGGACACGGATTGAGATAGGGTGAACGAGCAGGCCATGCAACTGAACTTAATCAAAAATGTTCAAATGTTTGTATAGTCTATGGGACTTAACTACAGGGTCATCAGTCCCTAAACTTACAAACTACTTGTGAACGACTTACGACACAAATATACATGCCCGAGGGGGGATCCGAATCCCCGACCGTAGTGGCCGCGCAGACCGTGACTGGAGCGCCTCAGTCTCCTCGGCCACCGCGGCCGGCTGAACTTAATCGTCCGATTCATCGACCAGAATAGACTCGCTTGAGATGTTTCCGCACGTTAACTGGGCAGTGAGTTGGAGTACCATCAGGTAGTAGCCACATAAATGGCACAATAAGAGGAACGGTACCACCCATTCGTACTGTAACGTCTGTAACAAAATTTGATAGAAAAAATTGTCTTTACCATGGAACCATGCATTTCTGGACCTATGTTCATTGTAACTTTTGGCCCACTTTAGGTTACGGTAGTAACACTGAAAGTGGGCCTTTGCAATCGTCTTTTCACAGCTTGAAATTTATATGAAAATAATGGCTTAACTATTCATCTGACACCAAAATTGAATAATCGAATTTGTAGAGGAGAAAGTTCTCTACAACTTTGCTCTCTTATGTTTTTTTCATATATTGTAGCGTATCAAAGATATTTGCAAAAATAACGGCGATTTTGGGATGTATATCTGTCTGTCTGTCCGTCCGTCTGACTGTCCGTAACGTGTTCCCACTTTTTAAGACGAACCGTTCAACCGATCAACACCAAATTTTACAGACATGATTGTAGGCCGCCAGAGACCAGAACCTTCCTTTTTCAAATTTTTCGGACAAAAAATACGATAGTAATACTAAAAAAAGCCATTTGTAATATAATTGTAATTGCAAACGAACCGTTCATCTGACAGGAAAATTGAATAACCTAATTGGTAGAGGAGAAAATTCTCTACAACTTAGCTCCCTTGTCTTTTTTTCGTATCTCGTATCGTTTGAGAGATATTTGCAAAAATAACGGAGATTTGACAGCCTCCATTGAATTAACGAAAACCAGCCGTTCGCAGATGTCACGTGACATTCCTCGCCCAGAACTCTCTCAAATGTTCAAATGTTTGTAAATCTATCGGACCAAACTGCGTGGTCATCAGTCCGTAGCTTACAAACTACTTAAACCTAGGTAAACTAACCTAAGGACAACACACACACACCCATGCCCCAGAGAGGACTCGAACCTCCACGGCGAGCAACCGCGCGCTCCGCAGCGAGACGCTTTAGACCGCTCGGCTACTCCACCGCGGCAGAACTCTCTGGCATACGCCATCTTGCGTTGCGTATTTGATGATTTTCTTATTGTAACTTACACGTTGTCATTTCAAAGCAATGGCGCACTGAAGAATTAACAAAAACACTTAGTTCTTCGTACGATAAATGATAATCTAGTGTCTAGAAATGCCATATTAGCATCAGTTAACAACAGCCATCAATAGTATGAGATTAAAGAACGTAACTTCTAATTGTTAGCTGTAGCGCAGTGGGCAATGCGTTGGACTGTGACGCTGAAGGTCAGTGGTTCGAAACCCGCCACTACATAATTATTTTTTCTTAAAAGGGTTTCAGACACTCTTATTAATTGGTTTTTTATTATTTACATTATTATTTTGGCCCAAAATGTTTGCTGAAACATATAAAACTAGAAATCTAAAGTGGCCCGTAAAACACGTCAGGGCGATTTTTTTGTCCCGATTCTTATCCTTGAACAATCCTTAGGAGTTTTATACGGTGGAAAAATCACCCTGTATAGGATATAAGGATTAACGTATGACACCAGTATGAATAGATACACCGATGTTTGTAGGTGAAATTTTGAGGATGAAATGTAAAGTGTATATGAATGAATCGTCGTTCGGCAGCCCGCTTCCTGGTGGTCAGAGCCACTGGCCGCCCTGGTGCAGAGCGGATAATGATGCGGAAGCGGCGCGCACTTTCTCCGCCCCACATCGGACGATCGCGCCTACATTTCTGGGCCCCAAATCGCCACACCTCACACGCCGCTTTTACAACACCTCATACCGTTTTCACGCGCTTCCCCACACGCGCAGACATTTTACTGCCGGCACTAGCGTTGTTTCGGGGTCACTCATTTCGTGGTGAACTAGACGTGTTTCGAGGTCCTGGACCATTCTGTAAGCTCCACCATTGGGAAGTTCCTTCAGAAGAAGAAGTTTCCTTTAGAGCATTGTTATTAACTTACGAAATACCATTCGTGTGATACACGGCATTCTTTACTTTTCTTCTGTCAGTTACCAATCTATATACAGAGTGTTTCACTAAGTGTGTTTGCCTCTGTAACTTATAAAATAATAGGTGACGGGAAATTTTAATGCGGTAGGTCAACACAAGAAATGTTATACTTTCTGCGGAGCTATGAACATAGTTTATTGTATCCTTTTTCCAAAGAGTTACGGCACAAATATATAATTTTTTAAATGGAACAATAGTTTTTTTCTATCGTGCATTGGATTCGTTGAAACCAGCTGCGTCCAAATCAATTTAAACTACATTCCTATCACTGTTAGTTTGGGAGCTACAACCCTTCAAATTTTAGGGGGCGGAGACTACGACAGCGTAGCTGACTGGCTGGTGGTCATGAGACAGTGGTACGTGCCCAAGGGGATAGCCACTCGGCCAGTCAGCTACGCTATCGCAGCCTCCGCCCCCGGAACTTTGAAGGGTTGTAGCTCCCAAACTAACAGTGATAGGAATGTAGTTAAAATTTCCCGTCACCTATTATATATATGAATTGCTGTTCGTTAGTCTCGCTAATACTTGAGAACGACTGAACCGATTTGGCTCATTTTAGTCTTGAAATATTCGTGTAAATCCAGGGAAGGTTTAAACGGCGATAAAATATCAAAAAGTTGCCCAAAAAAAGAGGAAAATCGGGAAAAACTGAAACAGCTTTTTCTGGTGAGCTACCAATACCGTTCGTCCAATTGCGATAAAATGTTGTATATTCACGTTGAAAGCAAGAGGAAGATTCGCAGCAAATAAAAATTTGGAAAAGTCGCCCGGAAAGTGGTAAAATTTAGGAAAAACCAAAAGCGATTTTTTCCTATGAATAAAAATCAATTGTCACATGGTTGTAAGAGCATCATTGGAGTACGACTTGGCAGGACAAGGTTTGTATTAAATGAATTACTTGGAAAATCTACCGGAAAATTGGAAAATTTGAGAAAATCCAAAAAAGGGCGTTTTTCAGTGTGTTTTTGATTGAATTTAGCACTATAACTGACTATTCGCACGACGGAGAGGGGTAATTCTTTTTTTGTTTTGTTTATTATGGTCTTGGGAAAGTTTTCAGTAATAAAAAAAAATACAGTTAAAAAGGAAAGTCGCAAAATTCTAACCAAGTTTCTTTTTCAGTGTGTTTGTAAATGTGCTCACACTATAAGTTGGGAACCGTTCATCCGATTGCGATAAAATTTTGATTATTTGACGTTCAACGTTCTTATGAACTAAAAATTTGGGGACGTTACCCGGAAAATTTGAAAATTGGCGAAAAACTGAAAGAGCTTTTTGTCAATGGGATATCGATATAATTCATCTGATTGCGATAAAGTTTGCATACTTGACGTTCAAAGCAAGAGTAACGTTCTTATTTTGGAAAAGTATCCCCGAAATTGGAACATTCAGAAAAAATAGAAAGACATTTATCTATAAACTATCAGTACAATTCATGTGATTACGATAAAGTTTTTCCAGATTTTAATACCATTTAAACCTTACCTGAACTTGCACGAATGAGACACGAACATTATCCTGGACATGTGTGTGTTATTTGCCAATTCTTTCCGCCAACTATCGAGCCGATACTTGGACTATTTCATGATGCCTTTATAAAGTTACGGGATTTAAATTAATATGGTTTATTTTAAGAGGTAAGTGATACGAAGTTCACCGGGTCATCTAGTGTAATATAAATTTTCAAAACGGTAACACGATTTTACCCACGACAGTAAACGCTTCTGGTGTATCCCAGAGGCCGATTTCTCAGCAGTAATCATTATACACGTTTCCCTGCCAACTAGTTGTCAAGAAACTGGCATACGGAGAGAAATTACACTGCCGGACACGTACAGTGCTGACTTTCCAAAATGCAGCAATAATAAGGACCGGACATATGGCAGCCAAATTTAGCTGGGAGATAAAGATTACATGATTGAAAATACGGTCCCATGTTGCCACCATTTCTGTCTGTAACTACTGCTACACACTTCGGCATTGAATCGAAGAGACTGTGGAAAGGTTTACAAATTATTTATTAAGGAGGGAAGGAAGAAGGATTAGAAAGGAATGAACTGACATAGCTGCATTGGGGCATTGGAATTATACGAGGGTTGGAACTTAAATAGTGGCAACACTGCTGTGGAGAGACTATGCAATGGAATCTACTATTGTCGCTGACAGCACACGTTGTTGACGTACCTACCTTACCTCCGAGCAAATGGACTCGCCCGTCCCACGTCACCGGCATGCGCACAATCGAGGGAAACACAGTCACTTGTCGGCGAGTGGTCAAACGCGGCTGCTCTGTTCCGTCGATGGGACTTAAGTACTTGTGACTTTGATTTGATTCCGAAGATAAAGGAACCACTTCGTGGCATTCGCTTCAGAACTGCTCCAGAGATTCGACAGGCAGTAGACCGCTCCATTCGCACCATCAACACAACAGGCTCTGCTAAAGGTATACAACGCCTTCCACATCGCTGGCAAAGGGTCTTACGCAACGCTGGTGACAGCTTCGAAGGCCAGTAAAGGTGGATGTTACGCTTTTGTATCGGTTGTGAATAAATAGTTGCCACTATTCAAGTTCCAACCATCGTACTATGGCAACAAGTGAAAATGTGAGCCGGGCCGGGAATCGAAACTGACTCTCCCACTTCGGACCAGCAGTCGCCACCTGCGCTCGTCTCCCATCCGTCTCAAACTTCCACTAGTCTCACGCTACTGCCGTAGCGCCCCCATCGTCCGTGCCCTATTACTCTCGTCATTACGGATTCCCGTGCGAGGTCGAACGTATGACTGCATATGTGGTGAAGTAAATGAACAAAACGCCATCTTCACGTGTAAATACTCAGGAAAGATTGGTGTGGTCTGTTCTTTCGGACAGTGTAGTTAAATGAACCGAACGCCGTCTTCGCGTGTAAATAATAATTATTCTTCTTTCCCCTCCTTAATAAACAATTTGCAAATGCAATATAGCTGCGAACCAGGTGTGGTGTCTGTCCGAAAGAACAGACACTACACATATTTGTAATAAGTATGAATGGTTGGTCAGTCGTTTGGCAATCAAAAGTTCAAAGTTCAAATGTTTGTTAAGCTTATGGGACTTAACTACGGGGTTATCAGTCCCTAAACTTACAAACTACTTATCAACTAGCTTATCCTAAGGACGGCACAAATATCCATGCCCGAGGGGGGATTCGAACACCCGACCGTAGTGGCCATGTAGACCGTTACTGAAGCGCCTCAGTCCCCTCGGCCACCGCGGCCGGCGTTTGGCAATCATCGAGTAGACGATTATGATAGGCAACAGATCGGAAGAACAGTAAGGCGTCAACTGCAAAACAATCCAATTGGCTACGAAGGCATCTACATGCACTCGTGCATTGTACTGTTGCAACGTGGCCGTCGGCAAGCTCTGAAGGCATGGGAGCACAACAGGCTCCAACACTTCAGAGATGTAACGTTGGCGGGTTAGTGTACTGTCAATGTGTAGTGTGTGTGTGTGTGTGTGTGTGTGCAGGAGGAAGGGGGGGGGTTCAGGAGGTGAACCCAGTATCAATCCAACCATATTACCGTATGCAGGACCAGTATGGTGATGTATAAAGCACTGGTTCAATAATCTCTCCCACAGTGTCTCTAGACTCTAATCCGAACATCGCATTAGTGACAGCAATGCCATTCCAATCCCGAAGCCGCAGTGGAGTGGCCGAGCGTTCCAAGGCGCCTTGCTGCGGAGCGCGCCGCTGCTCGCCGTCGGAGGTTCGAGTCCTCCCTCGGGCATGGGTGTCTTTGTTGTCCTTAGCATAAGTTAGTTTAAATAGTTTGTAAGCCTAGGGACTGATACCCAGAGTAGTTAAGTCCCGTAGATTTACAAACATTTGAACTTTTGAATTTGAACTAATCCCGATACTGCCTGCATCCCCACGATGGTTCGATGAGATCCTGAAGACACGAGATAATGTTGAACTGTTGTCTTATGCGCCCGGTATTTTGGTTTGGGTGGTACTGGATTCCACTTCCACACCTCCCAAGTACACATTGCAGGTACAATAACAAGTCAACGTTACATCTCTGTATTTTTGGAGACTGTTGCTTTCTCATACATTCAAAGCTTGCCGACGGCTGGTTTACAACAGGATAATGCGCGAACACACGTGACAAGCAATGGTCAACACTTTTTCGTCGCCAGTGGGATTGCACTGCTGCCTTGACCTCCCAGTTCTCCCAATCTCGCACCTACCGAAACCCGCGTGGTGGCTTGGAGCAACACATTCGTAATTATCTCGTAACGGCTCGTTTGCGAACCCATGTTTACTGCCCCATTTTTTATTATCGTGTACTTTCAAGCGTGTAAGTTTGCGCCATCATTTTTGATACAACCTGTAGAATAATGAAGACGAGAAAAAAGAGAAGGGGGATTCAGTCTAATTGGTCAGAGATCACGTAACCGGTACTGCATACTTGTGCGAGGGTTCATGTTGAATTGTGGTGTAACGTGATACCCACGACGTTCGTGTGCACGCCGGTAATTCCTCTGGATGATCCTGAACATGAGGTAGGTAGGGTGACCTTAATTATTGGTAGCGCACTTGCATAATAACCGTATAACCCATATCCCAACAGAATCATTGTTTGCAGCCAAAGCGGATTGATACGTGGATTCTTAGGTTCAAGTTGTTTGTAAATTTGACTCGATTTTGGTACGGCGAACCGCGGCCGGCCGCAGTGGCCCAGCGCGCCAGTCACAGCCTACACGGCTGCTACGGTCGGGGGTTCGAATCCCCCCTCGGGCATGGATATTTGTGTTGTCTTTAGTATAAGGTAGTTCATAAGTAATTTGTAAGTTTAGGGACTGATGATCCCTCAGTTAAGTCCCTTAAGCTTAACAAACATTTGAACATTTGAATTTTGGCGAACCGCCAAGCGCACCGCAGCACGGCGACTCAGTGCGCACGGCTATTCTGCCGCGGCCCATAAAGTATACTCTCATTGAGTGTACACAAGCGTCAGTTAAAAGAAAAATTTACATTTCAGATGTATTTGTACCAATTAGAAAAATATTTCCATCTGAAATTGTTGGCAGCTCTTAACAACACTACTGCAATTATCTAACAACAAGCTCATTTGCGGAGCCATGTTTGCTGTTACATTCTTGCTGCTACTGTCGAAGGCTTTTAGCCATGTCAGTGTCTTCTGTTAATAACTGTATGTCCCGTGTTTGTATGCGTAGGGAATCATTGGTCCACTAAATAGTGTTAGAAACATGACACTTTTTATTCACTGTGACTGTCTGTCAACAGTGTGAAACCGCCATGTTCTGAGCATGAAAGACGAGGAGGGAGGGAGTCAGTGAGGCCTTGAAAGGCACGGACTGGGATGTGCGGAGGCTTCCTGATTCCAGAACGGTCGCGACCTGTGCTAAGCTCTCGATTGAGTGTCGATGAGTCAAAAAAAAAAAAAAAAAAAAAAAGTTCAAATGTTTGTTAAGCTTAAGGGACTTAACTGCGTGCTCATCAGTCCCTAAACTTACAAACTACTTATGAGCTACCTTATACTAAAGACGACACAAAAATCCATGCCTGAGGGGGGATTCAAACCCCCGACGGGGAACGGCCTCGCGCATCGTAGCATAGCGCCTCAATGCGCTCGGCCGCTCCGGCGCGGCGTTCAAGAGTCGAACAGCCGCTTGAAGTGATCACTCACATTTTTGATTGGGTTTAAACCAACGCAGTTTGGTAGTCAGGGAAGTACGGTAAACCCGTACCAATGCTCTTCGGACAACGCATGTACACTGCGACATGTGTGACATGTTGGATTATCCTGCTGGTAGATGTCACCCTGGCGAGAAAATCCAACTGCATCTAGGGGGTGTATAATGTCCCTTAGGACAGATAAATTTTGTGCCTTACAGAATGACCGGACCACCCAGGATACGCCACGAGAACATTCCCCGGTTCATATCACTCCATCCTCCGTTATGAACCCTTCCAATGATTATTGCAGGCTGTTTGGTTTCAGATGAAAAAATGTTCAAATGTTTGTAAACCTATTGGACTAAACCGCTATGGTCATCAGTCCCTAGCCTTACAAACAATTTTAACTAACTTACTCCTAAGGGTAACATGCACACCTATGCCCGAGAGAGAACTCGAACCTCCGGCGGGAGCAACAACACGATGCCTTAGAGAATGCGACTACTACCGCGCTGCAGTTTCAGACGTTTCATGCCGTACACGCCAACGGACATCTATGCGACAGAACAGATAACGTAATTCGTCTGAAAACGCCAACTGTCGCCACTCAGTACACGTCCAGTAGCGGTATCGACGCGCAAATCCCAGCCTTCATCGCCGGTGAACAGCAGTCAGTTTGGGCACGTATACCAGGCGCCTTCTATAGAAAGGCATATGCAGCTACGTTCGCTGAACGCTCCTTGAGAAGACGCTATTGGTAGTTTCGTTAGTATACATCTTCGCAGACGTCGATCACGCTTGTCATGTATGGCCCGCAATGCAACACAGTGGCCTTGGAGCGTTTTAAGTAGCGCCGTTTTGACATGCACATTTCAACCGAACCGAGCGAGGGGGCGCATTGGTAACACACTGGACTCGCATTCGGGAGGATAACGATTCCACCCTGCCTCCGGCAATACTGATTTAGGTTTCTCTTTAGCCCTTTAGTTTTCCCATTATTTTCCTAAATCGCTCCAGGCATTTGCTGGGATGGTTTCTTTGAAACTGCACAGCAGATTTTCTTCCCCGGCCTTAGCAAAAATCAATCCGTGAGTGTATTCGCAAACTGATTCCGTATTTCTTGATTTCCCGAAGGCTTTTGACACCGTACCTCACAAACGGCTTTTATTCAAATTGCGTGGTTATGGTATATCGCCCAAAATTTGCGTCTGGATAAGGGATTTCCTGTCAGAGAGGACACAGTTCGTAGTAATCGTTGGTAAGGCATAAACTGAAACAGAGGTGATATTGGGCGTTCCTGAGGGTAGTGTTATTGGTCCTCTGCTGTTCCTTATTTACATAAACGTTTTAGGGGAAAATCTAAGTAGCTCTCTTAGGTTGTTTTCAGATGACGCCGTCATTTACCGTCTAGTAAAATCATCTGAAGATCAAAACCAACTGCAGAACGATCTAAATAAGATATCACTAGGGTGTAAAAATTGGCAAGTGAGTCTAAATAATGAGAAGTGTGAAGTTGTCCACATTAGTACGAAAATCAATATGTTAAACTTTGTTTACAAGATAAATCAATCGAATGTGAAGGCTGTAAACTCTACTAAAAACCTAGGAATTACTATTACTTCATACTTAAATTGGAAAGAACACGTAGATGATGTCGTGGGAAAGGCGAACCAGAGACTGCGTTTTATTGGCAAAACCCTTAAAAGATGCAACAGAACTACTAAAGAAACTGCATGCACTACTCTTGTTCGTTCTTTTTTGGAGTATTGCTGCCCAGTGTGGGATCCTTATCAGGTGGGTTTGACGGAGGACATCGAAAGAGTCCAAAGAAGGGCAGCTCGTTTCGTATTGTCACGATACAGGGGAGACAGCGTTATGGAAATGATACAGGATCTGGAATGGGAATCATTAGAAGAACGGCGCTTATCGCTGCGGCGTGGGCTACTTACGAAACTCCAATCGCCAACATTCTCCTCCGAATGCGAAAATATATTGTTGACTCCCAGTTACATAGGTAGAAATGATCATCAGAATAAAATACGATAAATCAGAGTTCGATTCAGGTGTTCTTTCTTCCCGCGCGCTATTCGAGAATGGAATGGGAGATAAAATAGTATACTGGTGGTTCGATGAACCCTCTACCAGGCACTTAAATGTGATTTACCGAGTATCCCATGTACATGTAGATGGATCTCTAATGACCACTCTGTCTCAGGGGACATTAAACCTTGATCTCCCTTCCCTCTTCAATCACAGAATCATGCATACTCTCTAGAAACTTAGGCATTTCGAAAATGTTTCAACCTTTGGCACGGAACTTAATGGCGATGCCCTTTTGGACGACAGATGAATCGTTCCGTTACCACATTAAGAGAAGGACTGCACGGTACTGCTTTCCGCGATTCCCGAACGCGCTTTATACACACTCATTTGCAAGGGCGTCAACAGCTAGTATGCTATATGGGGCAGGATGAGAAATAAAAAGAAACCAAGAAATAATGGTGCAAGGAACAAAGTAGGAAAATTGTTTAAGGGCAAGAAAAGTTGTAAACAATAAAGCGAAATATATACCTTAGTAAAATTTAAAGATATTGAGTTAAAACATAATCGGATTTTTTTGAATTCTTCCAACAGTTTGTTAATATATCTGAATTCCTGGGGACGGGGTCCAGCTGCGACACCGCTATTGACCTGATAGTGCGGACACTTGCCGTCTGTGGCAGCTTACTCCACCACTACGATGACATAGCCGGTATCTACATTAATGTCACTGGATCGTTACACAAAGCTAATTTTCTTTATGGTGTCAGAGCCCCATCGTATTTTTGTGTGGACCTAGGTCTCCACAAGCTACCAAGCTGTAGATCAGAAGACACAAGCAATGCCATAGTATTGTAATCTACACTTCGCAATAGGCTCTAAAACGCTACAAGACATCTCTTGTAGCTGCTAATATCAGTTTGTTGAAGTTTGTATTCCTATGTTGTTGAAGCTTGCCACCTGTGAATGGAATCAAGCGTGACACAGTTTTCTTCAGCTCTTGTTTTTGTCAAAACGCTGGTGGGAGGAAAAGAATTTATTGAGGTGGAAGAAAAGATCCCGCGGTGGAGTAGCCGAGCGGTCTAAAAGCACCTCGCTGCGGAGCGCGCGGTTGCTCGCCGTGGAGGTTCGAGTCCTCCCAGGGGCATTGGTGTGTGTGTTTGTCCGTAGGTTAGTTTACCTAGGTTTAAGTAGTTTGTAAGCTACGAACTGATGACCACGTAGGTTGGTCCGATAGATTTACAGACATTTGAATTTTGAAGAAACGATGGCAGTCACTGGGAGCAAGATCAGGTCTGAATGCTGGATGATGAAGCATGATGAATGATGAAGCATGCTGGATAATGAAGTAGCTCCCAGACGAACTTCTACGAAGTTATGAAGCTGCACCGGCATTGCTTTCGCAGCTATGGACGGCTATAGAAGCAGCACGAATCACTGTCGCTGCAGGTAACTTCCAACATGTGAGTCCTTGCCATGTCGAGTCGCCGAGCGAAAGCCTGTCCAACATGATATTAAAACGTGTTTTACGACTTGTGCTCTCAGTATGCTACCCTGGTTTGAGGAATGCTCAGGCACGCTATCACACCGCGACTAGCCTGCTAAATTACCCGGTGTTACATATGCTTGACATTATTAAAGGCCGCGCCAAGATCAATGTTCAATAGTTTATTCCAGACTAACCCCCTACTGTAGTGGCCGTGACTGGAGCGCCGCAGTCCCCTCGGCCACCCGCGACTCTTCGGTTTCCAGTCGAGCGCCTTAACGCAAGAGCACCGGGCCCGTCAAATGCGGCAGAGCAACAAACTCTCATGTTACGTACCCACTACCAACTGACCGGCAATGATTTACAGCGGATTGTGGAAGAATGACAGGCGTTGGCCATCTCTCCTGAATGGTCGTCTATCCCGAAATTACCTTAATGCTCAGCGACTGATGTACAACACATGAACAAACTTGTGAACTATCTCCCTATCCGAATTGAGGCCAATCTCAAGAACTTAGGCGCTGTCACACACGGTTGCGTTATCTCTGCTGCGGACGAGGAGTTTGTTGGAGGTTGTTCCGTCACCTCCTTTGTGACACGAAAAACCGTGGTTTTGTGGGAGGATCAGTGGCTGGATGTGGTGGACAATAAATTACGCGCACTAAAATCCTCTGTGCGTCCATGGCGTACTCCCTTCCGCCCTCGACGAGCTGAAGAAGTCGCCCTCACCCGTCTTCGACATTGACATTGTCCACTGACACATGGTTTTCTTTTACGCCGCGACGAACCGCCGGTGTGTGACAGAAGTAGGACACAACTGTCGATACGACATATTTTAACAGAATGCCCTTTATGTGATGGTATGAGGGCAAATATCGGTCTCTCTCAGGACTTGAAATCTATTTTAGGTGACAGTGAGGCGTCTGTGGATCGTGTCTTAAGAGTTTGTACAGCGTCTGGACTTCTTCCCAAAATACTGGGTGTGCGATTTTAATGTGTGTCAGGGTGGCTCGTCACCTGCCACCAATCCCGCTTCTTTCCGAACTTTCCACGGCAATTTTTACTTACGTGTTTTGCTAACCTCAGGGACTGAATTTCCGAGAATAGCACCGACCAGTCGTTAAGAATAGTGACATTTTTGCATTTAACATCTCGTGGAGTATCAGATTGTTAGAGGCGGACCACATCAGTTCATCAAGAATAAGATTTGATTTTATCGATTTGAAAGTGGATTTTGAAAGCCTGCGACTGTGAAATAAGTGGGTTTGTTTATAAATAAAAATTATCCTACCAGTCACGAGTTTTTATATCTTACTAGCTTAAACCCGCGGCTCCGCTCGCGTGTTGTTTGATTATGATAGATAATGCGCGAAACTTCAAATCGATTTTTTTAAAGAGATGTGTTAAAAGAGATTTATTTCTTACTGTTTTATTTATTTATTCTTATATTTCCTTATTCGTATGCTTATCCTTACAGAGAAAGAGGTGAAGACATTGTAGCACGCATAGACCAAAGATATGGTCTGTGGCATCACGTTACACTGTACGTAACCTCCTTGCTAGATCGTCGCAAATGTCATCGCTGGCCTTCAGTCCGAATTTTTTTTATAATTTGACGACTTTCAACCACCATATCTTGCACCCCCTTATAGCTGTCGGCATGAAACTGCTATGGTGTACAAAGAGAGACTTCGGACAACAATTACACACAGACCATTCGTTTGCGTTCTGTAGTTTTCGCTGCAGAGCGAAATATTAACACACACACACGTAGAATTTTATATACACCGATAACTTTACATCCCAATATATTCCACCCTTTTATCATTATCAATCCTCAACCAACAATGAAACCAATAAAACCATTTTCAAAGAGTAAATATAATTTTCAAAGAGTAATTATTGTTCCGCATTTCGCGTTATGTTCTTCAAATTACTAAATATCTATCAGATCGCTATAAAACCGTGCCTAAACCTTCCTCACGTATAAATTAGTAACTGTCCAAATATTTAAGTCTCTGTGTCTTGTCGTTCTGACGTGATAAGCGTACACCGAACAGACATTCACATTTATAGAAATAGATTTAGCACGACGCGTTTCGGGAAGTAATTCCCATTTTCAAGTGCATTTCTTGTTCAAATGTTTGTTAAGCTGCGGGGTCATCAGTACCTAAACTGAAACTACTTATGAAGTAACATATACTAAAGACCACACATACATCCATGCCCGAGGGCCGGCCGCGGGGATTGAGGCGCTCCAGGCACGGTCTGCACGGCCACTACGGTCGCGGGTTCGAATCCCCCCTCGGGCATGGATATTTGTGCCGTCCTAGTTCGTAAGTAGTTCATAAGTAGTTTGTAAGTTTAGGGACTGATGACCCCGCAGTTAAGTCCCATAAGCTTAACAAACATTTGAACATGCCCGAGGGAGGATTCGAACCCCCGTCGGGGAACGGCCTCGCGCATCGGAGCATAGCGCCTCAATGCGCTCGGCCACTCCGCCGCGGCGCGCTTATTGTCTAACCTCATTTAGATGCGGTGTTTTGATGTAAACAATGATGTATACTGTGCACAAAATGATAGTTGTGATGTTTAATGCGTGTGAGATTCTATACAAATGGACGACCAGGAATCTTAAAGGCAACAAAATCATGCATAACCCCACACATTAAAAACACCGCAGCTAAATGGGATAGCACGAAAAACGCACCTGAAAATGGGAATTATTTCCCAAAACTCGTCGAGCTAAATACAAAGAAATGTGACTAGTAACATAATCGTTATTTATAAACAAACCCATCAAGAATGGTATTGATAATTTAATAACGTGTTTTCTGTCACGAATAGCCAAAAGTGTTGTACTTCCGCCAGACGTCAAGTAGTCCTCAGTTTGAAGGAAATCAAGAGTGAAATTGTTGCCTAAATTTTGGAAAAGGTCGAGGGTTCCTACAAATATATATGTGCAATTGGATGGCTGATAATATCAATTGAGAAGTGACATGCTTCACATGCCGTAGTCGTGAGGTTAAAATTTTAACAGGCAGAAATGTAATATTAGAGTACAGGTTAATAGCAAATCTAAGTTATCCTGGCATATATCATGTAAAGAGTTATGCCCATCATTTACGATAGCTTCGACTCTGCCGGGTACAATTTCAATGGGGTGTCGGAATATCTGTAGAGAAATGGTAACCCATTTTTTCTGAAAGGCCGAAACCAGAGAATATAGTGGTGTTAGACTTGGGGATCAGTAGCGAAGTAAGAGTGCAGGTCGGACACTGTGGAGGTCAATTATATTTAGGAATGTTACTGTCCACAATCAAATTCTTCAACAGAGAATTATGCATCGTCATTTGACATGCTGCTGCACTCATCTTCTCTCAAGTGTTATTCTAGTGCACTAAGTACACGATGTTGTATAATGTGTTAATGTACATAATAATTTAGCGTTTTTTTCTGTATTGTTTTTTCAATCTCCATAGGAAGGTACAGGCGGGCTAGCAGTCAAGAGATAACAGACTTTTTACAAGGACGAAGCTAGACGTTTAAACTAGAATCCATAAATTGAGCGATGTACACAAAAAATAATGAAGATAAAATTTGTGGTCTTTATACATGTAAGCAGAGGACAAATGATGGAAATATGGAGGCGTCGTCTGCGGGTTGGATGTTCGCAGTATGTAACGAAATAACACTAAATTGAGACTGAACGCAAGTCAATGTCCTAAACACAGCCACATCACAAAGCGGTGATTCACATTACTCCCACGATTATCACAGTTAAGTGCGATGGCCTGCAGAGGGGCTGGCAGGTAGCCAGGAGGAGGAGGGAGAGGATGATGAGGACCATGGCACAGACAAAAATATACAGACGGGAAACCTCTATAAGGGCCCGGTCACACGAGCGGGGGTGCGGGGAGTGAGGGTTACCAGCAGTTCCGTAAGATGTCCCATGGTGGCGCTGCGGTCAGAAGCAGAACTTTAAAGGTTCGTTCCAGCAGCTGCCAGAGGGCTACTTGCAAGCGCTAAGAAATAGGTGTTACTGCGCATGCGCAGCTACTATGACGTAAAAACCCTTGTTTGATACTTGCACTGCTGGAACGCTTTTCGCACTGTTTCTGATTGCAGGCGAAGGCGAGTTTAAAGGAATAATTGAAATACTTTCCTTCCTAATAACGAAGAAGTGTAAACGAGAAATATCTGATCTCAAGTGGGATTGCAGTGAATTCGAAATAATCGAAAAACACGCTACAAACACACACGTATCACGTGATGGCTACACCCCACTCTAACTTAAGACCTTTCTGCGCATGCGCAAATTAGCAGCTTGACCGCGCCAGAAATATTTTTCCGGTAGCGTCTGGCTGCTTGCGGCAACTGCTGGAACACCGAACAGTTACACTCCAAGTGGCCAGAAGCGGGAGAACACAATTTCAGCGTTGCGCATGCGCGTCAAGTAATCTGGCAGCTGCTGGAACGAACCTTTAGGCCTGGCGCACACTTGACGCAGCAGAGGCAGAGGATAGGCCTCAGTCCGTCTATAACGCATGCTTTCTAATGGGGCAGCGCACACTTGACGCAGCCGAGGTGGAGGGCAGGCGTTTCCTCGGTCACGCCTCTGTCCGGTTGTCCGAGGCGCACAGTTTTCCTGCGCCTCTGTTCCACCTTTGTCGCAAAGTGAAATTTCAAGTCATCCGATATGCTTCGAAAAACATTGTTTTATGTAGACGAATATAAGCCTAATCCTTCTCTGTATTTAGTTTCTTTGTAACACTTTTACTTTCTGCGTAAAAAAAATTAAAAAAAAAACTATTTTCCGATTTGTGCGTGTTTTGCGCTAACGCAGCTTCCACAATCGAGTTTGCAGAATCTACTCGCTAGAAAAAAATTATTTTTCTGTATCATATAGGCCAAAGCCACCGCATGACGCTGGAGAAATTTCTTTTCGTTTTTGTACATAGTTAGTGTTATAATAAAAAATAAAGTACAACGCCGCGCATATTTTGAAGAGTTTAGAGTGAAAAAAGAAGTCGCTTTCCAGTTTGCGTTTGGTGCGTTTTACACCATACATTGCTGCGTACGAAATGCAGCTAACACATCGAAACTGTTTTTAACGGTGGAAGGAATGCCATATCTCTTTCCATTCTCGAGAAAATAGGTGAAATACGTTTGAGGCGACGCGGTCGGCAGCTACGCGGCACACGTGCGGCTGTTGCCGCCTGCTGTGCCGTGACTGGAGTTGCCTCGTGTCTCCCTTCTTCGTATGCTGCCGATACAGATCCAAGCTGGAAACGAGCAACGTCTGGCTGCTTGCGGCAACTGCTGGAACACCAAACAGCCACACTCCAAGTAGCCAGAAGGCGCTGCTGGAACACAATTTCAGCGTTGCGCAGGGTGTCAAGCAATCTGACAGCTGCTGGAACGAACCTCTTATATCCCAGGCAAAAATTTCTTTCCCTCCAATGAAATTCGTTGTTACATTAGCCAATGAACGACGACTTTGGAAAGTGACATGAAAACGATATTCACTTGTTCCTCCCATGTCACAGACGCCATCTTGATTTGCCGTATTTCTCACAATTTTGGTTTTATAACTCGCAGTAAACAGTTTCAGGGCTACAGCAAATTGAAGCTGAATTACAAAATCATATCTGGAGTATTTATTATAACTAAATGTAATTAAAACCATATTAACATTGAGAACCAAACATATGGGAACTCGTATACAAATCATAATGGGCAAAATTGCGTCGAGTTGCTGTAGTGTAATGGTTGTTGAAATTACGTATCTGTTGAAGAGAGGTCCATCGTTAGTTTGTGCGGTACTTTATGCGTTCTTTTCGGTTGAGTTTTATTCGGAATTCCACTTTTAATCTTCCTTTTCTCTGTACAGATAAATTTACATTGTTCTAATAATGAGTGAAGGAACAGCAACTATTCGAACAAGGAAGTTCATGACAAATCGGCGTTTATGCCGAAAGCAGATGGTTGTCGATGTTTTGCATCCAGGGCAGCCGTCTGTGAAGAAAACAGATATAAGAGAGAAACTCGGCAAGATGTTTAAAGTTACACCAGATACAGTGTTTGTATTTGGTTTTCGCACAGCATTTGGAGGTGGAAAGTCTACAGGATTTGCATTGATATACGATACTCTAGGTTATGCCAAAAAGTTTGAATCAAAGTATAGGTTACAGAGGCATGGTTTATATGAGAAACAGAAAGCAACAAGGAAGCAGCGTACGGAAAGGAAAAACAGGATGAAGAAAGTACGTGGGACAAAGAAGTCCAAAGTGGGTGCAGCCTCAGGAAAGAAGTAAATGAAATGGTGCTGTCCTGCAATATTGTTGGAGCTGTAATGAGGATGCTGTATGAATGTAAAAATATTGTGAAATAAAGTTCTGAGTTTTTATAAAAAAATAATAAATAAATAAATAAAATAAAATAAAAAATTTAAAAAAATGGGTAGAGTGCTGGATTACCAAGTAAGAGGTGCTGTGTTCAAAGCTCCTCCAAGTAAATTTTTTTTTTAATCTTATAGTTTGTAACACATTGTAGAAGTTATTTATCCACAACACTTTGTGGGATTTGCTTATTCACATAACAGTATTATTTTATTCAGTAATCTTATGTGCTGTCTTCAGGAGTTTAGTAACATCGATTTGGTGACTTATGTGTGACGCAACAACGGAGAATGAAATTACTGCTGCAAGTGGTACGATCAGCAATGACATTTGTGTTCTTCCTTCTCACAAATATTTGACTTTGTTCCAAATATGTTGAAGTTTTCGAGAATATTCTTGGAGACAAAAATATGCGAAAGTTTAAATTGCTACAGTAAGTGAAACGAGTATAAATGACATTTAGGCCTACACTATTGGGTAGTCAGAAATATTTGGCTATTTACTTCCGAATATCTCGTGATTTCCGAGGGTATGGAAAGGCTGATATTTCTTGTTTTTCCTCAATATTTTGCTGCTTAGTTTCGAATATATCGCGATTTCCGAGAGTGTGCTTAGCTCTATATGATACTTTGTTTCTGAATATGTCACGATTACAGTGTGTGAGATTAACTAAGATACTATCAGGATAAATTTAATTTCTGTTTCAAGTGTATACAAAATACTCAGAACAACGTCGTCTGCTGACATCTCTACATCCGTACTGCATGAACGTTTTAGATCTTTGCCTAATGCCAACAGGTAGTATCTCTGGGAAAGAATTTTTCGCCTGGGATATAAGCGCACGTGCGAGAGGCACCCTCAGAAGCGCCTCTAGTGTGGTCTACCGGTACTAAGCCAGGGAACCGCCTGACATCTGCTGGCATCTTACGGAACTACGAGGGGAGCGTAGGACAGGTTTCATCTACATCTATATCTACATACGATACTCTACAAATCACATTTAAGTGCCTGGCAGAGGGTTCATTAACCACTTTCATAACTTTTCTCTACCATTCCATTCTCTAATAGCGTGCGGGAAGAAAGAACACCTAAATCGTTCCATTTTCGATCGCATTTCTCTTATTGTATTGGGATGGTCATGTCTCCCTAAGTAGGTGGATGCTAGCAAAATATTTTCACATTCAGAAGTAAAAATCAGTGATTGAAACTTCGCAAACAGATTACGCCGCAATGAATAACGTCTTTCTTTTAATGATTTCCACTCCAATTCGTGCAATATTTCCGTGACCCCCGCCCCCCATAACGCGATAAAACAAAACGAGCTGCCCTTCTCTGAACCTTCTCAATATCTTCCGTCAATCCCACCTGGGGAGGGTCCCACAATGGGCAACAGTACTCCAGGAGAGGACGCACAAGTATGATGTAGGTAGTCTCTTTGGTGGAGCTGGTGCATCTTCAAAGCGTCCTGCCAATGAAACGTAATCTTTGGTTCGCCTTCCCCACAATATTTTCTATGTGTTCTCTCCACTCTAAGTTGTTCGTTATTGTAACTCCTAGGTATTTAGTAGAATTTCCGACCTTAAGGTTTGACTGATTTATCCCATAGTTGAGGTTCAGCGGATTTCTTTTAGTGGTGATGTGTATTACTTCACACTTTTCTTTATTTAGTGTCAACTACCAATTTTCGCACCATGTAGAAATTTTGTCTAAATCGCTTTGCAGTTCCTTTGGTCCACTGTTGACTTCACCAACCGATAAACGACAGCATCATCTGCGAACAGTCTAAGGGAGCTATTCAGATTGTCTCCTGAATCGTTTATAAACACAAGAGGGGCTTCTTCTCTGTATATGTTACTCTGTGGCCATGGGCACATGCAGGGTGGTAGGGGGGAGACCGGAAGGACTAGCATTGTGAGACAGGGAGGGGGAAGGAAGGAGCAGGGGGGAGCGGGTGAGGGGCCCTCAGGGGAGGAGGGAGGGAAGGGGATCAAAGCTGATAGGAGGGATAGATGTCGGGACAGAGGCACAGACAAATATATACAGACGGGAAACCTCCGTAATGGCCCGGTCCTACGCTCAGGGGTGCGGGGCGGGGGGTGCTGAAGCAGTTCTGTACGATGTGCCATGACGGCGCTGCGGTCTGAAGCAGCCCTTTAAACTGGCCAGAGCAGGCGGCAGGTAGTGGCTGTCCCCACCACCACCTCCCCTCAAACGCCAGCAAGCCAGACACAGCCGGGGCCTAGTGGCAGGAGGCACGAGCTCACCCCTCAGCCTCCCCTCCACGCTACCCTCTGACATGCGAGAGGCGCCCTCAGTAGTGCCTCTAGTGTGGTCTACCAGTACTAAGCCAGGGAACCGCCTGACACCTGCTAGCATCTTATGGAACTACGAAGGGAGCATAGGACAGTGGTTTAGGAGGGGCGGCTTCTCTGTATATGTTACTCTGTGACGGAGGGTATCATCCAGGAGGGGGAGGTGTTGGAAGTTGCCACGGGATAGGATGTGGAGAGTGTGGCGGTGGAGTGCGGGGAGGGGGTGCAATGGTGGAGGTGCGGCAGCAGGCCAGGATTTGAAGGGATCGGATGGGTCCAATTTATGGGAGATGAATCGGAGGTGGATATGTTCAAGGAAGGGGAGGGAGTGGGGGATGGGGGTGAGATCGTATAGGATCCGCGTGGGGGAGGGGAGGCGAGTAGGTGAGACGGAGATTAATTTAGCGTCTTGTCGACACTACATATTTTACCTCATATGGTTCTCCTTGTATTCGCCACACCTAAATAAGAAGGAAAATAACAAAGTATTTGACCCTATTTTTTTAGCTAAATTACGGCTATAAATGTGAAGCCAACCTATCCATTCCCAGCGTTGGACCTTTCTTGGTTCGTGCCGGTCTTGTCTGCAGGTAGACATACACTGGACAAAACAATCAGGGGATCAGTTGAGATATATATGTTCTGAAGTACTGTCATCGGCAGAATGAACTAAAATGGTTCGACGTCTTTCTATCAGTTCTATGGACTGGAGACAACAACATTACGGCAACCGAGATCGAGCTAATAAATGTTCAAATGTTTGTTAAGCTTATGGGACTTAACTGCGGGGTCATCAGTCCCTAAACTTGCAAACTACTTATAAACTCACTTATACTAAAGACAGCACAAACATCCATGCCCGAGGGGCGCTTCAAACCCCCGTCGGGGAACGGCCTCACGCATCGGAGCATAGCGCCTCAGTGCGCTCGGCGGCTCCGCCGCGGCGATTGTGGTAATAACAGAACGTTGCTGCAGAGGAGGATAATGTTGACTTGTGTTTACCCTACCAAACGAATTACACAAGCAGTTGGGTTAAATAGTGTAGTTATCAGGTAGAGCAATGCAACAACAACATGAATATAGCATGGAGAGCCATAACAAGGTTCGAAACGGGCAGACACAAAGGGAGGTTGCTGCAGATACTGGAGTGTCCCAAAGTGTAATCTCCAGGACGTGGATGCGATTTCAGATAGCAGGAACCGGTTTGTCAGCAAATAACAGACCATCTTTAGTAATGCAGCTATTGCCGGTAGAATTCTCAAATGGCAAATAAATAATTGAGTATTTGATAAAGCTACGCTCATCTACTGTCTTCTGCAAGAAGGAAATCGGTACCAAGACTAAATCAGCAGTGCACCGTGCAATCGTATGACCGGCCGGCCGCGGCGGCCGAGCGCTCTGCGGCGCGCCAGTCACAGTGGGCACGGCCGCTGCGGTCGGGGGTTCGAATCCCCCCTCGGGCATGGATGTTTGTGCCGTCCTTAGTATTAGCTAGTTCATAAGTAGTTTGTAAGTTTAGGGACTGATGACCTCGTAGTTAAGTCCCATAAACTCTACAAACATTTGAACATTTTGAACAATCTTATGACCAACTTTGTTGTATGGAAGTGAAAACTAAGTGGATACAGGGAACCTTATTAATAACTTTGAGGTTACAGATATGAAAGTAGCACGAATGACTGCAGGTGCTAATAGATGGGAACAATGGCAGGAGGGTGTCCGTAATGAAGAAATCAAAGAAAAACTTGGAATGAACACCATTCGTGAACCAGTTGGAGCAAACAGGCTGAGTTATTGACGCCATGATACACGCATAGGTGAAGACACTTACGGGTTCAGTAGAACGAGGAGAGAGTCTTGAATTTGGTCAAGAATGATTTTGAAGTAACTGGCTTAACATCAGACAAGGCATCACTGATAGCATTCAATAGGGGATCACACAGAAATGTTATAATGTGTATTACGCTCCAGATTGAACGCTAAAAGGCATAATAGTCTGAAATGTTGATGATGACGCATTCCTGAAAAAGTTTTAAGATGGCCCATAATAGCATAGCGGCGAGCATGCCTCGACCGAGCACAACCTGCCCGCTCCGAGCATTCGTACTCGAGAAAACCGTGTCCAACCATGGTGTAATCGAGCGAGTACAAGCGAGGTAAATGTCTAATATGCAGACCTCTAAAAGGTACCTCGCACATGCTGCACATCCAGACATTTACCATCCCACGCAATTATACTGCACACGCAATGCATATAATGTGTTTCACTACTCTGTGGTACACCGGCGCACACTTAGTGGTGGAACAAATTTTGAACCCTGCGTTACGAATTAGTTAGCCATTTTCTGTAGAATGTAACCAAGAACCACGAAGTCTACGGTGTTTCTTAATACATAGCCGCGGTGGAGTAGCCGAGCGGTCTAAAGC
The DNA here is from genome assembly GCA_026315105.1 of Locusta migratoria. Classification (NCBI taxonomy): domain Eukaryota; kingdom Metazoa; phylum Arthropoda; class Insecta; order Orthoptera; family Acrididae; genus Locusta; species Locusta migratoria. The sequence goes on from CM048755.1 coordinate 365,869,331, forward strand.
GCCTCGCTACGGAGCGCGCGGTTGCTCGCCGTGGAGGTTCGAGTCCTCCCTGGGGCATGTGTGTGTGTGTGTGTTGTCCTTAGGTTAGTTTACATAGGTTTTAGTAGTTTGTAAGCAACGGACTGATTACCACGCAGTTTGGTCCGATAGATTTACAGACATTTGAACATTCTTAATATATAGTCGTCATTATCCTACCCATAATAAAGAGCTGAAGCAGCAATATATATTACAAAAAATGGAAACACTTACGCATTAAGCCGCAGTAGGCAAAACACCTGCAAAACGAGCACATTGTGGGAAATAACTACCACCGCTGACGGATCGTATAGACTAATTGGTGATTCAGCAAAGTGAATGAGTCAGAGATTGATGATTAAATCGTCCGTTTTTGGTACAACCATACATCAACACAAGGCGAAATCGTGGTACACAAACTGCACCACCTATTACGAAATAGTTATATCCCTACGCACATAGTCCTCTCAAAATAACAACAACAACAGTCCCCATCTGGATGTTTGATGGCGGCCGCGGTGGCCGAGGGGACTGAGGCGCTCCAGTCACGGCCTGCAGGGCCACTACGGTCGGGGGTTCGAATCCCCCCTCGTGCATGGATATTTGTGCTGTCCTTAGTCTTAGTTAGTTCATAAGTAGTTTGTAAGTTTAGGGACTGATAACCACATAGTTAAATCCCAAAGACTATACAAACATTTGATGTTTGATGCAAATTGAACTGGCGTCCGCCATGTTATTTTGGGTATCAGCTGACAGCTGGTATGCCATACCCACAAGGGGATTTTACATATTTGCAGTTTCACGTTTTAAATAAAAATTGACTATTGAATACGGATGTGCAAGTTTCGCAAGACTTTATCGAAACTGCGAATTGCTGAGCCTCGTACTATAATAAAACAGTCAACAATCCGAAGATTGGTTTGAATACCACAGTGCTTTACTAGGAGGTGGTATGCCGTTGCCTTCCTCCGACCTTCGAACTGACTTACCCACCCAGTTATAGGGGGGACCTACAGTTTAACGTGGATTCCGAACCACGGTGCTACCCAATATTTTTCACATCAAAAACAATGCCAGAAGTGAAAGAAGTAGAAAGTGACAGATAAAAATCCTAGGACCTGGCGGGGATCGAACCCTCGTACTATATTTCCTAAAAAAAAAAGTAATCAAATCCCACGAACCTGTCAGTAATACAGTTCCAGTTCGAAGTGTAACAGTTAGCTGAAGTATGCAATATCAACGAAAGTGCCGCTGTGAAAATATTTGTGTTGCTTATAAGGCGAGTACATGGTCCAAACATACAGTTAACAGTAACTGTTATGACGAACAATCATAATCATGGATTTGCATATTTTGTTAATGTGGTGTACCAACTGCTTTCATAAAGTTTAGTATACATTTATCTGGTGTTTACTGAACGTATCAAATCTACAAACTTTGCTGTGAAAGGGTTTGGTTGTGAACTTCGGTGGGCGAAATTTGAGTACAAAGACGAAAGTGAATACATATTATAGTTAAAACTGCGCCTGGGTTGGCATTCCACGTCGCAACAAGGTGTCGTTAGTAACTTTCCATGTTGCTATGCTGAAACAACTAAAACGTCAAATTTGAGTACAAAGAATACTGTAATAAAAATGCACCTGTGTCAGCTGCCATAAAAACATTTCACACCAAAGTAATGTATCATTAATAACTTTCGTTGTTGCCACGCTAAAATAAGTACATATTTTTTTGCAAATAACACAGGCATATACAGTGAAAAAATTCTGGCTATTATTACTGCTGCCACGCTTTGCACTGGTTACATGTCAACCTTGCTCGGTCAAGTATTTTAAGCAACAAATGAAAATATTAGAAAATGTAGACACTCAAAAGTGTGGTTTCATCAACCAGAGGACCAAAAGAAGAAGAAAGATCTCAAAAACATACCAACACTAGGTAGAAAAATGAGCATTTTTTGTGATGTGTACTTTAAGGAAATTGCAGAATAGATCATCTGAAGCTTCACTCTTGGTGCAGCTAAGTGTCGTTAGTCAGGAATTTTGAGTATAGGCAGACTGAGTTCAAACAAGGGAAAACATCTGGTGTTCTTGCATGAAGTACTTGTTGTTTTATCACCTCGAATTGTGCATTTAAATGCTGAACACACTTAGGTATATTTCAGTAGCAAAATATTGTACAAAAATATACACTAAATACAATATACACTAAATACTGTATGTCACATTCGACAGCAACATACGACACACAGACTTCTCTCAACTGTGACGACCACCGTCAATATGGCATCAGAGTTTACACAGGTTGCCGCAAAGAGCGCTTTAACTCGTGCGTTAGCCACTCCACGAAATTTAAGCTCGTTGATCACGAGTGATCCCCTCCGCTGATTTCACGCCATTTTGTTTGCAGCCACTCTTCCAAACAGCCGACGTTCGCTGTTCATCAGTACATGGCCTTAGTTTCGCTGTTGTTGTACAGTCCCGTGTTTTCGTCACACTCAGAACACCAGTAGTCGCCATGACCTCTCTTAAGCTAGTAGAAATGTCCTTTATGTCTTTAGTACTGAGGTGACATCCAGTGTTCAGTTCACATTTGAAATCATTGGACTTTTCTGACCGAAACATCGTTGTATTACTTCTTCATCCAGAAAATCAACACTCTCTGTGTCCCTTTATACTGGCGGTCTCCCTCATGTAACATCTAGTGGTAAATTCCGCATTACATCTGTATGTCCGCTCACTTCCGATTAGATAGTCGATTTCTTAACTTGCATAAATGTTGTCTACCATAGGAAGAGACTACATCTTTTGGAAACCTTTCTCGTCCTCTACGATATTACTAGCCTAAAAACTTAAACAGTGGCAACTATTTATTCACAACCGATAGACAAGAGTTACATGTTTGCACCTGTTACTGTCCTTCAAAGTAGTCACCAGCGTTGTGTAGAACACGTTGCCAGCGACGTGGAAGGCGTAGTATACCGTTAAGAGCCTGTTCTGTTGATGGTGCGAATGGAGCGGTCTTCTGCCTGTCGAATCTTTGAAATAGTTCTGAAGCGAATGCAATGAAGTGGTTCCTTCATCTCCGGAATCAAATCAAAGTCACAAGGACTTAATTCCAGGGATTATGGTGGATGGTACAGCACTTCCCAGTCCCATCGACCGAACAGAGCAGCCACAGCTTGCGCTGTATGCGCCCGCGCATTGTCGTCCAAAATGATGGGTGAGTTGCGCAGGAAGTGTTGCCACTTGTTTCGCAAAGCTGGTCGCAGGTGATGCTCCAAAAACGGACAGTAATACTGTGCATTGGCAGTCTGCCGTGGAGGAACGTAATGCGTTAGGATAACACCATCACAGTCGTACACGAGAATCGCCATAACTTTCACTATACTGAGGCTCTGACGCAGTTTCTACTTTCACGGCTGCCCATAATGACGCCATTTCTTGAATTGGCGTTTCAGTTTTGGCTGGTACGTTGTGACCCATGTCTCAACCAATGCTACTATACGGAGTAAGAAAGCCTCTCCTTCGCACTCATAGCGCTCCAAGTGCGTCTGAGCAGCGTAGTAACGCATCCGTTTCTACATTTCCGTCAATTCATGCGGAACCCATCGTGATGCAATTTTTCGCATGCCCAGGCGTTCCTTCAGGGTGCGAAGCTCAGTCGTATGCGCCAATCGGGTTTCGTGGGCGAGCTCAAGAATCGTCTGGCGTCGATCTCAGTCCACTAACGCGGCAACAGTATCCACTTCTTCTACAGAGACGCTAGGACGTCCTGCCCGATGTAAGTCTGCCACAGTTTGCCGACCTTCGCTTAAGGCTTTTACCCAACGTACCACTGTTCTGTAGGGCAATACCGATTCCCCGCACGCCTCTTGAAGACCTTGATGACACTGTCGTGCTGAACGACCTCTGGCACATTGAATCTTGATCCAATAACGTTGTTCCTGTTACGAAAACATAGTGACACCTTTACGTTAAACTGCTCATTCACAATTGACCGTTTCCCTCGATTGTGCGCACACTGGTGACGTGGGAAGGGCGAGTCCATTTGCTTGGAGGTAAGGTAGGTATATCAACAACATGTACTATCAGCGGCAATCGTAGATTCAATTGCATAGTGTCTCCACAGCAGTGTTGCCACTATATAAGTTCCAACCCTCGTATATAAGTCGCGACTTGTGTTATGTACTACACTGAGATGCTTAGAAAACTGGGGTAGCACTTAAATTGTGTACTGTCTCCGGACTGTGCATTAGCTGATATGTCACTCTAACAGCTCTATGTCGTATTAAACCAGTTATCGAATTAGCTCTAAAAAGAATTTGTTAATGATATCAAGAAAGTATGAAACGATCTCTGTATAGTTAAGAGTACTGACTGACTAGAAGTAATATGCGTACAACTGTCGGATGTGCTGAGTTATTGTGCAGCAAAGAAACGACTCTTTTTCAAATCAAATATAATGAATAATGTAGTTGATGAAATTTTCAATATAAATTATATATTTCATCTAAATCGGCATAATCTGGAGTGCAAGTAACTTTATAATTGTAAATTAAATCGATTTTAAGACTAATAAATAATTCATATTTCACCGGGACTATTCCGATAAATGTAAAAAAAGTAAGTCTTAAGGGGAGGGTAGGAGACAAGAGGCAGAGAGGAGAGAGATGATTGTCAGTGGAAACTTTATGTTGCTGGAAAAGAATCTGGATAATTACTTGATTACCTAACAAATAGTTTGGTGCTGTTTCTAGTTTACGACTTCGTGCGTCGTAGGTTACTTCGTATTCAGTAGGTCCGTTAATCTGCACTTAAATGGAACCATTTGAGGCAGGTGGAATGAGAGTATAATATCATTTTGCGTACTGCTACACTGACGTAGTACTCTATGATGTATGCAAAACAATTGGTGGTGAATTCCATTGGTGTGTGTCGCTACCGACTCACAACTCATTGGAAATAATATTTTTGACTAGCCATGGTTCTAAAATTCAGAAGCGACCTCCTGTATCCGAATGTGCAAATGTCACACCGGCCCATTAAGTTGTTTGTTTCTTCTACTCATGAACGCAAGCTAAACTCTTAGGAACAGCATTATGATTGTTACATCAGAGCGCTAGTGTTCCTCTTACGGAAGACTTAATTTACTATTGCTACTACTACTGCTACTACTATGTATTAGCATTTGACTGCCTATTATGTCACTTGACGCGTAAGTAGTTGACATACAGTACAAAAAAAGAAGGGATGATATAACACGAGAACACACAGATACAAATTTAAGCCTACTGGTTATTTGCGCGTGTATAAAATATTCAGTATCAATATGGTTAATTTAAAGTAATAGTTAGTACAACAATAAAATAATATTAACCGTTAACAATAGTGTTGCAGGAAAAGTATACATATTCACGTGTAACAAAGATATTTGACATGCAGTTTAAATTTAAGAAAATAACGAAAAAAAATTAAGTACACTAGCAATAAGTTGGATACCTAAAATGAAATAATTGTATATAGAAAATATATATTAACATGAAACGACTTAATGTAGCTTTAAGTGCAGCGGTACTACTACGTACAGAGGTATGTTGGCAACTTGAAAAATTGAAAGAGCTCTTTATTAAATGTGCCACTATTGCAACAAAGAATGCCAGCACTCGTGGCTAACTCTTCTTTCAGACGATATAACTTACAAGACGATTCTCTGCTTCTTTCCTATTTTACACTTGCAAAAAGGAGGTGTTTTAAGTCACATTCTGTAATGTTAGTGAGTCACAGAACGAAGTTGGTTTAAGTCAAATACCGTCAAGACGCCAAAAAAGTTTTTTGATTGAATACAATTCTGTAATGTTAGTGAGTCACAGAACGAAGTTGGTTTAAGTCAAATACCGTCAAGACGCCAAAAAAGTTTTTTGATTGAATATCACGGACCATATATTCATTTGTCCATTTGGAATTAACGGGCATGAAACAGAGATGAGTTCCAGGACTCTTCCCTTTTTAAAGTGTTTTCTATGTGACCAAACGATCCAATATAGGAGGTGAAAGTTTGAGGTCAGGAAGACCAAGCTATAGGCGATGAGATGTATTGAGTGGGAAAGGAAGACAGATCTGAGTTTCATGCTGCGTCGACGGCGAGGATATTTGAGACAGAGCACAAACTCGGATTGGTGAAGGAGGGGGAAGGTAAACGATTGTGCACTATTTGGAGAAATCATTGCTGAAGCAATTTATGGAAACATTAGTCTCAGGAATAAGAGTGCAGTGTCTTACCAGTGCGCCATTTCGCTCAGTACAGACCAAGATATTGCTCAAAACTTACTTCTCGAATTCATGTTACAGGGAATGGGATTTTGACGTAACCTTCCTTTATTTTATTTATTTGGCCTTTGTATAACGCAGTTCAGCAATGGTAAAGTGGTTTAGTTCTTGTTGCCCTGGTTGACATAATTTCTAAAATAAAAAGTAGTTCACTATTATTAATTTAGTGGATTCAGGCGAAGTTCGTTTGACCACACACAGGGGGTGGACGAAGATGTGGAAGCACCATACACACCTTACCATGCCTAATATAATGTAGGAGAACCGGTGGCGTTCAAAACAGCCTCTACCCGTCCCGGAATATATGGCTACAGGTCCTGTATACGAGGTGTGTCCACAAAGTAAGTTCTGTTCAGTTATATAAAACAACTCTAACGGGAATTTCACTGGGACGTGTTTAATCATCCACTGCACAGCTCGGACCACGCTTCTTACACCTAAAATCTGACCTCATTGGTCAACACTTCAACGATGATGTCGAGCTGAAAGAACATGTTACCACGTGGTTGAATACACAGGCGGCAACCTTCTATGAAGAAGGCATACAAAAACTTGTGCCACGCTATGACAAGTGCCTACAAAATTTCTGAAGCTATGTAGAAAAGTAGTTTAACAGTTGTAAATATTTGTACAATAAATATTTTTCTGTATCTGTGGTTACTGATGAAATGGTTCACACTACTGAAGAGAAGACTAAGCACAACCGTAAGTTTACAATTAGTGCCCTTGGTATGAAAGTTCCGCAAATCTCGTGATCACTGATTCATGAAACTGTTAATGAAAAACTGAAACTTCGATAACTTTCTCTCTGTATCCATTGAATCACTCATACCATTTTGTCCGTAAACCTCGCAGATTTACCGATGAATTTATTTTGGTTTAATTTCTTTGCTTTTAGAAAACGAATCACAGATTTGATTTCACGCGCGGCGGCATTTTCAATTACGGCTGACATTATAAAGAAGCACTACAACGCACACGTCGGCAGCAGCAATCTGAAAATGGCGTACATGTTTTCCTTGAGTCTAAGGCCGGTATTACACTATCAAATTTATTGGACAGAGAAATTGGATGAAATATTGGTCCTATTTCTTTGAAAAAGATCTCTGTCGTGACGCCGAAAGGGGGTATTACACTATCATCCAATATTTGATCAAAGTTTCTACAGAATGGCAGACAGTAACTCATTATTATATTCGGCAGGAGCGTGTTTACAAGAAAATAAATACTGAAATAAGAATTGTAAATTCACTAGAAGCCATGGAAATCATCGCGAGATATTAAACATACAACAAAATTTGTAACGGGAAATGCGAGTCAAGGACGTAAAGGCTCATAGCCATATGAAAATTACATGCGAATGGACGATATAGTACATTTAAATATATGATAATGAAATAGGTTTTCTGTTCCTCATATTACAAAGCAGAAAATTCACCTCAGAAAAGGTATATACGCAAAAGACAAAGCTAAAGTGACGCTCCGATTTCTTGCAACAACACAAAGCTTCTTTAGTTTACAGCAGACACTATTACACTGCAGTGCACATTGATAAAAATAATATTCCAGTTTACAGTTGGCACTCACATACTGTAGTGCGCATTGACAAAAATAACACGCAATGTATAAAGCACTTAAAAAGAACCTATAATTATATATTGTTTGGTACAGTATTTTGTCATCAGACACAATCTTTATTTAGGTATTTATTTTGAAAATTTATTGTTTCATCAACTACAGATTTGATGCAAATTTACGATGTAGATAAATACTTTTTAACCAGCGGCATCTGGAGTACACAAATGCAAGAATCGAGAACTAGAAAAATCATTTATTTAAGAATATACTGTGTCTGTCTCCTCCTCTACGCTCGCTTTCTAAAATGCAACCACGGTAAATCCAGAGGCAGATGTGGACGCCTATGACAAGACGTGTAACATATCCCAGCTACCCATTCAACACACAATTTATTTCTTGCATCGTACTCCAGTTGTAAATTACTGAGCGCTTCATCTGCTTTGTACATTTCTAAGGCCGGGCGCTAGATTTGATCAAAGAAACTGGACGAACGGCGAGATTTGACAAAAGTGTAATATTACACTACGTCCAATATGTTGGACAAATCATCTTTGTCCAATAAATTCGATAGTGAAATACCGGGCTGAGTAACTGCTGCGCATGCCTGAAACTGCGATCGTAGCGCTGCCGCGGATAATGTTGTTTGTTAATCTAATGGGACTTAACTGCGGGGTCATCGGTCCCTAAACTTTCAAACTACTTATAAACTAACTTATACTAAAGACAACATAAACATCCATATCCGAGGTAGCATTGGAACCCCCGACTGGGATGGCCTCGCGCATCGAAGCGTAGCGCCTCAGTGCTCTCGGCCACTCCACCGCGGAGCCACGGATAGAAACAGGAACGGAACTTATTTTGTGGACGACTCTCGTATCATCAGTCAGGGGATACCGACATACACAGATACAGATGGCGGTAGTATCATGTACAGAAGGTACGAAAGGGCGGTGTGTTGCCACAGTTGTAATTCGTTCTCCGATAAGTTACTGAAAAGGTTTCCGTCGTGATTACGGCCTCACAACGGCAATTAACTAACTTTGAACGCGGAATGGTAGTTGGGAACAGAAGCATGGGACGTTAAATTTCGGAAATTCAGTCAAATAGCATCAATAGTGTACCTAGAACACCAAATTTCAAGCATATCTCTGCATTTGCTGCATGTCGCGGTGATAAGATGCAGTTTATCTGTATTCAGAAACAGCACACTTGCAGTGAGCATATAAGTCACACACAGCCATTTCCTTGATTAGCACTGTATAATTAAAGGCGGTGAATTTCAATGATACTTTAATGATTTTTAAATTAGTCTCCCGTTTGGAGATCTACTCTTTTGACATTATGAAGAGAGTAGAGTTTGGTACTTTAGAAGAGAATCTGTATGTTTCTAATCCATCATAAAGGTGTAACATTTAATGACGTCACATTCCGTATTAGTTATGTAAATTGTTTGCAACTGGTATCGAATTTGTTTTATCCCACGCTGGATCTGTGTGTGCTACATGTTTTCTGGGCATTAATATTACATGTAAATCGAATGGCTTACCTGGTCTGTGATCCTCTTTGACCGACCTTGGACCCTTATGCTGACAGCCGTACGGCTTGGTACTACAGGGATGTCATATGTACGTGTTACCAGGAAGCAAAGAGAAGGCAACGACAGATGGTACAATTCATGGTGGTGAGAAATTGTGGCGATTAAATGAAACAGCCAGTCATAGATCAATACTTTCAACAGTCAATAAAATGAAACAGCCAATCGAAAAGTTCCTATAGAGCGGTCATCTTGGCCATGTTGAAAAGAATTTAAACAAATCTGAATCTTTAAGTATGTAAGTTCCATGATGAAAATATGCAAACAACCTACTTTATTTACCAAAAATTCGTACAAAAATTGATAATACTGCTAAACTTATAATATTTCTACATTTAAAATGTCCGTATTGTTATTCAAAATACATTCATTCTGATAAAAAAAAAATTATAGCTCACAAATGTATATTTAAAAAGGAAACTTGTTTTGCACGTTGAGCAGTTACTGCTGATATAATATACAAGTTAAGCTCACTTTTTGAAGGAAGGTACATTGATCATTGTACCACATATGGTGCAAGGTGTAACGAAGCCGAAAATTAAATATTTACACTTATAATGGTCCCTATTTTTGATCAGTAACTACACAAAACATGCTTTAAGTGAAACAATGTTATCAGCATATCTAAATGTCTGTCAAATATCTGTACAGGATGTCACTTGGCATAATTATTTATCAAAGATATGTAAGAAAGAGCATATGCAAGCACGTACACTTTCTCTCTCTCTCTCTCTCTCTCTCTCTCTCTCTCTCTCTCTCTCTCTCTCACACACACACACACACACACACAAACACAAACACATTTGTGGTTATGTCAATGTTATTTCCACATCTAAATTTTCTTTACTATTGTTGTGTAAATTACATGTTAGCCAAAATAACGTGATAACTACTACAAAGAGCAATTATTGTGCGTCTTACATTCCTAAAATGACTGCAGTCCTTTAAGTGCCAAATGCTATTTATATTTCTAAATATCTATAGTAATGTATCACAAGACACTTATTTGCTAAAATAATGTCATCTGCTGGAAAAGTGCATTCATGGTGCAACCTATACTTGGCGCCTAAAACATAAATGTGGAAAAATTGTAACAAATTTCCCCAAACATCACTCTGTTACAGTGCAACTGTAACACTTTACAAGGGCACTAAAAAGCTTGCTGTTGTGGGCCCTAAACAACCTATCCTATCCAATCCAATCTACTCTTTACATCAACACTGTTATACGAAATTGTAAAAAGAAAACCCATGCTTTTGGAGTGCTTGGTAGATGCTATGGAGTAATGATGGAGGTCAGCTTATTTTGAACCTATCATTAACCATTTTCATTAATGAATATATTGGGAAATATGGGGCAGCGCGGGAGTAGCCGCGTGGTCTGGAGCGCCACGTTACGGATCGCGCGGCCTCCCTCGTCAGAGGTTCGAGTCCTCCCTCGGGCATGGGTGCGTGTGACGTGTCCTTAGATAAGATTAACTTAGTTTAAGTAGTTTGTAAGCCTAGGGGACTGACGACCACAGTAGTTTGGTCCCATAGGATTACTCAACATTTGAACATTTTTTTGGAAAGATGGGATGGTTACATAGAAGAAGTAGGAGAACTTTAACATAATTTAGCTGCACTATTAGATAAGAAGTTGTGAAACATCAAGAAGACATGGTTGTAAGTGAAAGTAGCATAATACTGTTGGCAGGAATGTAAATTATTAGCGTTACAATTCTCTGTGACACATAGAATGATCATAATGCATTGTTACCAGACCTCATAAGGTAGTTAAGGGGCATGAACAGTGTGAGATGTTAAATGTTTTGATTGGCCATTCCGGACCACAAGGATCACTATATTGTCCTCCAAGCACATAGTAACTCCTTCACATCTGTATGTGCCATCTGAGGACAAAAAATCACTATGTCCCCTAGAATTCAGTTCAATCTCACACCACTGCCCACAGACTAGAGGCAGCCAAACTACAGAAGTAGGATGCCAGCGATATAGCACAAACAGTTATACTTGGAGTGTTGGCATGACCAGAAAGTGTGGCCTGCTGATGAGTGGCGTTGAATTGTGTTCAGCAAGGTCGCTAAGTTTTGCACTGCCCACAGTGACCGTCGATGGATAATTGGCTCAGACCTGCGCAGATCTCCCAGTCTTCCGTATTTGGAGAGTCACAGTGACTTAATACAGCTGTCATGGAGTGGGGAACTATCAGATAACCGATGGTAATAGCCACAGCAGTTCATTACGTGTCTTGTTAGGTAAGTATTGGACCAAAGGCGGTCCTGAGCAACTATAGTGTTGCCAGATGTCGGCCCGCATCTTTGGCCACCTGGGTGCCGATATGGCAACGTCGCAATGACGTCACCTGAGAGGGCATTGCTTCTTGTTCTGCAATAAAATGGCCACCAGGCGACATATTCGAAAATCCGGCCACACTCCCATGGTGAGAAAAGAGCATGCCTCCCTCCTCCCCTTCTCCCCTTTATGTCATCAAGATGATGTCTACCGAGAACTTTGAATTTTACTCAAATGTAATTGGTCATCACCTCATTTTTCTTCTTGAGAAAACTTATGAATTTCACAACACGTTGTCAGCACTACATACAATTATTATTTCCAATGCAGGGCCTTGTCTCACACTGTAATAGGAGACATGAGGAGATTGGATGGGGTTTTCCCAGCATTATAGACCAGGGGGCCAGAGAAGGGGAAACAAGTTACAGCGAACTCTACTGAAGCAAACTTGAACTTTCCACAGTGATAGGATTGCCACCAGAGACCTCACAGATCGATTGCATCTCTGTAAAATCGTAATTAACATTGTAAGTAATAGCGCAATTAAAGTATGTTCTTATGGCATTACATATGACTTTTTATGTCCCTCTACGTGTACATGCAATTTCATATCCAATATGAGATGTAACTAAAGTTGAATGTATTCCGCCGCCGCCAGCGCAGCTACCGACCCGGGCGCCTCCCGGCTCCCCTGCAGCTCCCCGCCTCGTCACCGCAGCTCGCAGACCGGTCTCGGACCCATGGGCCAAGGTCCGCCGACCACCGGCAGAGGGTCAGAGCCCCAGCCATTGTCGAACTCGAAATCTTCGAGACCTTCCGCCGACCATCATCTTTGAACTCTTCGCCCTTACCCTCGCTGCCGATAGTCCGCCACCATGGCCACTAGCCTCACCGTCACCTCCACCACTACCGCCGTCCTGTATACAACCCCCTCACAGGTCCCAAACTCCACGACGTGCAGTCCCTACCTCCCCCAATCACCTGTTCCTCTCTCTGTCCTGCTGTCAGCCACTGCCTCCCCTTCCACTACCGCTGCCCTTCAACTTTCTCCCTTACTCCCTGCCTACTCCACGCCCCCCTCCGCCGCCAGTCACCTATTCTCAGGACTACCCCTCAGTCCCCACAGCAAAGATCCAACAGCGCAGAGTCTCCGTCGTCTCCCAGCCTGGAACACCAGGTACAGGCTTCCCCCACAACTCACCACATCCCTATCACCCCCATCCCTCTCTCACTTCCCGCTCCTTCCACGTCCTACACCACCACCTAAAATGTCATCCCCGAGAGAACCAGCATGCAGCCCGTCCATGGTGCTTCCAAAAAGGTCCTATCCACCAAAGCCTCCACTCTTACCCCCACCTCCTCCCCCACCAAGGATATCACACCTCTCCCCTCCCTTGCTGCCACCCCTCAAGTTTTCACCTATGTCCTCTCCCACCCCAAACCTAAATTCTTATACAATCACGCCCTCTGTCTTGAGGTTCATAAGTACTTCCATCTGCCCACATCCTACTGCTCATCCCCTGCAAGGACTCCATCCTTATCAAGTCCTCCTCCCCCACCTTTCACACAGACCTCCTCTGCAGAATCCCCTCAGTCCTCTTTGATCCCCAAGCCTCCCTCAGCCCATACATCACCTCCTCACCTCTTCCTCAACCCTCGCTGCCGACCGCCCACCCTCACTGTCGTGATTACAAAGTTTAATCTGGTGATCACGGAGGCTGAAGTGTTGGAGCAACTCAACTCCCATCCCGACATCTCCATCAGATCCGCCAAGCGGATCCGAAACGCCTCTCGCCTCAACTTTTTGATGCGGATCTTCACAGAGCCCACATCCTCCATCGACCACCTCCTCACCGAGGGGGCCTACATTTACGAGCGCCGCTACAAGGTGGATCCCTGCCGCTCACCTCCCCAGTCCTATCATTGAGGGTGATGCCTAGCCTACTATGATCTCCTCACAGAAAAATGCTGCAACCCCCCCCCCCCCCCAGTTGTTCTCACTCCAACCACTTTCTCAAGCAATGTCTCAACCTTGCCTCAACTCCCACCTGTAACACCTGTGGCGGCCCCCATTCCACCTACTCTTAAAAGTGTCTGGCTCATCCCACCCCTGTCAATCCTGAGCTGACAGTCCCCGTCTGTCCAATCGATCCCACTGTTCACTCCAATAATTCCCTCTGTCCCCCTCCTACTGTGGAGGACGTCATTCACTTTGTCACTGCGGTCCTCCAGAACATCCACCCTTTCCAGTGTCCCCACACTCTTCAACAAATAGTCCTTGCGGCCCACTCCGTTTTGCAACTTGGTACCATCGCCACCTTCTCCCGCAACCACTCCCACTTCACCTGCTCATGTAACATTACCCTCGAATAAAGTATACCTTTAACCTGTTTCCCTTCGCTCCCTTCTGTCTCCCCCCCTCCCAGCAGCTCTGCATGGCCCGCCCTTCCTGTACCCTCCTCTATCATAATATCTGGTCCTTATCCACAAATAAACCCGTCTTTATGCATCTCCTCTCCCACCACCACGTGGACGCCTTACTCCTCAACGAAACCTTCTTACAACCTCGTCACTCCATCAGCACTGGTCCTTACACCCTCCATTGTACAGATGGCCCCTCTCCACTTGCTCGAGGTCGAGTGGCAATCGGTTACCTCTGTCAGCACTCGGTCTGGCCACAACCCCTCCTCAACAATCCTACAGAACATTTCATCGTCAGTCTCTTTCGTCCCTCCCTCGCAGTCACCCTCACCACCATTTACATCCATAGCACTGACCCCTTCCCTATGACTTCCTATCTCACACAGACCAATCCTTCACGACCTATGTGGTTGCCTCCTACGTGAACCTTTCATCCCATTCTGCCACTGAACTCCAGCGGTGGCATCAGTTTCTCTCCCAGCTCCATGGCAACTCCATTCCTCCCGCAACCCAGTCCCCCACAGAGCAATGCCATCCATGAAGTAGTCCTGGCCTCTCCTAACCTCCTGGCGGAAGTCCTCGACCTCATTGGCAGTGACCATGCCACCATACTCCTCACCCTAGACCCCCGCGGCCATCAGGCTCACGCTCCCCATCCCAATCCCCCTCCTAAGATGGTCACCAGCCAGCCCCAGCCCCTCCACACCCCCTCCAACACTGACTGCGCCATTTCTCTCCTACTCCAGACCGTTTCTGAGGCCGTCCCGACCAAACTCATACACCCACACCATCCTACCTTACCTCCACAGGCCATCTTCCTGCCGCCTCTATCGATCCTACGTGCGGACCCATGACCTGGACACAATCCATCGCCCACAGAGAAATGCCACCCACGATGTAGTCCTGGCCTCTCATGACCTCCTGGCAATTCTGTTACATCCGAAACCTCTTGAAAGCGAAAAGACTTTGGGACTGGTGTCAGACATGCACCCATCTTAATGTCTCTCTCCCACACAACTCCTCTAAGTACTGGCAAGCCTTCCACTGCCTTACCGGCAGTCACTCCGCTCCCCACTACCCGCTCCTCTATAATGACCTTCCTTTTCTGGACAACGCCAGCAAGGCAAACCACTTCACCACCCACCTCACTGATACCTTCTCCATCTTTGACAATTCCAGGTTTGATTACTCCCTCTTACCAGACGACTATAAGCAAACCAATACCTCACTCGCCCCCGGCTTTCAGTACTTGGACAGCATCCCCTCCCCCACAGAACTTAACACTCCGATCACTGCCCTGGACATCGAAACAAAACTCCGCACAAAACGCAACACAACTCCCTTCCACGACCGCCTGACCTATAGGCACCTTCGGGCCTTGCCATTAATTATGTCCACTTCATTGCTTTCTTTCTCTTCCACCGCCCGTCCTACGTCACTCTATTTATACTCCCACTTTTAGAAGTGGCAGTCACTTGGTCTTCGGGATCTACGATGCCCAGGAGGTAGTCGTCGATTCACTGGCCTAATCATGGCGCTCAGTCATTGTCACAAATAGCAGTACATACTGGTAGCTGCTAGAGGCCGTTAGGAGAAGGAGTCTGGTCGATGCCATACTTCGCACTAAGCATCATCTGGGGAAGATGGTGATCCGCTGTGCTGACGACTTCACAACCCTATGGTGGCTGCCTGAAGCCAGCGCAGTCTTCAGTGGTTGGTTACCAAAGGCTAATGTTTCTGTCGTCGAGTTAGCGCTCTGGTGTTCATACGGGGTGCCAGTATTCAGAGTCGGGTATCAGCATGGCATCCTACTTCAGAGGGGTCCACGCATGGATCCACTGGCCTCTGCATAGATTGGAGAATGGACAGAGCACTTCTCAATAACAGTCCTTGCGTCGGTTCCCGGACGTCGCGGCGCGGGCACTATCATCAGACGGCTCACAGCAGTCGGAACACCGAGGTCGCAACGTGACGGCGAATGGACGCACCCGAAGGCGACGCCACCTACTGCTCTAGCTCTTGTCAAGCCTAGTACCTTTATCAGAATTATTGTATGCTACGGAATAAACGTGTAAACTTTAATTCTGTTTTATTAGCGTCCTCTGGCGCTCCACCAAGTTCCACGCCTCATCCTGACATAAAGCTGGGAACTCACCGCTCGGCCCCAGCAGAAGCATGAAAATACTACTACATCTTCCACAGCCTGGATTACTAACACTCACCGGTGCAGTGGCAATCGATTTGAATGTAGCCGATTCCAAATTTGTGATGGGAATAATTTCATCGCCAGGATTTGTTTCAAGAGAGAAGGAGACGTGGTGGGATACTATCTTAACTGTCAGGCTTGGGGCCACTGTTCTTAACTGAAGTCTCCACTGTGTGTCACCGAGAGAGGGCATGTGACACTGTTGATGGGATATGGACATAAACCTTTGTAATATGAAAGTAGGTAATTCTACATGGGAAACTGAAGAATTCCTATGTCTGATTTTCGACCGTTACGTAATTGTAGCGGGTTGAAGACTACATGCACACATGAATAATTATTAAGAAAAGTGAGAATGTTGCAAAGGAGGAATAAAAGTAATGAGAACTAGGCGGAATAAAAAGTTATGAAAACTATTATTTTTCTCTGAAATGACTATTGCCAGAGGTACTTCTAGTTGCGTGCCATCAATATAATCGCCCCCATATTTATCGCACTTTGCCAAAAATTCGGAAGGCATGGTATATCATCTGCACATCTATTTCTGTTGATGACCCGTACTTATTGTCCTACCTACACCTACATCAACATGGGATACTCTGCAAATTACATTTAAGTGCCTGGCAGAAGGTTAATCGAACCACCTTTATACTATTTATCTCCCATTTCATTCTCGAGTAGCGCGCGGGAAGAAAGAACACCTGAATCTCTCCATTCGAGTTCTGATTTCTCGTGTTTTATTCTGATGATCTTTTCTACCCATGTAAGTGGGAGTCAGCAATATATTTCCGAATTCGGAGGGGAATGTTGGCGATTGGACTTCCGTAAGCAGCCCACGCCGCAGCGATAAGCGCCGTTGCTGTAATAATTCCCATCCCAGATCCTGTATCATTTCCGTAACGCTCTCTCCCCTGTATCGTGACAATACAAAACGAGTGCCCTTCTTTGGACTCCTCTGTCAAATCCACCTAATACGGATCCCACAATGGATAGCAATAACAATAATAATAAAAAAAGGTTCTTTCACTTTGGCAAACAGGTCATTGTCACAGAGGCTGATGTTTGGAGGTTACGGTGCATGTTCCAGAATCTTCGCCGCGGTGGAGTAGCCGAGCGGTCTAAGGCGCCTCGCTGCGGATCGCGCGGTTGCTCGCCGTCGGAGATTCGAGTCTTCCCTGGGGCATGGTTGTGTGTGTTGTCCTTAGGTTAGTTTACCTTAGTTCAAGTAGTTTGTAAGCTACGGACTGATGACCACGCAGTTTGGTCCGATAGATTTACAAACATTTGAACCAGAATCTTGCGTTTCCAGCGGAACGAGAGGTCCTTGACATTAGAAGTGGTGTGGCATCGAGCATTGTCATGCAGAATGATGGGCTGAGTTACATAAAATGTCGTCGCTTCCGCCTGAGCACTGGACGAAGGTGGTAACGGGCAGCGGAAGAGCAGCCCATCATTCAGCATGACAATGCACAGTACCGTTGCTGCTGTCCACGACCTTTTGTGCCGCTGGCAATGGGAGGTTCTGCAACATCCACCGTATTCAGCCGATATAATGATAACTTCGTGTGGCTCAGTGGGCTGCTGCAAGTCTTTCGATTGGACGCAACTTTGGCGCCTTGCGTGTCTCTAGCCTACCCCAGTTATCCATCTGGGGAAAGGGGACTTACTGTTTTACGTGGCTTCCGAACCATGTGTCATTTCTGGTGACTCCTCACTTCGTTGAGAGGTGAAGGCTGTGTTAAAGTGCAGACTGAAAAATTTCATGATCCAATAGGGTTTCGAACCCATTACCCTTCGGGTTCCAGCTAAGTCCTTCATCCCGAAAGATGAGTCCCTGTGATTTCGAACTGTTCACCAAAGTGAAAGAGCCACTACGTGGGATCCAGTACGTAAGAGATGACATAATCCATACCATGAGACAATCAATACGGGACATCAACAGAAAGAGAAACGCAGATAGTGTACGACGCCTTCAGGACATTTGGCAAAAGGCCATAAATAACGAGGACTATTGTATAGAAGGTGTGGAACAATAGGTACCTGTAATTAAATTCATACTGAGTATAAATGGCGGGGCTACAGCTATGTATATTGTGAATAATAAGAGAAATACCGTTTATTTTATCCTTTTCATTCCCAGTGTTGTTCTTGGACAACAACGTATTAAAAGTTGATTTATATCGTACTTTGTGCATCAGTCATTCAAGTTGCATTTTTGTTGATGAACAACATGCTTCTAGTACGACATTTTGCCTCTTGGTACGGCGTGTAGCCACTTCTGAGGCATTAATCTGTCCATCATGGAAGTTGTGTTGCGTTGCCGTCTGTGCGTGGCTGAGAGTGTGAGCGTGAGTGTGGTTCCTTTTATTTTATTCCAACAGTCAATTGTCTTGTCTTTGGTGCTGTGGCGAAGATTACGCTAGCGTTATTGATATGGCAGCGTTAACTATCAACAAAATAACGTCCAAGTAATAACATACCTCGATACAGATGTCTGTGTTGTGCATGAAATACATGACATAAAAAATCAATAATTCGACCAAAAATTTTAGAACACATATTTTGATGTTTTCTACACTGTATTAATACAGAAAACACAGAATTTTAATTTTTTCAAAGCTGATTTCATAATGTGGGACTGAAAGGCTTACACAAGGTGTACCCTACCAGGTGTTGGGTCAGACCCACACATTCATCAAGAATAGGATCCAGCTTATGAAGACTACAGCAGCAATCGAGTTCAGCAAAGAATGCAACAGAGAAAGGTCTAAGATGGTGGCATGACCCTCTGAAACTGGGAACCAATAAAAATAAGTAAGGATATCACAGCAGAGGATGTTTATTTTGTTATTCACTGCAAGTACTTCTGTCACTAGAGTGACTTCAGAGAAAAATCATATTTCTCATTACTTTTCATCCAGCCCTTGTACTTACCCAAATTTTGTATAGTCACTGTGGTGGTCTATTATTATAATGGGAAAGATGACTGGTCCATCCTAAAAGAGGTGTTCAAAAAGTCCTCCACCCATGTAAATGCACTTGTCAGTGTTGGAAGGTGAGTTGTATTGCCTGCCGCGGTGGCCGAGGGGACTGAGGCGCTGCAGTCACGGTCTGCACGGCCGCTACGGTCGGGGGTTCGAATCCCCCCTCGGGCATGGATATTTGTGCCGTCCTTAGTCTTAGCTAGCTCATAAGTAGTTTGTAAGCTTAGGGACTGATGACCCCGTAGTTAAGTCCCATAAGTTCTACAAACATTTGAACATTTTTTTGTGTTGTATTGCACATCGAACATCGTCGCGGCTGGCATCAATACGGACAAAGCGTCGGTGATGCGAAGTTCTTCACGTGTGCTCACCTCTGTAGCGTACACATCCCTTTTAACCAGCCCCGTAAACAGATACCTAGTGGAGTTAGATCGGATGACCTGGCAGAACAGTTACTCAGTTACTGGGCCCACCACGGTCAATAAACCGTCCAGGAAATTTGTTAATCAGACACTCGAATGGTACAGTGAATCTGTGGTCCATCGTGGAGGTACATTTGCCGTCGTTATTCTGCTGTAAAGTCTTCCAAAAGTTGAGGTCTGTTGGAGAACCCCCACATCTCTTGTAGTGCCCCACCATAATTCTGTCCAACACAGCATTTCGTAAGCAATACGCACACTTGTCTTCATATACATTCATGGATATGTGTAGTCTTCAACCAGCTCCAGTGCCGTAAGGATCGAAACCGGACACACGTTGATAGGAGTTCTTCGGTTTATTTTCACATACAGAAGCACCTCACAAATCATTTGAGAGTCGTCCTGAATTACTCCGTATGTCTATGCAAACGCTTTATCTGTAGATTCGATGGTCATTGCGGAACTTTTGCCTGCCGCGCGAAATGGCCGCGTGGTCTAAGGCATACGACTTTGCTGGGGTTGTAGAATCAGGAGTGGGGTGCTTAGTGGGACAAAGTTCATGTTAGCTATTACGTTATGGGACGTCGACACTTTTAAAATTTTACAGTTTCCACCTTAAACAACAGTTACTTTCCTTTTCTGTCCCCTTTTCCTCGATCACGACCTCCGTGCACCTGTCGCTATTTGTACTAGCAACGCAGAATACATAAGGGGCAAAGTTGTCTTCTATCGCGTCAGGATAGAGACAAAAGTTCTTTTACAAACTCTTTCACTAACATGACGTCTTCTCAGGCGTTGTGCCAGCCCAAATAGATGACGCTCAGGCCGCAGATCCGTGGAGTTGAAGTAAGACTGTGAGGTTTTGTGGGCTCTGATATAAATTGATAACGCAGTACAACTTTTAGGAATGCCGACTACTTTAATTCTGTCGTAGTAAAGTAGCAAAAAAATGTTCAATGTTTGTAGAGCTTATGGGACTTAACTACGGGGTCATCAGTCCCTAAACGTACAAACTACTTATGAACTAGCTAATACTAAGGGCGGCACAAATATCCATGCCCGAGGGGGGATTCGAACTCCCGACCGTAGTGGCCGTACAGAACGTGACTGGTGCGCCGCAGATCGCTCGGCCACCGCGGCCGGCAGTAAAGTAGCAAACTGCAAACCACTGCATACGTAAACGACAGATATACCATTCACAAAAATTACACAATAAAACGTTGGTTACGTAAAAATGAGATATATAATTATTACGGGACGCTACTCAGATGTTGTTCGAGCGGCAATACGCGTAAAACTTATTCCATGCGTCGGCACTATTTGACCGTCACGGTGACCGAAACAGGAGTGAGATGACTCGCTAGAAGAGGGTCGCTTCTGCGCGCACTATTGGCGGGAAACAATATCCTAGCGGCGTGCTCACTTATTTAGTAATTGTTTCGTTATTAAAAATTAATACTTTACAAAATTGTGAAAATGTCGGGAGGTACACTGTTACTGAGAGATTTTCTTATACCGAAACTGCCTGTCCATAAATTACGATTTACCAAATATTACTTTAGAAAGTTTGGCGCCAGCAATCATTCAATATCATAGTGGAAACCAATCAGATTAAATTTCTTATAAAACTGGCGCACTTTCCCACGGATGGGACCTGTTGCAACCCCTTCTCAGCTTCAGATTTCCCACGCCACTGATGACGTCACGGGAAGCTATGAGAATCTCGTCCTATACAAAGCCTAACGAATAATCAAAAGAGGGGCTTCAAAAGCCAGAACCATCACAGGTGTCATGCTATGAACTGGGCGGCCGTTCCCGCCGGATGGTTGAGTCCTCCCTCTGGCATGGGTGTATGTGTTGTCCTTAGTGTAAGTTAGTTTAAGAAGAAGAATGGGTAGCTCTGAGAGACAGAGTAGTGAAGGCCACAGAGAATCATATAGGCAGAAGGACAAGGCCTAATAGAAATCCTTGGATAACACAGGAGATACTGAACTTAATTGATGAAAGGAGAAAATATAAAAATGCATCAAGTTCAAAATGTTCAAGTGTTTGTATAGCTTATGGGACTTAACTACGGGGTCATCAGTCCCTAAACTTACGAACTACTTATGAACTAGCTAATCCTAAGATCGGCACAAGTATCCATGCCCGAGGGGGGATTCGAACCCCGGAATGCATCAAGTGAAGGAGGAGAAAGGGAGTACAGAAGTCTGAAAAATGAGGTTGACAGGAAGTGGAAACTGGCTTGAGGAGAAATGCAAGACCGTAGAAGAATGTATAACTAGGGGAAAGATAGATACCGACTACAGGAAAATAAAAAAGACGTTTGGAGATAGCAAAAGTAGAGGTATGAATATCAAGAACTCAGATGGAAAACTAGTACTAAGCAAAGAAGGGAAAGCTGAAAGGTGGAAGGAATATATAGGTCTTTACAATGGAAATAAACGTGAAGGCAGTATTCTACAAATGGAAGACGAAGTAGAGGAAGATGTAGGAGACACGATACTGAGAGAAGAATTTGACAGAGTACTAAAAGATATGAGTAGAAATAAGACTCCTTGAGTAGATGATGTTCCGACTGACACAGTCATGAAGAAATAGTTCCACCTGGTATGCAAGATGTATGAGAAAGGGGAGATACCCTCAGATTTCAAAGAGAAATAGTGATTCCAATTCCGAAGAAAGCAAGTGGAGACAAATGTAAAAATTACAGAAGTATCAGTTTAACAAGTTATGGTTTCAAATTACTAACAAGAATGGAAAACCTGGTGGAATCCGACCTGGGGGAAGATCAATTTGAATTTAGGAGAAATGTAAGAACACGCGAGGCAATAATCACATTACGACTTATCTTAGAAGATAGAGTACTGAAAAGGAAACATTCGTTATTAGCATTTGTGGATCTGGAGAACATTTTTGACACTGTTGACTGGGATTCACTCTTTCAAATTCTGAAGGTAGCTTGGGTAAAATATAGGGAGCAATTATTAGAGTCGAAGGGCATGAAAGGGTCGCAGTGGTTGGAAAGTGAGTAAAACAGGGTTGTAGCCTTTTTCCAATGTTGTTCAAACTGTACATTGAGCAAGCTGTAAAGGAATGGAAGGAGAAATTTGGAGAGGGAGTTAAAGTCCAGGGAGAGGGGATAAAAACCTTGCGGTTTACTGACGACATAGTAATTCTGTCAGAGGCAGCAAAGGAACTGGAAGAACAATTAAACGGAATGGACAGTGTCTTAAAAAAGGAAGATATACGATGAACATTAACAAGAGTAAAACAAAGGTAATGGAGAAGCGAAATTTGTTGGCATCCAATATTAGTTTAAATATTAGGGAGTCCTTTCTGAAATCATTTGTCTGGAGTGTAGCACTGTATGGGAGTGAAACGTAGACGATAAGGAGTTCAGACAAAACGATGATAGAAGCTTTCGAAATGTGGGCTACAGACGAATGATGGAGATTAGATGGGTAAACCACGTAACTAATGAGAGGTGCTCAACAGAATTGGGGAGAAAAGAAGTTTCTGGCATATCCTGATTAAGAGACGGGATATGTTGGTGGGACACATTCTGAGACATCAAGGAATAGTCACCATAGCATTAGAAGGAAATGAGTGGGGTAAAAATCGTAGAGGGAGAGCGAGGGTCGAGTACAGTAAGCAGATTCAATAGGATGTAGGTTGCAGTACGTATTCTCAGATGAAGAGGCTTGCACTAGACAGGGTAGCGTGGAGAGCTGCATCAAACCAGTCTGCGGACTGACTACCACAACAACAACAGTTTAAGAAGTTTGTAATTTTAGGGACTGATGATCACAGCAGTTTCGTCCAATAGGCTTACAAACATTTCAACATTTTGAACCTCTCGTTGATGGCCGCACGTTTCCTAAGTAGTTCGTGTTGAAAAGTACATAATCCTGAGCAGGTGTTGTTATATGCCAAATGCCAGTTCCGAAACAAATGTTCAAATGTCTGTATAGCTTATGGGACTTAACTACGGGGTCATCAGCCCTTAAACGTACAAACAACTTATGAACTAGCTAATACTAAGGACGGCACAAATATCCATGCCCGAGGGGGGATTCGAACCCCCGACCGTAGTGACCGTGCAGACCGTGACTGGAGCGCCTCAGTACCCTCGGCCACCGCGGGAGGCAGTTCCCAAACTCCTACTGGACTCTGAAGTACGTATATAATGTTTATCCGCCGTCGCGCTGTGCTCTCGCGAGCATCCTACCGTGTCCGGCCTGCGACACCGTCAAATTCTCTCCATCCACAATAGCAATGACGCGGTCATGATTAATCTACTGACGATGAAGCATGGCGTGTATAATATGGCTCGAGTGAAAGCGATCTCGTGCAGGTAATTGACCTTGCTCGTATTCCGTCAATGACTACAACAGAACTAATTTGCAGATCTAACTCACTCCGATTGTCACCTTGTTGCCGTGTGGTTATAATGAAACCGTGTGAACAATTCTCACGTATTACGTAAAACACGTGCAGTAAATTGAAAATATCGTCTCCAAGGAGACCATTTTAAACTGGAAACAGCTCTCACGAACTTACTGTAAAAATTCCGTCGCATCTTCTATGATAAAGTAGCTGTATAAATTGTAATGCGATTCATACAATATAATTGCGAATTCCTTAGACAACACATTATGGAACTAGAAGAATGGATCCCGTATGGTGAAGAAAACCACACTGATTCTATCAAGAGATAATTTACATATAAAGGCTGCACGTTATTTATTCACTTCGTGACAATTTACGAACTTGAATACAATGATCTGTCAAAAGTAATAAGAAATCAAAGAAAGGAAGGTAACAAGAAAAATTTTTAGCTCCAAATTCCAAAATAATAAACTAACGCACTTTAGAAATGTAAACCTTTACCGAACGACTAAAAAATGTCTGACACAATGAGGAAAAGAATAATTGATTTTTATGGTTGCACCCTTACAATGAACCATCTAGATGAACATAAATTTTTTTGTAAACTACTCTTCACTCCATTATGGGCTAGCTGGGGTTGGGTTGAGTTGTTTGGTTGGGATAGAGGGACTAGACTACTGAGGTTATCAGTCCCCCGGTAGGGAGGGGAAGGAGTGAGGGTAGGAAAGGAGGGGAGGGGGAAAGGAAATGCAGTCCAGGAAGTAAGGAAGGAAGGAAGGCTGCATTAGCTCGTGGCCTCGTGCTCGCACCGCACGTTCTCACGAAAGAACCATGATCTCCCTGGGGGTATGGGCTAGCTGGTAAAGCAACCAATGACATTGTTTAGTAACAGAAGACAGTCGTGGTTGCAACTTTTTTAATCTATTTTTGACGCGTTTCACACTTGTGGGGTCGGCCGCAGTGGACGAGCGGTCTGCGGCGCGCCACAGTATCCACGGCCGCTACGGTCGGGGTTTCGAATCTCCCCTCGGGCTTGGATGTTTGTGTCATCTTTAGTATGAGGTAGTTCATAAGTAGTTTGTAAGTTTAGGGACTGATGACCCCGCAGTTAAGTCCCTAAAGCTTAACAAACATTTGAACATTTTTGAACACTTGTGGGACATCCTCCGAAAGTCTGGAAAATAAATGAAATGGGGAGCATAAAGTTTAAGTGCCCATTCTTAACGTTCACAATCCCACCAAAATTAATAGAATGTTTACTGACCTTAAAATATCACATCAGATGAGTAGAACTAAAATCCTTACTAGCCACAATCTGGCAGCGTAATATCATTAAAACTAGGATATGGTCGACAAAACCCGTCAGAATCCTATAAATAACATAGGAAATATAGAAGAGATTAAAATTCCGCCCTATCCTGCACGATCGTTATAAAGATACGTTAAAATCTTAAATAGAATTACTGATTTTAGATATAAAAATAAAGGAAAAGAAGAGGAGTATGAACCAGAGAAAACAGATAAAAGCGCAGAAAAATGAATTTACCTGCAGCGGCGGCGACGGTTGTGCAATGATAGCGGCACATTCACACACCTGGTCAACATGCCGATGTTTTCAATATTATGCTAACACTGCCGCTGTTGAATAATACAGTGGGCTTATTATGAAGTCAATACGGTGTAGGCCCGGTGGTAGTGCCCCCCATTTCATTTATTTTCCAGACTTTCTGAGGATGCCCCTCAAGGGCGAAACGCGTCAAAAATAAATAAATTTATGACTAATGATGTTTAGCATCATGTATTTTACTAAGCAAGGCAAACTTGCTGACCGTTAGGTGGGCCCCGACTCCCCTATTTGTTTTGTTTTTAAAGCTGAGGATAGGTTCGCGCACTAAAACTGTCATGCTTTGTTTATATAATTTCTCTTGTTACGGTATTCTGATGACGCGCCAAAAGCGCGAAACGCGTTAATAAACAGTATTAACTTGCAACAGAGACTGTCATTATTACAAAAATAAATAAAATGTTGCAACCACGACTGTCTTTTGTTACTAAACAAAGATTTTCTTAATAACTTCGCAAAAAAAAAAAAAAATCGCAGAAGGACTTAACAGAACTCTAAATCACACAAATTATACTCACTGATAAAACAAATGACCACAAATAACCAAAGACAAGAAACAGGGGTTCCAAGCCAAAGTGAAAACCATATAAACTATCACAATCCCTGAAGAAGAAAGGAAAGGGAGATTACAATATTAGCAGTAGGTTGTTACTACTTTCCTCTTTGCAGCCTTCATGAAAAATGTCACTTTTCAAAAAAAAAAAAAAAAAAAAAAAAAAAAAAAAAAAAAAAAAAAAAAAAAAAAAAAAAAACGAAATCAGAAAGTTATTATTCCGAGTGCCATTAATTCTGAGCTACTGCGTTTAATTTACGATAACCCAACTACAGAATTGCAGCTTTAATAGAAATGTAGTCAGTAAAAATCCACTTCTCGTACTTTTTAAAATTTGGAAATCCAGAGGGAAGCAGAACTTGGCACACTGACCATCCGGCATCAAATAACGCACATCTGCCATGCACTTCAATGTGACTTTCAGAGTACTTTTGTGGATATACATATAAGACTGTAGGTTAGGTGAGTGATCCGCATTAAGTCTAGGCAATGGCCATATTGAGGACACAATAGCGCTGAAAATGCGTTTTGTGGAAGGCACTTTTTGTATTTCTTCTCTTTATTTCTTATAAACTATTGATAACAAGGGAAAGAAGTACGAGGGGTGTTCAACTGAAAAGTTATGAATCGACAATGTGGGCATAATTGAAGTCTTTATTCCAAAGTAATCACCAGGGGCCTGACCACAACGAGCCGAAGGATTCCCTCTTCTTAAAATTCCTCTGGCTGTGACAAGAGCCAGTCCTCTCTGTGTCCTTCAGTTCATCGTTCGAGTTGAAGCGCTTCCCTTTGAGATGTGTTTTTTAGCGGACCAAACAGATGGAAGTCACAGAGCGACATGTTTCGGGTGTGACGCGGATATTCAAACTGCTCCTACTCGAACTTGGCCAGTACACTTTGCGTGACCCTGGAGACATGTGGACGCGCGTTATCACGGAGCAGAATCGCTCCCTCCGTGAGCAGCCCAGGCCATTTGCTCTTAACGGACTTACGTAGGCTTCGGAGTGTCTCGCAGTACACGTCACTGTTGAGGGCACAGCCTTGAATTTTTACAGGGACGTGACGACACACGATTCGCGTCCGTAGATGTCGCACTAGGTGATCCCAAAGCGGCATATTCAACTTTCAACTGATTTGGTTGTTAAGAGATTTTGTACCTTCTGAACAACCCTAGAATATACACACCTGGCCATTAAAATTGCTACACCACGAAGATGACGTGCTATAGACGCGAAATTTAACCGACAGGAAGAAGATGCTGTGATATGCAAACGATTAGCTTTTCAGAGCATTCACACAAGGTTGGCGCCGGTTGCGACACCTACAACGTGCTGACATGAGGAAAGTTTCCAACCGATTTCTCATACACAAACAGCAGTTGACCGGCGTTACCAGATGAAACGATGTTGTGATGCCTTGTGTAAGGAGGAGAAATGCTTACCATCACGTTTCCGACTTTGACAAAGGTCGGATTGTAGACTATAGCGATTGCGGTTTATCGTATCGCGACATTGATGCTCGCGTTGGTCGCGATCCAATGACTGTTAGCAGAATATGGAATCGGTGGGTTCAGGAGGGCAATACGGAACGCCGTGCTGGTTCCCAACGGCCTCGTATCACTAGCGGTCTAGATGACAGGCATCTTATCCGCATGGCTGTAACGGATCGTGCATCCACGTCTCGATCCCTGAGTCAACAGATTGGGACGTTTGTAAGACAGCAACCATCTGCACGAACAGTTCGACGACGATTGCAGCAGACTGGACTATCAGCTCGGAGACCATGGTTGCGGTTACCCTCGACGCTGCAACACAGACAGGAGCGCCTGCGATGGTGTACCCAACGACGAACCTGGGTGCACGAATGGCAAAACGTCATTTTTTCGGATGAATCCAGGTTCTGTTTATAGCATCCGTGTTTGGCGACATCGTGGTTAAAGCACATTGGGAGCGTGTATTCGTCATCGCCATACTGGCGTATCACCCGGCGTGATGGTATGGAGTGCCATTGGTTACACGTCTCGGCCACCTCTTGTTCGCATCTACAGCACTTTAAACAGTGGCCGTTACATTTCTTATGTGTTACGACCCGTGGCTCTACCCTTCATTCGATCCGTGCGAAACTCTACAGTTCAGCAGGATAATGCACGATTGCATGTTGTAGGTCCTGTACGGGCCTTTCTGAATACGGAAAATGTTCGACTGCTGCCCTGGCCAGCACATTCTCCAGATCTCTCGCCAACTGAAAACGTCTGGTCAATGGTGGCCGGGCAACTGGCTCGTCACAATACGCCAGTCACTACTCTTGATGAACTGTGGTATCGTGTTGAAGCTGCATGGGCATCTGAACCTGTACACTGCATGCAAGCTCTGTTTGACTCAATGCCCAGGTGTATCAAGGCCGTTGTTACGGCCAGAGGTGGTTGTTCTGGGTGCTGATTTCTCAGGATCTATGCACCCAAATTGCGTGAAAATGTAATCACATGTCTGTTGTAGTATAATATATTTGTCCAATGAATATACTTGTATCATCTGCATTTCTTCTTTGTGTAGCAATTTTAATGGCCAGTAGTGTAGTCTACGACGCTGTCAGTGTCGATACTGAGTTCCGGTGTGGAGTGTTTTGCAGGTAGCAGCAGTGGTGGCGGAATGAGGGCGGCTGGCGGTGTCGCGCAGAACAGGTTTGACCGGGTTGGTAACCCAGGCGGCGGCGCTAGCGGTTCCCCGTCTCAGCACACACTTCCCGTCTCGCAGCACAGGGGACAGGCCCTTTGCCGGCTACATCACAGTTATCAGTTTTTACTCTGCCCTGGTAATATTCCGCAAGCTCGTGACAAAAAGCTGAAACTATTTTATATTACTTACAGTTATAATATGTTGTTATTGACAAATAAAGCCACATTAAAACCTATGTTTTGGGACGAGCGACGCCCACGCAATTTCAAACGGTCGAAAACTGTACTGACTTGTCCACTCGAATAGGCCTCATTCCTTCAGTTGTCTGAGCAGCAAGCAGTTGACGTTAGTTTCCAGTACACTGCGTGCAGCTAGCAGTGTGTTTGTGTCTCCGATCATGTGTATTCCATGTTACCTCGTAATGGGACAAAAGCAGGAGATTGGGATTGAAAATCGTGCTATAATTGTAGCTGTGCATCACGAAGGCTATTCTAGTAGGACAATAGCAACAAAAGTTGGCGTAGCCCAATCTACTGTAGGGTATACATTGCAGCGGTCCAAGCAAACCTGTCCCAATGCAAGTGTTTCGGGATCTGGAAGACGCCGTCTAACATCATACTGAGAAGATTAGTTCATATGTGTACAGAGTAAACGTCAGAGGACTCGTACGGAACCTGAAATTCGCGAGGGAGTCAATAATATGCGAGCTGCTCCAACATCTGTCTGCAAAGTGCAACTCCGTCTTCGTGAACGCGGTTCAAAGGGGTGCATAGCGCCCAAAAAACCTTTAGTACCGACACAAAATAAGATGAAAAGGATGCACTGGGCACAGGAACATAAAAACTAATGCGTGCAGCAATGGTCCAAGGTGTCATTCACGAGTGAATCGAACTTTGAAGTATTTGGGAGCTATCGTGGAATGTTTGTGAAGCATGGTGGAGGGTCAGTTATGGTCTGGGGATGTTTTGCGTGTGATAAAGTCGGTGATCTCGTGCGAATTAATGGAACATTTAAGAAGGAAGAATATTACAGGATACGGATCAACAATGCACTTCCATCTGGCAAGAGACTTATTGGTCGTGGGTTTGTTCAAATGTTTGTTAAGCTTAGGGGACTTAACTGCGGGGTCATCAGTCCCTAAACTTACAAAACATTTATGAACTACCTTATACTAAAGACGACACAAACATCCATGCCCGAGAGGGGATTCGAACATCCCGTCTGTAGCGGCCGTGCAGACTGTGACTGGCGCGCCGCAGACCGCTCGGTCACTGCGGCCGGCTCGTGGGTTTGTGCTGCAGCAGGACAATGACCCCAAACATTCTTCGAAATTGTGTAGGGGGCATGTCAACAGAAAAGAGAAGTGTGGGAACTGAAAAATATGATTTGACCAAGTCAGTCACCAGACTTAAATCCCATTGAACTGTTACGGGATGAACTTGGCAAGGAGGTCCGAAAACTGAGGTGGACTAATGTTGAAGAGCTATGGAATAATTTACAGAGCTGTTGGACTGCAATATGTGTACAAACACTACAAAATCTTATTACCAGGCTGCCAAAAGTTCGTGCAGCTGTTTGGAGGGCAAAGGGTGGATACTATGAGTCTTTGACGAGGCTAAAAAAATAACCACATTGTACTATACCTACAGAGTACACAAACCTCCTCGCTATCGATAAGGCATAAGTCCTCGAGAAGGACAAGGAAATGACATTCCCACTTTTGGAGACGGCCGAACTAAATGGGCCAATCCTTGAAGTAGATGGTAGTAATGGTGAAGTTTATTTTTTAATATTTAAAAATCGATATTCCTATTAGTAATAGCATTCGTTACAATGAATATTATTTGAATAGCATACAGCTTTCTTTTTATGTCTAGGAGCGTGTTTTTGTTGGGAAGAGCCGATAAGCAAATGTTAGGCTCGCACTTAGAAAATGAATGGGCATCGTTTAATTCCGGGACTATGGATGTAGAGTAATTGTGGACTAAATTTAAGTGTATTGTAAATAAAGGGTTAGAGAAATATGTGCCAGTAAAGACGATGAAGGATGGGAAATATCCACCGTGGTATAATAATAATGTTTGAAAGCTGCTGAGAAAGCACTCTCGATTCAAAAAAGAAAACGCAAATGATGACAGGCAAAAGTTAGTAGAGATTCGTGCGTCTATAAAAAGATCGATGCGCGAAGCTTACAATAATTGCCACAGCCATACCTTACCAAAAGATCTTTCCGAGAAAAATCAAAATAAAAAGTTTGTTAAGCTTAAGGGACTTAACTACGGGGTCATCAGTCCCTAAACTTAAAGACGACACAAATATCCATGCCCGAGGGGGGATTCGAACCCCCGACCGTAGTGGCCGTGCAGACCTTTCCGAGAACCCTAAAAAATTCTGGTCATATGTAAAATCGATAAGCGGGTCAAAGCCCACTGCCCACTCGTTGATCATTCCGGCGCAATAATAGAAGAAAGCAAACGGAAAGCCGAAGTTCTAAATTTAACCTTTAAGAAATCTTTCACGCAGGAGGACCGCACAAGTATACCATCATTTTATCAGCGTACTAATTCCGAAATGGAGGACATAGTAATAGGTATTTCCGGTGTAGAGAAGCAGCTGAGAGACCTAAATACGAAAAAGTGCTGCTCCGGATGGAATACCAGTTCGGTTTTGCAAAGAGTATTCTGCGGCATTGACCCCCTACTTAGCTTGCATTTATCGCGAATCTTTAATTCAGCGCAAAGTTCCTAGTGATTGGAAAAAAGGGCAGGTGACTCCCATTTATAAGAAAGGAAAGAGAACTGACCCACACAATTACATGCCAATATCGTTGACATCAGTTTCATGTAGGATTTTGGAGCATATTCTCAGTTCGAATATAGTAAATTTCCTTGAAACAAAAGTGAATCAGCACGGGCTTAGGAAACATCGTTGATGTGAAACTAAGCTTGCCCTTTTCTCACATGACATCTTTCGAGTCATGGATGAAGGGTAACAGGCGGATTGCGTTTTTCTCGACTTCAAAAAGGCGTTCGACGCGGTGCCACACTGCAGACATCTAACGAATAGCCGGCCGCGGTGGCAGAGGGGATTGAAACGCTCCAGTCACGGTCTGCACGGCCACTACGGGGTTCGAATCCCCCATTGGGCATGGATATTTGTGCCGTCCTTAGTTGTAAGTAGTTCATAAGTAGTTTGTAAGTTTAGGGACTGATGACCCCGTAGTTAAGTCCCATAGACTCTACAAACACAACATCTAACGAATATACGAGCTTATGGAATAGGTTCACAGATTTTTGACTGGCTGGAAGACTTCCTAAGTAATAGAACGCAGTACGTTATTCTCGACGGCGAGTGTTCATCAGAGACGATTGTATCGTCAGGCGTGCCCCAGGGCAGTGTGATAGGACCACTATTATTTTCTATCTATATACATGATCTGATTGACAGAGTAAGTAGCAATTTGCGGCTGTTTGCTAATGATGCTGTGGTGTATGGGAGGGTGTAGTCTTTCACTGACTGTAATAGCATACAAGATAACTTAGACAAAATTTCTAGCAGGTGCGAAGAATGGCAGCTAGCTCTCAATGTAGAAAAATGTAAGGTGATGCACACGAGTAAGGAAAACAACCCCATAATGTTCGAATACAGCATTAGTAGTGAGCTTCTTGATGCTGTCGCGTCGTTCAAATATCTAGGCGTAACATTGCAGAGCGATATGAAATGGAACGAGCATGTAAGGACAGTTGTGGGTAAGGCGGACAGCCGACTTCGGTTTATTGGGAGAATATTGGGAAGATGTACTTCACTTGTAAAGGAGACCGCGTATATAACGCTTGTACGACCACGTCTTGAGTATTGCTCAAGTGTTTGGGACCCGCAGCAGATCAGTTTAAAGGAAGACATAGAGGCAGTTCAAAGGCGAGCAGCTAGGTTTGTTACTGGTAGGTTCGATCAATGCGCGAGTGTCACGGAAATGCTCCAGAAACTCAATTGGGGATCGCTGGAGGAAAGACGACGTTCCTTTCGTGAATTTCTGTTGATGAATATTAGAGGGCCGCAATTTGAAGCTGAGTGTAGTACGATATTGCTGCCGCCTACTTACATTTCGCGTGGTGATCACAAAGACGAGATAAGAGAAATTAGGGCTCGTACGGAGGCATATAAGCATTCTCTTTTTCCTTGTTCTATTTGGGAGTGGAATAGGAAAGGAAATGAGTAGTAGTGGTACAGTGTACCCTCCACCACGCACCTTACGGTGGATTGCGGAGTATGTATGTAGATTTATATGTATGACAACAATTTACCTGCCTGTTTTTTATAGTGGTCTTCAGTCCGAAGGCCGGTTTGACGCACCTCTCTATACTATCCTGTCCCGCACCAAGCCTCTTCATCTCTGAATAAGAACGGCAAACTACAGCCGGCCGCGGTGGCCGAGGAGACTGAGGCGCTCCAGTCACGGTCTGCACGGCCACTACGGTCGGGGGTTCGAATCCCCCCTCGGGCATGGATATTTGTGCCGTCCTAGTTTGTAAGTAGTTCATAAGTAGTTTGTAAGTTTAGGGACTGATGACCCCGTAGTTAAGTCCCATAGACTCTACAAACATTTTGAATTTTTGGCAAACTACATCTTTTTGACCCTGTTTACTGTATTCCACTCTCGGTCTACCTCTGCGATTTTACCTCACACGCTTTCCTCTAATGCTAAATTCACGATTCTCCGATGTCTCAGAATGTGACTCCCGAATCGATCATTTTTCTTAGTTAAGATACACCAGAAATATCGTTCTTTCCAATTCTGTTCAGCACTTGCCCTCATTAGTTACGTGATCAACCCATCTAATCTTCGGCATTCGCCTTCAGTATCACATTTCAAATGCTTCTATCCTCTTTCTGTGTGAACTCCTTATCATCCACTTTTCACTTCCATATAATGATACACTCCAGACAAATCCTTTGAGAAAGGACTTTTTAACACTTAAAACAATATGGGTTGTCAACAAATTTCTCTACTTCAGAAGTACCTTTCTTCCCGTAGCCATTCTGAATTTTTAAAAGTTATTTTGCTACACAAGTGACAAAACTCATCTACTACTCTTATTGTCTCATTGCCTAATCTAATTCCTTCAGAATCGCCTGATTTTCTTCCACTACATTCCATTACCCTTGATTTGATTTTATTATCGTTCATATTATAACTCATTTGAAGCCACTGTCCATTTCGTTCAACTGCTCTTCAAGGTCCTCTGCTGTCTTTGACAGAATTACAATGTCATCGGCATACCTCAAAGTTTTTATTTCTTCTCCCTGATGTTGAATTCCTTCTCCAAAGTTCTCTGTGCATTCTTTTACAGTTTGCTCAGTATACAGATTGAATAAGATCGGGGAAAGCTACAACCCTGTCTTACTCTTTTCCCAACCACTACGTCCCTTTCCTGCCCTTCGACGCTTATAACTGCTGTCCGGTCTTTGTACCAGTTGTGTTTAACTTTTCGTTCCCTACATTTTACCCCTGCTACCTTCAGAATTTGGATGAGTGTAATCCAGTAAACGTTGTCAGTAGCTTTCTATAAATCTGAGTACCTAGTAATGCATAAAAGTCTAGAACAAGTATTTTCCGGAAATCAAATTTTACGACACATTTAAAAATATGTGGGCGTCCCATGTCATAAAATGCAACTTCCTTGAAAAGATAATTTTGTTCGTTAGATCATCAACGTAATAAAACACGAAGTAGTACGAAGTATTTACGTTTTTTGTCACGACGTCCCAGACCAGAAATGTTACGCCACTAATACCTTGACCAAACGCTGTCAAATTGGTACAATACGGCGACAATAGTCATGGGATACCTCTTGGAACCTTATTGGATCACCTCTTGCCCAGAGAAGTATAGCAAATCGATGTGGAATGCTCTCAAAACTCTACAGAAGTCTCTTTAGGAATAGAGAACCATGCTGCCTCTACAACCGTCGGTAATTCCGAAAGTGTTACCGAGGCAAGATTTTGTGTACGAACTGACATATCGATTATGTCCAATAACTGTTAGATGGAATTTATGTCGGGCTTTCTGGGTGGTCAGATCATTCGTGAGAAGTGTCAGGAATGTTTTACAAACCAATAACAGCAATTGTGGCTTGATGACGTGGCACATTGTCATCCATTAAAATTCCAGCTTTGTTGGGGATATGACAGCTGTGAATGGCTGCATTTGTTTTCCAAGTGGCCCAACGTAACCATTTTCAGTCAACGATCGGTTCAGCTGGGACAGAGGAACAATTCCATTGCATGTAAATAAGTCCACGTCATAAGGAGTCACTATCAGCCTCGTTGACAACTTGGGCCTGTGTTTTCGTGGATTCTGCGCCACCTCGAACCCTACCACCGACTAAAATCGGGATTCATCTGAACCAGTCACGGTTTTTCAGTCGTTTAGGGTCCAACCGATATGGTTATGAGCCCAGGAAAGCAGCTGCAGGTGATGTGCTCAGTGGGAGACATCCATCGCTTACTGCTGGCCCGTGCTAGCCCGCCTCAGACGGCTCCAAGTGAGCTCTGGCCACTACAGCCAACACCACCTAGAGATTGTTGTGAACTCGACGCCTTTTGTTGTTTCATTTTTTCTGCCATTAATTGAGTACTCGTCCCGGTCTAGTTGCCAGGAAAGCTACTGATGCAGGACTCCATGGTGAGCTAAAACATTTCTATAGAGATTAGTATTACAAGTTTTATTGACTGAAGATACAATGATACTCAACTTTAGAACATATGTTCGTTTCTTCTCTCTTCTCGCTTCTCGCGGCGACGTCCGTATGATGCTATCTGCGCTGAGATCTAGTGACTGCTTGGTTCGTAACCGAGTTCTGACTCAGTAACTGCCTGAGTTCTGACTAGTAGCTGATGGGCTGTCCAGACGTATGTCGGCCAAGACATAGCCGCTTGTAGACGGCGCTTATCTTCGGTTACTTCCTCCAGGATGCGTGGCGCCTGCTTGAGATTGGCTTTCGGTCGATCGCTGCCTTCTCCACGATCGTTTTCTTGAGTCTGACGTGTGGCGCTGACTTTACGCCACAACATCCCTCCTCGCCGAAGCGTCGAACCGTTGTCGTGTATAGAACTCGACAACGGGTGAGGAGGCAGGCTCGTGGACGTAGTGATGGACCGGAGTCTGTAGCTTCAGAGGATGTCAGACCACCGGCCGGGCCCCGCCATTCGGCCTGAGCTCGCGAGGGAACGTCCTCTGTGGAAATCTCCAAAGGGCCCACGTCCATAACCTGTGGCCCAGGTGAAGACGTAGACGGTGACTTCGGTGTCGACGTCGACGTCGGATGCTGCGTGGTGTCTTGCTCGACGTCCATGCGTATGTCCAGGTGAGATGGAGACGGCGAGGGCTCCGTCCCCATGACGTCGGGCCGCGGTGCTGTGGAGATCTACTGCTGGGGTTGCTGCCTCGAAGGCCTCGCGGTCTGCGTGTGGCGTGAGAGAAACGCAGAAGAATCACAGGGTACATGACAAGGGCCAATTTGGTTGTGATGCCTGCATACGATGCCATCGGGACCTGAAATTTCAAACATCTGAGCACCGCAATACTTTAAGATCTCGCCCCGCTCCCACCGTCTGCGACCGCCAAAGACGCTGAAAAAGACTGGGTTACGCGGAGGATGCTTGCGTGCCGGCGCGGCGGCTGCTGTTACTCCGAGGCGTGGAGCAGATGGAGCAGTGTGCGGTCGTATAGTAGCTCGGCCAGCGACGACCCTTCTCGTGCCTGCGAGCGGTAGGAGGCGAGGAACAGTTGCAGAGCTGCCTCCCGTAAGTGCTCCGAACGAAGTTTGGACATATGTTGCTTAAATGTTCGGACGAAGCGTTCCGCAGCGCCGTTTGACTGCGGGTGAAACGGTGCACTGGTTAGATGCTTAATGCCATTGCGTTCACAAAAGGGGCGAAATTCTTGCGATGTGCACTGAGGCCCGTTGTCAGAGACTATCAGTTCGGGGAGACCTTCCAGACAAAAAATTGAAGACAACGCCCTAATCGTGTTACTAGAAGTTGTAGAAGACATTGGGGATAAACTACAGTCTCCGATGCCGCTTTGACCAATGACGTCACATATGACGTCATGCATAATCGAGAGATACTACGGACACATGATCTAAATAGGTCAAATCTACTTAATGATACCACGTCTTCAAAATACATTTAATAATTAGGTAATTTTAAAGAAAGCTAGGTCAAATCTACGTAATGATACCACGTCTTCAAAATACATTTAATAATTAGGTAATTTTAAAGAAAGCTTGAACTCAAAGTTGTACGGACTGCAATGATATATTTATGTCGAACATACAACTGTAAATCGGTTGTTTCTGAACCGGAGATACTGGCGCTACGCGCCCTCAAGTACTTAAAACAAAAAATTCTTGTTTAACCTATACCTAACCTTCTTAGGGCTACGCTACAGATAACTTTTTTCAAAAGTGAAAGTTAGGTTGTCTTCAAAAATATCAGATACGTAAACAGTGAGTATCAGTATTGAAACCGCGCGCTGGAAGGAATGACGAAAAACATGACGTCATTGGTCAAAGCGGTATCGGAGACTAGATTTGACCCGACATTGGTACTGCAAACAGCAAATGGGTAACCACTAAAATCATCAACCACAATAAGCCACTTAGTGTTCCAGAACGGACCAGCATAGTCAATATGCACTCGTTGCCATGGTAAATCTGCTTTTAGCCACGCAAAAAAATTCTGAGGTGGGGCTGACTGATTGGTAGCGCACACTGAATGAACACTGTGGCGTCATCCGTTCTATTTGGGCGTCCATATCCTGGCAAGTACAGTGTCGTCGTGCCAATTGCTTAGTGCGAACCTTTCCATAACGTTCTTGGTGAATTAAGTTCAATACTTCTTTCTGCAACCGTCGCGGAATCACAATTATTGTCAAATGTTGAAATGTTTGTAGAACTTATGGGACTTAACTACGGGGACATCAGTCCCTAAGCTTACAAACTACTTATGAACTAGCTAAGACTAAGGACGGCGCAAATATCCATGCCCGAGGGGGGATTCGAACCCCCGACCCTAGTGGCCGTGCAGACCGTGACTGGAGCGCCTCAGTCCCCTCGGCCACCGCGGCCGGCAAGCGATTGTCCACTGTCATGTGAGACTAGAATCACACCTCTGTGCACTGAAATTTTATTCCGACTAGCAAAGTTGCGACGCACCAGTGAATTTTGAATGTCACGTTGTGAACGAGTCCACTGTGTGCGAAAGTACATTTGTCATCAAGTAATAGACTACTTTCATAAAGTGGGTAGACTTCGCGAATTGCGAAGGAGAAATTGATTATTTAAAGTATTTCGCGTTAATACACTCCTGGCCATTAAAATTGCTACACCACGAAGATGACGTGCCACAGACGCGAAATTTAACCGACAGGAAAAAGATGCGGTGATATACAAATTATTAGCTTTTCAGAGCATTCACACGAGGTTGGCGCCGGTGGCGACACCTACAACGTGCTGACAAGAGGAAAGTTTCCAACCGATTTCTCATACACAAACAACAGTTGACCGGCGTTGCCTGGTGAAACGTTGTTGTGATGCCTCGTGCAAGGAGGAGAAATGCGTACCATCACGTTTCCGACTTTGATAAAGGTCGGATTGTAGCCTATCGCGATTGCCGTTTATAGTATCGCGACATTGCTGTTCGCGTTGGTCGCGATTTAATGACTGTCAGCAGAATATGGAATCGGTGGGTTCAGGAGGGCAATACGGAATAATTCTGGATACAGAAAATGTTCCATTGCTGCTCTGGCCAGCACATTCTCCAGATCTCTCACCAATTGAAAACGTCTGGTCAATGGTAGCCGAGCAACCGGCTCGTCAGAATACGCCAGTCACTACTCTTGATGAACTGCGGTATCGTGTTGAAGCTGCATGGGCATCTGTACCTGTACACGCCATCCAAGCTCTGTTTGACTCAATGCCCAGGCGTATCAAGGCCGTTATTACTGCCAGAGGTGGTTGTTCTGGGCACTGATTTCTCAGGATCTATGTACCAAAATTGCGTGAAAATGTAATCACATGTCAGTTTTAGTATAA
Source organism: Locusta migratoria (assembly GCA_026315105.1). Lineage (NCBI taxonomy): Eukaryota > Metazoa > Arthropoda > Insecta > Orthoptera > Acrididae > Locusta > Locusta migratoria. Next base: position 365,908,518 of record CM048755.1, read on the forward strand.
TATATTTATCCAATGAATACCCGTTTATCACCTGCATTTCGTCTTGGTGTAGCAATTTTAATGGTCAGTAGAGTAATTAGAAACATCAGTTATTTCACGTCTGCTCCACCTGTCACGTATTTGTGCAAGAGTTGTGGGTTGACGAGTCACACGTGTCAGTTGTCGTCCCATCATATCCCAAACCTGTTCAATAGGAGACAAGTCCAGAGATCGTGCAGGCCAGAAAACCTGCTGCACGTGTTGCAGAGACGTTGGCATTTCACACGCAGTCTGTGGGCGAGCATTATCCTCTTGGAACAACACATCACCTCCTTTGTCCGCCTCCGTAGTCTGATGGACAGCGTGGGGGCCCGGTCGCGTCAGATATTTTCTCCGCTCGGGGACTGGCTGTTGTGTCGTCCTCGTATTCATTTCATCATCATTGACACGCAAGTCGCTGAATTGGCGTCAACTTAAAAGACTTGCTCCAGGTAGGCTGAACATGATCCCAGTTGGGGTCTAACGGCCAAAACATGGCACCCGATTATTATCATTAGGAACTGGTCCTACAACATTCAGCGCTTACCGAGCCCTGGTTAGCATTCCCTCCAAAAATACCAAAGGTGAACCAGAGTTGCTGCTTATCGTACCGCAGGCCATTAACATGGGCTGATAGGACTCCACTGCGTGGTCATTAGTCTGTAGCTTATAAGCTACTTAAACTAAGGTAAACTAACCTAAGGACAACACAAGCACCCATGCTAAGGGGAACTCGAGCTCCCCACGGCGAACGGCCGGCCAGTGTGTCTCGGACTAAGATACGGCGCTCGTCATGTCTATGTGGCACGCGCAAACGATGATCACTTGCGTGTATGCATAATCTGTTTCCATCGAGCCGTAAGCGTTGGTGCTGTGCCGTGAGTGGAAGGCGACCTAGAGGAGTGCGTGCCTGAAGTCTTACTACAAGCAACCGGTTGCAAACAGTCAGTGTTGACAATTATAGGCTCACAAACCCTGTTACCTGTTCTGCGGTAGCTGCACGATCTACCACTGCTGCCCTTACAATGTGGCGATCGTGCCAGACGTCTGTGCCGTGTGCACGTCCAGAACCTTATCGATGGGTGTGAGAATGTTCACGTGACCACTGCAACCAGCATCGTGGGACAGCGGACACAGCACATCCAATTTCTGTGGCAATTCTCTTGGACGGATCACCCCGCCACTCTGAAGGCCACAACGTGACGCCTTTCAAACTCGCTGAGTTGGCAGTAGCAAGCACGAGTGCCTCTCCATGGCATGGCGTCTGTTTGCTTGACATGCTGATACCACACTACTCCTTATGGATCTAAAAATTGCTATTAAAGGGCTCACAAACATTGCGCTCTGGCATCGAAATCACAATGCTGCTAATGGCAGAACGCCCGGGAATGGCCGTGCACTCTAAGGCGCCTTGCTGCGGAGTGCGTGGCTACTCTTTTTCAGAGGTTCAAGTCCTGCCTCGGGCTGCTGTGTGTGTTGTCAAAAAGATGTTCAAATATTTATAAATCTATGGGACTTAAATACTCTGGTCATCAGTCCCTATGCTTACAAACTACTTAAACTGCATTATGATAAGGACAACAAATACACCCATGTCCGAGAGAGGAGTGGCAGAGGCGGACCAATTCCATGGCCTCCACGCTCTCCTGACCCCAACCTTCTTGACTTTCATTTATGGGGGCATTTGAAAGCTCTTGTCTACGCAACCCCGGCATCAAATGTAGAGACTCTTCGTGCTCGTATTGTGGACGGCTGTGATACAATACGCCATTCTCCAGGGCTGCATCAGCGCATCGGGGATTCCATGCGACGGAGGGTGGATGCATGTATCCTCGCTAACGGAGGATATTTTGAACATTTCCTGTAACAAAGTGTTTGAAGTCACGCTGGTACGTTCTGTTGCTGTGTGTTTCCATTCCATGATTAATGTGAGTTGAAGAGAAGTAATAAAATGAGCTCTAACATGGAAATTAAGCATTTCCGGACACATGTCTACATAACATATTTTCTTTCTTTGTGTGTGAGGAATGTTTCCTGAAAGTTTGGCCGTACCTTTTTGAAACACCCTGTATATTTGTTCGTTTATTCGTATCTTACGAGAAGGTTATGGACATAGTGCTGTTAACTTACAGTAGCTGGCTCGCGCGTCGTAGCTGCAAATGTATTTGAAAGATCATTGTAGAGGTGATCTGTTTGAATGTAACAGAAAAAAACAGATAAACGCTATCATTCGTAACCAAACAAGCTAATACTTTCAAATTTCAAACGTTATTTGCATAATTATTTCTTCTGGGGCAGCAACGCGCCGGGTACCAGCTAGTTATAATAATAACTACGGGCAATAACTACAAGAAAACCAGTCCAATATCATGCAGTGACGTTTGGCTATAAAATACAGAAAAATAATTTGTTTTTCTACCGAATAGTTTCTGCAAAATCGATTGGGGAAACTGCATTAGCGCAGAAAATGCACAAATCCGAAAATAGTGTGTGTGTTTTTCCTACGGAAAACGTAGTCTACATAAAACAATTTTTTTCGAAGCATCTTGGATGACCTGAAATTTCAGTTTGCGACAGAGGTGGAACAGAGACGCAAGAAAACTATGCGCCTCGGACAACCAGAAGCCTGCCCTAGCTAACGCCTGCCCTCCGCCTCGGCTGCGTTAAGTGTGCGCTGTCCCATTAGAAAGCGTGCTTTACAAACGGATATCCGCCTATCCTCTGACTCTCCTCCGCCTGTGCTGCGTGAAAAAATGTTCAGTTGTTTGTAAATCTATCGGACCAAACTTCGTGGTCGTCAGTCCGTAGCTTACAAACTACTTAAACTAAGATAAATTAACCCAAGGACAACACACACACACACACACACACACCCATGCCCTAGGGAGGACTCGAACCTCCGCAGCGAGGCGCCTTAGACCGAACGGCTACTCCACTGCGGCATAAGTGCTGCGTCAAGTGTGCACTGGACCTTAGTTTCAGTTTACGTAGTTTGTAAGTCTAGGGACTGATGGCCACAGCAGTTTGGTCCAATAGATTTCCAAACATTCGCAGCATGCGACCGAATCGAGTGCCTTTGTTAGCAACTCGACGTCGACTGCAGTGCCGCTCCTGGGCTTGTGACAGAATCAATTGGACCGTAGATGACTCGAAAACTGTGGCCTGGTCAGATGAGTCTCGATTTCAGTTGGTAAGAGCTGATGGTAGCGCTCGAGTGTGTCACTGAACTCACAAAGCCATGGACCCAAGTTGCAAACAAGGCAATGCCAAGCTGCTTGTAGCTCCATAGTGTTCAAATGTTTGTATAGCTTATGGGACTTAACTACGGGGTCATCAGTCCCTAAACTTACAAACTACTTATGAACTAGCTTACACTAAGGACGGCACAGATATCCATGCCCGATGGGGGATTCGAACCCCCGACCGTAGTGGCCGTGCTGACCGTGACTGGCGCGCCGCAGTCCCCTCGGCCACCACGGCCGGCGCTCCATAATGGAGTGGGCTGATTTTATATGTTACATGTAATGGACTGAGCTCTCTGGTCAAACTCAAGCTACCGTTGACTGAAAAGGCTTTTTTCGTCTACTTGGAGACCATCTGCTTCTATTCGCGGACTACATTTACCCAAACAATTGTGGAAATTTTATGAATGACAGTTCGTCACGTCATCGGCTCGCGACTCTTCGCAGCGGATTTGAAGAACATTCTGAACAGTTCCAGTGGATGATTTGGACATTCAGATCACCCAGTTTTCTTTATGTACTCTCTCGGTGAATTGCAAGACTACTTTTATTTAGCCGGCCGCGGTGGCCAAGGGGACTAAGGCGCTTCAGTCACGGTCTGCACGTCCACTACGGTCGGGGGTTCGAATCCCCCCTCGGGCATGGATATTTTTGCCGTCCTTAGTAGTAGCTAGTTTGTAAGTAGTTCGTAAGTTTAGGGACTGATGACCCCGTAGTTAAGTCCCATTGACTTTACAAACATTTGAACATTTTTTTTTTTACTTTTATTTACTTTTCAAATGTTCAAATGTTTGTAAATCTATCGGACCAAACTGCGTGGTCATCAGTCCGTAGCTTACAAACTACTTAAACCTAGGTAAACTAACCTACGGACAAATACACACACCCATGCCCCAGGGAGGACTCGAACCTCCACGGCGAGCAACCGCGCGCTCCGCAGCGAGACGCTTTAGACCGCTCGGCTACTCCACCGCGGCTATTTACTTTTCCCTTTCATTTCATAACCGATAAGCTACAGCATAGTTTACAGCAGTCTCTGAAAATAAATGAATGACAAGCTACAAAACTGGCTATTAGCCAATAAAAGCACGTTACCATGACCAAAAGAGTACACATATAGCGAGTTTTGTGCTCACTAACACTTTGCTCTCTGCCCAATATTCGTTTGACAGACCGCATATATTTTCTCATGAAGGAGGTGGCATAAACAAGAATAGAAGTATTTTATTTGCATTGGACGTACTTCGTAGGTTTTAATTTTTATTTAAATTTTATTGTTTATCTAAAGTGTTGAGTTTAACATCAAACTCTCGATGAAGAGGTGGGAGAGTCTAGTAAACTCCAGTTTAGTTTGCTCTGATATGAAATTTCCTGGTAGATAAAAATTGTGTGCTAGACCTGAATTCTAAACCATGCCCTTTGCCATTCACGGATAAGCGATCTACCAGCTGAGATCCCTGTGCACTCTCCACGGTTCGTCCTCACACCTTTACTTCCGTCAGTACTTCGCCTCCTAATATCCAGACTTCATATAAGTTCTGAGAAACTTGCAGAAAGGAAGTTATTTTGGAGACATGACTTAGCAAATGTGTAGGGGATGTTTCCAGCAAAAAATTTTCACTCTGCAGCGGAGTGAGCGTTGATATGAAGCTTCCTGGCATATTAAAACTGTTTGCCGGAACCGGAATTCGTGCCTGGGACCATTGCCTTTCGCAGGCAAGCGCTCTACCGAATGAGCTATCCCGACACACTTCATGGTCCGAGCTCAGATCTTTAGTTCTGCCAGTACCTCACCTCCTACTTTCCAAACTTCTCAGAAGTCCTCCTGCGAACCTTGCAGGAATAGCACTCCTGATAGAATGGGTATGGTGGATAAATGGCTTAGCCACAGCCTAAGGGATGTTTCCAGAATGAAACTTTCAGTCTGCAGCGGAGTATGTGCTGATATGAAACTTCCTGGCAGATAATAATTGTGTGCCAGAACCGGGATTCGAACATGGGACCACTGCATTCGCAGGCAAGCGCTCTACCGCCTGAGCTATCCCGACACACGTCATGGTCCGACCCCTGGAAGAATGGATATGGTGGATAAATGGCTTAGGCACAGCCTAAGGGATATTTCCAGAATGAAACTTTCAAACTGCAGAGTAATTATGCGGTGATATGAAACTTTCTGGCAGATAATAATTGTGTGCCGTGACAGGGATTCGAACCTGGGACCACTCGCTTCGCAAGCAAGCGCTCTACCACTGAGTTATCTCGAACTTCATGGTACGACTCCTGGAAGAATGGATATTTAGCTTAGGCACAGCCTAAGGGATGTTTCCAGAATGAAACTTTCACTCTGCAGCGCAGCGGAGTGTGCACGAATAAGAAACTTTCTCGCAGATTAAAACTGTGTGCCAGACCGAGATTCCACCCTAGGACCTTCGCCCTTCGCGAGAAAAGTCTCTACCTGCAGAGCTACCTGTGCACTCCTTATGGGCCGTTCTGACAGATTTATACTCACTTCCTTTGTATTGGACGAGTTAGTGCGTTTTTCACCTCAAGTGTTAATTGTAACATCGAACTTTTTTCCATATATCAATCTTCGTGCAGCTTATTTTGCAGCTTCACACAATGTTAGCTTCACCCCATATCTTCACATGATACAGCTTTGTTAAAATATGTCCCATACCGACAAAACATTTCGCCCTGAGAGTGGTGCTTTACAAAAGGAAGACGGTGCAGTGAACTTCGGTAGAAGTGCCGCCTAGGCTGCACGCTCCAGTAATAGGGAACGAGTAGGAAGCGACGACGGCGGCCCGTTCTCAGAGTCGTCACGCTCGCGTAACTACGGCGGGAAAGAAGGAAGGCGGTACACCACTGACGTAACACGCCGCCCTCATTTCTAATGCATGGCATTGCACTAGCTCTCGCTCCGTTTCGGGTGCTGCTTACAGGCAGTGCCATCAACGCCTCACACACGGTGGAGTAGCCGAGCGGTCTAAAGCGCCTCGCTGCTGAGCGCGCCGTTGCTCGCCGTGGAGGTTCGAGTCCTCCCTGGGGCATGGGTGTGTGTGTTGTCCTTAGGTTAGTTTACCTAGCTTTAAGTAGTTTGTAAGCTACGGACTGATGACCACGCAGTTTGGTCCGACAGATTTACAAACAAACACACCAGAAACGGATCTCTTTCCTGGCTCTTCATTTGACTGGTCGTCGAATCGTGCGATATACAGACTTGCGTGTGATTCGGATGTAATAGGTACAACAGGAAAATGTCTACAGATGGTATGTTAACCGGTCCTATATCATTTTCTTTCCTCCTCCATGTTGCCATGGATGACGCACAACAGTTTGCGTTTGTACCGCGCGAAGGTTGTGGTAACTCCCCACTGCATTGTGTAAAGAGTAGAAACTCCAAAAGTTCACCAACCTGACGTCTTCTATACATGTCATCCCCACGCAGGTTATAGCACACAGGTTGGAGTTCTTGATTGAGACTAAAATTATTACACTATTGCCAGGAACTGATCTAATTACAGAATGAAACTGACGTCCACGGGATGCCATCTGATTTATTTAAACACTGCAGAAAACCAGCAAACTGCATAATAAAACCCACTTGATACACATTGTCTTAATTGAAAATTCGCCTTGATCTAAGATGATTAAACAATGTTTTACGACCGTCTACGTGTGTATGTTATTCCTCCGAGTCCGTGTTCAAATGTTTGTATAGCTTATGGGACTTAACTACGGGGTCTTCAGTCCCTAAACTTACAAACCATGTATGAACTAGCTAATACTAAGGACGGAACAAATATACATTGCCGAGGGGGAATGCACTGAAGCAATACTCCAATCTTAATATGATGGCTTTAAGCCAGAAATATTACATAGTGATCCGTGTTGTACTGCATTGTGTAATGCATTATGGTGGATAGTTCAGTACTGTTGCTTAAAGAGTTGAAATTCATTAATTGTTTTGTTCTTAACTCAGTTTCTTGCTAATGAAAAACAGTTTCGGGTTGTTTATGACCAGATTCTTTGCTTTAATATCAGTCATTAAATGTTACTGTGAGAATACACAAGCATTGTCGTGATTATAGTTAACTCCTCCAATATATTGGATAAGAATTAACTACGAGGGTTGCCGCAAAAGTCATTTCAACTATTTTTTTCCCTGGCAGATACCAGTGCGATTGGAAAATGTGACATACAGACGAAAGGACAAGGTGTTAACTACATGTCTGGACAATGAAGAGCACAGAAATATCGCAGCACACTAATTTATTACGGTAGTATACACGGCAATATGCCCTTCATGGTGCAAAAGAATGACAATACGGATAATTAAACATGGGATGTGGATCATCAAATTATAAAGCACAGGTATAATACTTTAAATCATTATCTATTCAATAAATCGAACAAGCAAATAAATGTGGGGAGACCATATTAATCACAATAAAGCACACACCTTGTACAAAAGTGAATGAAATCATAAAGTTACTGCTCATAATAAAATTGTTTCTGCCTTTTATGATTATATAGGTAACATCGGAGGAAATTTGAAAATACACAGTCGATAAAGGAAAGCACATTCATTCACTCATAGACACACACATAATGCTTGTGACTGATTACTCATGCGGCAACACTTGATAGCAGTGGCAAAGCGAAGCGTCGACGGCATTTTGACGAGATGGCAGTTGTCGTGAAGCACTAATTAAAAATCACTATGCACCATACAAACTCATGTGTGGGGAGGCAGCAGCATACTACCCATAAGTACCATGTGGTGTGCGACCATGGCGAATTACATAGAATTTACAAAAGGAAATTAACTTAGAATAAGCAAGTAAAGCACACATGAGAATTCATATAGAAGAAAGCTAGTATTAGTGAAAGCATGACTGAAAGCCAAACTAAAGACTGTTATGAAAGCATGTGGTGCAATCAGGAAAGACGGAATCAAACCAGAAAATCTGAGAAATATTAGCATCCTAGCGGATACAGACACGACGTGAAAACGTTCATAGAAGTTTCGGGTATGCAGCCGGTCGTCGTCTAAAACATCACACGATATTTCGGCCAGACACCTGCTAGCCATCTTCAGGTGAGTCGATGAAGACTGAAGAGTGCGTCCAGCGCTCCACTATATATAGAAAACTTGGCGGTTACAGCGCATGCGTCAAAACATAAACAGACAGGCCACACTGCCCTCGCTGGTGGAGCCGCGGAGTTCAGCTGTCCTCTGCACTGCCACTGCCGCTCACAGCCGACGTCGGCGCTCTCCGTCGTCTTCGATCTGAGCAAATTTTAGTAATGACGGGATTCCATGCTTTGTCAAGTTGGTAGCCACTATCCCGATTCATCAAATTTTCCGCGACACGTATTTCCACAGATTCTTTGATAATGGAGTCCCAAAAAGATGTTGCTGTTGTCAAAATTACCGATTTATCATAATTCATAGTGTGTCCGGTGGAAATGCAATGTTCAGCAATAGCAGACTTGCTTGGCTGTAAAAGGCATGTGTTGCGTTTGTGTTCACTGCAGAGTTCTTCAACAGTGTACGTAGTCTGGCCTATATAAGCCATACCACTTTGGCAGGGAACTTTGTAGACACCAGGCTTACGTAACAACAAGTCATCCTTGACCGAACCCAGCAAGTCTGAAATTTTGGATGGTGGGCGGAAAATTACTTTCACATGAAAATTATGGAGAATTCTTGCTATTTTAAAAGAAATATTGCCCACAAACGGAAGAAAAGCAAGGGATTTTGCCAGTGTATCCTCCTCGTTCTCCACTTTCTTGTTCTTCTTTCTAAGTGAGAGTGCCTTACTTATTTACTGGTTAGAATATCCGTTGTCTCGAAACACTTGCTGGAGGTGAGCCAGCTCTTGTGACAGACTATCAGCGTCTGAGATTGTATGGGCTCTGTGAACAAGTGTTTTAAGGACAATGCTGGTTTGCGACGGATGGTGACCACTTGAAGCCTGTAAATATAAATCAGTATGAGTTGGCTTCCGATAAACTGAGTGTCCCAAAGAGCCATCATCCTTCCTTTTAACTAAAACATCCAAAAAAGGTAAGCATTCATTTTGCTCTACTTCCATAGTGAACCGGATGTTATCATGAAGGGAGTTGAGATGATGTAAAAACTTCTTTAAATTATCTTCCCCATGAGGCCACACAATGAAAGTATCATCTACATACCTCCAAAACACCGTAGGTTTAAGGGGTGCTGATTCAAGGGCTCGTTCCTCGAAGTCCTCCATAAAAAGGTTAGCAACCATGGGAGACAGAGGGCTACCCATGGCGAAACCGTCAGTTTGCTCAAAGTATTCTTTGTTGAAAATAAAATAGGTCGAGGAAAGAACATGATAAAAGAGAGCAGTGACAACAGCTTGAAAATTTTTACCAATTAGTTTCAAAGAATCTGTGAGAGATTCTGCCTATAGAAAGTTGGATGATGATCCTACAGCACGGGTGCAACGGAAGACTATTTCTCTTTTAAACTCTTCCTCATTACCTCAAGTTACTATCAAGAGATTAAGACCACATGGCTCTGTACCACCAAGATTGTATGGCCTTCCTAAGGTTCATAACGAAAATTGGCCTTTGCGTCCCATAGTTAGCAATATTGGTGCCCCCACATATGACTTAGCAAAACATCTTGCTTCCTTATTCAGACCATTGGTGGGCAAATGCTCGCACCATATAAGGAATTCTGCAGATTTTATCAATAGACTGGGGGCTCTTCGTCTTAGTAGCTCTGATCTTTTAGTCAGCTTCGATGTGGTATCTCTTTTTACAAAGGTTCCTCTCACAGATATGTTATTCTAAACATGTGTGTCAATTTTTACGTCTCTATCTACATTATTCCGTGATTTATTAAGTTTTCAAATTTATACTGACTTTTTGATCACCCGGTATCTTCCTACATTTCCCAGTATTAGTTACAGCTGTATTAAGCGATGCTGTAACGCCCTTATGATCCCTGATTCCTTTCTCTGTGCTAAGTCGTAATGTTCTGTCAACATCAGGTCTAAGCTGTTATCTCCGCGAGTCAGTTCTCTATTTAATGCTGAAGTGGAGTTTCAGAGAAAACGCTTAGAACAATTTCTACCGCGTCTTGCTGGTTGATAGTCTGTTTGAGTAGTGAACTGCATAATAATGATTAACTGTGAAAATACTGCAACATGTATTACACGTATATTTGCGGTGTATAGCAAACAGGAAGAACTTGACAATGATAAAGAAAAAGTGATCGATAGACTGGTCTGGGTGTGAAATAAATTCTAATTTAAGTACAGGAATAATGTCTGAAGAGCGCAACCAAATCCGTGCCACTTAAATTGGTATAATAGCACCCATTCCCTACGTGTCGAATTTTTGTACTGTGTTGCAACTTTTTAGAGTTTCTATGAACACTTTTAATGAGAGGACGCAAAAAAAAAAAAAAAAATGCCACGTAGGAGGGAGTAATCCAAGCTGAAGTTTCATGTAAGTGGTTAAGCTACGGTCGTTAACAAATTTTTCTTGTCCTCTGCCTCAGCAATGTCGAAACAGGAAAAAGGCTTGAAATATCAACAGCAGAGAGTTTTCCTTTCGTATTCGTGAAATATCATTGCCTCGAACATGTAATTGTGGTAGGAGAGAACCCCCACAGCACAGAATATAAACGCTGTTATTAAGCGGCTTGGTTGCACGCAACAACTGTATAACCTTGTCACAAGGCCAAACAGACTTAGGTAAACTGAAGCACAATTGAGGGCAACGCAGAGTAGCAACCATTTACAGTGAATGATTAATATAGACTACACATTACTTGAGTGAGAAGATAACAAATGACTACATAGATGTTCACTTGTTCCTATCAGTCTTAGAACACTGGTCTAGTCCTGAATCCAGCGAACGATGACTGAGATTGCTAACAGAGTGGCTACTTGGGATCCTCTGAGAAACATATGTAGTTAAGTAGGGATGAAATATTCAGACACGCTGTTGATATTCTCGAACTAATTTTCGATACTCTCTGTCCTTGAGATGACAATGTCGGATTTATACAGCTCGCTTTATTACATAGGTATTTGCTTAGTACTGTTTCTTAATTTCTTGACTGTCCGGACTTTACATTTGCCTAACGTTATATGCCAATCTTATCTTTTGTTGGAGCAGTTGCTCATGAAATAAATTTCGCCTGTTTGTCATGCGAGTAGGTTGCTGAAGAAGCAGTGAAGCTCACTGTCGTGTCTCCCGTGTATGTCTCGGGTTACGCAGATCTGAGGTAAGCCTATTATCTGACTGCTGCTGCTAAAACTGTCGAGTATTCTGTTTAAAAGTCTAAGTAGAGAAGTGCGTCTGCATATATCAGCGATTCGCGGGCAGATGTTCACTTGGAAATTAAAGGGAGTTTATGAAATAATATAAAAACCTAACATGAACTCAATATTTATTTATATACATGTGGCGTCTGTTCCGAAAGAAAAGACGTCAATTCTGATCCTGCAGTTGTTATTCTTTCATATTCATAAAATATATGACATCAACTGCTAATGGACAAAGTTGAAAATGTGCACCCAGCCGGGATTCGAATATATATATATATATATATATATATATATATATATATATATATATATATTGTGGTGTAGCGGTCAGCGCGACTGCCTACAAAGCAGGAGACACGGGTTCGAATCCCGGCTGGGTGCACATTTTCAACTTTGTCCATTAGCAGTTGATGTCATATATTTTATGAATATGAAAGAATAACAACTGCAGGATCAGAATATATATATATATATATTTGTTATTCAGGTGGATCTAAGTTTTGCGGACGTTGTTTCAGATCGTTCTTGTTTGTTCGTTGTATATTTGGCTGAGCTTTTTTATTACAGAGAGCGTTTAGCCTTCTGACCGGGCGCGCTGAGCCACGGAGCCTGGCATACAGTGGTCACCGCACGTGCAAGATCTACCTAAGCACGCCTCTCGTCAGATACAAATTAGTTTCAAAACTACGAGTTTGAGTACTATGGGGAGGATAAAGCTGTGAATTTGTATCTGACGGGAGGCCTGCTTAGGTAGATCTTGCAGGTGCGGTGATTGCGGTGTCCCCGGTGGTGTAGTGGTCATCGCAACTGCCTAGGAAGGAGGAGACACGGGTTCGAATCCCGGCTGGGTACACATTTTCAGCTTTACCCATTAGCAGTTGATGTCATATATTCTATGGATATGATCAATATTTATTGATTGGAGTTGACCCACCATTGGAGTTTAGAGTAGCTGCAAATCTCTGAAGAACAGATTCGTAAGGTGTCTTTATAGTTTACAACAGAATTTTATCCATTATTCTACCAAAAATCCTCAAATTACTTTGAAAGGTCTCCATAAGAGTCCCATCAAAACTTACATGTAAATTTTACATCACTTTTATTTATGCTACTCCAACTACACTCTTCAGGGCTAACTTTAACCTTGACAGGAGAAAGAATAAGCAGTGAAGTTACAATCAGCCACAATTGAACACTTTAACAATGTTCTTTTTTATGTCTGCTGACACCTTCATTTTGATTTTAATGTGTCTCAGTACTTTCTATATGTCTCCCACACTCGAAGAAATCTTCAAATATTTGTAAAGTGAAGGGACCAGACTGCTAGGGTCATCCATCCCTGGACTTGACAAGCTACAAACTAACTTGTGCTAAGGCCAACACACACGCCCATACCCGAGGGTTCAAATGTGTGTGAGGTCTTATGCGACCAAAGTACGTGGTCATCAGTCGCTATACGTACACACTAATTTCTTAACTAACTTAAACTAACTTACGCTAAGGACAACAGAAACACCCATGCCCGAGGGAGGACTCGAACTTCCGGCAGAAGCGGCCGCGCAATCCATGGCATGGAGCCTCAGACGGCGCGGTCCCACACTCGATCAAAACGTACTTACAGTGCACTTAATCCTTCTTTAACAACCCTACCCTCTTAGAATCACAGCTCGAGGGAATGCATATGTATAGTGGATTTTCTTAGTGGCTGGTAGAAAACGAAACTTCTTGTCTGCTACTGTGGCAGTTTAGCCAACCTTTTGTTAGCTTAGCGACGAGTACAGAGGTTCCCCCCCCCCCTCTCTGTCGCAGTACTATTGTGCCTAAGTTGGCAGGGCGCAAGTAGTATGTCTTTGTGCGTTTTTTGTTAACTGTTATTATTACCGAATTTTGTTAACAAGCCAGACAATTCTATTTCCTTTTACTCGCACGCATATGTGCTAGTCTCATCCCCAATCCTAGAGTCACTGAAAGAAATGACTTTTTAATACTTCCCTCAAGGTCTACAATGAAATTTACAATGCTTTACCCAGTTGCTATATTATTTATTTCCTTTCTTTAACTTCAATTCTCATCGCATATTGTGCTTAATTCTGACTTCTACTTCGTTGTTAATATCTTGCTTATTGCTTAGGGATGTGTTATTATATCTTGTCAGTACGTTTGTTATTGTTAATTTAGGTGTACTTTCATGGTGCTATTTACGGTTGTGTCACACTTTTGAATTCTGAGCGTTCGAAATCAAATGTTTGTAGAGATTATGGGACTTAACTACGACCGAGCGAGGTGGCGCAGTGGTAACGCACTGGACTCGCATTCGGAAGGATGGTGGTTCAAATCCACCTCCGGCCATCCAGATTTAGGTTTTCCGTGATTTTCCTAAATCGCTCCAGGCATGTGCCGGGATGGTTCCTTTCAAAGGGCACGGCCGATTTCCTTCCCCATCCTCACCCAAATACTCCGAGCGTAAGCTCCGTCTCTAATGACCACGCTGTCGACGGGACGTTAAACTCCAAGCTCCCTTCCTTCCTTCCACTTAACTACGGGGTCATCAGTCCCTAAACTTACAAACTACTTATGAACTAGCTAATACTAAGAACGGCACAAATATCCATGCCCGAGGGGGGATTCGAACCCCCGACCGTAGTGGCCGTGCAGACTGTGACTGGCGCGCCGCAGCCAGCTCGGCCACCGCGGCCGGCTGAGCGTTCGAAGAAAAGACTTTTCTAATGTTACGAAAAACAGTTTTAAATACTTCACCCCGTAGATGATATGGTGTCCGTTCTTGTTCGAAAGAACCGACATGACGCCATCTATATAAAACTCGTGGAGTCGGCCTTGGTAGTGTCTCTCTGGAAGCTTACCTTGGCGTGTGACGCCTTCTGTGTATGGCCGCATACAGCATCTTCTGAGGGACACTACATTTCCTTCTATTCTTCCGGGTGAAGCGCTTAGATCCTTCACACCTAGGGTTACCAGATGTCAGTTTTCAAAAAAAAAAAAAAAAAAAAAAAAAAAAAAAAAAAAAAAAAAAAAAAAAAAAAAAAAAAAAAAGAGCACATTTCTAGATTCATACAAAAATGTGCAAGAATGCTATAATTCCTATATATATAAAGAATCTACGAAAACTAAAGTCATTCGGCCAGACGAAACTACCCGACCGATTTTCTTCATTTTTTTTAACGAAAGGTATTCATCCACAGATTTGTCATCGAGTATCACAACTTATAAAAATGTTCAAATGTTTGTAGAGCTTATGGGACTTAACTACGGGTTCACCAGTCCGTAAACTACTTATGAACTAGCTAATACTAAAGACGGCACAAATATCCATGCCCGAGGGGTGGATTCGAACCCCCGACCGTAGTGGCCGTGCAGATCGTGACTGGCGCGCCGCGGACGGCTCGGCCACTGCGGCCGGCCACAATTTACATAACTCTCGCCTTCCTTTTTCTATATTCAAACGCGATTTCCTTCTGTATATTTCTTATAGGGACGTCCTTGCTGTAAACTAAAGTCGGTCGGTCAAGCCGTTCTATCCGACCGATTTCCTTTATTTTTGCTTTAAACGAAAGGTATTCATTCGCAGATTTGTCATCAAGTATTAGAATTAACTTAAGTCTCTCCATCTTTTATTTTTATTAAAACGCGGTATCCTTTTGCCCTCGCATTGAATATTTTAATCTGTCCTCCTTTACGATATCTTCGCTTCTAATTAAGGTAGGCAGTTCTTTTTGACCTAACAATACTCAGCGGATCAAGCTCTTTCATTTGCGTTTTTAACACTTGCATTAATTGTTTCTGAAGAAAGCTATGCGTGAACATTCAACTTTACTTCCATTTTTTCTCAACTTTTTTGTCATTCAACTAACGGTGCGAAGTATTCGCACGGGTCCTTTAGTTTGAAATTATTAGAAGCCTTGCAATGTTGCACGCGTTATGCTTTTAACTGGCCACCTTACAGCTCGTATTTCATAATAATTGCCACAACAGCTCTTTCAGTTGTTCTGAAGTCGTAACTTGAACTCGGCATAGAAAAGTGAAGAGTACGGAAAAATATCACATTGTAAGGAGAACGGTTAAATTCTTTAGAGCTTTCGATTATTAATGATATCAAAGATTTGTAGTTCCTCACTTTCGAGTTAAAGCAGTTGCATAACTAAAAAAGGGGCCTATTTCCCCATTTTGCTAAAACCCAACTGAATCATTTTTATTTTTAGCGTTCAGAAAAGACGACATATCTGAATACAACAAGGACTACCAGTAGCCCTATTTATACATTCCTCAAGTAACACTGCCAGAAGAAAAAAAATCGCCAAGAAAGGCATAGTTACAGCCTAGGGAACTAAAGTAGTCCCTTTCTTTTCTTTCTTTCTTTTACTTTACAGTGACGTGGACGCTGTTTCGTAACTTGCTGGCAGATTACATCTGTGAGCTGGAGCAGTACCCAAACCCGTAACTTGTTTTTCACGGGCAGTGCACTTACCGAACGAGCTACCCCTCATTATTTATTATCCACACTCGCACCCTTAGTACCATCTACATCTACATGGGATACTCTGCAAATCACATTTAAGTACCTGGCAGACGGTTAATCGAATCATCTTTATACTATTTACCTCCCATTCCATTCTCGAATAACGCGCGGGAAGAAAGAACAGCTGAATCTCTCCGTTAGAGCTCTGATTTCTCGTATTTTATTCTGATGATCTTTTACATCTAAGTGGAAGTCAAAAATATATTTTCGCATTCGGAGGAGAATGTTGGCGATTTGAGTTTCGTAAGTAGCCCACGCCGCAGCGAAAAACGCTGTTGTTGTAATGATTCCCATCCCAGATCCTGTATCATTTCTGTAACGCTGTCTCCCCTGTATCGTGACAATACGAAACGAGCTGCCCTTCTTTGGACTCTTTAGGTGTCCTCCGTCACAACCACCTGGCCGCAGTGGAGTAGCCGAGCCGTCTAAAGCGTCCCGCTGCGAAGCGCGCGGTTGTTCGCCGTGGAGGTTCGAGTCCTCCCTGGGGTATGGGTGTGTTGTCTTTAGGTTAGTTTACCTAGGTTTAAGTAGTTTGTCAGTTATGGACTGATGACCACGCAGTTTGGTCCGATAGATTTACAAACATTTTGAACACCCACCTGATAAGGATCCCACACTGGGCAACAATCCTCCAAAACAGAACGGACAAGCGTAAGTGTATGCAGTCTCTTTAGTAGTGCAATTGCATTTTTTCATGGTTCTGACAATAAAATGTTCAAATGTTTGTCAAGCTTAAGGGACTTAACTGCGGGGTCATCAGTCCCTAAACTTACAAACTACTTATGAAGTACCTTACACTAAAGACAGCACAAACATCCATGCCCCAGGGGGGATTCAAACCACCGACGGGGAACGGCCTCGCGCATCGTAGGATAGCGCTTCAATGCGCTCGGCCGTTCCACCGCGGCTGCCAATAAAACGCAGTCTCTGGTTCGCCTTTCCCACGACATTATCTACGTGTTCTTTCCATTTTAAGTCTGAAGTAATCATAATTCCTTTGTATTTCGTGGAGTTTACGGCCTTCACTTTTGATTGATTTATCTTGTAAACAAAGTGTAACGGATTTCTTTTCGTACTCATGTGGACGACTTCACACATGTCAGTATTTAGAGTCAATTGCCAATTTTTACACTCTAGTCATATCTTATTTAGATCGTTCTTCAGTTGGTTTTGATCTTCAGATGATTTTACTGGACGGTAAATGATGGCGTCATCTCCAAACAACCTAAGAGAGCTGCTTAGATTTTCTCCCAAATCGTTTATGTAAATAAGGAACAGCAGAGCACCAATAACACTACCCCGTGGAACGCCCGATATCACGTCTGCTTTAGTCGATGCCTTACCATCGATTACTACAAACCGTGTCCTCTCCTACATTTAAAATTTCACAGACGCTCTCTTGCGTATCTTGTGGAATTGTGACTCTAATAGGAAAAGTGTATCGCAGAAAAATGGTGATTTCTTTTCGGCAAATAATAGCTTATTTATGCTTTCGTTTGTTACACGTTATTGTGTCTTGTGCAGCTTGTGCTCCTGTAATCTTATACCCGCAACCATTGACTGTACACTACGCAAAGCAATAATTATAAACGTCATAGTTTCGTGTTAGAAGAAATACGTTTCTAAATTGTAAATGGATTTTTATTAAGCTTGGCAGTAGTAGCGTGGTAGGTGGGTTGTGCAATACACTGATTGCGGCTTTGAGTCTGCTTGCAGTAATCAGAAAGCGCAGCATTCGCCATCAAGCCCGCCTCTGTAAACCAGCGCGACCGCTTAGGCAATGGCCCAGGGTTTTACTGAAACCAGGGACGTTTTGGCGCTGTTGCGAAAGCTGTCTACGTGACACCTGAGGAGTCTGCTTTCCAACCCGTCCGGTCCTCTCTCATATAAATACAAGGCTATTATGAACGAGTAAAGTGATTTTAGAAATTCACTGTAGCAGCATTCATTTTACTGAAACTAGACACCCATATCAGTGGCGAAACCAGGAGTGGGGAGGGGGGGGGGCGATGCTGAGCCCATAGATATTTTTTGCCACTGTGACGGCTCCTAATTTGCTAGGATACAAAAAGTTTTCCTTCATATTTAATTAAAATCACCATTTTGTATATGTTCTACTAGGTTATTTTTATTTAGTTAGCCGGTTTTTGGCTTCAAGACCATCTTCAGACGTTAACTGTTTTTATCAAAGAAGTT
The DNA here is from genome assembly GCA_026315105.1 of Locusta migratoria. Taxonomy (NCBI): domain Eukaryota; kingdom Metazoa; phylum Arthropoda; class Insecta; order Orthoptera; family Acrididae; genus Locusta; species Locusta migratoria. The sequence continues at coordinate 365,926,826 of CM048755.1, forward strand.
GTATTCTTTTGTTACAGACGTGGAGGAGGCATTATTCGTCTACACTTAGATTCAAGCATATAGTAAACCCACATTTTAGTTATACTGTAGTAGAACACTTAAGAAGATAAAAAATTTTACAACGATAATCTGGAAAAACATTTTAAATAAATTTAGAATTTTGATAAATAAATTAGGTTTACTTACAATTAATGTTTATGTTACTGATCTCATGAAACTACCCCAAATATTCTGTGCTTAGAATTGTAAGTAATCGATTTTATTGGAATAGTTATTTATTTAAAATGTTATATACTTTCATTTTCTAGTTTAAAGTTACAAGTTTATTTCTGGCTTGCTCCCCAAATATTCAAAATATAATCATCTTTTTGATGCTGCGGCTTTTATTTCTTCCTTGATTGCTTAGATAAATGGTGAGGATTTTCCGCCGTTTGCAGGTTATGTTTCCCAAACATGCTTCTGCGCATTTTGTGCTATCATCAGTGGGGTGGTTTATTTTATGTTCTTAAGTTATTGTACAACTGTCTTTTCAGATACATGTAAACGTTTTTGCAGGTTCATTAGTTATGAATTTTGCTAAGGTTATCAGACAAATATAACGATTTCAGTATTGAGAAATTAGGCTTAGAAATAGGAGTATCAAATTTTTTACGTACCTTTACATTGGCCTACGTATACAGTCACTAAGTAGCCTACTTATTAGTTGTTGTGGTAATAGTATTTTACAAATTTGTCCTCTGCAAACGTAAACGATTTAAATTTCTTGCTTTCCAATTTTCGGTTCGAGAAAACGCGTCATTTCTGTTAGTACTTACTATTTTTTCCCCTTCTCTTTAGATTCTGGTTGTTCCTGTTTATTTTGTAATGTGTTTATTATTTGTTTTCCACGTTTTGTTCGTGGTATACATTATGCCAGTAGTAATATTCGGCGTATGCATACAGCTGAAAGCATTTGTTATCTGGGTGTTTTGTTTTGGAGGGTTGCGCGCGAAATACGAGTGTTTACTATTAGCGTCGTGTTATATTTGTCTGTTGATTTGGGAATGTAGGAGTGAAACAGGATTGTGGATGGGTTTCTTCCCGTTTACATTTCGTATATGTATATACATTTGCGTGTATGTGTTTCTTGTGTGTATTGTGTTTTTCTGTGTGCGTGTATGTGCGAAAATATCAGGTGTTGTTGGTATTTAGGTTTTCTTATGTTTCTGAGGTGGTTTTGATGTGTGTTAGTAGAGGATTTGTGTGAATATTGTGTGTGTGTGTGTGTGTGTGTGTGTGTGTGTGTGTGTGTGTGTGTGTCGTAGGTAGAGAGAGGTGGGGCAGTATTTTCAGATAGTCCTAATTTATTTATTGAAATTGTTAATTTACTAAATGTGTTTTCAGTTAATAGTTACAGTTTATTACCGGTTTGCTCACCCCTCCAGTTCATTTATTTATATTGCCGATGTTCGCTACATGGGTATAAGACTGTTGTCCGGGCAGGATCTTCTGCCTACAGTTTCGTCTTCTAAAAATGTTCAAATTTTTGTTTTAAGCGAAGAGACCAACTGCTGAGGTCTTCGGTCCATAGACTTGCAAGCTACTTAAACTATCTTACCCTAAGGGCAACATACACACACCCATGCTCGAGGGAGGAGTCGAAACTCCGACGAGAGCGGCCGCCCAATCCTTGAGATGGTGCCTCAGACTATGCGGCCATTCCCGTGCGGCTTTCGCCTTCTATTGCTGGAGAAAACTTCAGACATTTTGCAGACACTGGTTCAAAAAAATGTTCAAATGTTTGTTAAGCTTATGGGACTTAACTACGGGGTCATCAGTCCCTAAACTTACAAACTACTTATGAACTACTTACGAACTAGGACGGCACAAATATCCATGCCCGAGGGGGGATTCGAACCCCCGACCGTAGTGGCCGTGCTGACCGTGACTGGAGCGCCTCAGTCACCTCGGCCACCGCGGCCGGCGACACTGGTTCGCAGTACGGCTTGCTCAACTGACTTCAGTATGAACCAGCACCTCCGAAGATGTCTGCATTCTATCCATACAACACACTTCCCATCAATACAATAAATTCTCATAAATTCCTAGTCCTTTAATTAGTAAACCAAGTAATGTAATTTATCCAAATGATTCTCTGGGATTTCTATTAAGAATGTATCATACATCTCCTGGACAATATTTATTTCATGTGTTCCAAAAATTCTAATTTTTAAATCAAATGTAATATCACATATTTGCGTTTTCTGTTATTGATAGTCACAAAATTCGAATATTTTTCTAAACTTTGCGTAACCATGCATTGTCACTGTTATTATGTGGACTACCGATTTAGTATTAAGCTATTTGATATGGCCTAAGACATAATATTGTGAAACATAAATAACAGTATTCAAGGTTTTAATATGTCCACGTTTCTCCAAGAAGCAACCGAATATTTAAAAAAAAAAAAAAAAAAAAAAAAAAAAAAAAAAAAAAGAGAGAGAGAAAAGAGAAGAAACGTCAGACAGAGCATCAATGCCGTGGATCACGGCTTCATTCCCAGGTATCTAACATCGTTAATTGTTCAACAACCGGCCGTGAAAGACTACATCCAATATTATTTATAATTTTTTTACTTTTTAATTGTACTGCTACAGCATAGCCAAATATGCTATTTTACTATGTGCTTGGCACTAAGTGTAGACGAACAATGTCTCTTTCATGTCTGTAACAAAATGATGTTAACTTCTATGTCAAAAACAGTTAAAGTCTGAAGATGGCCTTGTAAGCTGAAATCGATTAATGAAACAAAAACAAACTTGTGGAATATATTCAAAATTGTGCTTTTAATTCAGTACAAAAAGTTGCTTTCTTTATCTAATATTGTACTACATCTGGGGCTCATAATACCGGATACTCAGCCTCTCCCTCTCTGCATTGGCCTGTGACTCACATATATAAACTCAAAACGTTTTGTATTGTTGACATTGCACTTGACATGAGTGCCACGACAGCGCAGTAATGAACACTTGGGCAAGATGGTGATAGTGGCTGAGAAGGCATAAATTGCGCTTGAAATGCATTCATATGTCCGACGTAAAGGTGCATAGACACTTCAGAACGAAATGCAACAAAGATCCTCCATGTTCCAGTTTCATAAGATAGTCTGCGCAATTTAATGCTTCAACATGCCTCCGGTAGGGGAAATCAAAGGATCGGCCTGCGGAGAATGAAGTAGCAGTTGAATGAGTCTGGACAGATTTCTTACGAAGCTCACATAAGTCAACGAAAACAGAACGGGGGGAGAGAGCTAGATATAACCTACCATCTGGAAGATCACAAGGATACGACTCAAGCTTAAGCCTTATGACTTGCAATTGTTACATGCCCTGATTTCCTACGAAACTTCAAAATTTTCGTCACAGTTGCAACAGCTTATGGAAGTGAATAGATTTTGTGAGACCCTTCATCTTCACTGACACAGCAACAGGTTTTGTGAATGGCACTGAGAAAAGGCCCGATGAAGAAATCTGGGGTCAGAGAACTATCGAGTGGAACACTAATGCCTTCTGTACAATCTCAGGTTTTAAAGTTTACAGTTTTCTTCGCGAAACGACTGTTACGGGACATGTGTAGCAATGCAACTAGCCAAAGAACAGAAAGTGAATCGAGTTTTCACAAAAGGGCGTTTAGCATACTGAGTAAATTTTTCATAAGACACTAAAACTGTGTCAACACTAAAGTAGGAAACAGTTTCATTACGTTGGTTTACAGTGATTAATACGATAATATCTGAGTCTTTATGAAAGTGTTGTTTACGTTAAGTAATTATTCTGTGAGTAACTGAATAATAAACTTCACTGATTTAAGCTATTAAAAAAAAAAAAAAAAAAAAAAAAAAAAAAGTCCTAAATTTAACAAGTAAGGTCTTTAACAAGAAAACTTTGCTTTGCTTTTTTAATTTCATTTAATGATTTTTGGAAGAATACAAAATAACATTATGTGGTATAGTTTATGTAACAAATCCTAATAATCAGTAAATAATATTACCCCAGTACTGTCTCCAACTAGTTTAGATAGTAACATTTTTCTTTTTCTGTGTAATTTTCATATTCAGTTGGCCAAGAGTATTGATCTTTGTAGTAATTCTTGTGCTCTTAAAGAATGTAGGTTTCGTTGTCATCAGGTCATTACACTTTTTGCTCTTTTAATGGGAACTTTCCCAAAAGGTTTTATGGTGATGATGGAGCCATAGATGCCTTTGCTTTGAAAGCCATCAAGAAAGTATGTCAGACTGGACCATTTGTTTTCCAATACCCCTTCATATAGCCATTTTTTCATGGGAATAGGTAATTTGGTAAAGATTACTGCTAACAAATTAATTCTCTATATGGGTTTACACGCCGTCAAAGTCACTCAGTTTATCGCTTGATGTGAACTAATTGTGAGCTGAACAGCAATAAATAAAAGCCTGTAGATCAGAGGTCAGAAAATAAGCTGCAAATTGGAACAGCTGTTTACTGCGCTATCAAATCAAATGTTCAAATGTTTCTTAAGCTTAAGGGACTTAACTGCGGGCTCATCAGTCCCTAAACTTACTAACTACTTATGAACTACCTTATACTAAAGACGATACAAACATCCATACCCAAGGGGGGATACAAACCCCAGACGGGGAACAGCTGGGAGTATAATACTTATATGCACATGCTCTTTATCGACTTTAAAAAAGCCTGCGACAGCATACACAGGGGTACTATAATCAAAGTACTAAAATAATTCCAACTTGCATCTAAAATAATCCGCTTGGTAGCAATGTTTCTAGAACAAACACTCTTGTAAAGTGCAGACTAGAACTGGTCTATCAGAACAGTTTGAAGTTCGAACTGGGTTCAGACAGGGAGATGCACTCTCCCCTATATTATTCAACCTTGTGCTAGAAAAAGTAGACCGGGAGTTTATGAAAACTGGCTCCATTGGAATACTCTTAGACAACACGTCAGTGACTCGACTAGCTTATGCGGATGATGCAATCCTAATCAGCGGCAGTAGGGAAGAGCTGAGAAGAATGGCAAGCTCGTACTGCCAGATTGCCAGTAAAGCAGGCTTGCAAGTCAGGGCAGACAAGACGCAATACATGGTCCTAAGCAAGTCGGCCAGTGATGGGGACCCGCTCAAGGTGGACAATCTCCAATTCAAAATGGGGAGTACTTTCAAATATCTTGGTAGCCTCTTTAGTGAACTGAACCTCTGAGAAACTGAAATAAATGCAAGAATTGTTGGAGGCAATAGAGCATACTTTAGCCTTCAGGACGTGCTAAAGAAAAGGTCCCTGACAAGCAGTCTGAAGACCAGGTTGTATCAAACTATGATTATGCCAGTCGTTATGTACGTTTGTGGAAGCCTCACCCTCAGAAGAAAAGATGAACATAAACTACTGGTTTCTTCCCTAAAATCTATGGTCCTGTGATAGATCCACAAAAACGAGAATGGTGAATTCGAAAAAACCAAGAATTAAAAGAGCAATCATATATTCCGGGTTCGAATCCCGGCCGGGCACAAATTTTCATTCGCCGCACTTTCGTATTCCATCTAACCCTAGTACAGTGATGCGATAACTGATCGCAAATTGCGATTTATTTCATTAAGAAATGAACGCTGTAACGTCGTCAAAAAATATATAATTGTATACAAGCCGAGGCTGGGCACCTGACGACAATTGTTTCTCGAAACCTCACGGTCTGTTCTCCCTGATGCGGGAATACAGTATTGTGGCTGCGAGTATTACAGAACAAATAGGCTGTGGTAATAGGAAAGAGGCAGCATGGCGAATGGAGATTTGGGTGTGGCGGGAGACGTGCAGGGAAGACTCCTCTGCAGTGGGGCTGATCACTGTGTCCTCGGTAGCGGAGTGGTCAACGCATCTGCCTAGTAAGCAGGAGATCCCGGGTTCGAATCCCAGCCGGGCACAAATTTTCATTTGCCGCACTTTGGTATTCCATCTAAACCTAGTACAGTGATGCCATAAGTGATCGCATATTGCGATTTATTTCATTAATTAAAAGAGCTTTACGCACAGCCGGACATTATAAAAAGAATGAAGAGAAGAAGATTGACCTGTGCTGGACATGTAGCAAGGATGAGCGAAGGGAGGATACCCCATGATGTGTTGCTGGGAACGGTAGCTGGAAGGAGATACCGGGGACGACCACGGACAAGATGGAAAGACAATGTTGACAGACACCGAGGACATGAGACTAGGAGCAGCTGATTGGGTGCAAGAGGCACGCAACCGGGTGCGATGGAGGAGGAGTGTAAGGCCGGCATATGGTCACTAAGGCCCACACCACTGATAAGTAAAGTAAGTGACATACGGTCATTAAAAGACGAATTAAATTTTTGGCTTTAGTTTTTTGCTCAATGTGAGGCACTACAAAATTTCTTTCACATCTGTTAGATAGCCTTTTCGAAGGGATTTCCGAAATGACAAAAAGGGGAAAACAGAAAACTATCAAATGCTAGGTTATCCCCCTTAAAAAAATCAGTTCAAGTGTTCCTCGGAGTAGAGCCGATGTAGGCGACCACGACAGCAGTTCCAGGCCAGCGACAGGCCGAGACGCACTTCTCCGAAGCCATCCCAGGCAGCTGTCCAGGGAATCACAAACGCTTGACGACACGCTTCTTGGGAATCGTGATATACGAGGACACCACAAGAAGTGAACTACTCACCACGAACAAAGTAAGTTCATGTTAAAACAATCGTTTCAATCGAACAACAGATCAACACAAAGGGAACATCTCCTCATACAATATGTGAAAAAAAGTATCAGGACACCTGGCTGATAATGAATTACAAGTTCGTGGCGACCTCCATCGGTAATGCTGGAATTCTTCGATATGGTGCTGACTCACCCTTAGCCTTGATGACAACTTCCACTCTTGCAGGCACACGTTCAAAAAGGTGCTGGAAGTTTTCTTCGGGACTGGCTGATGATACAAGTATAGCTACCTGACAAACAGGAAGTAACTGATGAAATTGTAAATGATATCTTTCAGAAAGTTATTAAGTGGTTCTCTACAAATGGACTCTCATTAAACTTTGATAAAACCCAGTATATACAGTTTCAAACAGTAAATGGGATGGCCGACCGCGGTGGCCGAGGAGACTGAGGCGCTCCAGTCACGGTCGGCACGGCCACTACGGTCGGGGGTTCGAATCCCCCCTCGGGCATGGATATTTGTGCCGTCCTAGTTCGTAAGTAGTTCATAAGTATAATTACGTAGGCTTCCGCGGCCATAGTCAGATGATATAAAAGTTTTCTGGGTATGGTACCGCGTCATGATGTAAGGCTATTACTTAAATAACCAACGTTTCGGCCAACGTTACAGTGGCCTTCATCTGAGTTTAGGGACTGATGACCCCGTAGTTAAGTCCCATAAGCTGTACAAACATTTGAACATTTGAGTAAATGGCATGACCCCATTAATAAATTTAGACTTTGAACATAAATCTGTAGCTAAGGTAGAATATTCAAAATTTGTAGGTGTTGGCATCGACGAGGGACTGAATTGGAAGAAACATATTGAAGATCTCCTGAAACGTTTGAGTTCAGCTACTTATGACATCAGAGTCATTGCAAAATCTGGTGATATACATCTCAGTAAATTAGCTTGCTATACCTATTTTCATTTACTGCTTTCATATGGGATCATAGTCTGGAGCAATTCAACATTGAGTAAAAAAGTATTCATTGCACAAAAGCGTGTTATCAGAATAATTGCTGGAGCCCACCCAAGAGAATCCTGCAGACTTATTTAGGGATCTAGGGATCTTCACTGTAGCTTCACAATATATATATTCACACTCATGAAATTTGTTATTAGCAATCCGACCCAATTCAGAAGTAACAGCAGTGTGCATAGTTACAACACTAGGAGAAAGGATGATATTCACTATTCAAGGTTAAGTCTAACCTTGGCTCAGAAGGGGGTGAATTATGCTGCCACAAAAGTTCAAATGTTTGTTAAGCTTATGGGACGTAACTACGGGGTCATCAGTCCCTAAACTTACAAACTACTTATGAACTACTTACGAACTAGGACGGCACAAATATCCATGCCCGAGGGGGGATTCGAACCCCCGACCGTAGTGGCCGTGCAGACCGTGACTGGAGCGCCTCAGTCCCCTCGGCCACCGCGGCCGGCGCCACAAAAGACTTTGGACACTTACCAAGTAGCATCAAAAGTCTGACAGATAGCCAAATAGTATTTAAAAAGAAATTAAAGGATTTTCTGAATGGCAACTCCTTCTACAATGTAGATGGATTTTTAGATAAAACTTAAAGTAAAAATAAATGAAATAAAAAACAACAAAAAATGTAATAAAAACCCTTAAAATATTGATTGTCAAGTGTAGACAACGTTTACTAAACTGACACGTTCCACATCATTACGAAATGTCGTATATATGATCTATGGAACAAGTATTAATCTAACCTAATTCTTCACAGAGTACTGCACTGAGGAGAGGTATTGATTTAGGTTGGTGAGGCATGGCACAACGTCGGCATTCCGAAACATCCCAAAGGTATTCGATAGGATTCAAGTCAGGACTCTGTACAGGACAATCCATTACAAGGACGTTATTATTGTGTAACCACTCCATCAGAGGCCGTGCATTATCAACATGTGCTCAATCATGTTGAAAGATGCAGTTGCCGTCTATGACTTGTTCTTCAACATTGGGAAGCAAGAAGGTGCTTAAAACATCAATGTAGGCCTGTGCTGTGATAGTGCCATGCAAAACAACAAGGGGTGCAAGTCCCCTTCATGAAAAACACGGTCATACCTGAACACCACCACCTCAGAATTTTACTGTTGGCAGGCGCGGGGAAACGGCCGAGGGTATTGAGGCGCTATGCTGTGATGCGAGAGGCCGTTCCTCGTCGGGGGTTAGAATCCCCCTCGGGCATGGATGTTTGTGTCATCTTTAGTATAAGGTAGTTCATAAGTAGTTTGTAACTTTAGGGACTGATGATCCCGCAGTTAGGTGCCTTAAGCTTCACAAACAATTTTTTACTGTTGGCACTACAAGGCTGTCATATGACGTTCACCGAGTATTCGCCTTACGCACTCCATGCCATCGGATCGCCACATTGTGATTCATCACTCCACACATTTTAAATCGCGCATTGTTTACGCTCCTTACATCAAGCGACGCGTCGTTTGGCATTGACCTAAGTGATGCGTGGTTTATGAGCATCCACTCGACTATGAAATCCATGTTTTTTCCCCTCCCGCCTGTCATAGCACTTGGAGGGGATCCTGGTGCAGTTTGGAATTCCTGTGTGATGGTCTGCCTGTTACACTGAACCAACCTCTTCAAGTATCAGCCGTCTCTTTCAGTCAACAGACGAGGTCAGCCTGTACGTATTCGTAGTGTACGTGTCCCTTCACGTGTCCACTTCACTATCACATCACAAACAGTGGACATACGGATGTTTAGGAGTGTGGAAATGTCACGTACAGACTTCTGACACAAGTGAAACCCACTCACCTGACCACGTTCAGAGTCCTTGAATTCCACGGAGAACCCTATTCTGCTCTCTCGCGATGTCTAATGACTACTATAATAAGTAATTTCGAGAAATTCGATTGTTTATCAATTGACTATACAATGGGACTTTGCTCAACGAGCATAATTCGCTTCTGAGCTTTATCTGCAGTGCGAAATTCGTTATGTAATATATATTTTTCTGTGGGAATTCGTGTAATAATAGAATGTGTTTCATCCAGAAAAATGGACTAAAATTTATCCTATAATGAACTATACTATTTTTACAAGAAAGTTGTATCAGCAGAAGAAAATTAAATTATTTGCATTTGAAGTTACACACATAGTGGTGTTAGTGTTCAGAGAGGAGAAGGGGAGGGGGACACTAAAATATTTTTACTTGGAACTGCGTTACGTATTCAAAAAGGTTCGGAAACACTGAAAACTTTCAAAATGTTCAAGTGTTTGTTACTCTATTGGAGCAAACTGCAGTGGTCATCAGTCCCAAAACTTACGAACAACTGAAACTAACGTACACTAAGGACAACACACACAACCATGCCCGAAGGAGGGCACGAACCTCCGTTGGAAGCGGTCATCCAGTCCGTACACCACTAGGCCATTCCCGCGTGGTATGTAATCGGTTTCTTTTTCCGCAGGTTTATTGCTACAGCCAGCAAGATTTTGTTTATGTACACTTACAAGGAGACCACATGGGTACCGCATTTTAGAATTTCTCTCTATATTTATGGTACGCCGCGGCGGAGCGGCCGAGCGCATTGAGGCGCTATGCTACGATGCGCGAGGCCGTTTCCTGTCGGCGCGCCAGTCACATTCTGCACGGCCGCTACGGTCGGGGGTTCGAATCCCCCCTCGGCATGGATGTTTGTGCCGTCTTTAGTATAAGGTAGTTCATAAGTAGTTTGTAAGTTTACGGACTGATGACCCCGTAGTTAAGGTCTTTAAGCTCTACAACCATTTGAACATATGTATGGTACGTGAAGTTCAGAACTTAAATAACAATCAGCCAAAGCCATTCACCACAACTCTCAAAAATTGTCGAGAAATTCGACTAAATGGACTTTAAAGTTTTGTAAGTGCACGTAAGTATCACTAATAAAATCAGTTGCAGCATCTGTTGGTGTAGGTCAGATACGACGAAAATAAAAAAAGATGCCGTAGCTCAGCACGCCCGGATAAACGGCAGAACGCTCTCTGTAATAAAAAAGCTGAGCCAAGAACACGTCGAACCGATACGAATTAACACGATCAGCGACGGCAAGGACCAGAAATACCCATAAAAAATAAAAAAATGGGTGGTAGCGTTCTGACCTTACAACCATAGGGTCAGTGGTTCGAATCCTGCCGTAACCGGTTTATTTTTTTGTGTTCGAATACTTACACAATTTTAATGTCTAATAGTAATTTTTACAAAAAAATGTACGTTTCTAAATTGTTTATTCTTAATTTTATAAAAAGTAATTAATAATGATGGTTTCAATCGAAAAAAACATAAGTTACATTTTTTACAGTATTGACTTCACGGTTAGTTGACGACGCTAGTCTTTGATTGTTCAGTTCGTGATCAGCTACGGCGCTGTTTTTGGAAATTCATCTCCATAGCTACTAATGGCTTTTCAAACAAATCAACCATCTTTTAGGTGACGACAACGTGTTCAGATAGTCTACATACACATAAACGAAAACTGACACAACACGTGGCAATTAGTGATCCCAAAAGATTTTATATAACTGAATTTGAAAAGGAAAAAAAATCCTGTCACGGGATTCGAACCACCGACTATGGTTCTGAGCTACACTGTTTTTAATTATTGGAAATTACGTGAACTTGCAAAACTTCAAATTCGATTTTCTCGAGAATTTTTGAGAGTTGCGTTGAATGGCTTTGGTTGACTTATTTAAGTACTGAATTTCACGTACCATAAATATAGAGAAATTCTATAATCCGATACCAATATGGTCTCCTTGTTAATGCGGGCAGATTTCCCACGAAGCCCACGTAAGTCAACGACAACAGAACAGGCAGAGTGTTAGACGGTCTCCTCTCTTAAGTTCCGAGAAAAATTCGCTTCTCGAGGTGTCAACTAGTATTTTGCTTCTTGTACGTATATATCACGAAATTACCACAAGCATAAAATTACAGAGATTAGACCCCGCACGGCGGAATACCGCGCAAAGGATTTTCCCGTGAACCATGCGGCAATGGAATAGGAGGAGGAAATGGCAAGCGGTGGTGGAGTGGCCGAGCGTTCCAAGGCGCCTTGGTGCGGAGCGCGCGGTTGCTACGTGGTTTGAGTCCTCCCACGGGCATGGGTGTTTGTGTTGTCTTTAGTAGAAGGTCGTTTATAAGTAGTTTGTAAGTGTAGGGACTGATGGCCCCGCAGTTAAGTCACATAAGCTTAACCAACATTTGGAATTTGTTCTGATGACCAACGTAGTCATCAGTACTACAAACATTTGAACACTTTTTTGGAAGTGACAATGGTACACCAAGTACCCGCCACCATACACCGTGTCGTGGCTTGCGGAGTATGTAGATATACTGGGTGATCAAAAAGTCAGTATAATTTTGAAAACTTAATAAATCACGGAATAATGTAGATAGAGAGGCTAAACTCGACACACATGCTTGGAATGACATGGGGTTTTATTAGAACTACATCTACCGTTATCGGGCTTTTTTTTTCTCGAGGAACTGCGTGATTCTGATTTTGTAACTGCTACCGTGACTGGTGAGAGGTACGCCGATATGTTACAGAATCACATCATCCCCAAATGTTCAAATGCTTGTATAGCTTATGGGACTTAACTACGGGGTCATCAGTCCCTAAACTTACAAACTACTTACGAACTAGCTAACACTAAGGACGGCACAAATATCCATGCCCGAGGGGAGATTCGAACCCCCGACCGTAGTGGCCGTGCAGACTGTGACTGGAGCGCCTCAGTCCCCTCGGCCACCGCGGCCGGCCATCATCCCCAGCATGGCTGCTAAACACCTGCTGGAACGTACGATTTTTATGCGGGATGGCGTTCCACTCCATATTGCTAGACGCGTGAAAGATCTCTTGCGCGCGTCGTTTGGTGATGATCGTGTGCCCAGCCGCCACTTTCGTCATGCTTGGCCTCCCAGATCCCCAGACCTCAGTCCGTGCAATTATTGGCTTTGGGGTTACCTGAAATGGCAAGTGTATCGTGATCGACCGACATCTTTAGGAATGCTGAAAGACAAAATCACACGCCAATGCCTCACCATAATTACGGACATGCTTTACAGTGCTGTTCACAACATTATTCCTCAACTACAGCTACTGTTGAGGAATGATGGTGAACATATTGAGCATTTCCTGTGAAGAACATCATCTTTGCTTTGTTTTAATTTGTTATGCTAATTATTGTTTTTCTGATCAGGTGAAGCACCATCTGTCAGACATCTTTTGAACTTTTATTTATTTATTATTTTTTTATTATTGTTCTAATAAAACCCCATGTCATTCCAAGCATGTGTGTCAATTTTTACCTCTCTGTCTACATTATTCCGTGATTTATTGAGTTTTCAAATTTATACTGACTTTTTGATCACCCAGTAGTTATGTATGGTGCTAGTGACACATACACACATACCAGTGGAAGTTCGACTGCCGGCCGCGGTGGCCGAGGAGACTGAGGCGCTCCAGTCACGGTCTGCACGGCCACTACGGTCGGGGGTTCGAATCCCCCTCGGGCATGGATATTTGTGCCGTCCTAGTTCGTAAGTAGTTCATAAGTAGTTTGTAAGTTTAGGGACTGATGACCCTGTAGTTAAGTCCCATAGACTATACAAACATTTGAAACATTTTTGAAGTTCGACTATAACTGGTAGGGCCAGATCATCAGTCGAGTTCCTCTTCGGCGGAGCCTGTCGGCCGGGTTCTGGTCTTGCAAGTGCGAGGCTGGAGTCGCGGCCTGTATTTTTGCTTGGAGTGCAGCCTGAGGTTGTTAGCTGTCGTCTTACGCGCTGTGGTCGGAAGAAACCCGCAGACCTTGGCCGGCTTTGGCTCGCCAGCCACTGCTATTGCGGGAAACCTGCCGCGCCGCTCGCGCGCACGCCGACTCTGCAGTACACCAGCAGTAGAACGTTCATCAACTGCCTGTTCATCCTGAAAATGTTCAAATGTTTGTAGAACTTATGGGACTTAACTACGGGGTCATCAGTCCCTAAGCTTACAAACTACTTATGAACTAGCTAAGACTAAGGACGGCACAAATATCCATGCCCGAGGGGGGATTCGAACCCCCGACCGTAGTGGCCGTGCAGACCGTGACTGAAGCGCCTCAGGCCCCTCGGCCACTGCGGCCGGCCTGTTCATCCTGCTCTCAAACGTAATACACCAGGCATTCTGACTGCCATGGCATATCTTTTGACTCTGACATTTCCGGACAAACCTGCCTTACCTTCAATTGATACATTTACTACAGTCCTTAAATTGTGTGGCCATGACGTCCTTTGTTGCATATATAATTGTGATGGGGATGATAGTCCGTCTATGCAACTAAAAATAAGATGCGTTTCGCTTTAATGGTTTTTATTTATTTGTTGTATAACAACAACAGCAGTTTTACCATTACATATGAGACAGTTATTTAGTACTAGCTTAAACCCGCGGCTCCGCTCGCGTGTTGGTTGATTATGATAGATAAGTTATCTTTCAGTAGTGTGCTATGAGACTGGTTTTGAAGGATGAAATGAAATACAATACCTTCTTTAGAAACAAACATTTTTAATCAACATTATCAGAAAAGTAAGTAGTGTAGATCAAATCACACGTAAAAATGCACTCCTTTCGAAGAATCTAATCACGAAATTCAACAATAATGATTGTAATAATATCACAGATCGATCACTTGATGTAATGCGCGAAACGTCAGATCGATTTTTTTAAAGAGATGTATTAAAAGAAATTTCTTTTTAGTGCTTCATTTATTCTTACATTTCCTTATTCGTATGCTTATCCTTACATAGAAAGAGCTGAAGACATCGTAGTACGCAGAGACCAAAGATATGGTCTGTGCATCACGTTTCGATGTATGTAACCTCCTTTCTATAGAGTCGCAAACGTCATCGCTGGCCTTCAGTCCGAATTTTTTTTATAATTTGACGATTTTTAACCATTATATCTTCCACCCCCTTATAGCTATCGCCATGGAACTGCTATGGTGTACAACGGGAGACTTCGGACAGCAATTACACACAGACCATTCGTTTGCGTTCTGTAGTTTTCGCTGCAGAGCGAAATAATAACACACACACAAGTAGAATGTTATATACACCGTTAACTTTCCATCCCAATATACTCCACCTTTTTAACATTATCAACACTCAAGCAACAATGGAACCAATAAAACCATTTTCAAAGAGTAAATATAATTTTCAAAGAGTAATTATTGTTCCGCATTTCGCGTTATATTCTTCAAATTACTAAATATCCATCAGATCGCTATAGAACCGCACCTAAAACCTTTCTCAGTTGTAAATAAGTAACTGTACAAATATTCAAGTCTGTGCGTCTTGTCGTTCGGACGTGATAAGCGTACACCGAACACACTGTCACGTTAATATATATATATATATAAATAGCTATCCGGTCGCCATAATACCGTGCCTAAAGCCTTCCCCGGGTAGACATGAGTATCTGTAAAAAATTTTTAGCTCTTTATGTCTTGCGGTTCAGACGTGATAAACGTGCACCGAACAGACATTCACATTTATAGATATAGATTACATTAGATACAAGTTTAATATATATATTCAAATACTAAAATTCACTAATGTAATAAATACACTACTTTAATACACGTGGGAATTCTGGATCTTACTAATTTAACACAGTGGCAAGTTTAAGAGATACGATGACAAATAAATACATATATACTTATATACATATGATCATAAATCAATATCAAGTGACTGGATCCAACTAGTTGCAGAAGGGGTAGCATTTATAAAGTCACTTAATGGTTCAGTATATTTCCTCAGAGGATAGTCTCTGACGATATGTTGGACCGTTTGCTCTTGGGCACCACAATCACAGGCTGGAGAATCTCGGAGTCCCCACTTGTGCATCATAGCATTTCACCAGTTCTAATTCTATTTAATTTTGTCCACACACTTCTCTGCAGATGAAACCCTGGTAGGCCGGCAGTTGTGTCTTCGACATCATGATGTGCTGTTGCATCCGCGTTCCATCTCTTGCGACACTCTTATTTAATGTTGAAGTTGTTCCTTCCTTTATCCCACTTGAGTGCAGGACTTTAGGCGATCTGGAGGGGGATCGTTTAAGATCTTGTGAACTGGAACATCTTGTGGGCAGTTGGGGTGGTGAAATTTCCTCCATTCTCTATTCGTTGCTTCCTGGCGTCGCAATTGAGGTAGGTGATGGGATGTTGCTGATGGTGTGCAGCCAGGCAATCGGTGTGGATTTTAGTGTACCTGTAATGACCCTCATTGAATCGTTCAGCTGTACATCTAACTTCCTCGTATGGGTGCTATGTTGCCACACTGGAGCACAGTATTCAGCTGCAGCCGGCCGCGGTGGCCGAGGGGACTGAGGCGCTTCAGTCACGGTCTGCACGGCCACTACGGTCGGGGGTTCGAATCCCCCCTCGGGCATGGATATTTGTGCCGTCCTAGTTCGTAAGTAGTTCATAAGTAGTTTGTAAGTTTAGGGACTGATGACCCCGTAGTTAAGTCCCATAAGATTTACAAACATTTCATTTTCATTCAGCTGCATGGTACACTAGTGTCAATGTTGTAGTGCTTAGTGTCGATGCATCGTTTTAATGATTGTAAAACATCTTCAGTGATGGAATATTTGGTCTTGGTTTTCAACTTACATCATGCTGTACTGCAAAAAACAAATCGGTATTGCATGAGGTAAGGTGAAAACCAAGAACAAATATTTCCACCTCTGAAGATGTTTCATTATCATTAAAACGAAACGCGTCTGGTAACAAAAAGTCGCCTCTTATTCGTAATTGCACAGACAGACAAACATCCCTATCATAGCTAATTTACTACAGTATACGGTATCAGTGCTGATTGGTCGATTGTGTTATAATACCGTTTTCGGACGTGATCCATTAGAAGATAATCCGTCAAAAATTCACAGTCATGAGCACAAGAATAATCTATACAATAAAGCGTAAAACATTCAAATATTAACGCCGCGATGGAGGGGACGCGAGCTCTAAGGCTCTTCGCTGCGGAGCGCGCTGTAGCTCTCCGTCGGAGGTTCGAGTCCTCCCTCGGACATGGGTATGTGTGTTGTCCTTAGTGTAAGTTAGTTTAACTAGTTTGTAAGTCAAGGGACTGAAACCCATAGCAGTTTGGTCCAACAGGTTTACTAACATTTGAACATTTGAAATATTAACATATAGCCGCGCGAGAATGGTCACGTGGTCTAAGGCGCCATGCAACGATTTGCGCGGACGATCCTCAGCGGAGTTTCAAGTCCTTCCTCGTGTGTGTGTGTGTGTGTGTGTGTGTGTGTGTGTATGTGTGTGTGTTGTGCTTACTATGCCTCGGCGGAATAGCCGTGCGCAGTATGGCGCATTGCTACGGTGCACGCGGGCGTAACACGTCGGAGGTTCGAGTCCTCCCTCGGGAATGGGTGTGTGTTGTTCTTAGGATACGTTAGTTTAAGTAGTTTGTAAGTTTAGGAACCCATGACCACTGTGTGCTTAGCATAAGTTAGTTTAATTAGTTTGTAAATCTAGTGACCGATAACCTCAGCTGTTTGGTCCTTTAGGTTTACAAACATTTAACTTTATTTAAGATCTATAGCAGTGTACATACACTGCCGAAAAACAAATTGGTACACCTGGCAAGATGTCTTTGATTTTGATGCGAAGACGGCAGATGCGACCTGGGAGATACCAGATGTCCTGATGATGGTTTCAACGTAGTAGTAGTAGTAGTTGTTGTTGTTGTTTTGAGGGGACTAAACATCTAGGTCATCAGTCCCTTCAAAGTAGTCCGCAAAGAGATAGCGAAGGGCAGTAACGGCAAGACTTCCATCTCTGTGTAGCCATTAATATGGAATATTTGCAGCCACACGGCTTAGTGTGATATTAATGTGTGAAGCAGACAGGCGTCAACGGAGCGAGTGTGAACGGGGTTAAACTGGCCTTTCGAGTGGCGGGATGGTCCTTTAGGAGAATTGCTATACAAATTGCACGTGCTGCATCAGCTGTGCATCGATGCTGGTTGCCAACAGTCAGTGAATGTTCTAACACCAGGAGACATGGTTCTGGACGTTCACGCAACACAGACGTCCTCCAAGATTGTCGTGTTGCAAGGCTAACACTGGCAGATCGTACAGCTAACCAGAGTACAGATATGAGGGTCTGTGAGATCAGAAGTGTAAAACACTAACTGTTGCCAACCGGTAACTAGCAGTGGTATTACGGGCACATAAACCTCTATCCCGTCTTCCAAATGTTTAAATGTTTGTAAATTTATGGGACTTAACTACTATGGTCAGACAGCCCCTAGGCTTACAAACTACCTAAACTAACTTATGCTAAGGACAACAAATACACTGATGCCCGAGGGAGGACTGCAACCTCCGAGGGCGAGCAGCTAGGCGCCTTGGAACGCTCGGCCACTCCACCGCGGTGCCCGTCTTCCACAAACGTTAAAGCATCGATGTGCACGGATCGACTGCTGGCGTCAGAGGATCTCTTGGAAGATGTCCACGAGACTCATAGGGCCAGAGAGACGGGTTCTCAGGTAGATGCTGTGTTTCTTGACTTCCTCAAGGCGTTTGATACAGTTCCTCACAAACGTTTAATGAACAAACTAAGAGCATATGGTCTATCGGACCAATTGTGTGATTGGATTGACGAGTTCCTAGATAACAAAATGCAACATGTCATTCTCAATAGAGAGAAGTCTTCCGAAGTAAGAGTGATTTCAGGTGTGCCACAGGGCAGGTGTCGTTGCTGTTCACGATACATATAAATGACCTTGCGGGTAACATCGGAAGTTCACTGAGACTTTTTGCGGATGATGCTGTAGTATATAGAGAGCTTGTAACAATGGAAAATTGCATTGAAATGCAGGAGGATCTGCTACGAATTGACGCATGGTGCAGGGAATGGCAACTGAATCTCAATGTAGACAAGTGTAATGTGCTGCGAATACATAGAAAGAAAGATCCTGCATCATTTAGCTACACTACAGCAGGTCAGCAACTGGAAGCAGTTAATTCCATAACTTATCTGGGAGTAGGCATTAGGAGTGATTTAAAATGGAAAGACCATATAAAATCAATCGTCGGTAAAGCAGATGCCAGACTTAGGTTCATTGGAAGAATCCTAAGCAAACGAAGTAGGTTACAGTACACTTGTTCGCCCACTGCTTCAATACTGCTCACGGGCGTGGAATCCGTACCAGGTGAGGTTGATAGAGGAAGTAGAGAAGATCCAACGCAGAGCAGCGCTCTTCAATACAGGAATCATTTGGTAATCGTGAAAGCCTTACGGAGATGATCGACAAACTCCAGTGGAAGACTTTGCCGGAGAGACGCTCTGTCGCTCGGTACGGGCTTTTGTCGAAGTTTCGAGAACATACCTTTACCGAGGAGTCTAGCAGTATATTACTCCCTCCTAAGTATATCTCGCGAAGAAATCATGAAGATAAAATCAGAGAGATTAGAGCTCACACAGAGGCATAGCGACGATCTTTCTTTCCGCGAACAATACGTGACTGGAATAGGAGGGAGAACCGATAGTGGTACTCAAGGTACCCTCCGCCACACATCACCGGGTGGCTTTCGGAGTATGGATGTAGATGTAGATTTGCCTTCTGGCAAATGATGGCTGTCTACGCTTTGGACTCAGACCTGGCGAACGCTGTCTCGTAGAGGGCATTTGTCCAAGACACACTGCCCCTTCCCCAGGTCTTTTATGGTCTGGGGTGCTACAAGTTTCAACTCTGTGTTTATAGAAGAACGTTGACCAGCGTTCGGTACATGCAGAATGTCTCAGAACATGTTCTTTTGTCATTCTTGCAACAGTAAGGTTGATGTTTTATCCAACACGATAATGCTCGTCCACCCATTGCACGCGAAACTCAACGTTCTCTGCAAGACGTGCAGCAACTTCCCTGGTGAGAACGATCTCCGGACTTGTCTCTAATCGAGCACGTGTGGGATAAGTTGGGACAATTTGTCAACCCACAACTCTTGCGGAGCTACGTGAACAGATGGAGCAGGCGTGGTATAATATATCCCAACACAGTATTCGCAATCTGTATGAACGAATGGATTGCAGTGCCATTGCCTACTATGTCACCCGGTGAGGCTACATCACGAACTAACACGGCTGCCTGAGCATGCATCGACACCTGGTACCTCAGTACCGCTTGAACTATTGATGTGTAAATGTAAGCATTCCATGTGCACTGTTTCAAAAATTGAATTGGGAAACTCTAAGAGGGTATATTAAGTTTTATTTCCGACATTGCAGTACATAAGTGAAAAAGCAATGACGTATGGAACAAAAAATTCTGAAGAAATTAGTCAAGTGCATTCGATGGTTGTAACTTGTGAGTATGTAAGTGGGAACATATCTGCCATTGCGAAGTAAAAATTAAGCCCAGCAGATGTCGTGCCAAACACGATGATTTTTAACGGTCCACAAAGATAATTTTAAATGTTCAAATGTTTGGTAAGCTTAAAGGACTTTGTGGTGTCGCACAAGTCCAAAGTGCGCGCCACCTACTTTCGCCGCGCGCCGCCATGCACGCACGGCGCGGCGTTCTTACGACGACAGCCACGAGCGCCCTCTGCGGCAACTCCGCTCGTGGCCACCAGTGAACGACATCGTTCACTTGGGACTGAGATAGCAACCAGTTAGGACCTTCGGAATCAGATAGGCACCGTTGAAGACTTGGCTATCGAATAGGCACTAGGCAGGCTCTCTGACTCAACTATGTATCAGCCTTCTGCAGTACTATGTAAAAGTTAAGTATTGTATAAATTCTGTGCAATATATATCTCGTACTAATTTACTCTAGTGTTTCTAGTTTCTGGCTGCTCCCCTCCGCACCTGCACCAGCGTGCTATCTTTATTCCTGTGTCGGTCTCATTCCACTCGGCCACCGACACCTACGACGGAAACGATACACAAAAGCGGCGACGAGGCAGGGACAGAAGAGTGGCGACGAGGAGTGATAGTACCTTGGACCAGCCCACTTGCAGCAGCCAGACAGCAGCAGTCGGAGCACGCAGAAATTGCTCCCGCCCATCCACCCTTATTATAAGATTTTTGGGGGAACATATTCAGTTACGTGTTTGTGGACATTTTTGTTGCAGATCGAGCGTCCTCATTTATCTTGCATTTGTGTTTTGTTATAATTTACTTGTATGTGCGGCGCCTAATCGGTCAGCATGGCCACTACCCCGAACCCAAACTTCATGGAAATTATTCAGTTACAGACGGCGCAAATAACACAACTCCTGCAGGCTGTGGCCCAGCTCACAGCGCAAGCAGCTAACCAACAACAACAGCCGCCGCTTCAGCAGCCCACACCTGCCGCCGCAACGCTTCCTACGTTTCGCCAGTACAACGAACGTGAGGAAGAGTGGAGCGACTACTTCGCACAGTTTCATGAACTCGTCGCGGCTCATCAAATTACAGGTCAGAAAGTGAAGCATCTGCTATTATCTGTGGTTGGCACCAACACCTTCGTGTTACTGAAAAAACTTTTCCCCGACGTATCTCCTCGTGATGTAGACTTTGAACAAATAGTAGAGGCACTAAATGCTCATTATGAGAGAAAAGTTCTCGTAGCTGCGGCACGGTACCGATTTTTCAGACTTAAAAAATTACCGCAGCAGTCACACCAAGAGTGGATTACGGAATTGAAGGGCTTAACCCGCAAATGTAAATTTACTTGCTCTTGTGGACTTTCGTATAGTGACGTGATGTTGAGGGATGCGATTACGCAGAATATTCAGGACCCCAGAATTAGAGCAGCAATTCTGAAACAGTCTGACCCCTCATTAGACAGTGTACTGCAGCTTATAGAAGCGCATGATACTTTTGACTTAGCAGATGTAGAAATGCAAAGCCACAGTGTTAATTCAGTGCGCCGTAACGGACGCTTTCCTAGCCGTAGTTCTCAGTGTAGCACTAGTGATTCTTACAATAGTACAGGCCGTGCTGAACAGACAGTAAACAGTAGCCAGTGTAAAAGTGCGACACAAAGGTCGCCCCGTCGTGTTAGAAACAGTGATTTGAATAACGGGCGCCAACGCTCATTTCAGAAAAATGTACGTAAATCTTGCCCCCAGTGTGTATCTCGCCACAAGCGTGCACAATGCCCTAGTCGCAACGCAACCTGTTATCAATGTGGCAAATCAGGACATGTACAGTCTGTGTGTATGCAAATTAAAAACTCAAAGAACGGTACCGTTAGAAACAGTGCTTCACAGAGTGCGAGAACAGTTCATTCTGTAAATGTTATACGGGCTGTGGAATTGAACAGTGCTTTCCTTGGATCTCAATTGCAGGAAAGTAGTTCTGCGCCTATGGCAAAACTATATAGTGCACCACGTAACAAGCGCCGTCGAGCGCGTAAAACAGTGCAACGGAAAAGGGTTCGGGACAAGCAAAATGACTATGAACAGTGCATTCCTGTAGTGAAAATAGTGCCTTCTGCAACTGCTCCTTGTAATAGTGCCCAGTACTGTGTAGCTAGTGACAGTAGACATCAAGTAGCTACTCAAAAGTGTAGTGCAGTAGTTAGTACATCTGGAGTAGCTTCGCATGCTTGCGCGGACGCCGATCCGGCGGTAGTGCCATCTAGTGACAGTGTTGTTAATCCGCTGCGTGCCGAGTCTGCGCCGCTTACTTCACTACGCGGCCCGCGCAAGCGCAGTAAACAAACCGTAGCAGACGTTGCCCACATTCGCGCACCTGTCGAGCGCCGCAAGCAAAAACTGTTTGACTCTCTTCATAGAAAATAAGACGGTGCACTTTCAGCTTGATACTGGTTCCGCTGTCACATTAATAAATAAAGATACTTATGAACTTCTGGGTTCGCCAAAATTGTCGCCGTCACAGCAAGTGTTAACAGCTCATACAGGTCAAAATATTCCCGTGCTAGGAACGTGTAGCCTGCCCGCTTCTTTTCAAGGTGTAACAAAAACAGTTGCTTTTGTAGTTCTTCAGGCCAAATCGACACAGAACATTTTTGGACTAGATGCTTTTGACTTGTTTGGTTTATCAATTCAAAGAGATGTGCTTCAAATTTCGTCAATGGTGCCTCAGGATAAAATCAATGCATTGTGTGACAAATATAGTGACTTGTTTTCGCCGGAACTAGGTTGTGCAAAAGACTTCGTGGCACATGTAACTTTAAAAGAATCTGCAGTTCCAAAATTTCGTAAAGCTAGACCAGTGCCTATCGCCTTGCGTGATACAGTTGCCGAAGAACTTAAACGTTGGCAAGATAGTGGGGTGATTTCTCCTGTTTCTGCGAGTCAGTGGGCCTCGCCTATAGTAATTATACCCAAGCCGTCAGGAAAACTTCGTCTCTGTGCGGACTTCAAATCAACAGTGAACAGTCAAACAATTGTAGACACTTATCCCCTGCCCAGACCTGACGAACTAATGGACAAATTAGGACAGTCTCGTTTCTTTTCTAAGATTGATTTAGCAGAGGCATACTTACAGATTCCACTTGATGACGGGTCAAAAAAGTTTTTCGTCATTAATACTCACATGGGCCTTTTTCAATTTCAACGCCTACCCTTTGGCAGTTCTTCCGCCCCCGCTATTTTTCAGCGCTTTTTGGAACAGCTGACAGTTTCTGTACCGTGTTGTTCGAACTATTTAGATGATATTGTGGTATCCGGACGTACAGTTGAAGAACATTTAGCAAACCTTGAGTGCCTTTTCAAAGTTTTGACTGCAGCAGGTCTACGTTGCAATAAAGCAAAGTGTTCGTTTATTCAAACTGAAATAGAGTACCTAGGCCATGTGATTAATGCCCAAGGAATACATCCCTTACAGTCACATCTTCGAGCAATCAAAGACTTGCCTCCTCCTAAGAATGTGCATGAATTGCAAGCAGTAATGGGAAAGCTGAACTATTATTTCAGGTTTATTCCCAGTGCGTCTCAGATTGCAGCTCCACTGCATCGCTTATGTAGGAAAAATGTTCCTTTTGTTTGGTCCAAAGATTGCCAGGTTGCCTTTGACAAATTAAAGTCTGCACTACTCAGTGATGCATATTTGATTCCCTTTGACCCACAGAAGCCTGTAGTGCTAGCAGTTGATGCCTCGTCGTACGGTGTATGTGCAATTTTGTCGCATCGTATTGGATGTCACGATCGTCCTATTGCCTTTGCATCCAAGGTACTGACGCCAACGCATCCGAATTACAGTCAGATAGAAAAGGAGGCCTTAGCAATCATTTACGGCGTTACAAAGTTTCATCATTATCTCTCTGGCAGAAAATTCTAATTGTTGACTGACCACAAGCCTCTCACGTCGTTGTTCTCACCCACAAAGCCAATTCCGCCACGAACGGCACAAAAGCTTCAGAGATGGTCCTTGGTATTGTCTAATTATCAGTATGAGATTTTGTACCGACCTACCACTAAACACGCGAACGCGGACAAACTTTCCCGACTTCCGGTTGGCCAGGATGTGTCATTTGATTCTTCAGAAATGGCATGTTGTCAGATAGACTCCAGAGATGCTTCCGCTGTCGCAGACTTTCCTTTAAACTCTCGTCGGGTTGCACCGGAAACAGCTGCGGATGCAGACCTAAGTGTGGTAGCAAGTTTTGTTCGCTCAGGGTGGCCTGCCAGAGCCAAAGACATTCAACGGCCTCTGGTTCGACGTTATTTTGCACAACGTCATGCATTATCTTTAAGTCAGGGTGTTCTGTTGTTACATACGGACAACGACCAAACGAGAGTGATTGTTCCTCGTTCCCTGCAACGTGAAGTGTTACGCCTCCTGCATCAAGGACATTGGGGTATTGTTAGGACAAAGCAACTGGCCAGACGTCATTGTACCTGGGTTGGTATGGACGCTCAGATAGAGAGCATGACATCACAGTGTACAGTTTGTGCGGAGCATCAGGCGGCTCCTCCACAGCGTTTCTCAGACTGGCCACGCCCCAAGGGACCATGGCAACGTTTACATATTGACTTTGCCGGACCTTTCTGGATTACGCGCTGGTTAATTGTTGTAGACGCTTTCAGCAAGTTTCCTTTTGTGATTGCCATGAACTCAACGACAGCTTCTAGTACAATCAGTGCCTTAACATCAATGTTGGCATCGAAGGCTTGCCTGAAACTATCGTCAGTGACAATGGACCTCAGTTTGTTAGTGCGGAATTTCAACAGTTTTGTCGTGTGAATGGCATTCAGCATATTACCACTGCACCTTTTCACCCTCAGTCCAATGGCGAAGCAGAACGTTTCGTTCGAACATTCAAGTCTCACATGGAGAAGATGAAAGGTCAGCACTCCAGGCAGCAAGCTCTTCAAATTTTCCTGTCTACGTATCGGTGCATGCCACGTGACGGCCCGTCTCCTGCCGAGCTGCTACACGGCCGCCGTCACCGCACTCTCCTTCACCTGCTGCAGCCTCCCACGCACTGAGTCGGTTCGTATGGCGCTACGCGTTTTCAGGTTTCTACGCCGGTGCTGTACAGGGTGTTTGCTGGTATGAAGAAGACATGGTTGCCAGGCACCATTCAGCGCGTGCTCGGTCGCAATATGTATGTTGTACGTTCTTCCACAGGGTCGGAGCTGCGGTGCCACGCAAACCAATTGCGCTTGCACAGGCCGCGCGATCCTGTCTCCGGTTTCTTGATTCCAGACCCAGTTCACCGCCAGGGAGCACAGCCACATCGCTCGCCTCCGGGCCCAGCTTCCCCGGGCTACGAGCTCCCGATGGATGTCGACGCGCCTCCTACGCAGTCGGCCCCTCCGCCTCAGTCGCCGCCGCAGATGACAGCGTCACCGAGAGGGACTCCGGGACCGTGCGGGCCCCCCCAGCTTGGGCCACGCACCTCAGAAGATGACCTGCTCCCTCTGGGCGGGGGTGTGCGCCCTTCCTCAGGTTTCGCCGGGTTTCCTGGAGGATCGCAAGGCGGATGCCGGGGCGCGGACGGCGTCTCGGTCCCGGCCTCAGCTACGACGCCCGTCCCACCAGTAACGCCCCCGCCCAGGCCCTCCTCCCAGTGCCGTCGCCGTGGCCCTCAGCCCTACGCCACGACGGCGCGGCGGTTTGGGGGGGAGGGGTGTGGTGTCGCACAAGTCCAAAGTGCGCACCACCTACTTTCGCCGCGCGCCGCCATGCACGCACGGCGCGGCGTTCTTACGACGACAGCCACGAGCGCCCTCTGCGGCAACTCCGCTCGTGGCCACCAGTGAACGACATCGTTCACTTGGGACTGAGATAGCAACCAGTTAGGACCTTCGGAATCAGATAGGCACCATTGAAGACTTGGCTATCGAATAGGCACTAGGCAGGCTCTCTAACTCAACTATGTATCAGCCTTCTGCAGTACTATGTAAAAGTTAAGTATTGTATAAATTCTGTGCAATATATATCTCGTACTAATTTACTCTAGTGTTTCTAGTTTCTGGCTGCTCCCCTCCGCACCTGCACCAGCGTGCTATCTTTATTCCTGTGTCGGTCTCATTCCACTCGGCCACCGACACCTACGACGGAAACGAGACACAAAAGCGGCGACGAGGCAGGGACACAAGAGACTTAACTGCGGGTTCATCACTTCCTAAACTTACACTACCTTATACTAAAGACGGCACAAACATCCATGACAGAGGGGGGATTCGAACCCCCGATGGGGAACGGCCTCGCGCATCGAAGCATAGCTCCTCAATGCGCTTGGCCACTCCGCCGCAAAGTTTAAGAGAGAATTTTTTTTTTTAGTTCATCGTACGACAAACAAAAATTTCGTTTAAAATGAACAATTATTTTTCATATAATTCAGAGGGGGGAAAACCGCCATTGAATTTATTGTTACAAAAATTCGTCAGTATAAAAGATGCTCATATTTTTATGTGAAACACGCTAACCTATTTCTTAAAATCAGTTTTAAGAAACAAAGCCATGACAATGCTCCCGCAAAACAGCACAGCACGCCACGGTCATGGAAGCTCAACTGCACCTGTCGATAATACACGAGATAAATTAAAACATTTAAAAAGTCAGTCAATCATATTTTGCAGAAAGTTCAAGGGTGGGGACCACAGAAGTTATTTTATGTCAGTACCAAGAGCCATGGATGCAGAAAGGAAGAAACCCGTAAGAACAGCGCACGTAAATAAAATCACTGAACCGACAAATCGTTAAAATGCAATAAATAAATAAAAATAATAAAATGAAACAAATTACAGAAAATTAAAAAATGTGCACATAGGTCTGCCTGGCGGTGGAGGGATGCAAAGGATTGGGAAGAAAGGAACTTAAAACATTTTTTTTTATATAAAAGTTCAACATAATGACAAACTAAAACCTGATAAAAGCCATTTTGGAAGCAACGTTATCGTTCTGCAGTTGTAGAACAGCTTCGGCACTCAGTCATATGTAAAATTGATGACAGAAAACATAGCATGTTGCACACAATAAACCCAAAAAATAGTAGCATAACATATGAAAAATTAGAAATTAATCACATTTTTTCAGAGAGTGTAGGGAGGTGTAATTATCCCTTCTCAATCATTCTTGAAACTTTGAAACATCGTGACTGGATCAACGTGTATAACTTGTAAATTATATGAGTGAAAAGTTTCGGCAGTATGCGCAAATAATATCTACAATACAATCGCTTGAGTGGCTTGTGTTTACTGAAGTGTTTCTCTGCGCGCTCAATGTATGCACCACTTGTTCACTTTAACAGTTTATCGGTTCACTTAATCAATCGAAAGAACCTTCACTTTTAACTACACAAATGTGTTCTTTTCTCACAGTCATTTGTATATTTTAGCTTAAAATCGTAATTCTTTCATCACTTCGATACAAGAGCGTCCAGTTTTTGTTTATTTGTTATTGCGGATAGACAAACTCTATGTGTCTTACGAACGAAAACTTCGTGCATTGTAGTCTGTATTTAGATATTTCTTTGCGCGATTAGCTAATTTCAACTATTTATCATTTCCAAGGAAGTGTATTACCTACTGTAATTCTCATATTAGTCTGGTTTTTGACATTTGTAACACAGAATTATCTATGAATTACACTAGGTAATACAGATGCTTGAAAATTACGAATACTGGAAATTGGAATCCATCAACAAAATATGTACAATACAACCAACACCAGGCCATGTGTCCTTTCGTAATACCCATTATATTGTAAAAATGCTACAATTTACAATATAGTTCCCTCATGATAATTAGCCTCTCCTCCAAATGGAAAAGCCGGCCGCGGTGGCCGAGGGGATTGAGGCGCTTCAGTCACGGTCTGCACGGCCACTACGGTCGGGGTTTCGAATCTCCCCTCGGGCATGGATATTTGTGCCGTCCTAGTTCGTAAGTAGTTGATAAGTAGTTTGTAAGTTTAGGGACTGATGACCCCGTAGTTAAGTCCCATAAGATTTACAAACATTTGAACATTTGAACAAATGGAAAAACTTTCTAGTTGAGAAATGTTATCTTACAGACAACCCGGAAAAAGTTATTTTTTTCTAGCCTTGATAATGTTCCCAGTTAGGCGAGGAAAAGGGGCTAAAAGCTTTTTCCGGTATACCACATTCAGCTGAAGCCTCTATTTGATTAATAGATTCCGTACAGCTACCACATTACGGCCTTGTTTATCGCTGCAGTTACCGTGCTGTTCCAAACAGTCTCAGACGTTTTATATCTTGGAGTGTCCATAACAAAAGCATAGTGAACATGTTGAACGAAGGGAGTCACTTGGTCAACGCTAAAAATTAAAATAAATATCCTGTTTACGTCCACAGTAACCTGAGGGAGCACAAACCACGGTACGTAGAACACCGCCAAAAACTCAGAAAACCACCTCTGGCCTGAACTAGCCACTCCACATACCGAGGTGCACTCGACGCCTTGCTCGTTTGAAAAGAGGAAAATCATGGCTCGTCGGACCGCATTTCACGTCCCCAGTCATTTTTTATTTCTCCAGTTAAATACGTGCAGCTTTATGTATACCTGTGAGAAATGACCTTTCTGTGAGAAATCCTTCTCGAAATATCCACTGCATTCAGTTTCCTTCCCAATGTTCGCTCTGAAACTATTTGAGACGGAACGTTATTCACTGACAAAAAACAAGTCCCGGCTGGTTTGAAACCAATTATAAGTGACAAGGTGACACTCGTTTTCAGTCCCCATCATTTAAGACTTTTTTGGTTTGCATTAATAGTACTCCTCTTTGACCTGTTACAAGCCTCTGGGTAGCACACAATTCCTTGTAGACGCATTAATGAGCCCTTGATACACTAATAAAACGGGCAACTTTATTCACTGTGTGAAAATGTTCACGTCCAAACACGGTAGCTCCTTTCTGCCAAAATGTCACGTCTCAACGTACTGAGTTGTCAATATTGCAGACATGCTATTACCTTCGCATTATCACTGTCTGACGTTTGGAAATAAAATAGACGTGGTGTTATCTAATCAACTTATCACGTCCTTTTTTGATAATCCAGTATGTCCAAGATAGGAGCGACCTCTCCGCAGTGGTACGACTAATACGCACATTCAGTTATAGCAGCTGCTCCAACTGATGGTCACCAGTATACATATACATGGGATACTCTGCAAATCACATTTAAGTGCCTGGCAGAGGGTTCATCGAACCACCGTTACAGTATTTCTCTCTCTCATTCCATTCTCGAATAGCGCGCAGGAAGGTAGAACTCCGGAATCTCTCCGTTCGAGCTCTGATTTCTCGTATTTTATTCTGATGATCATTTACACCTATGTAAGTGGCAGTCAGTAATGTATTTTCGCATTCGGAGGAGAACGTTGGCGATTGGACTTTCGTAAGTAGCCCACGCCGCATTGATAACCGCCGTTGTTGTAATGATTCCCATCACAGATCCTGTATCATTTCCGTAACGCTGTCTCCCCTGTATCGTGACAATACGAAACCAAATGCTCATCTTTGGACTCTTTCGATGTCCTCCGTTAAACCCACCTGATAAGGATCCCATACTGGGATACTAAAAAAAAGGCGAACAAGCATAGTGTATGCAGTCTCTTTAGTAGTTTTGTTGCATCTTTTAAGGGTTTTGCAAATAAAACGCAGTCTCTGGTTCGCCTTTCCCACGACATTATCTACGTCTTCTTTCCAGTTTAAGTCGGAAGTAATAGTAATTCGTAGGTATTTTCTGGAGTTTACGGCTTTCACTTTTGATTGGTTTATCTTGTAAACAAAGTTTAACGGATTTCTTTTCGTACTCATGTGGACGACTTCATACTTCTCATTATTTAGACTCAATTGCCAATTTTTACACCATAGTGATATCTTATTTAGATCGTTCTGCAGTTGGTTTTGATCTTCAGATGATTTTACCAGACAGTAAATGACGGCGTCATCTGCAAACAACCTAAGAGAGCTACGTAGATTTTCTCGCAAATCGTTTATCTATATAAGGAACAGCAGACGACAAGTAACACTACCCTGTGGAAAGCCCGATATCACCTTTGTTTTAGTCGATGCAATACCATCGATTACTACGAACTGTCCTCTCTGGCAGGAAATCCCCTAGCCAGTCGCAAATTTGGGGCTATATACTTGGGTCAATAAATCATTCTGTTCGAGATAATTCATAATATTTGAATACAGGATATGTTCCAAAACCCTGCCGCAAATTGACATCAATGAAATAGGCCTGTAGTTTAGTGGGTTACTCCTACTGCCTTTCTTGAATATAGGTATGACCAGTGCAACTTTTCAATCTTTTAGTACAGATCCTTCTTTGAGAGAGCGGTTGTATATGGCTGTTAAGTAAGGGGCTATCGCTTCAGCATAATCAGATAGAAATCTAATGGGTATACAGTCCGGACCAGAAGACTTGTTAAGTGATTTTAGTTGCTTCACTACTCCGATGATATCTACTTCTACGTTACTCATTACGGCCTCTGTTCGTAATTCGAAATCTGGAA
Source organism: Locusta migratoria (assembly GCA_026315105.1). NCBI lineage: Eukaryota > Metazoa > Arthropoda > Insecta > Orthoptera > Acrididae > Locusta > Locusta migratoria. The sequence goes on from CM048755.1 coordinate 365,957,543, forward strand.
TATTGGTTTCGTCGTCTGTGGTGAATGAATTTCTAAAAGCTAAGTTTAGTAATTCTGCTTTAGTAGCGCTATGATCGGCTGGATCCTCATTACTATCACGTAGAGGGGGTATTGTTTGTATTTTGCCCCTAGTATATTTAACATATGACCAAAATCTCTTTGGGTTTTCAAATTTCGAGAAAGTTTCGTTGTGATAAGTACTGCAGGCATCTCGCATTGAAGTCCTCGCTAAATTTAGTATCGCCAATCCTGCTGATTTTGTGTTCGTTCAAATTTAGCATGCCTTTTCCGTTGCCCTTGCATCAGTGTCCTGACCTGTTTTCTGTACCATGGCGGATCACCTTTTATTAATTTATTTAGTATAAAACTGTCAAATGGTGTCGATAGCACTTCTTTAAATTTGAGCCACATCTGCTCTACACCTACGTTTAGTGTTAGAAACGAGTGGAAGCTGTCTTTCAAGAAGCAATGTATTTTATTTCTATCTGCTTTCCTGAACAAATATATATTTTTCGTTTATTTTTGGTAAGTTTGGGACTTTCGATATTCAATCTCGCTATGACAGCTCTGTGTTTACTAACTGAACAACTTGGAACGCTGTATAAAATTTTGTCTTACTCTCTCGTAAGTCCCTATAGCGAGAAATGCTCAACAAACCAAGCCCTTCATGTAATCCCTTGCCGGCCGCAGTGGCCGAGAGGTCTGCGGCGCGCCAATCACAGTCTGCACGGCCGCTACGGTCGAGGGTTCGAATCCCCCCTCGAGCTTCGATATTTGTCGTCTTTAGCATATGGTAGTTGATAAGTAGTTTGTAAGTTTAGGGACTGATGACCCCGCAGTTAAGTCCCTTCAGCTTAAACATTTGAACATTTTGTCCTAGGGTTAGCTTACCTTAATTTAAGTAGTTTGTAAGCTACGCTTATAACCCAGCAGTTGAGTCTGATAGATTTACAAACATTTGAACATTTTTGTAATCATTGCATTGGTCGTCCAGGACTCAGCCGAAAACGACAACATTTCTTGGATCAGCGCCGCATCATTCTGCATGAAATTGTCCAGGACCTCTTACGTCGCTGGCAATGGGAGATTCTGTAACATGCACCGAACTCAGCCGCCATGAGTCTCTGTGATCCTGATCTCTTTTCCAAAGTGAAAGAACTACTCAGAGGGTTCCGGTACAGCACCAGAGATAATATAATTCATGCCGTAGGGTGGTCAACACTAGACAATCTACGTTTACATGCAACACATCTTCCGGAAGACGAAAACAGAATTTCGTCAACAGTTTTTCGCTGTCGTGTTTACATGTTATAGTCCGAATCGGATTTCCAAGCCCACTTAATAGGGCGGCTGAAAAACAACTGATTCAGTTCCTAATTTTGTCAGCACAATCGCTATTTTTCTTTACTTAAATACACAGATTCATGTTCAGTCTAGTATTTATACTTTTATTTCAAATTAGAAAATGTCACTCAGTTCTTATGTAGCGAAAATTCTTAACAAGAAGAAACAATATGACAAGCCGAGAACGCTTCAAAAACGATTGCGTTTACATGGGCACGGTAATAGGTTGTGGAACTGGAAGCCGCGGCGGAATAACCGTGCGCACTGAGGCGCCGTGCTGCGGTGCGCGCGGTCGGTCGCTGTCGGCGGTTCGAGTCCTCTCTCGGGCATGGGTGTGTGTGTGTGTGTGTGTGTGTGTGTGTGTGTGTGTGTGTGTGTGTGTGTGTCGTCCTTAGGTTACTTTAACTTAGTAGTTTGTAAGGCTAATAAGTAATAACCAAGCCGTTACGTCCCATAGATGTACAAACATTTGAACATTTGATATGGAACTGGAAAACCTGTTTACAGAAGTACATTTCCGAATCGATTTTGGAGTTTTTACATGACCAACCAACAGCGGAATTGGGAAATCGATTTACGAAATCCGGTTTAGGAAACCGTTGTAAATGGGGTGGAAACCGTTGTAAATGGGGTGATAAACAGAAAAAGACACACAGATGGTATACGACGCCTCGCGGATATCTAGTAAAAGCCGCGGTGGAGTAGCCGAGCGGTCTAAAGCGTCTCGCTGCGGAGCGCGCGGTTGCTCGCCGTGGAGGTTCGAGTCCTCCGTGGGGCATGGGTGTGTGTGTGTGTGTGTGTGTGTGTGTGTGTGTGTGTGTGTGTGTGTGTGTGTGTGTGTTGTCCTTAGGTTAGTTTACCGTAGTTTAAGTAGTCTATAAGCTACGGACTGATGACCACGCAGTTTGGTACGATAGATTTACAAACATTTGAACATATCTTGTAAAACATCATAAATGACAAGTGCGATTATATTGAGGGAGAGCGATAATAAGTACCTGTCTCAGTACAGTTATATCAGGAGAAAACAGTTGTCATTACTTTCTATCCAGTCCTTATAATTATGAGTACAATATGCAAGTATTCAAAAAATATATTTTTATACACAGATGCTGTCTCGGCATGCCAAAGATATTAGCATTATGGCGAGGCATTGAATTAAAAGTTGCGCCACGGCTGGGATTCGAACACGCATCTCCTGCTTACCAAATCAAATGTTCAAATGTTTGTAGAGCTTATGGGACTTAACTACGACATCAGTCCCTAAACTTACAAACTACTTATGAAGTAGCTTATACTAAAGACGACAGAAACATCCATGCCCGAGGGGGGGGATTCGAACCCCCGACGGAGAACGGCTTCGCGCATCGTAGCATAGCGCCTCAATGCGCTCGGCCGCTCCGCCGCGGCACCTGCTTACCTTGCCTCGGCAATATAGAGAGGAATTACGTAGGGGAGCATGGAGGTAGAATTAAAATGATGTTTGTAGAGCTTATGGGACTTAATTACGGGACCATCAGTCCCTAAACTTACAAACTACGTATGAACTAGCTAATATTAAGGACGGCACAAATATCCATGTCCGAGGGGGAATTCGAACACCCGGCCGTAGTGGCCTTGCAGACTGTGACTGACGCCCCGCAGAACGCTCGGCCACCGCGGCCGCCGAGGCAGAATTACAGTTTGTGCTGCGAAAGGGAGACATATATTTTTCTTTTTAGGTTATTCGTACATTCGCGTAATCCGTAATGACACGGCGGCATAACGGGTAAACAGACTACGACTCCGTTTGTGCATTTCCGGCGCGGTGACTCAGTGCGTTTGATGAGTGGGCCGGATGCTCTCTCTGATAAATAAAGGAAACTAAAACCCAGCCAGAAACTCAACGATAAATATAGAAAGAAGCACAATACAACGTCCGCAAGAGAAAGATCTCCCCGAAAAAAAAAAAAAAAAAAAAAAAAAAAAAAAAAAAAAAAAAATACGCAGAAGGTTCAGGTTCGAATCGCAACCGTGACACAAATTTTAATTCATGCCTCGCCATATCTTATCTATAAAAAATGGGTGTGTGGATGTGTCCCTATAGACTCCAAGGCGGCCGTAGCAGTTTTGATGTTATCTTCAGGAAACCTTCGGATTAGCCCAGCGTGTGACCTTCTGAAATTTGGTAACGATCGGATCAAGATATTTATTAACAAATACATAGCCGCGGTAGAGTAGCCGAGCGGTCTAAAGCGCCTCGCTACGGAGCGCACGGTTGCTTGCCGTGGAGGTTCGAGTCATCCTTGGGGCATGGGTGTGTGTGTTGTCCTTAGGTTAGTTTACTTAGGTTTAAGTAGTTTGTAAGTTACGGACTGATGACCACGCAGTTTGGTCCGATAGATTTACAGACATTTGAACATTTGAACTAATACATAAAAGCTTACGTCTAGCATTTGGAACGTCAGTAGCTCCCCCAGCGGAAAACGAGCCAACCGCCTTTCTTCTGTTTCTATAGTGCTGCCGCTTGGAGCGTTTCCGTCGCTTCCATTACTGCTCGTGATAGGTATTTTGCAGTGAACAAACAAGTTTATCAATTACGAAAGCACCAAATACCGGTACAACATCTCATTTATGCTATATCAGCTGGAGCAACAGTAACTGTACAGTTCGTAATAATTTTTGTACTGCTGAAGACATGGTGCGATGGCAACCGCATGCATGTTGATGATCTACGCTTCTCTCTCTCGCCCGCCGCGGTGGCCGAGGGGACTGAGGCGCTCCAGTCACGGTCTGCACGGCCTGTACGGTCGGGGGTTCGAATCCCCCCTCGGGCATGGATATTTGTGCCGTCCTAGTTCGTAAGTAGTTTGTAAGTTTAGGGACTGATGACCCCGTAGTTAAGTCCCATAGACTATACAAACATTTGAACGCTTCTCTCGATGTACTGTTAAGGAGTACGCCACTTGCGGGCTTGACGGTGGCGAAGTCGATCCATCATGGACAGTGATATTAAGGTCTTTCGGGTTTCGAATCCATTTACATGATGCTTTTTTTTCTTATCAAAAGTTGTCTCTACTTCATTGGTCATAAAATATAATTAGAAGAGCACTATTATACCATAACACACCACTGCATTAAGTTTTCAGAGCATTCTAGGCAACTGTTGGGCAACTGAAATATTTCAAATTACAGTTTTAGAATATGCAGGGCTCACTGATAGATGAAATGTACAGTAAAGAGAATCTAAAAAATTATATCTGTTTATGCACAAGTGCTCTCGTGGGCCTTTTCTTAATAATTTCATAATACAGTTTCAAACTCTTTCAGTCACGATCTTTTCCGATATTGGGCGAGTTAAAATCAACCAATACTTCTCTCCATGCCTGTATCTTCTAGTCGCCCTAAAACGATTTCTCTTTTTCATGTTTGGAGAAGTTTCAAGCATCTACCGTAATAAGTCAGATCAACGTAGAATCAGCTTCAGCGGATCACGGTTTAGTATTACACAGCAGAGTAGAGCCCTGAAGGAAGTTTAATTACTGAACCGACGTCAGATTTTACTTCTAGTGAGCGATGTTTATACAATCGGCCCGTAAAATTTTAAATATACGTTACACTGTGATATTAGTTTGTAAATGTGGATGGTATAAGCATGGTATGCATTGCTTTTAGTCGCGTTATATGGAACATAGTAACGAATAAAATACACACACACACACACACACACACACACACACACACACACACACAGAACGTCAGCTAAGAAAGTATTTTGTGCTAGGTGCATGACGGAGCATACTTCTCCTACAGACTCACGAAATCTGCAGTTTCATTCCGATCATCACGAAATTTCCCACGCTTGACTTTAAAAACAAGAGGAAGGTCACTGTCTACCTTAAGTTTCATACGGTGCACGGGGGAGGGTACTTTGCAACATGAAAATGGATCCCTAAATACCTTGGTCTCGCCATAACTTGAGAATGGCTCGACCAATTTCACAGATCCTTTATTTGTTGTTTTCGTTATTCTCAGAACAAGGGTTGTATGAAATAAAACTGGAATATTTGAGATTAGCAAAGTGCGTTTTTCAATGTGACCCTGCGTTTCTATTGCATAGAAATCTATAGTTTTGTTCCGATATTGATGAAATTTTGCACAATCTGCCTTAAAAACAAGAGGAATGTCACTCAAAATGTTCAAATGTTTGTATAGTCTATGGGACTTAACTACGGGGTCATCAGTCCCTAAACTTACAAACTACTTATGAACTACTTACAAACTAGGACGGCACAAATATCCATGCCCGAGGGGGGATTCGAACCCCCGACCGTAGTGGCCGTGCAGACCGTGACTGGAGCGCCTCAGTCCCCTCGGCCACCGCGGCCGGCTGGAATGTCACTGTTTGTATAAAATTTCGATCGGTGCATGGTGGAGGGTACTTAAGGAATTTTACGAAATGCATAGTTTGGCTCCAATATTTATGAATTTTTGCACACATGACTTTCAAACCAAGAGGAAGGTCACTGAGTACACAAATTTTTGTGTGGTACATGACAGAGGGTACCTTGCAGAAAACTTTGCCGAGAGAGAGAGAGAGAGAGAGAGAGGGAGAGAGAGAGAGAGAGAAAGGTGGAAACAAACAGAGGTGGCAGAGAAAGAGGTGGATGCACAGAGAGAGAGAGGGAAGGGGAGGTGGACTACGAGGGTATAGGATAAATACACACCCGCGCAACGCCGGGTTTACAGCTAGTAGGATATAAATTCCCCCCCGCGTACAGTCGGACGGGTCGCAAGTTTTCAAATAAATTCCCGTTATTTTGTACAGTTTGATCGCCAGAAGTGTATCGAGGAAGCCCCTAGTGCCTGAGTAAGACACCGGAGTGATTTTCACATATATGTTCATATGTCTGTAAATCTATCGGACCAAACTGCGTGGTCATCAGTCCGTAGCTTACAAACTACTTAAACCTAGGTAAACTAACCTAAGGACAACACACACACGCACCCATGCCCTAGGGAGGACTCGAACCTCCAACGGCGAGCAACCGCGCTCTCCTTAGACCGCTCGGCTACTCCACCGCGGCAGGAGTGCTTTGTGGTAAGGCGGTGGTCGGCAGGTGTTGTGGAGGCGACGCTACGCAGCCGCTCGCTAGCCTGCGGTCGCTGGGCGGCCTCGCGCACGACCCACTTGCTGCGGCTCGCCTATCTCGCCCGGCTGCACTCTGTCGCAGCGAGCTGGCTGGAAGTAGGTTTCTGCTGCCGCTTTATTTTACACTCTCTTCGCAGACCACCAGTATATTCAAACAATACCCTCACTTCGTGATAGTAATGGCGATATAGCCGATGACAGCGCTACTAAAGCAGAGTTACTAAACATAGCTTTTAGAAACTCATTCACCACAGAAGACGAAACCAATATTCCAAACTTCGAATTACAAACAGAGGTGTATACCCATTAGATTTCTGTCTGTATATGCTGAAGCGATAGCTCCTACTTAACAGCCATATACAACCGGTCTCTCAAAGAAGGATCTGCACCAAAAGATTGGAAAGTTGCACAGGTCACACCTATATTCAAGAAAGGCAGTAGGGCCGGCCGCGGTAGCCGAGAGGACGGACTGTGGGTTGTGCTGGCCAGCCTGCCTGACCAGCCCCCTCCTGTCCCTGTCCAGAAGTGCTGTCTTGTTCAGACATCAGTCTGTACTAGTTTACATGCTCAACGGCGGTACTTTCATTTCAAGCAAAGAATGTTTGGTTTTGAAAAAAAAAAAAAAAAAAAAAAAAAAGTGTCCTCTACTCAGGAACACACATTTCAATAATTTATCATCAAGTATAAAAATAAATAAATTTAGCTTCAAATAAAGAGCCGACCGCGGTGTCCGAGGGGACTGAGGCGCTCCAGTCACGGTCTGCACGGCCACTACGGTCGGGGGTTCGAATCCCCCCTCGGGCATGGAAATTTGTGCCGTCCTTAGAATTAGTTAGTTCATAAGTAGTTTGTAAGTTTAGGGACTGATGACCCCGTAGTTAAGTCCCATAAGCTATAAAACCTTTTTTCGTTTTTTTTTTTTTTTTTTTTTTTTTTTTTTTTTTTTTTTTTTAAGGCAGTAGGAGTAGGCCACTAAACTACAGGCCTATTTCATTGACGTCAATTTGCAGCAAGGTTTGGAACATGTGCTATATTAAAACATTTTGAATTATTTCGAACAGAATGATCAATTGGTCCAAGGTCAACATGGATTTAAGAAATATCGTTCATGCGAAACACAACTTGCTCTTTAATCACACTAAGTGATGGGTGCTATCGACAAGAGTTCGCAAATCGATTCCGTATTTCTTGATTTCCAGAAGGCTTTTGACACCGTACCTCACAAACGGCTTTTAATCAATTTTCGCGGTTATAGTATATTGCCCCAAATTTGCGACTGGATAGGGGATTACCTGTCAGAGAGGACACAGTTCGTAGTAATCGATGGTAAGGCATCAACTAAAACAGAGGTGATATCGGGCGTTCAACAGGGTAGTGTTATTGGTCCTCTGCTGTTCCTTATTTACATAAACGATTTCGGGGAAAATCTAAGTAGCTGTCTTAGGTTATTTGCAGATGACGCCGTCATTTGCTGTCTAGTGAAATCATCTGAAGATCAAAACCAACTGCAGAACGATCTAAATAAGATATGACTAGAGTGTAAAAATTGGCAATTGACTCTAAATACTGACATGTGTGAAGTTGTCCACATGAGTATGAAAAGAAATCCGTTAAACTTTGTTTACAAGATAAATCAATCAAAAGTGAAGGCCGTAAACTCCACAAAATACCTAGGAATTACTATTACTTCAGACTTACAATGGAAACAACACGTAGATAATGTCGTGGTAAAGGCGTACTAGAGACTCCGTTTTATTGGCAGAACCCTTAAAAGATTCAATAGAACTACTAAAGAGGCTGCATACACTACGCTTTTTTGGAGTATTGCTGCCCATGTTGGATCCTTATCAGGTGGGTTTGACGGAGGACATCGAAAGAGTCCAAAGAAAAGCAGCTCGTTTTGTATTGTCACGATACAGGAGAGACAGTGTTATGGAAATTATACAGGATCTGGGATGGGAATCATTACAACATCGGCGCTTATCGCTGCTGCGTGGGCTACTTACGAAACTCCAATCGTCAACATTCTCCTCCGAATGCGAAAATGTATTGTTGACTGCTACTTACATAGGTAGAAATGATCACCGGAATAAAATACGAGAAATCAGAGCTCGAACGGAGAGATTCAGGTGTTCTTTCTTCCCACGCGACATTCGAGAATGGAACGGGAGATAAATATTATAACGGTGGTTCTATGAACCCTCTGCCAGGCACTTAAATGTGATTTGCAGAGTATCCTAAGTAGATGTAGATATACACTGCGCAACCAAAGAAACTGGTACACTTAGCTAATATCATGCAGGGCGGCAACAAGGCGTGACATGGTCTCGACTAATGTCTGAAGTAGTGCTGTACAGAGTTTGGTGGTATGCAGAAGTGTAAAACTTTAAAGAGTGTTCCTGGAGCCACTCTGTAGCGATTCCGGAGGTGTGGGGTGTCGCACTATCCTGATAGAATTGCCCCAGTCTGTCGGGATGCACAACGGGCATGAATGGATGCAGGTGATAAGTCGGGATACGTACGTGTCACCTGTCAGAGTCGTTACTAGACTGTATGGGTCCAATGTCACTCCAGCTACACACACCCCACACCATTGCAGAGCCACCACCAACTTGAACAGTCCTGGGATCCATGGATTCATGGATTCATGAGGTCGATCTGCTGGATACAATCGGAAATAAGACTCACCAGACCAGACAACATTTTTTCCATTCATCAACAGTTCTATATCGGGTCCAAAGCGAAGCGTAAAGCTTTGTGTAAAAGTCTCTATAGCGGCATGGCCTAATGTATTTACGTGACGTGAAGTGGCAGTGTTGGCAACAGTCGCTGTGTATGCTGGGGTGAATGACGGCACATAGTGTTTACAAGATTTGAAAATGAATGTGTTAACATCGCGTTTGAATGATTTTATTTTCGAAATGAATCCCAGCGTTCGAATGTAGAAGATCGCACACTAGAAAACTACGTTTCTCCACATGCAGGAAGGGAGGAGGCGAGAGGAGCGTGGGGTCCGGGGAGAGAGGAGGGGAGCAGGGACAGATGGGTGGAGGAGTCTGATCTACGTGGTGGGGGATGGAGAAGGGAAAGGACCCGAGCTGATTGGAGGGCATCATCTGGGAGGGGGATAGGATATGGGGGTTGGGGGGGGGGAGCCGTTGGGATGCAGTAGTGGAGGCATGGCAGAAGCCTGGGATCGGTAGGAAGTGGACACAACAGGGGTTTACAGGAATCAATATTGTGGCTGGTGTACCGGATTTGTATGCTCACAGGGAACTGGAGAAGGTGATGGAAAGGAATAAGGTCATAGAGGATCCACATGGAGGATGGGGGATGGATACTTTAAGAGAGGTGGAGAGCATGGAATTTGAGGATTTGAAGGTCTTTGTAAGAGGTAGGGTGGCGTGGAGAACCAGGCGCAGTTGTAGCTGCATAAGAGAGGACACATAAGGGAACGGTAGATTTAGAGGATAGTGGAAGTTTGGAGAACCCATGTCTGGCTGGAAAGGAGTTTGAGGAGGTTGAGCCAGGCATGGGCTTTTTGTTGTTAAGTTTTTGAGGCGAGGAAAATGCCAAGGTACTTGAGGGTGGGGGTGAAGCAGATGGGGCGGCCATTGAAGGTTGGTGGAAGTCGTGTAAGCGGAAGTAGGGGGTGATACGATCTATAAGGATAACCTGGTATTTATTGGGATTCACGGTAAGGACCTACTGGGAACAGCAAAAGGAAAATTGGGAGAGGTGCTCTTGGAGAAGGTGTTGGGAGTGCTGAAGGGAGGGGGCGAGGGTTAGAAAGGCTGTGTCATCAGCATATTGCAGTAGATTGACAGGAGGCTTGGGATAAGGCAAGTCTGCAGAGTTCAGAAGATAGAGGAAGGAAGACAGGACAGTACCTTGGGGAACCCCAGCACAGGTGTAAAACAGATGGGAGTCAGAATTGATGGCAGTGATGTAGGATAGACGGTTGGAGAGAAAGGATACCATGAGAAGGACTTAATAGGAAAGGGCATATGTCCGTAATTTTAACAGGAGACCAGGATGCCATACATGGTTGTAAGTATTCTTGATTCTTGAGGGATACAAAAAGGATGAACTGTCGGCATTCAGCTGGTGTGAGAGGAGATGGGTGAGATGAAGGAACTGGTCATATGCAGAGAAGGATGGTCAGAAGCCACATTGGGAGAGGGTGAGAAGCTGGTGTTGACAGAAGCGTTGATGAATGTAGTGAGAAAGGATAGTTTCCAGGACCTTGCTGAACACTGTGATGAGGCTGATCGGATGATAGGATGAGGAGGGAGATGGAGTTTTATTAGGTTTAGGGAACATGAGAATGCAAGAGACTTTTCATGGACTGGGGTAGAAACCGTTATGGAGGATGAATTTGTAAAGGGTGGTGAGGACTTGGTGGAAGCAGGTGGGGCAGGATCTAAGGTGCCTGTAGGTGCAGTGGTCGAGGCTGGGAGCGGTGCTGCATTTAGTGTGAAGCTGTTTAATGTTGAGGGCAGTAATAGGAAGGTTGAGGTTGGATGGAGGGATCTGGATCAAGTCTGGAAGATGGGGGGCGAGTGGTGGGGCAGAGGTGTCTGTGTGATTATGGACATCAGGGAAGTGGGAATAATAAAAGTGCCTTGGGTAGAAAAAGTACCAGTAGGGTAGATGGCAAAATGGTCTGCTTTACTGGCTTTGTTTGGGAAGGGAAGGTTATTGTGAAGGAGTGGCTATGCAGGAGAGGGGTGACTGCCATAAAGGCGGTGGAAAGCTTTCCAGTACTTGGAGGAGCTAATGGGAAGCATGACACTAAGATGGGGTCATTTTTGCCACCAGTCCCAGCATTTCTTCGTGGTAAGAAGGTTGTAGATATGTTGAAATAACCAGTGGTGTTGTAGTGTCTCCTGATCACAGGTGTGAAGGAAGGAACTATAGAGGCAATGTGACTGCCACAGGAGTAGGATGGTCTGTGGAGGAAGAGTGGGGCAGTAGGGCTGTATGGCTTTGGTGAGAATGTGGGATTGGACGTGTTTGGTGAAAGGTCTGAAGTTGAAAATGTTTGTTAAGCTAAAGGGACTTAACTGCAGGGTCATCAGACCCTAAACTTACGAACTACTTACGAACTACCTTATACTAAAGATGATGCAAACATCCATGCCCGAGGGGGGATTCGAACCCCTGACTATAGCGGCTGTGTGGACAGTGACTGTCGCACCGCAGAGAGCTCGGCCACCGCGGCCGGCGAAAAGGTCTGATGAAGGAAGGACACGGTGTGGTCAATATTGTCAGGAATTTGAAGCACAAGGGGATGGCTATGGGATGCTGGTAGGAATCCCAGTCTCCATCGGAATGGTCATGGACCAGAGGATCATGGGGAGTTTGTAAAGGAGGTCAGTGTGGAAGGAAAGGCTTGGGGACTTAATTAGGACTGAGGCCTGGTGTGGGATCAGTTGCGAAATGGGTGTGTCTGGGAATTATTTGCGCAATTACATTGAGAGGGTATTGTTATCCAGGAATTTGGGATCTGGTCAGGAGAGGACAATGGTATGTAGGTCTCGGGGTCATGAAGGAGGCAGGGGGGGGGAGTGTCCATGTGGTTGTGGGCAGAGACAAGAGCAGGAAGGGGGACAAACCTTTTTGGTCGTTTTGGGTGGGGGTCGGTGCTGTATCGTTTGGGAACTTTTTTGAACAGGAGAGATGTAGGCTGAGGGATGGGTTGTAGGAACAGGTGGCAGGAGGCATACTTGGCCTGTTGAGGCTGTTCAGTGGTAGGTGGCGGCAACGATTCTGTCCCGTGACTGGATGACAGGAGATCCTGGCTGGTGACACAGGAGGATATTCTTGCGGGTATGTGAGGAGAAGATGTACGAAGGACTGGGGAGGGTGTATGGAGTAACTTGGGAGGAGGTGGTGACTGACAGAATGACAGGTGTCTGTTGGTGGTAGGATGAGATCCAAATTGTAGTGGTTGAGCCTTGCGCTGGGGAGGTATAACAGACGCTGGTGGTGATGATGGGGAGTATCCATGTTAGATGCAGTGATTAAAAGGGACTATTGGAGGGAAGGATGTGCGGAGGACGATGAGGGGTTCTGGCGATGACTTCGACTATTGCGGATGGACTGCGTGGCTGTGGTGACAGCTGGTGATGACAGTGGCGGCTGCTGCTGGTAGTTGTGGGGATGGCGGCGACTCTGCTGCTGGACTGCAGTCGTCCGGACTGCTAACGGCGGCGGCGATGGGTCTCCTGGCGCTGGCTGCGACATTCGCCAAACATCCAGGCCCTGGAACAGTCACGAATGGATAACGACCTATTCCTGGTTGGCCTGTATGTATGTCGCCTACAGGCAAGTGGATGCTGTGTTCTATCTCTCGTATGCCGACTATAACACCACGTTCAAACTAAATTAAATCCGGATATCTCTATGTTTGCATACACATGCCTACACCAGTTTATTCGGCTCTTCAGTGTTTAAGACGTGTAAGGCATGTGTTAAAATACGGAGTAGTGTCTGTCTGGAGTCAAAGGTTTTTGGGAGGTTGGAATTCGAAAAATCTCAGTTAAAGTTTTAAAATTAGCTTCTCGTAGATTTTATTGCAAAATTATATATTTGTGCGAGCAATACTGCAATTTAGACTGTGTGGCTTTTTTCAAGTTGATATAAGTGTGCTTTAGAACTTGTGAAAACCTCATGACACGACACAGAAGCTGGTTTCGTAGCATTGAGACAAAGATTTCACGTTCTTCTATGTATCGCACTCTTTGAATTGCATTGTGAATATATTGCTCATTCTCTGCCTCATTTTTGCATGAACACGTAATATTGCGTGGAGTAAATGAGTCCACTTTTCATATAAAATATACGCTGGTTTTTTCCACATAATGTTTTGGGGGCTCAGGTACATTTGTTCTTGCACACGAATTTGTGTAAATTGCTTCATTAAGATGCGTTGTAAGTTCATTGTTCGTGTTCTATTCTATTTTAGTTTTTCAACCGTTTTTTCTTATCGCTTTAATGGATAACTTCGTGTTTACGATTTTTTAACAGAATCGAATGTTCAGATGTTTGTAAATCTATCGGACCAAACTGCGTGGTCATCAGTCCGTAGCTTACAAACCGAGGGAGGACTCGAAACTACGGCGGGAGCGGCCGCCCATTCCGTACCATGATGTCTGAGATCACGCCGCAATAATACTAAGACAAAAGTTTTCACATGTTTTTAACAGGAAAGTACTACAGACAACACAATGAAGCAGAAATAACTGAATCTGCTAGGATTATCCTTCCACTCTAATAAAAATTTACACACCGCTGAAAGCATAAATACATTGTCATTCCGTGACAGGATGAAAGTAATAAAGTTCAATAACTAATCTGAACAGTTGCTAACATGGAGTCTCCATTAAATGCGAGAAATTACGAAAAGCGGACGCGTTTGAAAATAAAGCAGAATAACAACGATATATTTACAGCACACATAAAATCAATCCACTCCCATGAACCACAGACATTGCCGAGGTGGGGTGGCTTGCGTGCCTCAACGATACAGATAGCCGTACCGTAGGTGCAACCACAGCGGAGGGGTATCTGTGGAGAGGCCAGACAAACGTGTGGTTCCTGAAGAGGGGCAGCAGCCTTTTCAGTAGTTACAGGGGCAACAGTCTGGATGATTGACTGAGCTGGCCTTGAAACATCAGCTAATGTGGCTTTTGCCACACAGCTACTGCGAACGGCTGAAAGCAAGGGGAAACTACAGCCGTTACTTTTCCCGAGGACATGCAGCTCTACTGTATGAACATATGATGATGGCATCCTCTCGGGTAAAATATTCCAGAGGTAAAATAGTCCCCCATTCGGATCTCCGGGCGGGGACTACTCAGGAGGATGTGATCATCAGGAAAGACAATACTGGCATTCTACGGGTCGGAGCGTGGAATGTTAGATCCCTTAATCGAGTAGGAAAATTAGAAAATTTAAAAAGGGAAATGGATAGGTTGAAGTTAGATATAGTGGGGATTAGTGAAGTTCGGTGGCAGGATGAACAGGATTTCTGGTTAGGTGAGTACAGGATTATAAATACAAAAGCAGTTGGGGGTATCACAGGAGTAGGATTGATAATGAATAAGAAAATAGGAATGCGGGTAAACTACTTTGACCAGCACAGTGATCGCATTATCATTGTCAAGATAGATACGAAGCCAACACCGACAACAGTAGTACAGGTTTATATGCCAACTAGCTCTGCCGATGATGAGGAAATCGAAGAAATATATGAGGAGCTAAAGGAAATTATTCAGACAATTAAGGGAGAGGAAAACTTAATTGTTATGGGAGACTGGAATTCGGTAGTAGGACAAGGAAGGGAAGGGAAGATAGTAGGTGAATATGGTCTGGGCAAAAGGAATGAAAGAGGAAGCCGCCTGGTAGAATTTTGCACAGAACATAATTTAGTTATAACAAACACCTGGTTCAAGAATCACAAAAGAAGGTTGTATACGTGGAAGAGACCAGGAGACACCGGGAGATACCAGATAGATTTTATAATGGTAAGACATAGATTTCGGAACCAGGTTTTACAGTGTAAGACATACCCAGGGGCAGATATAGACTCTGACCATAACTTGTTAGTCATGAACTGTAGGCTGAAACTAAAGAAACTACAAAAAGGTAGGAAAATAAGGAGATGGGACCTGGATAAATTGAAGGAACCTGAGGTTCTTAAGAATTTCAGAGGGAGCTTTAGGCAACAATTGACAGAATCAGGGAAAAATAAAACAGTAGAGGAGGAATGGGTAAAATTGAGAGATGAAATAGTGAAGGTAGCAGAGGACAAAATAGGTAGGAAGGAAAGACCTACAAAAAATCCTTGGATATCACAGGAGATACTAAATTTAATCGATGAAAGGAGAAAATATAAAAATGCAGTAAATGAAACAGGCAAAATGGAGTACAGACGACTAAGAAATGAGATTGACAGGAAGTGCAAAATGGCTAAGCAGGAGTGGCTAGAAGGCAAATGCAAGGATGTAGAAGAATGTATAAATAGGGGAAAATAGATACAGCCTACAGGAAAATAAAAGAAACATTTGGAGATAAGAAAAACAGCTCTATGAATATCAAGGACACTGATGGAAAACCAGTTCTCAACAAAGAAGGGAAGCTGAAAGGTGGAAAGAGTATATAGAAGGGCTCTACAAAGGAAATGAACTTCGACACAATATTGTAGGAAGGGAAAAGGATGTAGATGAGGATGAAATAGGAGATTCTATACTGAGAGATGAATTTGACAGAGCACTGAGAGACCTAAGTCGAAACAAGGATCCTGGAGTAGATAATATTCCCTCAGAGCTACTGAAGTCTCTGGGAGAACCAGCCAAAACAAACCTGTTTCACCTGGTGTGTAAGATGTATGAGACAGGTGAAGTACCCTCAGACTTTAAGAAAAATGTTATAATCCCCATTCCAAAGAAATCAGGTGCAGACAGGTGTGAAAACTACAGAACCATCAGTTTAATAAGTCATGGTTGCAAAATATTAACACGAATTATATACATAAGGATGGAAAAGCTGGTAGAAGCCGACCTCGGGGTAGATCAGTTTGGGTTCAGGAGAAATGTAGGACCACGAGAGGCAATACTCACTTTACGGCTTATCCTAGAAGATAGATTAAGAAATGGCAAACCTACATTTCTAGCTTTTGTGGATTTGGAGAAGGCTTTTGACAATGTTGATTGGAATAAACTCTTTCAAGTTCTGCAGCAAGCAGGAGTAAAATATAGGGAGCGTAAAGTTATTGTACAAAAACCAGACAGCGGTTGTCAGAGTTGAAGGGCATGAAAGGGATGCAGTGGTTGGAAAGGGAGTAAGACAGGGTTGTAGCCTTTCTCCAATGTTATTCAATTTGTACATTGAGCAAGCTATAAAGGAAAGCAAGGAGAAATTTGGAGAAGGAATTAAAGTTCAGGGTGAAGAATTAAAAACATTGTGATTTGCCGACGACATAGTAATTCTGTCAGATACAGCAAAGGACCTGGAAGAACAATTGAACGGAATGGACAGAGTGCTGAAAGGTGCATATAAGATGAACATTAACAAGAGCAAAACTAGGGTAATGGAGTGCAGTGTAAGAAAATCAGGTGATGCTGAAGGAATTAGATTGGGAAACGAAGCAATAAAGGAGGTAGATGAGTTTTGTTACCTGGGTACTAAAATAACAAATGATGGTCGCAGTACAGAGGATATAAAATGCAGAATGGCAATGGGTAGAAAAGCGTTCTTGAAAAAGAGAAATTTGTTAACATCGAATATTGATTTAAGCCTAAGGAAGTCCTTTCTGAAGGCATTTGTATGGAGTGTTGCCTTGTATGGGAGTGAGACATGGACGATAAACAGTGCGGACAGGAAGAGGATTGAGGCTTTTGAAATATGGTGCTACAGAAGAATGCTGAAGATTAGGTGGGTGGATCGCGTAGCTAACGAGGAGGTACTGAACAGAATTGGGGAGAAAAGAAATTTCTGGCATACCTTGACTAAAAGAAGGGATAGATTGGTAGGGCACATTCTTAGACATCAAGGAATTGTGAATTTGGCGTTGGAGAGAAGTGTGTGGGGAAAAAATCGCAGAGGAAGACCAAGAGATGGATACAGTAATCAGATTCATACAGATGTAGGTTGCCGTTCTTATGTGGTGATGAAGAGGCTTGCTCAGGATAGGGTATTGTGGAGAGCTGCATCAAACCAGTCTCCGGACTGAAGACCACAACAACAACATAAAATCAAGCGGTTCACACACGGATTCCAAGGCAACAACAAATGTGCAGAAGACACTATGCAATTAAATCGGCTCACTGTGGGCAAAAATCAAGCAGAGTACAGTTACGATATTACAATGGAATTCTGAATACTTACAACACATACACAAAATCATAATCGAAAGCCGAACGAGGTGGTGCAGTGGTAACACTATGGCGGAATTCAGGAGGACGTTGGTTCAAATCCATTTCCGACTACCCAGCTTTAGATTTCCGTGAATTCCCTAAATCACTCCAGGCAAATGCCGGTATGGTTCCTTTGAAGAGGGCACGGCGGATTTTATTATCCGTCCTTAAACAAAAATTCCCAGTTTGCTTCCATAATCAGAAACACATTGTTATGAATACATCTTCTGTTTTGAAGGGTGCCAAAACAGTTATGGAAAAATGTAAATCATCCAGCAAAACCGAGAGGACAGGCTGCTATAAACTTATAGCACTCCAAATGAGTGGAAGGAGAAGCAAGGTCGTGTTACCGGAAGTAGTACTTTGACCCCAGCCACTCTCTTCCGTATTATTTCTTGTTGTTGTCGTCTTCAGTGCGTGGAATGGTTTCATGCCGCGCGGGAGTAGCTGCGTGGTCTACGGCATCATGCTACGGACTGGGCGACCGCTCCAGCTGGAGGTTCGAGTCCTCCCTCGTGCATGGCTGTGTGTGTTGGCCTTAGTGTAAGTTTAAGTAGTTTTTAAGTATTTGGACTGATAGGCATAGCAGTTTGTACCAATAGGTTTACAAACATTTGAACTTTTTATAAATTGTTTGATGCAGCTCTCCGCTACTCTACCCTGCGCAAACCTTCTAATCCAACCTAACCTTTGATTTCCGAATGACTACTACAACCAACATCCTTTTGCAGCTGCTTACCATATTCGTCTCACCGTCTCTTCTACAATGTTTAACCCTTCTTTCCATTTCCCTCTAATACTACACAAATGAAAAAAAAAAATCCCGTCAGGGATCTCCCGGCCAAGAAAGCCATACGCTCATTTCAATTTTACCTGATTTTAAATTTTTTTTGGTCTTTCGAATTGTCATAAAGTGCAAACAAACTTACCTGTAGCCCCATCTACTAAAATCATACTCATTTCACAATTTTGGCATCTGTTCATTCGGGCATGTCCGAAAGCAGAGATGGTGCAATTCTTAATTGTAAATCACCTTGCAGGGCATTGATGCGTATTTCAGTGTGAATGCTCACGAGGGCCGGAATATCAGGGTTAGCTGCGCGCAATAGAGTGCAATGCTCAAAGTAGGACATGTTGGAATTTGGGTGGGACGGGGTGCGTATTTGAGTAGTTCGTCCAGGTGTGTGAAGCCCGTGAGCATGGCTGGTGCAAGGATTAATACAATTGCCTCGTAATCATGACAACCGAGTTTGAGTCCCGCCCCGGCACAAGTTTTCGTATGTCCATGTTGTTTGATTATAACACGTACCCCAACTACATCGATACTCAGTTCGTTGAATGTACCTGAAACAGTAATGTTTGTACCTGCATTTATTACACAGTGTAGAATTTGTATAGGGCGTTTGTATACCGGGTGATCAAAAAGTCAGTATAAATTTGAAAACTTAATCAATTACGGAATAATGTAGAGAGAGAGGTAAAAATTGACACACATGCTTGGAATGACATGGGGTTTTATTTTAAAAAATTAAAAAAAATAAAATAAAATAAAATAAATAAATAAAAATTTCAGAAAATGTCCGACAGATGGCGCTTCATCTAATCAGAACAGCAATAATTATAACAAATTAAGACAAAGCAAAGATGATGTTCTTTACAGGAAATGCTCAATATATTCACCATCATTCCTCAACAATAGCTGTAGTCAAGGAATAATGTTGTGAACAGCACTGTAAAGCATGTCCGGAATTATGGTGAGCCATTGGCGTCGGATGTTGGCTTTCAGCATCCCTAGAGATGTCGGTCGATCACGATACACTTTCGACTTCAGGTAACCCTAAAACCAATAATTGCACGGACTGAGGTCTGGGGACCTGGGAGGCCAAGCATGTCGAAAGTGGCGGCTGAGCACACGATCATCACTAAACGACGCGCGCAAGTAATCTTTCATGCGTCTAGCAATACTTTTTTTGTTTCTAATAAAACTCCATGTCATTCCAAGCATGTATGTCAATTTTTACATCTCTATCTACATTATTCCGTGATTTATTAAGTTTTCAAATTTATACTAACATTTTGATCACCCGATACATTTTATGGACGTTCTCTGATGACAAGAAGAAGAATATCGAGATTTGATCGGACAGGGATTATTACTTTGTCAACAATGTCTTTCACCAAGAGAAGTTCCAAGTTGCCAAAACAAATAGCATATTATAATATCAAGCTCGGCGATGATAACATGACAGACTTTGAAATCTTCAAATGTCTGTACACCTAAGGAACCAAACTGCTAAGGTCATCGGTCTTTATACTAACAAACTACTTAAACTACATTACGCTAAGGACAACACATAAACCCATGCTCGAGGGAGTATTGAAACCACTTGAGGGAAAGGATGGCTCAGGCTCTAATCTCCTCTTGTTTCAGAGCGGTTTTGGAAAACAGAGTCGACTCTTTGAAATGGAAAATACATGGAGAACATATTAATTTTATGCATATGTATAAGCAAGAAGCTAGATGAATCCCATCTGGTACGGTGGTTACAGAACGCCGATAAGTATTTGATTTACAAGGTGAGATAGTGAGGACATGGATGTTTGAGACAGCGGTGTGGAAATCAGTGTGTATGAAGAGCACGTCGCCTGTCCGTTAGCACCACACGAACTAGGCATACGAAGGACCGACGTGACCAAACAACCAAATGTTACACACGTATCTTGCGCAAGTATTTGTGGCTAGCTCGAATCATCCGCAGTTTTCACTGTTTGTACCGTGTCGTACTATGACACAGTATTGAGCAGTCAGCAGGACTTAATTTTCCCCCGTCCCCCTTCGCCACTCTCCTTCTCTTACACAATCACACACACACACACACACACACACACACACACACACACATATATATATATATATATATATATATATATATATATATATATATATATATATATATTATTCAATTTTGCGTGTACTGTCTGCGTTATACGTAACATTTCCCTGCACTTTGGAAAATAGATAGTAAACCTTTAGAAAATGTTCAAATGTTTGTAAATCTTATGGGACTTAACTACGGGGTCATCAGTCCCTAAACTTACAAACTACTTATGAACTACTTACGAACTAGGACGGCACAAATATCCATGCCCGAGGGGGGATTCGAACCCCCGACCGTAGTGGCCGTGCAGACCGTTACTGGAGCGCCTCAGTCCCCTCGGCCACCGCGGCCGGCAGTAAACCTTTATAACGTACCTGCTGTCTAAGCAGCTACTAGAATTTATTTTTTGTGGAACGCGGTGGAGTTGGAGAAGAAGGGCTAATAATTCACTCTTTCGCACGTAAAAGAAAATTATTTTATAGACACATTCATCACAAGTCATCTGAAACAAGATGCAAATTCTAGTTATTTACTACATTACATTAATCCGAAAGTAAACAAAAATTACAGACATTACAGGGAGCCGGCCGCGGTGGCCGAGGGGACTGAGGCGCTCCAGTCACGGTCTGCACGGCCACTACGGTCGGTGGTTAGAATCCCCCCTCGGGCATGGATATTTGTGCTGTCCTTCGTATTAGCTAGTTTGTAAGTAGTTTGTAAGTTTAGGGACTGATGACCCCGTAGCTAAGTCCCATAATCTATACAAACATTTGAAACATTACAGGGACTTAACAGCAAATATCACAGATGCGTGATGCGAATGACCCTTCACTCCATGAGATATTATCCACAGCGGTTTCGGGATAGTCCGTTTGAATACAGAAATATATATTTTAAAAAAAGCTTACAAGCGTACAAGAGTAAAATAATCGCAAATCAAACTGTCTTTCAGTTCCTGTTTTGTAATTCGAATAATGAGATGTATTTTATCAGCAACTTAGGATGTGTAATCACTTTATTTGAACAATTTTTTTACTTCTTTGATGAAGCAGTGATTATAGTCCTAGGGAATGCTCTCGGGTACATACAGCATAATTGCAAGCAGAACACCCAACGAAACTGTACCACAATACTTTTTGTCTTTACCTACTTTCTTAAAGATGAAACAATTCATTGGGTAATTTACTATGTATAGCCAGTGATTTCAGTGCACCAAAAAATAGACCGTCATTGCTGTCACACCGAATGCTCCAATATCGCAAATGCTGCAAATTTTGACCTCCGAGGACTATGGTTTTGCCTACTTTCTTCTGTTTTTCCATATTCTTTCCCGCCTGCTCTGTAAAAGACCCTCGCGTCACCTTGCCATTCTTATTATTCAGCCCAGACTGTTGTTTCTTTTCATCCCTTATTCTTTATTTCATCTTCTTTTTCATATGGCTGCTTTCCCTCTCTATTACTCTAGTCTTCTATACCAATGTCCTCATATTTCGCAGCACATATCTGAAGTGAGCCAATAAACTGCAGGTTTCAATATTATATTCGTATAAAAAAAGGAAATCCTAACAACTGGAAGACTGTTTTTTATTTTGGGTCTGCTGAAAAAACAAGAAACTGTTTGTCTCACACTGACACAGCTCATATAGTATTTGCCTCTTTTTTATATTTGTTACTTACATGAATGATAACAGTGCAATAAAATCCGAAGTCATCGTGTTTGCAGCGAGCTTCATAATTCTACGACTACTCGCTGCACACAATTCCCTAAACATCCGTTAGATTTGTTTGTGTGGGTGTGTTTGTGAATAACAAAATTATTCAAATGGTTTTCAAAATGTTCAAATGTTTGTATAGCTTATGGGACTTAACTACGGGGTCATCAGTCCCTAAACTTACAAACTACTTACGAACTAGGACGGCACAAATATCCATGCCCGAGGGCGGATTTGAACCCCCGACCGTAGTGGCCGTGCAGACCGTGACTGAAGCGCCTCAGTCCCCTCGGCCACCGCGGCCGGCAAATGTTTTTAAATCTAAGGGACGTAACTACGGTGGTCATTAGTCGCTAAGCTTACACTAACTTAAAGTAACTTATGCTAAGGACAACACAAACACCCATGCCATAAGGAGGACTCGAACCCCCGACAGTGAACGGCCGCGTACACCGCAGCTGGGCGCCTAAGTACGCGCGGCTGTGTGTAATAGTTTGCTCTTCTTGTGCTCTGCGTGTAATTTCCTGTTAAACTACTTATCTCTCGTGTCACAGTTTATCTCCGCACATGATCCATGTCCTTCCTGGCGTGCGACCTGGAACAAAGTTTATTTTATCGCCAGGCACATATCAAGGGTAGTAACATACCACCTGTGCCGGCCGCGGTGGCCGAGGGGACTGAGGCGCTTCAGTCACGGTCTGCACGGCCACTACAGTCGGGGGTTCGAACCCCCCCCCCCCTCGGGCATGGATATTTGTGCCGTCCTAGTTCGTAAGTAGTTGATAAGTAGTTTCTAAGTTTAGGGACTGATGACCCCGTAGTTAAGTCCCATAACCTATACAAACATTTGAACATACCACCTGTCTCTAGCTAGCCTGCTCGGGCCATTTTCACCTGGACGTCCACGTGTGTCCAGCACATCTTCCTCGCCTAACTGCCGCCCCGTGCAAATTGCAACATTGTCACCTCCTCATTAACACTTTGACAGCCAATCACGTCAATTGACGAGATATTTAAATTTCTCTAGAATGCCGATCATGTCATTTGACCTGATCTTCGTTTTCCTGCTTTTAAACACAAAATCAAATTAATTGACGCGCTAGATCTGTTTTAAATGCCTTACTTGGTAAACCTAGTGTCTAAAACAGCGTATAGATCTCGTAAAATTAGTTTAAATTGGCTGATTAGTGGCATTCATTGTATCAAACTGGATAGGTAGAAAGTGGTTTCCGCTCACTCAGTAGGTAAATGAACTTACAAAACTTAACGCTTTTACGCTGTGTAGCGTCCTACCTGAAAGAATGTTTTAGTTACGTTTCAGATATGACGCTATTTGAATGGCAGTATTAATTGTTTTGCAATTTTGTTACGAAAGTTAGTGGTGACAAAGATAATGTGTATAATCCCTTAGCCGGCCGCGGTGGCCGAGGGGACTGAGGCGCTTCAGTCACGGTCTGCACAGCCACTACGGTCGGGGGTTCGAATCCCCCCTCGGGCATGGATATTTGTGCCGTCCTTAGTTTTAGTTAGTTCATAAGTAGTTTGTAAGTTTAGGGACTGATGACCCCGTAGTTAAGTCCCATAGACTATACAAACATTTGAACATTTTTATAATCCCTTAGATGTCACAGTACATATTGTTCATATATCATGTTAATAATGTATGGTATGAGGTCTTTGGTGATCGGTGTTATCTGTTCTAAAAACGAAGTATAACCAGCATTGAGGTTATCTGGCGTTTAATTTATGTAAAAAAAATAATTATAATCCCAAATAACTGTTTCTTTAGTGAGTTTGGTTACAACAGTTATACTTGAATACGAGCATCGATATTCAAGATGGTCAATGGTTTAATAATTGTTTGAACAAGGTGAAGACGTTTCTTGTTTTACTTTTCTGGATTGAGTGCATACTGCAATTACGAACGCACATATACACTCATGAACAGGACACGACAGCCGGACGAAATTTTGCATGAATCTGAAAGATTTTATTTGATAATGACAGCGAGGACGTCGAAATCGACAATTCAGATGATTATCCAGTCTTTGTGCAAGAAGACTTGCGTAAAATTTCAGTGAATATTTCTAGTTTGATGATTCTTGAAGCGATTGTTATATACGATGTAGGTTATTTTTCGATTTTCTGAACAATGAACTTCTTTCTTTTTACGTTCATAAAATGGAGGGAGATGAATGTAGAACCGCAAAATCATCTCCCTAACAGAACTGAGTGGAAGCCAAGACAAAGGGGAGGCATAGCAACGTATCGCAGCGACTCTACAGGAAGGGGGGGGGGGGGCTGTTTGCGAAGTATACATGATTTTTCTAGTGGGGTCCTTGGCGTTGCAGTTGTGTGTGAATTAGATGCTGTGTCTTCAGTTATGGATTTCTTTTCGTGTTTTGTAGACAGGGACTTCCTTGCCCATTTCAAAGAGCAGACAATTCTTTATACCAGATAGAAGATAAGAAAAACAAGTACAGTTTGGCTTACTCCTGCATGCAGAATGTCTGGCATTCCAAGGTATGAAATAGTTCAAAAAATGTTCACATGTTTGTAAATCTATCGGACCAAACTGCGTGGTCATCAGTCCGTAGCTTACAAACTACTTAAACTAAGGTAAACTAAACTAAGAACAACACACACACCTATGCCCCAGGGAGGACTCGAACCTCCGACAGCGAGCAACCGCGCGCTCCGCAGCGAGGCGCCTTAGACCGCTCGGCTACTCCACCGCGGCTATGAAATAGTTTACATGGCCGTCTGTCAAGATATTAAAATGTTAAAATCAGCCCATTTTTGTACGACAGTTATACCGTCGTCTTTTTTTATAACAAAACCCAAAGAGATTTTGGTCATATGTTAAATATACTAGGGGCAAAATACAAACAATACCCCCACTACGTGATAGTAATGACGATCTAGCCGATCATAGCGCTACTAAAGCAGAGTTACTAAACATAGCTTTTAGAAATTCATTCACCACAGAAGACGAAACAAGTCTTCTGGTCCGGACTGTATACCCATTAGATTTCTATCTATATATGCTGAAGCGATAGCTCCTTACTTAGTAGCCATATACAACCGCTCTCTCAAAGAAGGGCCTGTACCAAAAGATTGGAAAGTTGCTCAGGTCACACCTATATCCAAGAAAGGCAGTAGGAGTAACCCACTAAACTACAGGCCTATTTCATTGACGTAAATTTGCAGGAGGGATTTGGAACATATCCTGTATTCAAATATTATGAATTATCTCGAACAGAATGATCTATTGACCTAAGGTCAACACGGATTTAGAAAATACCGTTCATGCGAAACACAACAAATATAAAATACGAGAAATCAGAGCTCGAATGGAGAGATTCAGGCGTTCTTTCTTCCCGCGCGCTATTCGAGAATGGAATGAGAGATAAATAATATACAGGTGGTTCGATGAATGCTCTACCAGGTACTTAAATGAGATTTTGTGGACATGGTGAGGCACATGGTGCGGCCATTCTCGTGCGTCTATGCTTCTTACAGAGCTACTTCATTTACCTGAATAGCATATGCACATTTTGAACCATGTATCATCATTTGCTAACGGCGTCACTGGATGCAGTAAGGAGAAGCATGTGGTCGTCACACCAGCTTACTGGTCATCGTCGGAGTTCTAGTCTTACAAGGGAAACTACGAATCCCATCCTCCTCGGAATTAGTAGTAAGATGGCCTTCTGGTAGACGGCCAAAAACTGAACACAGGGTAAGCATAAAAACAGGAAGAATATTTTATATTTCATACGGGCTCCAGAGTAGTAAAGGTCAAAAAGTGACGTAATGACAAATAACCAAGCTACGTAATATTATTTATTTTCGCGCGACTGTCCCTTTTCAGTTTAAACTGCCATTATCAAGTGACGTATATGTGTAGGTGGTCTGACATACATAGGACACATTAGGCGTCTGTTTACTGACTCAAAATTTTTTGGTTATTTTAATCTGGGTTTGCAATTTTGACATCTAGACATATACGTCACTTGATAATTGCAGTTTAATCCGAAACGGGACGGTCGTATGAAAATAAATAATGTTACATAGCAGCGATTGGGTTAATTATTGTTATTAGGAAGAATATGTAGAGAACTGTGAAAGAAGAAACAAAATAGACTGAACGGTCCAACATCGAGATCTGCGGTGCCGGCCGCAGTGGCTGAGCGGTCTGCGGCGCGCCAGTCACAGTCTGCAGGGTCGCTACGGTCGGGGGTTCGAATCCCCCCTCGGGCTTGGATGTTTTTGTCGTTTTTAGTGTAAGGTAGTTCATAGGCAGGTCCCTATTTCAAATTTCGTGAAAGTGCTCTGCATTACGTCCAGTGTCTCTTACAGTGCTCCAGTTCCAGTGTTATACTGCTCTTCATGTGTTTCAACTTGCGAATTTCCAGTGTTCTGTTTAACTGTGCTCTACGTTTTTCATGTGTCTTTTACATTGAGGAATTTTATATTTTTTAAGTTGTTTTTGAAGACTGGCTGATTTTCTTTTGATTTCCTATGGCACCTTTTAGATATTTTTAAATGTCCATTATAGTTGTTTAATGTCTGTTGGCAGAAGAATGGTTTGATTGTCTCTCTGCCAGCAAACTCCCCTCCCCCGCGAGGGGGAATAAAATAACTATAAATGAATAAAAGACACTCCTAGTACGACACCTGACAAAATGTTTCGGCTCAAAAAAGTAACTGTAAACCCAGAAAACATTCTCCCTCGCAGCACTCGACGAATGAGTAATTACGGAAGCTGTTTTGCTCGGCAAAAATAAACTATTGCGGATTGCAGTTAGGTGACGGTGCTGACCTGAGCCTAACAGACAAATGGAAGGCTCGGACATAGAGGCGGGCTTTTCATTTTCGTCCTGCAGTGAGGTGGCGCCTTTTCAGCGGAGTGTCGGCGAGAAAATGAGGGCCTGAATATTTGACGCCACTGCGTGCTGCCTCGCCGTTACGTCACCGTCTCCTACCTGCGTCTTCGGCAGTACACTCAGTGGCATTTTTCTAGGGACAGTAATTGCAATCAGCATCGCTTTTCATCCTCTCTCTCACGCACACACATCGCAGAGTTTATGTCTCAAAAAAAAAAAAAAAGGGACGTGAATGATTAACTACAACTCTCTCAGTGTTACTTCATACACTGTGCGTTAATTGGTCCAGAAATACATTCTCGTTAAAAGCGGCCTCACCAAGTATAAAACGAAAACAAAAATTTGGTGTTTTGTATTCATATAATTAACAAATGACATAACACGAATGAAATGACTAGACTGCATCCTTTTTATATACAGGATGCGGTAATTAAAAAATTTTTCCGGAATATCTGGAAAATACAAATCGTAATAATACTGTAGTAAATAAATACTGCAACCAGCCACAAGGTTTTTATAAATCAATTTATTGCACGTTACTAGTTTCGGGCCTGAGCCCTTTATCAGACGGTAGTGCCGATATCAGGTTCACCTTGGTGTCTTAAAATAACAAGGTTATGTGAAACCATTAGGTTACAAAAATGTTCAAATGTTTGTAAATATATCGAACTCAACTGCGTGGTAATTAGCCCGTAGCTTACAAGCTACATAAACTAAGGTAAACTAACCTAAGGACAACACAAACATCCATGGCCGGGGGGGGGGGGGGGAGGGGGGATTCGAAGCCCCGACGGCGAAGAGCCGCGCGCACCGCAGCACTGCGCGCCGCGGCTAGGTTACGAAATTAAATATTTTTATCCTAAATATAATAGTTTCCTGTCTTGTATTGTTCTCACTTGAATTAAGACTACATCTATTGCATATACACTGATCTTACTTCAAAGAAAGGTTTACTTTAAACTTTATTGTGGGAGAGAGATATGTATATTTCTGTCTCTCCATGTTTTACTGTGGGGTTTACTAAATTCAAGATGGTGGCGTTTGTTTCATCAGCTGATTTGATGCACCAAAGAAGACGAGATATTCACAGACATGGCATACTGTAGTGCAAGTGCAAAGATACTTATGCTCATTGAAAACAGCTTCTAATGGCCAATAAAGAAACTTTCCTGTAAGTTAAATGCCATATTTGTTGGTTGAAATTATAAAAGATGTATGAAATTTTTGAGGTGCAATTGGTTTCTTGATGAAATAGTTCTCAGGTGAACAGCCTGGTGTATGTATGCATAGAACACAATATGTCGGCAATGAACCATGTTGCTATCATCGCCGACCGCGATGGCCGAGGGGACTAAGGCGCTCCAGTCACGGTCTGCACGGCCACTACGGTCGGGGGTTCGAATCCCCCCTCGGGCATGGATATTTGTGCCGTCCTAGTTCGTAGGTAGTTCATAAGTAGTTTGTAAGTTTAGGGACTGATGACACTGTGGTTAAGTCCCATAGACTATACAAACATTTGAACATTTTTTTTCTATCATCAGGTGTGACGATTTTTAAAATCGCTTGAATTTTTGCAACTGGATACGGAAGCAACTGGCAGTCAATAATAATTGAATGTGACAAACACTATTCTCTGATGAATCAAATTTTCAAACCATTGTCAAATGAATCGACATGACGTGCATTACTGGTAAGTGGAGAATCCCAACTGGTTGAGGTAAGTTGAACATCAACGCCCATGGAGTATTAAAATTTGATGTCTTATTTTAGGTTCAAATGTTTGTGTAGTCTATGGGACTTAACTACGGGGTCATCAGTCCCTAAACATACAAACTACATATGAACTACTTACGAACTAGGACAGCACAAATATCCATGCCCGAGGGGGGATTCGAACTCCCGACCGTAGTGGCCGTGCAGACCGTGACTGAAGCGCCTCAGTCCCCTCGGCAATCGCGGCCGGCTCTTATTTTAGGTTCTCAGGAAATTGGCCCGTACTTAATAGGAGGTAATCTGACTAGTCAAATGTACAGCGACCCATAGTCATGGAAGTTGTTCCACTTCCAACAAGAATGGGTATGTGGAGTATTCAGGTAAATATCGAGACGTTTTGAATCGAAATTATCCGGGCCGATGTACTGGACGAGGAGGTCCTTAAAAGTAGCCCAAACGTTCTCGCGATTTGAATTCTGCCGATTTTTTTTTTTTTTTTTTTTTTTTTTTTTTTTTTTTTTTTTTTTTTTTCCTGTAGGGCTGGCTAAAAGAGTTTAGGAGGATGTGCCAACAACGCTATAAAACGCGCGCCGCGGTGGAGTGGCCGAGCTTTCCAAAGCGCCTAGCTGCGGAGTTTCCAGTCCTCCCTCGGGCATGGGTGTATTTGTTGTCCTTAGCGTAAGTTAGTTTGTAAGCCTAGGGACTGATGACCAGAGTCCCATAGATTTACAAACATTTAAACTTTTTTTTTGTTAGAAAATATGCAACAGCAGATTATCAATGTGCGAGCATTAACGTAGACACTTATAAATGTCCGATTCTCTTTCTTTCGCGGAGTTGCAATGTGCACTATACACAACGAACATCATTTCGAATATTTGCGACACTGAAACACTTGTGTGAAGCAAGGAGACTCACAGTAATTAAGCACCCCGAGATCGTGAGAGCGAAGGAGACTCACTAAAATCAAGCACCCCGAAGCGAATACATGTACCACTGACTTGTTCCATGACCGCGGAGTGTTGGTCGCCGGCCGCGGTGGCCGAGGGGACTGAGGCGCTTCAGTCAAGGTCCGCACGACCACTACGGTCGGGGGGTTCGAATCGCCCCTCGGGCATGGATATTTGTGTCGTCCTTAGTATAAGGTAGTTGATAAGTAGTTTGTAAGTTTAGGGACTGATGACCTCGTAGTTAAGTCCCATAAGCTTAACAAACATTTGAACAACATTTAGTGTTGGTCGTCCGTTAGGTCTTGCGGAACAGAAAACTATATTATTATTATATTGTTACGTCCACGTAGTTCATAGGTAACGCTAAGAAAGTATTGCAAGAGGGAAGACGGTGCCACATGATAGCATTATGAAAAATATCAAAAACTGTACCTTGATTTTCCTAATCTGATGTGCCTTTGTTTGAGATATCTACATCTACATACATACTCCGCAATCCACGGGAAGGTGCATGGCGGAGGGTACACTGTACCACTACTAGGCATTTCCTTTCCTTTTGACTCCCAAAACGAAAAAAAGAATACCCATATGACTCAATACAAGCCCTAATTTATCTTTGTGATCATTACGCGAAATTTATGTAGGAGGTAGCAAGATCGTACTACACTCAGCTTCAAATTCCGGCCCTCTAAATTTCTTCAACAAAAATTCACGAAAAGAGCGTCCTTTTTCTTCCAGCAATCCCCAATAGAGTTCCCGGAACATTTCCGTGAAACGCATTGGACGAACCTATCAGTAACGAATCTAGCTGCTCGCCTCTGAACTACTTCTATGTCTTCCTTTAAACTGGTCGTATAAGCGTTTTATACGCGGTCTCCTTTACAGATGAAGTATATATCCCAAAATTCTCCCAATGAACCGAAGTCGGCTGTCCGCCTTACTCACAACTGTCTTTACATGTTCGTTCCATTTCAAATCGCACTGCAATGTTACGCCTAGATATTTGAACGACGCGACTGCATCAAGAAGCTCACTAATGCTGTATTCGAACATTATGGGATTGTTTTTCCTACTCATGCGCATCACCTTACAGTTTTCTACATTGAGAGCTAGCTGCCATTCTTCGCACCAACTAGAAATTTTGTCTAAGTCATCCTGTATGCTATTACAGTCAGTTACAGACGACACCCTCCCATACACCACAGCATCATCAGCAAACAGCCGCAAATTACAACTTACTCTGTCCATCAGATCATTTATATACATAGAAAATAATAGCGGTCCTATCACACTCCCCTGGGGCACGCCTGACGATACACTCGTCTCTGATGAACACTCGCCGTCGAGAACAACGTACTGCGTTCTATTACTTAGGAAGCCTTTCAGCCAGTCACAAATCTGTGAACCTATTCCATAAGCTCGTATCTTCGTTAGCAGTCTGCAGTGTGTCACCGCGTTTAACGCCTTTTTGAAGTCGAGAAAAACACAATCCGCCTGTTGCCCTTCGTCCATGGCTCGCAAGATGTCATGTGAGAAAAGGGCAAGCTGAGTTTCACATGAACGATATTTCCTAAACCCGTGCTGATTCGTAGAAAGAAGCTTTTCTGTCTCACGGAAATTTACTATATTCGAACTGAGAATATGCCCCAAAATTCTACAGGAAACTGATGTCAACGATGTTGGCCTGTAATTATGTGGGTCAATTCTCTTTCCTTTCTTATAAACGGGAGTCACCTGCGCTTTTATCCAATCACTAGGAACTTTGCGCTGAATTAAAGACTCGCGGTAAATCCAATCTAAGTAATGGGCCAATGCCGCAGAATACTCTTTGTAAAACCGAACTGGTATTCCATTCAGACCAGGAGACATTTTTGTATTTAGCTCTCTCAGCTGCTTCTCTACACCGGAAATACCTATTACTATGTCCTCCATTTCAGAGTTAGTATGTTGATGGTACATTTATGCAGTCCTCCTGCGTGAAAGCTTTCTGTTTACTTTCTTCTATTACTACCCCGGAATGATCAACGAGTGACTGGATAGTTGACTTTGACCCGCTTATCGAATTTACATACGACCAGAACTTTTTCGGGTTCTCTGAAAGATCTGTTGCTAAGGTATGGCTGTGGTAATTATTGTATGCTTCGCGCATCGATCTTTTTATAGACGCACGAATCTCTACTAACTTTTTTTCTGTCATCATTTGCGTGTTCTATTTTGAATCAAGAGTGCAACAGTCTTTGCTTTCTCAGTAGCTTTCTAACATTATTATACCACGATGGATAATTTCCATCCTTAATAGACTTTACAGGCACATACTTCTCTAACCCTTTATTTACAATGCATTTAAATTTAGTTCACAATTCCTCTACATCCACGGTACCGGAAGTAAACGATGTCCATTCAATTTCTAAGTATGATCCTAACAATTGCTTAACGGCTCTACCTAACAAAAACACGCTCCTAGCCTTCTTGATTGGTTTATGAACTTTGGTCACCATCGACGCTATGACGATATCATGATCACTAATTCTTGTCTCTACACAGGCATCGTTAATATTGCGGTTGATGTCTCCCCCGACTAATACTACATGGCCCGGATACCTACATACTACCTGGCGTAAACTTTCTTTGAATGACTAAACCGTTTCTCAACAATCTTCAGACTTTCGAAAAGGGTATCAGAGGTTTATATTATTACGAAGTAAAGCAGTTGATGTCTGAACTGAGAAACTATCACTCCCGATTGAATCATGATTCAAAATTTGGAGTGTGCACAGAATTGAAAACGCGTTGGCACTGGTTACAGGAGGCAGAGTTACATGTCAGGGGAGCGCGTCCTGTTAACCTGAGACATGTGTCGCACCAAAATACTCGCCTCCTAGTGCTAACAAGGAGAGACATGTCGCAGTTACTTGTGCTGCTGCGAGATGTTGTTGACCTGAAGTACACAATGAAGTCAACACACTGACTTAAGGCCGGGTTTCCATTTCATAATAATAATAATAATAATAATAATAAATAAACCTTTACACGTAAAGCAGAGTGTCCATGTGTGTGTGTGTGTGTGTGTGTGTGTGTGTGTGTGTGTGTGTGTGTGTACGTATTGCATACAAATCTACAGTTTTTTTTTCCAATCTTTATAAAATTGTATACACATAAGCTTAAATCCATGAGGACTGTCGCCGTAAGTGCAAGATTCACGTACAACAAATAGTTCACAAGATATGACATCGTAAACAATGAGATGCGCGAAGAACTGCTGCATTAAGCGACAATGTTACTTATTTTCTCCTAAACCACTGGAACGATTTCAAGCGAATTTGGTAGACATGTTCCTTACGTGAGCTAACAATTTCTGTAGAAGTGAGAACCACATACCCCACATGGTTCAGGAGAAATAACGTCATAAACAATAGGAGTGACAAGAAACTGCCACATTATGCGACGAGACACTATAAACACAATATATGAGAATGACAGTACTTAGCAACTTGCAACAAACTTTAAACATAATTTCAAATCATTATTAAACTGTTTCTCGCTGACAACCACATCAAAATAATGAAGAGAAAAAAATTTCTCCCTTACTGCTTTTCCGCTGTTCATGGAGCAAAAATACGGCATTCGGTATGACGTTACAGTTTATAATTTCTACATTACAAATTGTAGCCGCAGGAAATTTTACAGATAGTATACACACATACAGATGAACGTACTTTAGAAATTGTATCACAGTATGACCTGTAGTTCATGAGCTATAAGAACAATAACAGTAACGTTCATGGAAAACCGCCCCATCACGCACCAGTTTTTGATCTATTACTTCTTTACAACTAACTATGTTCGCGACGGATTTTACCGACATACAGAACTTGTACAAATGAATATATAACTGTAAAATTATACAGTTGTACAACATATTATGCCATAAATATGAGATCATATACAGGGTGAATCTTAACAGCCGGCCGCAGTGGCCGAGCAGTCTGCGGCGCGCCAGTCACAGTCTGCATGGCCCCTACGGTCGGGAGTTCGAATCCACCCTCTGGTATGGCTGTTTGTGTCGTCTTTAGTATAAGGTAGTTCGTAAGTAGTTTTTTAAGTTTAGGGACTGATGACCCCGCAGTTAAATCCAATCTAAGTAATGGGCCAATGCCGCAGAATACTCTTTGTAAAACCGAACTGGTATTCCATTCAGACCAGGAGACATTTTTGTATTTAGCTCTCTCAGCTGCTTCTCTACACCGGAAATACCTATTACTATGTCCTCCATTTCAGAGTTAGTATGTTGATGGTACATTTATGCAGTCCTCCTGCGTGAAAGCTTTCTGTTTACTTTCTTCTATTACTACCCCGGAATGATCAACGAGTGACTGGATAGTTGACTTTGACCCGCTTATCGAATTTACATACGACCAGAACTTTTTCGGGTTCTCTGAAAGATCTGTTGCTAAGGTATGGCTGTGGTAATTATTGTATGCTTCGCGCATCGATTTTTTTATAGACGCACGAATCTCTACTAACTTTTTTTCTGTCATCATTTGCGTGTTCTATTTTGAATCAAGAGTGCAACAGTCTTTGCTTTCTCAGTAGCTTTCTAACATTATTATACCACGATGGATAATTTCCATCCTTAATAGACTTTACAGGCACATACTTCTCTAACCCTTTATTTACAATGCATTTAAATTTAGTTCACAATTCCTCTACATCCACGGTACCGGAAGTAAACGATGTCCATTCAATTTCTAAGTATGATCCTAACAATTGCTTAACGGCTCTACCTAACAAAAACACGCTCCTAGCCTTCTTGATTGGTTTATGAACTTTGGTCACCATCGACGCTATGACGATATCATGATCACTAATTCTTGTCTCTACACAGGCATCGTTAATATTGCGGTTGATGTCTCCCCCGACTAATACTACATGGCCCGGATACCTACATACTACCTGGCGTAAACTTTCTTTGAATGACTAAACCGTTTCTCAACAATCTTCAGACTTTCGAAAAGGGTATCAGAGGTTTATATTATTACGAAGTAAAGCAGTTGATGTCTGAACTGAGAAACTATCACTCCCGATTGAATCATGATTCAAAATTTGGAGTGTGCACAGAATTGAAAACGCGTTGGCACTGGTTACAGGAGGCAGTTACATGTCAGGGGAGCGCGTCCTGTTAACCTGAGACATGTGTCGCACCAAAATACTCGCCTCCTAGTGCTAACAAGGAGAGACATGTCGCAGTTACTTGTGCTGCTGCGAGATGTTGTTGACCTGAAGTACACAATGAAGTCAACACACTGACTTAAGGCCGGGTTTCCATTTCATAATAATAATAATAATAATAATAATAAATAAACCTTTACACGTAAAGCAGAGTGTCCATGTGTGTGTGTGTGTGTGTGTGTGTGTGTGTGTGTGTGTGTGTGTGTGTGTGTACGTATTGCATACAAATCTACAGTTTTTTTTTCCAATCTTTATAAAATTGTATACACATAAGCTTAAATCCATGAGGACTGTCGCCGTAAGTGCAAGATTCACGTACAACAAATAGTTCACAAGATATGACATCGTAAACAATGAGATGCGCGAAGAACTGCTGCATTAAGCGACAATGTTACTTATTTTCTCCTAAACCACTGGAACGATTTCAAGCGAATTTGGTAGACATGTTCCTTACGTGAGCTAACAATTTCTGTAGAAGTGAGAACCACATACCCCACATGGTTCAGGAGAAATAACGTCATAAACAATAGGAGTGACAAGAAACTGCCACATTATGCGACGAGACACTATAAACACAATATATGAGAATGACAGTACTTAGCAACTTGCAACAAACTTTAAACATAATTTCAAATCATTATTAAACTGTTTCTCGCTGACAACCACATCAAAATAATGAAGAGAAAAAAATTTCTCCCTTACTGCTTTTCCGCTGTTCATGGAGCAAAAATACGGCATTCGGTATGACGTTACAGTTTATAATTTCTACATTACAAATTGTAGCCGCAGGAAATTTTACAGATAGTATACACACATACAGATGAACGTACTTTAGAAATTGTATCACAGTATGACCTGTAGTTCATGAGCTATAAGAACAATAACAGTAACGTTCATGGAAAACCGCCCCATCACGCACCAGTTTTTGATCTATTACTTCTTTACAACTAACTATGTTCGCGACGGATTTTACCGACATACAGAACTTGTACAAATGAATATATAACTGTAAAATTATACAGTTGTACAACATATTATGCCATAAATATGAGATCATATACAGGGTGAATCTTAACAGCCGGCCGCAGTGGCCGAGCAGTCTGCGGCGCGCCAGTCACAGTCTGCATGGCCCCTACGGTCGGGAGTTCGAATCCACCCTCTGGTATGGCTGTTTGTGTCGTCTTTAGTATAAGGTAGTTCGTAAGTAGTTTTTTAAGTTTAGGGACTGATGACCCCGCAGTTAAGTCCCTTAAGCTTAACAAACATTTGAACATTTGAATCACCTAACACTTGCACCGCAAATATTGCGGAAACGGAAAGTGCGATTGATGGAATGGATTGGTAGTCAAGGACTCATTGTTAGCCAATAAACGGATTGTAAAAATACGTAGAAAGTGTATTTTTTATGCAAACATACAATTTTTCAAATGGAATAATGGTTGTTTCTATCATGCAATGGAATTTTTGACACCAGCTGTGTACAAAGAATTTTGAATGACATTTTTATCACGTTTATTTTGGCAGCTACAACCATTCAAAATTTTGAGGGCGGTGGCTAGGACATCGTATCTGACTGGCTGGTGGTCATGAGACAGTGGGCCGTGCCCCACGGGCTAGACACTCGGCTGGTTAGCTACGCTATCGCAGCCTCCACCCCCGAAACTTTGAACGGTTGTAGCTGCCAAAATAAACGCGTTAAAAATGTCATTCAGAATTCTTTGTACACAGCTGGTGTTAAAAATTCCAGTGATTGATAGAAACAACCATTGCTCCATTAAAAAAAACTATATGTTTGGATAAAAATAGCCTTTCCAAGTAATATTGCAATCTGTTCAGGACCTGCAACATGCGGTCGTGCATTATCCTGCTGAAATGTAGGGCTTCGCAGGGATCGAATGAAGGGTAGAGCCACGGGTCGTAACACATCTGAAATGTAACGACCACTGTTCAAACTGCCGTCAATGTGAACAAGAGGATGCGACCATCATGTTGCTGTAAGCAGAACCGGGATTCATCCGAAAAAATGACTTTTTGCCATTCGTGCACCCAGGTTCGTCATAGCGAGGGGGAGATTCATCACGTACAGCTGCTAACCCAAGACTGAGGTCCGCAGGCAGCTCGCTAGGGAGGGGATTTAGAGTGGGGGAACCAATGTACACTACAGAATCGCGGGATCCACCCGTAACAGCGCTTTTCAGGACTGTAGCGCCATGAGAACCTTATTTTCGGACAACCCTCGTAATTAAAAAGAAAGTAATACTTGGTGCACGCGAGCGGGCGTTCGACATCCCGCCCAATACTGGTGTCTGGAGACTGAAGAACCGGTCGTGCCTGCAGCGGCATTGTGCTCTGTTGCTGTTGCAGGTTGACACCTTCCCGGAGTTGCTGCTGTCATCTTCAACCCGAAGACTGGTTTTATGCAGATCTCCACGGCACTATATCCATGTTCAAGCCTTTTCATAAATGAAGAACAACGGCAACGCACCTCCACTTGAACCTGCTTTCTCCGCTCGTCTCATGGTCTACATCTGTGAATTTTATCCTCTCCCACCCCATTCACTCTCATACAAAATTTGCAATGTTTTCGTCAGGCCCGCGGCGGAATAGACGTGCGCTCTAAGGCGCCTTGCTGCCGTTCGCCGTCGGAGGTTCGAGTCCTCCTTAGGGCATGGCTGTGTGTGTTTGTGGTTCTTAGGATAATTTAGTTTTGGTAATTTGTAAGTTTATGGACCGATGACCACTGTAGTTAGGTCCTATAACTTCACAAACATTTGAACCTTGGAGGCCACCCCCTCCCATCCTCGTTCCACACAAATAGACATCCTCTAACTAATTGCATTTGTGGTTTATTTAATGTTACTTTTCCATACTAATCTTATACATATCCTAGACTCTGTCCAACCAACGCCCTCTCGTTTTCTTGCCCGTGAGTTTTGTCCTGTTTGGAACATTTGTACAGTGCTGACGTGATTTGTGGCGATGTAGTGTGATGTTTATTTATTACCCCGACAATGTTTCACCTTTTCGAGTGTTAAATGAGTCACAATGTATATATGTTACACATTTGTGCGCGTGTAGTGTGATAACATACTTACAACTTTGTAGTCCGCAGGTAACCTAAACATAACAATCCATCTGTGCACTGTAAATACAACACTATACCCATCCCCATTACTTTACTGACAGATATACCACTCCAAACACCAATATGCTGGGATATCTTTGTAATAATGTTTGGCATACCATCTCTATACATCAACCAGTTGCTTTTGTAACGTTATAACGAACACATATCTGTATAATTATTTTAAACAAACATGCGGATACAAATGTGCTACCTATTTTATGCTAATGACATGGACTTATCAACTTGTCCCAACGATTTTATTGACATGGCAATGACTTAGGGAAAAAAAAACTGACTGAAGAGTTTCATGTAAGTAACCACCAACTCATGCTACTTGTAATGTATCCTACATCTGTAATTTATACTGCTTTTTACTAATTTTAATGTTTTTTTTTTAAATGTTAGGTACAGTACTTCACAATGGCCTAAGGCCGAAACCTGGTTGTGGAAATAAACAATATTTCAGTCAAATGGCGGTGAAATCCTTTAATTTTTTTTCAGGTGATCGTTAACAGCCAGCCGCCAAATTTCTTTATAAAATGTATTTTAAAAGCCGTCAGATATTTTGTTAAAACCTTAAAGAACATCACCGGATATAAGGTAACGACACAGTTCAGGTAAATGCACACATAAAAAAAAGATGTTGCATCAACTTGGTTCCAAGATCTCCTGAACACTGATGTTGAATGTGCCTATTCCATCAAGAACAGCGTTTCTTAGTTGTCCATATATGTCACCCAAACCGCACAAAGATGTAAACAACCACACATGGACCATGGC
The DNA here is from genome assembly GCA_026315105.1 of Locusta migratoria. Classification (NCBI taxonomy): domain Eukaryota; kingdom Metazoa; phylum Arthropoda; class Insecta; order Orthoptera; family Acrididae; genus Locusta; species Locusta migratoria. Next base: position 365,996,219 of record CM048755.1, read on the forward strand.
AATGCAACGGCGTTGGTAAGGCGGCTGATCAGTTGCAGTCACAACATCAGGAAGGACGTACACTGCTTGTGTTGACTGTGGTTCTGCCGTGCCTAGAAGGTTAAATCCCAAGTTTGATCGTATTCGCACTTGTTACTTTGTGCCAGGACAGAATCTCATAAAGGGGAGTTGAGAGACTTCTCGGATTGAACCAAAGCCATGTTATTCGGACATGTAGGAGTTACAAAGATACAGGAACTTAAGACGTCTAGATGTATTGCCTCGCTCTGGCCACCCAAAGGATGCCACAGAAACTGAACCTCGACTTAAGAATTTCAGCTAGAAGGAAGCATGAGAGGAACACCACCATGCTGAATGATGATTTTCGTGCAGTCATTGGACGTCGTGTTCCGACTCAAGCTGTACGTAATAGGTTCCATGACATGAAACTTCACTCCCAATGTCCCAACAGCATGCTGAATGGACTCTTCAAAATTGATATCAAGTGCTATTCACGGATGAGACTCGGATCTGCCTTATATCAGACAATCGTCGGAGACGTTTTTGGAGGCAGCCTGATCAGCCTCAACGTCAGACACACAGTCCAGCGAGTGCAGCAAGGTTGTGGTTCCCTGATGGTTTGGGTTGGCATTATGTGAGTGCACTATACCACTGAGACTAGGATAGCCAGCATGTTCTCGAGACATGAACCCTGTAGAACGTGCCTGGGATACATTGAAACGGGCCGTTTTCGCACGAGACGATCCACCAACCAATCTAAGATATCTACGCCGAATGACCGTTGAGGAGTGCGACAGTCTGGACTGACAGTCCATTGATGATCCAGTGAACAACATGCCGCGACGAATACACGGATGAATCAGCGCAAAATGGCTTGTTACCGAGTACTGAACCCGCGGAAGAGTGGCCGAGTGCATTGAGGTTCTATATTTCGATGAGCGAGGCCGTTCCCCGTTTGATCCCCCCTCAGGCATGGATGTTTGTGTTGTTTTTAGGATAAGTTAGTTTATAAGCAGTTTCTAATATTAGGGACTGATGACCCCGCAGTTGAGTCCCATAAGCTTGACAAACATTTGAACATCGTGTACTGGGGGTACTGGTATATGCTTCAATCTGGGACACAAAAGCTGAATATCTAGGTTAATGTGTACAACTTATCAATTTGTTTTCATGAGTAATAAAGAGAAATGAAATATATTTATGTAAAAGTTCATGAACCTCTAGAATCCTGGTGATGCAACACTGTTTTTGATATTTGTGCATTGCTGTATCTGGCTGATAACAGAAACTGTTAGTAGTAGTATAAAAAGTAAAAGTATACTGGAATGAATTAAAACTCACTCGGTTAGCTGTGTGGTCTAACGCACGCTTTCCGAGACGGGAAGGCGTACCCGCGCCAGTTCGAATTCGCCCAGCGGATCAACGAAGAGGGTCGGAGTGCCGGCCAGCCTGGATGTGGATTTCAGGCGGTTTTTCACATCCCCCTTGGTGAATTACGAGCTGATTCCTAAGTCCCACCTCAGTTACACGATTCGCAAACATTTCGTAACACTTTACACTTTCACAGACATAACACTATAGCAGACATTTGGGATACACATTTCCTCCTGTTGGGCATGGGGTGGCGACAGAAAGGGCGTCCGGCCACTCCGTAAATATTGACACGCCAAATCCGGATATAACAAAGCCCACCCTGCATGTGCGGGAACAAGGCTAAAGAGTTGGGTTGGGTTGTTGGTTGGGATAGGGGGACTAAACTACTGAGGTTATCAGTCCCCCGGTGGGGATGGGAAGGAGTGAAGGTAGGAAAGGAGGGGAGGGGAAAGGAAATGCAGTCCGGGAAGTAAAGAAGGAAGGAAGACTGCATTAGCTCGCCGCGCACATACTCACCAAAGAACCTTGAGCCCCTTGGGGGGAGGGCGGGTGGCTAAAGAGAAAGAGAGAAGGTACTGGAATGAACTGTTTCTGTTATCAAGCAGATACAGATATGTACCTGATCTGTCCATACGTCTATCCAGTGATGGTGGTAGCTCGGAATACGCTGGGGGTTAACTTATGGTTGTTCCTCCGGTCTTGAGGTAGTTGTACATTGAACGCAACTGATGAATGTCATGCGTTAATCTTTACTTGTTCGTAGTGGTTTTTGTACGCGCTGGCACTTCTAAATGCACAGCAGGCTTGGCCAACAGCTACTGTCGCCCTGGTGGTGTTTTGCGCTAGCGGCCAGATGCGCCTCTTCTGCGAGAGAAGGCTGGCTGCGTGGTACGGAAACGCAGTTGCAGGTAGCTGGTGCCTGCCAGATGATGGAACAACTGGACGGGCCAGTCCGGTGGCCGCTACAGGACCTGTTTCGCCGGCTGCCCCAGACGAGTGCCGCATACTGAATGAGCGCCGTCCTGTACACCAGGCGGGGACAACGTTTCGCAGCCCGCGGTTCCATTTACTCTGGGGCACTGGCGACGTCGCCACTGATAGAGGTACATTCGTATGAAGTGGAGCATTCACTCTGGAAGAATGCACTGCCACACCGAGCCATTGTGATTTGCCAGTGTCCCACCCTCGTCGCATGTCAGATAGGGCACAGTTTGTAGTAATCGATAGTAAAGCGTCGACTAAAACTGCGTTTCATTGGTAGAATCCTTAAAAGATGCAACAGAACTACTAAAGAAACTGCATACACTATGCTTGTTCGTCCTTTTTTTTGGAGTATTGCTGCCCATTGTGGGATTCTTATCAGGTGGGTTTGACGGAGGACATCGAAAGAGTCCAAAGAAGGACAGCTCGTTTTGTATTGTCACACTGCTTGGGAGTACTAACAAAAGTAACTTACCTTCTCGCTAGAGTCCATTTCCTAATCAACTGGTAATACCTGAGATGTCAGGCACCAGTGATCTAGGAGTGTTCGCCACAATCATCACTCTCCGTCGCTAGAATAAACAGTGACATTGTGGTATGCAGTCCTGCATAACAAACAACAATTAGGGAATCTGTACCTCTACCGAAAATTGTCACTGTCAACTTTTAATTAATACTTTGAACGGTATATTTTGCATTTCGATCTGTTTTACAACTAACATTTTATGACGCTATTAATCGTTTTAGTTTATTTCTTTGGGTAAATAACAAGAAGGAATATATTGGTACAATAGCACAGGGGATCTCCAAAAGTCTTGTAGAATCAGTAAAAGGTATCATCTCCCTATTATTTGGTTTCTCACTCGTCTCCAGTAATGAAAACAAGAGATATTGAGGGCCTGGTGCGATTGACAAACAATGACGGATTCGGGACATCTACGTGTACATGGGATACTCTGCAAATCACATTTAAGTGCCTGTCAGAGGGTTCATCGAACCACCGTTATAATATTTATCTCCCATTCCATTCTCGAATAGCGTGCGGGAAGAAAGAACAAAATGTTCAAATGTTTGTTAAGCTTAAGGGACTTAACTGCGGGGTCATCAGTCCCTAAACTTTACAAACTACTTATGAACTATTGATAGAGCTGAAGCATTGAATTAAAATTTGTGGTGCGGCCGGGAATCGAACCCGGACCTCCATGCTTACTATGCAGACGTCTTAACCGTTAGACTACCACACCACTAACGATTAAGGCGCCTCGGAATAGTCTATGTACGATTTCCCTCCACAACACAAACTTTAATTCAGCTTCTTTGTTCCAAAGATAATTGCCACTACTGCCAAGGCTCTCCATGCAGCGGAATAGCACCTCAGCAATGGACATGGTGGAACAATCCTGTTATGGTGATATAAATATCAATTAAATACAATGAAAGAATCCCTGAGACGGATTTTCGTCTCAAATATGTCAAAGACATTATTGATAGAGCTGAAGCATTGAATTAAAATTTGTGGTGCGGCCGGGAATCGAACCCGGACCTCCACGCTTACTAGGCAGACGTCTTAACCGTTAGACCACCACACCACTAACGATTAAGGCGCCTCGGAATAGTCTATGTACGATTTCCCTCCACAACACAAACACAATCTTTGGAACAAAGAAGCTGAATTAAAGTTTGTGTTGTGGAGGGAAATCGTACATAGACTATTCACAAACTTTAATTCAGCTTCTTTGTTCCAAAGATTGTGTTGTGTTGTGGAGGGAAATCGTACATAGACTATTCCGAGGCGCCTTAATCGTTAGTGGTGTGGTAGTCTAACGGTTAAGACGTCTGCCTAGTAAGCATGGAGGTCCGGGTTCGATTCCCGGCCGCACCACAAATTTTAATTCAATGCTTCAGCTCTATCAATAATGTCTTTGACATATTTGAGACGAAAATCCGTCTCAGGGATTCTTTCATTGTATTTAATTGATACTTATGAACTACTTACAAACTAGGATGGTACAAATATCCACGTCCGAGGGGGGATTCGAACCCCCGACCGTAGTGGCCGTGCAGACCGTGACTGGAGCGCCTCAGTCTCCTCGGCCACCGCGGCCGGCAAGAAAGAACACCTGACCTCTCCGTTTTAGCTCTGATTTCTCTTTTTTTTTCTGGTGATCATTTCTTCCTATGTAAGTGGGAGTCAACAATATATTTTCGCATTCGAAGGAGAATGTTGGCGATCGGACTTTCGTAAGTAGCACACGCCGCAGCGATAAGCGCCGTTGTTGTAATGATTCCCATCCCAGATCGTGTATCATTTCCGTAACGCTGACTTTCCTCTATCGTGACAGTAAAAAACGAGCTGCCCTTCTTTGGACTCTTTCGATGTCCTCCGTCAAATCCACCTGATAAGGATCCACACTGGGCAGCGATACTCCAAAAAAGGACGGGCAAGCGTAGTGTATGCAGTTTCTTTAGTAGTTCTGTTGCGTTTTTTAACGGTTCTACCAATGAAACGCAGTCTCTGGTTCGCCTTTCCCACGACATTATCTATGTGTTCTTTCCATTGTAAGTCTGAAGTAATAGTAATTCCTAGGTATTTTGTGGAGTCGAGTTTACGGCCTTCACTTTTGATTGATTTATCTTGTAAACAAAGTTTAACGGATTTCTTTTTGTACTCATGTGGACGATTTCACGCTTCTCATTATTAAGAGTCAATTGCCAATTTTTACACTATAGTGATATCTTATTCAGATCATTCTGCAGTTGGTTTTGATCTTCAGATGATTTTACTAGACGGTAAATGACGACGTCATCTGCAAACAAACTATGAGAGCTACTTAGATTTTCTCCCAAATAGTTTATGTAAATCAGGATGTTCATTACTAAAAAAATCCAACTCATCAACTGTCCAGTTTCGACACTAAACGTCTAAGGACTTCGTTTATGCGTACTTTTTTCTCTTTCTACTTCCAGAGAGCCCGATAAATGGACTCCCCTACATCGAAAAACCGCGAACGAAGAAAAAAAGTAATTGTTGTCAGAGTAAATATTACTTTTAGAAAGTGTATGGTTATTATTTCGTCATAGAGGAAAAAGTAATACCGTTGATGATCATTTGTCGACTAAAGGAAGGAGATTTATTTATTTTTGAGAAATCTTTAGTCTAACATAAAAAAGAAGCAAGACATGAATTGATACTACGTTTTGTAAAATACCTCGAACAGACAAGGACGTAGCTGAAGATGTTTCGACCCTCCCACCTACCTGCCTTCCATTTTCCTCGAAAGACCCACGGTGCCTCCGGAAAAACACCTGGATATGTCCCAGAGAAATTCGTTTCATGAAATCAATTCAATCATTAACTTTAAAAGAGATGAATATCCGCGAGACTGGATAAAAGCAGTTGCCACTACAACTCACGGACGAACCAGCTTAAAGGGCGGCAAAATATGTACTGAGGGCCTGGCCAGAGTCCTTTCCAACCTGCAAGTGCAGGAGTCTTGCCGCCGCGAGGGGTCAGTGACGTCACGGAGGCGGCCCTCAAGCCCCACTGACGTCAGCCGCCTGCAACGTGTTGAGTTGGCGGCCCGCCGCCTCTTACGGAGACATGAATCACACTCGTTGCCTGACACACCACGCCAACAAATTACGCCTCGAAACACGCGTTTTTGAGAGAAATTTCATGTGCACCCCATTTCGTGTGTTTCCATTTATTTGAGCGTCCTGAATATTATTTCCTTACTTCCGCGGGCCGATTGAAACTAATGGCGTTTGCCCAGCCATGTTGTAGACGGTGAGACCATCGTTCTGGGGCAACGTCGAATGTGGATTTAGAACCGGTTACAGATGGTGCAAGCGCCCCATAGAATGGTTATGAACGCCCTCGAGATTATCATACCAAGTGAGATTTCATGACTCATGAAGATAACATAATGCACACGCGGAAAAGGAACAAAAACTAATTGTTCGGGAGATTGTTACAACGTGTACTAGTAGTATTTTATATGGCTGTGTGTTATCAATAAGTCAACTTTATCTTTTTCTTATGCATAAAATATCAGACACTTGTAAATTTAGAGACATTGTAAATTACGAGGCGCGTCCAGAAAGTAAGTTCCGTTTGGTTATATAAAACGTACGGGTACAGATACAGAAAAAAATATTGATTGTACAAAAATCTACAACTGTTAAACTACTTTTCTACATAGCTTCCGAAATTTTGTAGGCAATTGTCATAGCATGGCACAAGGTTTTGTGTGCCTTTTTCATAGAATGTTGCCGCCTGTGTATTCAACCATGTGGTAATATGTTCTTTCAGCTCGTCATCATCGTTGAAGTGTTGTCCACCAAGGACAGATTTTAGGTGTAAGAAGGGGATTACTGTCAAAATATTTTTTTTTCATGATAATGCCTGACCTCACACACCGAATGTGACCAAACAATTCTTACGGAAATTTCAATGGGACCTGTTTGATCATCCTCCATACAGCTCGGACCTCTCTCCTAGCGACTTTCATCTCTTCTTACACCTAAAATCCGTCCTTGGTGATCAACACTTCAACGATGATAAAGAGCTGTTACCACATGGTTGAATACACAGGCGGCAACCTTCTGTGAAGGATGCATGCAAAAACTTGTGGCACGCTTGACAAGTGCATAAAAAATTTCGGCAGTTATGTGAAAAAGTAGTTTAAGAGTTGTAGAATTTTGGGCAATAAAAATTTCTTCTGTATCTGTGTACAATTTCATTTTATTAACAAACGGAACTTACTATCTGGACGCGCCTCGTATATTACTGACTTGCCATTCTACATTCACGAAGATGCTAATCTAGTTCTTTTTGCTGATGATACAAGTATAGCTATCACACCTGACAAACAGGCCGCGGTGGAGTAGCCGAGCGGAGCGCGCGGTTGCTCGCCAGGGAGGTTCTAGTCCTCCCTGGGGCATGGGTGTGTGAGTTTCTCCTTAGGTTAGTTTACATAGGTTTAAGTAGTTTGTAAGCTACGGACTGATGACCACGCAGTTTGGTCCGATAGATTTACAAACATTTTAACATTTGATTTGACAAACAGGAATTAACTGATGAAATTGTAAATAATATCTTTCAGAAAGTTATTAAGTGGTTCTCTTCAAATGGACTTTCATTAAACTTTGATAAAACCCAGTATATACAGTATCATGCAGTAAATGGCATCACACCATTAATAAATTTATACTTTGAACATAAATCTGTAACTAAGGTGATCAACACTTCAACGATGATAAAGAGCTGTTACGACATGGTTGTATACACAGGCGGCAACCTTCTGTGAAGGATGCATACAAAAACTTGTGGCACGCTATGACAAATGGCTGCAAAATTTCGGCAGTTATGTGGAAAAGTAGTTTAAGAGTTGTAGAATTTTGTGCAATAAAAATTTCTTCTGTATCTGTGTACAATTTCATTTTATTACCAAACAGAACTTACTTTCTGGACGCGCCTCGTATTAATACCAAAGTCGCTGCTTTCCAATAAATTATTTAATACGACAGGCCTGTTTCGGCATGAATGCCATCGTCAGGTGTACTGTAAAATACAAAGGTAGGTATACTATTTAATTTAAGAAGATAATTGAACTTTATAGATACATTGGTAGCTCTTCTTGCCCTTGTAAGATCGCTGCTTCTCTTACCGCTTTTCTGCCTGGAACTGTTTGACAATATTGGCTGTGTGTGGGCGAGCGTTGTCATGCAACTTAAACATCTACCATACGCGCCGAACCTCAGACCTCCAAACTACTTCTTATTCGATTGCCTCAAACTCGCTTTCAAAGGAAAGACATTTGAAAATACGAGGCGCGTCCAGAAAGTAAGCTGCGATTGCAGTTCCGCACATGCGCTGTAGACGATGTGTCTCAAGGAGAAGAACGTGTGCCATTTGGAGATCGCTGTCAGTTACGTACGCTTTGTTGTGCTTGTTTGAAATGTCGGCGTTGATTGAAAATCCCGCCACCTGTGAAATCAGGTCGGTGATTCGGTTTCTGAATGCGAGGATAGTGAAACCAAGTGAAATTTATCGGCAAATTTGCGATGTTTACGGAACAAATGCGATGAGTGATTCGATGGTGAAAAGATGGGTCCGACAGTTCAATGGCGGGCGTAGTGATGTGCACGATGAAGGACGAAGTGGGCGTCCACCTTTGGTTACAGAAGAAATGGTTCACGCGATTGATGACAAGATCCAGGAAAACTGTAGGTTTACAATTAGTCCTCTCGCTATGGACTTCCCCCAAATTTCACGATCACTGATGTTTCCAACTGGTTGAAGGCACAGGCGGCAGATTTCTATGAAGGAGGTATACATAACCTGGTGCCACGCTATGATAAATGCCTGCAAAATTTCGGCGGTTATGTGGAAAAGTAGTTTAAGAGTTGTAGAATTTCGTGCAATAAAAATTTCTTCTGTATCTGTGTACAATTTCATCTTATTGCCAAACGGAACTTACTTTCTGGACGCGCCTCGTATACCTGAAATTCAAATTCAATACCATCCGAAAGGAAGAATTCGTGTAAAAGTTTCAGAACATGTATCGGAGAGCTCAGTGGTACTCCCCCCCCCCCCCCGAGGGTTCTCACAGTTCTTTCGCGAGTACGTGCGTGGCGAGCACAGGGCCCCGAGCTAATGCAGTCTTCCTTCCTTCTTTACTTCCCGGACTGCATTTCCTTTCCCTCTCCCCTCCTTTCCTATCCTCACTCCTTTCCCTCTCCACCGGGAGACTGATAACTTCAGCGGTTTAGTCCCCCTATCCCAACAAAAAAAACCCACACCCAACTCAGTAGTAGGCCACATAATTATGGGAGGTGACTATTTCGAAGGACAGTTAGGTAAATTTAGTTCACTGCACATCCGAACTTTATTGACTGAGTTTTTTCTAATAACAATATAAATTTAAAATGAGTCAAACGAAATATTTCAATTTATAAAATTAATCTCTATAAATCAAAACACCTGTAATAACCGTATAAATAAGAAGTTATTCTAATATTGCAGCTCCACTATCTGCATATCTATGTCGTATCACTAATTTGCTTTTTATTGGTAGTTTTGGAGAGAATGGTTCCATCACCATTGTATCAATTACGAATCTGTTCGTGAGGCTCTGACGGAGCAAAAGAGACTGCAGATACACAATTTATTAAGTTATTTGACCAATAAGTTATGAATAAATTATAGTATTATTCAAAGTCAGATGTAAAATTAATAAAATAAACAGTTCTATGCGTTATGTGAAGAAAAACCAAAGAATCTGCACACGAAATTAAATGCATAAAATCAAATGAGAGCACAGGTCGAAAATGTTAAGTAAAATACACGTTTCTGTAACTGTTAATGAATAAATAAATTTGTAGAAAACTCGTTCTTTAGGAAAGAACTGTAATTATAGTTGAAATCTGTGTAAATTCTGTAGTCAATAACAATGAAAACAAAAACGCTGTATAGTATAGTGGTTATTTATGTATTATTTAGCGTATGCAAAATGCAAAACATATGAATATTACGCATGATCTTTTGGTGTTTTCCCACGAGAGCACAATGAGGGCCTTGTCGGCAATTTTATTGCAGATACGGAAGCAGGACACTTTAGTTTTATTTGGTTTCTGCCGTAAACTCCACTGGCGAAAATATAGCTTATTTATATCTGAACTGAGGACATCTTCCTTTAAATATCAACAATAATACATTTCCTTGAGACGACATTGTTTCGTTATACCAAAGGTATTAAACATAAGGAAAGGCATTGAATTAAAATTTGTGCTGAGGCCGGGATTCGAACCCGTGACCTATTTACTAGGTCCCGGCCACAGCAAAAATGTTAATTCAGTGCCTCTCCTTATATTTAATATCTTTGGTATAACGAGACAAAGTTGTCTCAAGGAAATGTGTTATTGTTGATATTTAATCACCTCGGCCTAAGGAACATTCACGTTCATTGCTAGTGTGCTATTTCAATATAGTAGAGCCTAGGCAGTTTGATACGCATTTCACGGGGAACATTGAGGCAGAGTTAAAGTATGTGGTGTGGAGGGAGACGTGCTTTAAGACCGTCCGTGTTAGCTGGTTTAGCTGAGCGGTCTAAAGCGCCTACCTAGTAAGTCGGAGGTCCCGGATTCGAATTCCGGCCACGGCATACATTTTCATTCAATGCCTCTCCTTATGTTTCATAACTTCTTCCTTTGTTTCAAATATACTGTGCTCAGTGGCAATAGCCCAATCATCTGCATAACCGATCTATATAGTCTCTCAGGGTTTTCAGATAAATATAAGTAGAATAGGAGGGGGTCAAGTACTGAAACTTGTGCTAATCCATTATTCAGTGTTTTGGGAGTGCTGATATACTTTCTTATTATAACAGCGAAACTTCTACAGTTAAGCAGGTTGTCAATAAGCCGTGCTGTTTTCTAACTGGGATCATCTGTAAGAATGTATAAATTAGGACTTGTATCCACACTGTATCGTAGGTTGCACTTAGGTCTATAAAGACTGTACAGCTACATCTACATAGGATACTCTGCAAATCACATTTAAGTGCCTGGCAGAGGGTTCATCGAACGACCATTATACTATTTATCTCCCATTCCATTCTCGAATAGCGCGCGGGAAGAAAGAACACCTGAATCTCTCTGTTCGAGCTCTGATTTCTCGTATTTTATTCTGATGATCATTTCTACCTATGTAAGGGGGAGTCAAAAATATATTTTCGCATTCGGAGGAGAATGTTGGCGATTGGAGTTTCGGAAGTAGCCAACGCCGCAGCGATAAGCGCCGTTGTTGTAATGATTCCCATCCCAGACCCTGTATCATTTCCGTAACGCTGTCTCCCTGTATTGTGACGAAACGAGCTGCCCTTCTTTGGACTCTTTCGATGTCCTCCGTCAAACCCACCTGATAAGGATCCCACACTGGGCTGCAATACTCCAAAAATGGATGGACAAGCGTAGAGTATGCAGTTTCTTTTGTAGTTCTGTTGCATGTTTTAAGGGTTCTGCCAATAAAACGCAGTCTCTTGTTCGCGTTTCCCACGATATTATCTACGTGTTCTTTCCAGTAGAAGTCTGAAGTAATAGTAAATCCTAGGTATTTTGTGGAGTTTACGGCCTTCACTTTTGATTGATTCATCTTGTAAACAAAGTTTAACGGATTTCTTTTCGTACTCATGTGGACGACTTCACACTTCTCATTATTTAGAGTCAATTGCCAATTTTTACACCATACTGATATCTTATTCAGATCGTTCTGCAGTTGGTTTTGATCTTCAGATGATTTCATTAGACGGTAAATGACGGCGTCATCTGCAAACAACCTAAGAGAGCTACTTAGATTTTCCCCTAAATCGTTTATGTAAATAAGGAACATCAGAGGACCAATAACACTACCCTGTGGAACTCCCGATATCACCTCTGTTTTAGTCGATGCCTTACCAACGATTACTACGAACTGTGTCGTCTCTGACAAGAAATCCCCTATCAAATCGCAAATTTGGGGCGATTTACCACAACCACGCAATTTGATTAAAAGCCGTTTGTGAGGTACGGTGTCAAAAGCTTTCTGGAAATCAAGAAATACGGAATCGATTTGCGAACCCTTGTCAATAGCACCCATCACTTCGTGTGAATAAAGAGCTAGTTGTGTTTCGCATGAACGATATTTTCTAAATCCGTGTTGACGTTGGGTCAATAGATCGTTCTGTTCGAGATTATTCATAATATTTGAATACCGGATATGTTCCAAACCCCTGCTGCAAATTGACGTCAATGAAATAGGCCTGTAGTTTAGTGGGTTACTCCTACTGCCTTTCTTGAATATAGGTGTGACCTGTGCAACTTTCCAATCTTTTGGTACAGATCCTTCTTTGAGAGAGCGGTTGTATATGGCTGTTAAGTAAGGAGCTATCGCTTCAGCATAATCAGATAGAAATCTAATGGGTATACAATCCGGACCAGAAGACTTGTTCTTGTTAAGTGATTTTAGTTGCTGCACTACTCCGATGATATCTACTTCTACTTTACTCATTACGGCATCTGTTCGTAATTCGAAATCAGGAGTATTGGTTTCGTCTTCTTTGGTGAATGAGTTTCTAAAAGCTATGTTTAGTAACTGAGCTGTAGTAGCGCTGTCATCGGCAGGATTGCCATTACTATCACGTAGTGAAGGTATTGTTTGTGATTTGCCCCTAGTATATTTAACATATGATCAAAATATCTTTGGGTTTTCAGTCGAATTTCGAGAAAGAGTTTCGTTGTGATAAGTATTGTAGGCATCTCGCATTGAAATCCTCGCTAAATTTCGAGCTTCTGAGTACGATCGCCAATCCTGGGTATTTTGTGTTCGTTTAAATTTAGTATGCCTTTTCCTTTGCTTTTGCAACAGTGTAGATTTTTTCTGCTTCATCTGGCCTCCTGTTTCTATGAAGGTAGTTACAGGCAGGACCTGATCAGTGCAGCTTCGTGCTGGACGGAAGGCAGCTTGTTCCACCGGTAATTCCTGAAATATCATTGGGCTCATTCTGTTACATAACAGCCTTTGAAGTAGCTTCTAGATGGTACTCAGCATTGCAATAGGATGATAATTCTTTGGATGGTCAAGTGTTTTTCCTAGTTTGGGGATGGCGATGATTTTCTACTTTCATTTTCGGAAGTATTAAACCCGTTTCCATCATGTCCGTCAAAACTCTGCCACATGACATCTTGCGAGCCATGGACGAAGGGCAACAAGCGGATTGTGTTTTTCTCGACTTCAAAAAGGCGTTCGACGCGGTGCCACACTGCAGACTGCTAACGAAGATACGAGCTTATGGAATAGGTTCACAGCCGGCCGTGGTGGCCGAGGGGACTGAGGCGCTCCAGTCACGGTCTGCACGACCACTACGGTCGGGGGTTCGAATCCCCCCTCGGGCATGGATATTTGTGCCGTCCTTAGTCTTAGTTAGTTCATAAGTAGTTTGTAAGTTTAGGGACTGATGACCCCGTAGTTAAGTCCCATAGACTTTACAAACATTTGAACATTTGAATAGGTTCACAGATTTGTGACTGGCTGGAAGACTTCAAAAATGTTCAAATGTTTGTTAAGGTTATGGGACTTAACTACGGGGTCATCAGTCCCTAAACTTACAAACTACTTATGAACTACTTACGAACTAGGACGGCACAAATATCCATGCCCGAGGGGGGATTCGAACCCCCGACCGTAGTGGCCGTGCTGACCGTGACTGGAGCGCCTCAGTCACCTCGGCCACCGCGGCCGGCTGGAAGACTTCCTAAGTAATAGAACGCAGTACGTTGTTCTCGACGGCGAGTGTTCATCAGAGACGAGTGTATCGTCAGGCGTGCCCCAGGGGAGTGTGATAGGACCGCTATTATTTTCTATATATATAAATGATCTGATGGACAGAGTAAGTTGTAATATGCGGCTGTTTGCTGATGATACTGTGGTGTATGGGAGGGTGTCGTCTGTAACTGACTGTAATAGCATACAGGATGACTTAGACAAAATTTCTAGTTGGTGCGAAGATTGGCAGCTAGCTCTCAACGTGGAAAAATGTAAGGTGATGCGCATGAGTAGAAAAAACAATCCCATAATGTTCGAATACAGCATTAGTAGTGAGCTTCATGATACTGTCGCGTCGTTCAAATATCTAGGCGTAACATAGCAGAGCGATATGAAATGGAACGAGCATGTAAGGACAGTTGTAAGGCGGACAGCCGACTTCGGTTTATTGGGAGAATTTTGGGAAGATGTACTTCACCTGTAAAGGAGACCGCGTATAAAACGCTTCTACGACCACGTCTTGAGTATTGCTTAAGTGTTTGGGACCCGCAGCAGATCAGTTTGAAGGAAGACATAGAGGCGGTTCAGAGACGAGCAGCTATATTTGTTACCGGTAGGTTCGACCAATGCGCGAGTGTCACGGAAATGCTCCGGTAACTCAATTGGGGATCGCTGGAAGAAAGACGACGTTCTTTTCGTGAATTTATGTTGAGTAAATTTAGAGGGCCGGAATTTGAAGCTGAGTGTAGTACGATCTTGCTGCCGCCTGCTTACATTTCGCGTAGTGCTGACAATGACAAGATAAGAGAAATTAGGGCTCGTACGGAGGCATATAGGCATTCTTTTTTTCCTCGTTCAATTTGGGAGTGGAATAGGAAAGGAAATGCCTTGTAGTGGTACAGTGTACCCTCCGCTACGCACCTTACGGTGAATTGCGGAGTATGTATGTAGATGTAGATGTAGAATCATCATTTTGCATACTTGCCACAGCGAAGGAGAACTTCTGGATGCACACAATCATTTCCAGGAGCTTTGTCCTCTCCTTCAGGTAGGTCGTGACGTTTGATGTGGAGAAAGGTCGGGAGTGTTCCGGCCGTTGGGCACAGTTCGTTTTGAGAGCTCTAAGTTTACGTTCTATTTGCCGAGTGAAGGCTTTATCTCTTGGTGCTTTAGATGTAGATAATACATGTGCTGCCATTAATACAGAGAGCGCGAGTGTTGTGTACAGTTCCTGCAGAAACCAGTCTGCAAATATACAAGTGGAAGGATATGAATGGAGCAGCAGTTAACCTTGAGCAGGCGTGCACATTCCGCTGCAAGTGTAGTCGCGCCGCCACTTATGTTACTTGATTCTAAAATAACCTATTTCCGAGTACTGTAGTGACCGATTTTATCCCTTCATTCGGAAACTTGAAACATTCCTTTCTAAGAGATAAAACAACCGAGCTAAGTTTTTTTCCTGTAATTAGCCAGCGAATTTCGGTATAAAGAGATGTATCTTTGTATAATTTCTACCGAATATATATTTCATTTTGGATAAAATAGTGATTGATTTCCAACACGTATTATATTCGTAATTTTTCTTAAAACTTTAATTACGAACGGCATTCTTACTCTATTGCCACATACCCGCTGAGCTATCAGTTTCTGGCCAATTAGGTGTTTTCTCCCTTCCCACGAACCAGTCACCTGTAGAACACAACTGACAATTATCATCTTCATTTTCATCCGACACTGGCTGTTGTTCACTTGAAGTGTCAAGGTCACTATGACTAGCTACATCCTATTCCTCATCAGTCCCATCACCCGACGCACTAACTAAATCTTTCATAAAATTTGGATCTTCAGTGAGAAGCCATTCCAGGTGCAAATTAGTTAAACGATTTCTTACCCTAAAATAACATTAAAAAACTAATCAACACAGGTCATAGGAATAACGTAACTAAAATAAATACCAAGTTCAAGGAAGTAACAAAACACACATATACTCGCACAGCACATTGGGTGTATCATCTGTATATATGTGACACAAATATACTATTGAGCAGAATTTTCCCCCCCTGAGAATTACATACCTTCTCATCTCCACACAACAATAACCAAGATGTAATGAAGAAATTACTAGAGTTTCCAATGTCTCCAGTGTTTCTAACGTGACGAATAACATGTTTATCGAAGTCTTTTCTATGGCTATGAACGGGGTCAGATAGTTCTGCCTGTCCACGATGTTATTCAAGCTGTATGTTGAGCAAGTAGGGAACGAAACCACAGAAAATTCTAAAAAGGAGATTTTAAGTTCAGAGAGAAGCAACAAAAACTTTGAGGTCTGCCAACGACACTGTAATTCTCTCTGGGAGAGCAAAGGCCTTGGAAGAGCAGTGGAATGAAATGGATGAAGATACATAATAATATGGACGTAAGTAAATTTAAAGAAGGATAACGGAAAGCAATCGAGGAAAATAAGACGATGCTGGAGAGTTGAGTTAAAAAGTATAGTAGACTATGAAATAGACATCAGCAAAGTAAGAGAACGGCAATTTTAATTAAACGTAGATGTTCAACAAGAATAGTTGGACCGGATGGGATTCAAGCTATAGCTCCCTCCATGTGAGCCTGTAACATAGTACCAGCAATTCACTCAAGATTAACTGTGAAACCGGACAATGGAATACATGAAATGGTTACATTTGCAGATCAATAGCTCACGCTGTACTGAGGTACCAGATATTGATCCATGCTGAAACACCCATTTTAGTATGTGGTGTCGCTACCACGGACGGTAATGCAAGCGCTGATTATGGCATCCATTCTACCATACACATGGGATACATTATTCCATGCCTGCTCGACCAGTTCTCTTAGTTCTCCAAGAGCTTTGGGCTGACGAGTTGTACGTGTCAGTTGTCATCCCATCATTTCCCACACATGCTCTATTGGACACAAATCTGGAGATCGTGCTGGCCAGTAATGGAGTTGAAAGTCTTGCAGAGCACATTGAGGTTCAGACGCAGGGTGTATGCGACCATTATCCTGTTGGAACACGTCACCTCTGTTCTAAGAATGCCACAAGAACCGGTATTACAACATTCCGCATGTACTGAGCGTTGTCAAGCAATCCTTTCTCAAATAACAAAGGTGAACGAGAGTTGTTTCTTATCGCAGTCCAGACCATAAGGCTTGCGGTAGGATCCAGTGTGTCTTGGACGAATGCACTCTACTAGAAAGCGCTCGCCAGGTCTACGTTGCCGCGGTGGAGTAGCCGAGCGGTCTAAGCACAGACACAAGACAAATATATAGACAGGAAACCTCTAAGGGCCCGGTCCTACGCCCAGGGGTGCAGGGAGGGAGGGTTTCCAGCAGTTCCGTAAGATGTCCCATGATGGCGCTGCGGTCAGAAGCAGCCCTTTAAACTGGCCAGAGTAGGCGGCAGGTAGCGGCTGCCCCCACCACCACCTCCCCTCACAGCCGTGGCCTCGTGGCAGGCGGCACGAGCTCTCCCCTCAGCCTCCCCTCCACGCTACCCTCTGACGTGCGAGAGGCACCCTAAGCCAGCGATCCGCCTGACACCTGCTAGCATCTTACGGAACTACGAGGGGAGCGTAGGACAGTGGTTTAGGGAGGGCTGCGTCTCTGTATATGTTACTCTGTGCTCCTGGACACTGACCGCAATGCTGCACAGAGTGACTTGCGTCAATGTAAACCGTAAAAACATTTCAGCCTTGGTTTCGAGGAACAAATTATACAGAGAAGAAACCACCCATACACCACTGTCCTACGCTCCCATCGTAGTTCCGTAAGATGCTAGCAGGTGTCTCACAGTTCCCTGGCTTAGTACCTGTAGACGACACTAGAGGCGCTTCTGAGGGTGTATGGAGGGGAGGCTGAGGGGAGAGCTCGTGCAGCCTGCCACGTGTCCAGCTTGCCGGCGTTTGAGGGGAGGTGGTGGTGGGGGCAGCCGCTACCTGCCTCCTGCTCTGGCCAGTTTAAAGGGCTGCTTCTGACCGCAGCTACATCATGGCACATCTTACGGAACTGCTAGAAACCCTCCCTCCCCGCACCCCGGAGCGTAGGACCGGGCCCTTACGGAGGTTTCCCGTCTGTGTATATTTGTCTGTGGTGATACAGACGGGAAACCTCTGTAAGGGTTTTTATTCGTACGCTCGTTGCAGAAAAAACGGAAGAATGTGCATCATGTTCGCTGCATATAACCTCTTTGTTATTATAGTGTCTAAAGTCATCGCTAGTCTTTAGTCCGAATTTTATATAAGATGACGACTTTCAACCACCACATCTTCCACCCTCTTATAGCTGCTATGGTGAACAACGAGACTTTGTAATACAACACAGAGAGATCGTTCGTCTTCATTGTGTAGTTTTTGCTGAAGAGCAAAATATTGACACCCACACGTAGAATTTTATATAAGTCCGTAACTTTCAACTCCCATATCTTCCATCAACCCTCTACCACCATAGTATACAATGTCAGACTGATACCTACTACCACAAACAAACACTATTCGTATGCGATGTGTAGTTTTGGCTGCAAAGTGAAATATAGGCACAAACACTTCAATTTTATATGTATTAAGATGTTATAGTTACAGAGTTCCTTGTGTAACACTGATTATTAACTAAACAGATCATAAATTGTTTTATAATAGGGTGAGTTAGTGATGAAGTGCAAAGCATGAAAACGGTTATTAGGAAGCAATAAATAGCTAAAAGAACATGATACAATGAGTAATTCTGAAAAATTATATAAAATCTACCTTGTTACAAATTGTCTATACAGTGAGACCTTTATTAATTAGCGTAATTCACGTCTTGCCTGAAATGCGGAGCTGTGGTTAAGCAAAATATATTTTTCTGTCGGAAATCTTGTGAACGGAGGATGTGCTCCATTTCGAAAAAAAAAAGACAAAACGAACTTCGTCCAAAAATTTAAAAGGAAGCTACAGAAAAAGATTATATTTGTTTCTTTTGAGATATCATAGTTTTGTTACGGTTCGTGAGAAGGGAGGTGGCCAGGATATTTTTTATTTGGGAGGGGTCGCCAGAACATTTTTACTTGGAAGGGGTTTAGATTAGATTAGTTTTTCGTTCCGTAGATCCATGTTGAGGGAATCCACGTGTATGTGGAACATGTCAAGAAACAATATTTACAAGCTGAATAATAGATAATACTAATATAAATAAATACAGAGACATACATTTTAAGTGTTTTTTTTCTTGAGCTGATAATATAATAATACTAATATAGTATGAATACCGATACATCCACCATTTGGTACAATTTAGAAATTCACTAATGGAGTAGAAGGAGTTGGCCACTAGAAAGTCTTTTAGGCTCCTCTTAAACTGATCTTTATTTGTAGCTAAATTTTTTATACTTGATGGTAAATTATTGAAAATGTGTGTTCCTGAGTAGTGGACCCCCTTTTGAACTAAAGAAAGTGCTTTTAAGTCCTTGTGTAGATCATATTTATTCCTAGTATTGTATGTATAAACTGAGCCGTTTGTTGGGAAAAGGGATATATTATTTATGACAAATTTCATCAAGGAATAAATACACTGAGAGGCAGTAGTTAATATACCCAGTTCTTTGAATAGGCATCTACAGGACGTCCGTGAATTTACTCCACAAATAATACGTATTACACGCTTTTGGTCTCTGAAGACTTTTGACTGACCTGAAGAGTTACCCCAAAATACGAGGTACGTCCAGAAGGTAAGTTCCGTTTGGTTATATAAAACAAAAGTGTACAGATACAGAAAAAATATTTATTGTACAAAAATCTACAACTGTTAAACTACTTTTCTACATAGCAGCCGAAATTTTGTAGGCACTTGTCATAGCGTGGCACAAGTTTTTCTGTATGCCTTCTTCATAGAAGGTTGCCGCCTGTGTATTCAGCCATGTGGTAGCATGTTCTTTCAGCTCGTCATCGTTGAAGTGTTGACAGGACAAATTTTAGGTGTAAGAATAGGATTTCCATCAAAAGTTGGTGTTTGTTTCCACGATAGTGCCCGACCTTATGTGGCGAATGTGACCAAACAACTCTTACGGGAATTTCACTGGGACGTGTTTGATCATCATCCGTACAGCCCTGGCCTCTCTCCTAGCCACTTTCACCTCTTCTTACAGCTACAAATCTGTCCTTGGTGGTCAAGATTTCAACGATGATGACGAGCTGAAAGAACATGCTGCCACATGGCTGAATACACAGACGACAACCTTCTATGAAGAAGGCATACAGAAACTTGTGCCACGCTATGACAAGTGCCTACAAAATTTCGGCAGCTATGTAGAAAAGTAGTTTAACAGTTGTAGATTTTTGTACAATAAATATTTTTTCTGTATCTGTACTCGTTTGTTTTATATAACTAAACGGAACTTACTTTCTGGACGTACCTCGTATTATATACCATATGACATTATGGAATGAAAGTAAGCAAAGTATGCAAGCTTTGTTAATTTTATGTCTCCTCAAAATGTTCAAATGTTTGTATAGTTTATGGGACTTAACTACGGGGTCATCAGTCCCTAAACCTACAAACTACTTATGAACTAACTAATCCTAAGGATGGCACAAATATCCATTCCCGAGGGGAGATTCGAACCCCCGACAGTAGTGGCCGTGCAGACCGTGACTGGAGCACCTCAGTCCCCTCGGCCACCGCGGCCAGCTTATTTCTCCTATGTCTGATAACACTCGTATTGAAAATACTGATTTGTTGAGTCGTTTCTGCAGTTATGTGGGGTCACATTCTCGAAAAGTTCGAAAAACAACACTGATTTAGAGAAATCACGGAAAACCTAAGTCTAGATGGCAGGATGTGGATTTGAACCACAGAACTGCCGAATGCGAGTCCATTGTGTGACCAATGCACCACCTAACTCGGTTTGTGTACTGCGCGGGAGTAGCCGAGCGGTGTGCAGTGCCACGTTATGGATCGAGCAGCCTCCCCGTCAGAGGTTCGAATCCTCCCTCTGGTATGGATGTTTGTGTTGTCTTTAGTATAAGTTGGTTTATAAGTGGTTTGTAAGTTTAGGGACTTCAAATGTTTGTATAGCTTATGGAACTTACCTACGGGGTCAACAGTCCCTAAACTCACAAACTACTTATCAACACCCTTATCCTAAGGACGGCACAAATATCCATGCCCGAGGGGGGATTCGAACCTACATCTACATCTACATGGGATACTCTGCAAATCACATTTAAGTGCGTGGCAGAGGGTTCATCGAACCACAATTATACTATTTATCTCCCATTCCATTCTCGAATAGCGCGTGTGAAGAATGAACACCTGAATCTCTCTGTTCGAGCTCTGATTTCTCGTATTTTATTCTGATGATCATTTCTACCTATGTAAAAGTGGGAGTCAACAATATATTTTCGCGTTCGGAAGAGAATGTTGGCGATTGGAGTTTCGCAAGTAGCCCACGCCGCAGCGATAAGCGCCGTTGTTGTAATGATTCCCATCCCAGATTCTGTATCATTTCCGTAACGCTGTCTCCCGTGTATCGTGACAATACGAAACGAGCCGCCCTTCTTTGGACTCTTTCGATGTTCTCCGTCAAACCCCCCTGATAAGGATCCCACACTGGGCTGCAATACTCCAAAAATGGACGGACAAGCGTAGTGTAGTTCTGTTGCATGTTTTAAGGGTTCTGCCAATAAAACGCAGTCTCTTGTTCGCCTTTCCCACGATATTATCTACGTGTTCTTTCCAATTTAAGTCTGAAGTAATAGTGATTCCTAGGTATTTTATGGAGTTTACGGCCTTCACATTTGATTGATTTATCATGTAAACAAAGTTTAACGGATTTCCACCCCGACCGTAGTGGCCGTACAGACTGTGACTGTAGCGCCTCAGTCCCCTCGGCCACCGCGGACGGCGTTTAGGGACTGATGACCCTGCAGTTAAGTCCCGTAAGCTTAACAAACATTATTTTGAACTCGGTTTGTGTGGGCCGCGGTGGAGTAGCCGAGCGGTCTAAAGCGTCTCGCTGCGGAGCACGCTGTTGCTCGCCGTGGAGGTTCGAGTCCTCCCTGGGGCATGGGTGTGTGTGTTTGTCCTTAGGTCAGTTTACCTAGGTTTTAGCAGTTTGGTCCGATATATTTACAAACATTTGAACATTTCGGTTAGTGTGGAGAGCTGCATCGAAAGTGTTCGTACTGAAGGCCACAATAACAACAACAATAGTGTCCCAAGCTGAGTGGCTGTAAACAAGATGAACAAGACGGTAATTGCGCTGAAGTGAGAGGAGGTGTTGGCACGCGTTGATAGGGCGGGGCTTGAATGATTTCCTGGTGGGTCTAGAACCGGCCGGTGACAACGGCGTGCTCTGCTTTCTCCAGGCTCCCTGCCCTCGATGTGGTGCCAGATAACAGCCAGCATTTTCTGCTTTCCAAACGCCCCGTGTGTGGCAAACCTACATGGGAGGACGCATTAGTCTCTCCGCAGGAGACAGCTACATCTACATAACTTAGGCCTTTAATAGAGAGTACGCGGAACCTAGTTTAATAGAGAGTACACGGAAACTCTTTCAGACCATTTGTTGGCCGTGGCGCTCTCGAATAGCACGGGCTAAAAATGAACAGCTAATAGTCCCGTGAAAGCTCTGATTTCTCTTATTTTATTACGACGGTCATTTCTCACTATACAGTTAGGAATCAAAACAAGATTTTTCGACTTTTCCTTGGTGGGGAACCACAGCCATATAGAACTTTTTAAATGACTTGCCGCGCGGGAAGGGTCGTGCGGTTCTAGGCGCCATGTCAGGGACTGCGTGGCCGCTCCCTTCGGAGATTCTAGTCCTCCCTCCGGCATTTACATCTACGTAAATACTCTGCAAGTCACATTGCAATGCATGTCAGAGGATCCATCGAACCGCTTTTATGATATTTCTCTAGAGTCCAATAGCTCGCGGGGAAAAAAAAATTGCACTGACATGTTTTACGGCCCACTTTAGATTTGAAGTTTTATAAGTTTTTGCAAACATTTTGAACAAAGATAATAATGTAAACAATAAAAAATTAATCAAAAAGAGTGTCTGAAACCCATTTAGGAAAAAAAAGAAAATTTATGTAATGGCGGGTTTTGAACCACTGACCTTCAGCGCCACAGTCCAACGCACTGCCCACTACGCTATTTTCCCCCCCTCTCTCTCTATGGGTAGTTCTGTCCGTTGCGAACGCTGTTCGTGTTTGTTTGTTCTTGTTCGATGGGTTGTTGCCTCAGCTTTTTTATTACAGCCAACACTTAGAAGTTACGTTCTTAAATTTCATACTATTCATGGCCGTTAGCTGATGCTAATATGGCATTTCTAGACACTAGATTATCATGTATCGTACGAGCCGACCGCGGTGCCCGAGGGGACTGAGGCGCTCCAGTCACGGTCTGCACGGCCACTACGGTCGGGGGTTCGAATCCCCCCTCGGGCATGGATATTTGTGACGTCCTTAGGATTAGCTAGTTCATAAGTAGTTTGTAAGTTTAGGGACTGATGACCCCGTAGTTAAGTCCCATAGACTCTACAAACATTTGAACATTTGTATCGTACGAAAAACTTGTTTATTTAATTTTTTATGGGACTTATCTACGAGGTCATCAGTCCCTAAACTTACAAACTACTTATGAACTACTTACGTACCACGACGGCACAAATATCCATGCCCGAGGGGGGATTCGAACCCCCGATCGTTTTGTTTTGTTTTGTGGTTTTAGGGCGCACAACTGCTAAGGCCATTAGCGCCCAGACATGAACAGAGATTTGCTAGATCTCAAAAAAATAGGTAACTTCCAGTTAGAATATCAAGAGAAGGCTAAAAACGAAAGACAAGAAACAATTAAAAGGGTTAAATATCCTTTGATAAATTGGCCAAGTTTATAAAACACAAAACTCGAGCAGCTGCCTGTGTGTCATCAGCTAAAATTTCCTCCGGAGTAGACGGAAAGTGAAGGGCTACACGGAGATGATTAAAATTAACACAAGACAGTAAAATTGTCGCACCGTCAGCAATTCACTGCAGGAGCACAGCGGAGCAGGATCGGCGGTTAGCAAATGACGGTGGCTGAAACGGCAGTGACCGATCCGCAACCGGGCCAGGATGACCTCCTCTCGCCGAGAGGGGCGTGAGGAGGTCCTCCAAGCGGTCGGGATCGGTTTTACAGTTCTCAATTTATTGTCGTACATTAAGAACCACGCACTGTGCCAGGACGACACGATACTCCGGCGAAGAGCCCGTTGAACATCGTCCGATGGGACGCAAAAGGTAGCCATGCGAGGCAAAAGAGCTGCTGCCTTGGCTGCTATGTCGGCGGTCTCATTCCCGGGCACACCCACGTGGACAGGGACCAACAGAAAAGAAACGTGACAGCTGTCATCTGCTAGCAACTGGAGGGAGCGTTGGATCCGATACACGAGAGGATGGGTCGAGAAAGGGTCCTTAAGACTCTGCAGGGCACTAAGGGAGTCCGAACATATGGCATAGAAAGGTTCGCGGTGACGGCAGGTATACAAAACGGCCTGGTGGAGGGCAAAAAGCTCAGCCGTGAAATTCGAGCACCGATCAGGGAGCTTGTATTGGAAACGGTTGTCCCCGGCGACGAAGGCAGATCAGCCACCGTCAGTGCTCTTGCAACCATCAGTGTAAATAAATATGGCATTATCGAACCGCGAACGGAGTTCGACAAGCCTCGAGCGGTATACCAAATCCGGAGTGCTCTCCTTGGGGAGCGAACTAAGTTCAAGGTGAGTGTGAACCTGGGCCTGATGCCACGGTGGCAATGGGCTGTCGCTCAACCGAAAGGTGAAAGGAAGGGTAAAATTGAGCCGCTGAAGCAGGCGGCGAAACCGAACTCCAGGTGGAAGCAAGGCTATCGCAGACAATTGATATTGGCGAACGAGTGAGTCGTCAAAAAATAATCGGTAAGATGGATGGTTGGGCATCGACTGCAGGCGAAATGCGTACCGACACAAGAGTATGTCACGCCGAGTGGTCAAGGGTAATACAGCAGCCTCGGCATACAGACTTTCAACAGGGCTGGTATAAAATGCACCGGTCGCCAGATGGTGAATAGAGTTGAGACGGCGGAAAATCGACGGCCGTGCAGAAGAGTATACAAGGCTTCTGTAGTCGAGCTTCGACTGAACAATGGCCTGGTAAAGGTGAAGCAGGACGGTACGATCGTGCCACTGAGGACACGAAGAACATTAAGGGATAGGGCACAACGGGCAGCCGGGTAGGACACGTGTGTGGACCAGCAAAGTTTCCGAGCCAACATTAGCCCCAAGAATTTTGTTGTGTCCACGAAAGGGAGAGCAACGGCGCCGAGACGTAGGGATGGTGGAAGAAATTCCTTGTATCTCCAGAAGTTTATACATACCGTTTTCTCAGTGGAGAATCGGAAGCCGTTCGCGATGCTCCACGAATATAGACGGTCAAGACAGCGTTGAAGACAACGCTCCAAGAGACACGTCCGCTGGGCGCTGCAATAAATTGCGAAATCGTCAACAAAAAGAGATCCGGAGACGTCGGCTGAAAGGCAGTCTACGATCGGATTGATTGCAATGGCAAAGAGCGCCACACTCAAGACGGAGCCATGTGGTACCCCATTCTCCTGGCAAAAGGTATCTGACAAAACAGAGCCCACCCGTACCCGGAACTTGCGATCCGCCAGAAACGCTTGAATGAAAAGAGGAAGGCGGCCCCGAAGGCCTCATGTGTGCAATGTGCGGAGAATGCCCGCTCTCCAACAGGTATCGTATGCCTTCTCCAAGTCGAAGAACACTGCTACTGTTTGACGCTTCTTTAGAAAGTTATTCATAATGAAGGTCGACAACGTAACGAGGTGATCAGCAGCAGAGCGGTGTCGACGAAAACCGCATTGGACATTTGTTAGGAGGCGGCGAGATTCGAGGAGCCAGACCAACCGAGCGTTAACCATGCGTTCCATCACCTTACAGACGCAGCTCGTCAGAGAAATGGGGCGATAACTGGAAGGAAGATGTTCGTCCTTCCCTGGTTTGGGGACGGGGACAACAATGGCTTCACGCCAACTTGTGGGAACCTGACCTTCAGTCCATATGCGATTATAGGTACTAAGAAGGAAACACTTGCCCGCAGGAGAGAGGTTCTTCAGCATCTCAATATGGATGGAGTCGGGGCCGGGAGCAGAAGATCAGGACAGGGCGAGAGCACGGTCTAGCTCCTTCATGGTGAAGAAGACATTATAATTTTCACGATTAAAAGAGTGGAAAGAAGGCGGCCGTGCCTCCTCTGCCTGTTTGCGAGGGAGGAAGGCAGGGTGGTAATGGGCAGAGCTCGAAACCTCCGCAAAGGAACGGCCCAGTGCGTTGGAAACATCAACTGGGTCCACAAGGGCTGCGTTCTCGAAGGTCAGGCCAGAGATTGGGGAGTGGACCTTGATGCCGGATAAACGGCGTAGGCCACCCCAAACAACCGTGGAGGGAGTAAAACGGTTAAAAGAACTAGCAAAAGCAGTCCAGCAAGCTCTTTTGCTGTCGTTTATAACACGACGACATTGCGCTCTCATTCGTTTATAATTTATACAATTCTCCAACGTCGGGTGGCGGTGGAAGGTGCGTAAAGCACGTCGCCGGGCTCGAAGAGCGTCACGGCAGGCTGCAGTCCACCAAGGGACCGCGACACGACGTGGCGAAGAGGATGTACGAGGTATGGAATGTTCGGCAGCGGTGAGAATAACCTCTGTGAGGTATTCGACCTGACTGTCACAGCTGGGAAAATTCTGATCGTGAAAAACAGCCATGGAAGAATAAAGCCCCCAGTCGGCTTTAGAAATGTTCCAACTGATGGGACGAGGAGATGGGGAATGATGCAGGAAGTGGATGACACAAGGGAAATGGTCACTCGAGTACGTGTCAGAAAGTGCATACCACTCAAACCGACCAGCAAGCTGAGGAGTGCATATCGCGAGGTCTATATGGAAATAAGAATATGTTGTGTCGGAAAGGAAGGTCGGTGCACCGGTGTTGAGGCAGACAAGATTGAGGTGTTGGAGAAGGTCCACCAAAAGGGAGCCTCTCGGACAAGGTGCCGGAGAGCCCCATAGGGGGTGGTGAGCATTAAAGTCGCCTACCAACACGAAAGGTGAAGGGAGCTGGTCAACGAGGAGTAGCACATCTGCTCTAGTAAGGGCGGATGACGATGGCGAATAGATATTACAGAGGGAAAAGAAAAAGGTGGATAGAGTGATACGGACGGCAACTGCCTGTAGGTGAGTATGTAATGAAATGGGACGGTGATAGACGTCGTCCCGAATGAGCATCAGAACCCCTCCATGGGCTGGGGAACCTTCCACAGGTGGCAGGTCGAAACGCACAGAGGTGTAGTGGGGTAAGTCTGCACGATCACTTGGACGTAACTTAGTTTCTTGGAGACAAATTAGAAGCGGGCGTGCAATCGAAGGAGTAGTTTTAATTCTTCCCGATTGGAACCAAAGCCGCGAAAATTCCATTGAAGGAGCGCCATGATAAAAAATAAGAGAAGAAAAGAAGATAAAGAGGAACAAGCAAGCTAGGTCACCTCGACGACCGCTGAGGACCGCACTACTGTCGCCATCTAGAGGCAGAGAGTCATGTTCCATAGGTTCAAACGATTCATCTGCCACCTTCCCGACTTGATCAGGAGGGGCAGCTTCCACCGCCGGTAAAATGCCGGTTGCCCGGCTAACAGTAGTGCGTCCCGGCGAGACAGAAGATGATCGGGGCCGACTACTGTTGGACGGCGTGACGGATGGGTCACGCCTCGGCGGGGAAGGAGAGGAACTCTTTTTTTTGTTGGCTCTTCTGGAAGAGTGACGGTGAGAAGAGGCAGTTGACGGCTGGGAAGCCTGAGAACGCAGAAAATCTTCACGGACGGGTTCCTTTTTCAAAGTCCGGGCATCTTGTTTAGGTGCCCACGGTTTATTAGAGATCGACGAAGACTGAACTTTAGAAGCAGCAGGAGGAAGCGGAGACGTGGAATGCGCAATCTTCGGGCTGGCGGATCGCACAACTGTGTCAGCGAAAATGAAGTCACAGGTCTGGGTACCTGAATCCTTAGTAGGTCGAGTGGAGGTGAGGACCTTACTGTATGTGCCCGCTGGGAGGACAGTGGGCTTTCGACTCGCCAACAACTTTCGAGCGGCAGATGATACATTTCCGTAACCCGAATTTGCTGGATGACCTTTTCATCCTTATATACAGGGCAGTCCCGAGAGGAAGCCGCGTAGTCACCGTTGCAGTTAAGGCAGTGAGGGGACGGAGGTGAGCAATCCCCCTCATGGGCAACCCTACCACAAGTGACACATTTTGCTGCATTTGGGCAAGATTGACGGGTATGGTTGTACCTGTGGCATTGGAAACAGCGCGTTGGGTTTAGTATATAAGGGCGGACGGAGATAACTTCCTTACTTTGCTTTGACCTTCGACGGGAGTTCAACTCTGTCGAACGTCAAGAACACAGTACGAGTTGGTGTCAGCTGGTTATCTACCTTTATCAACACCCTATGCACGGCTGTTACACCCTGATCGGACATATAGGTTTCTATGTCTTCGTCAGACAACCCTCAAGGGATCTCTTGAAGACTACCACCCGTCACGAGTTGAGTGTGCGATGCGCTTCTACCTTGACAGGAAACGTGTGTAACAACGTAGTCCGCATTAGTTTTTGGGCCTGGAAGGCACTGTCCGCTTCCAGCAACAATGTACCATTGCGCTGACGCGAACAGGTTTTAACAGGGCCAGCAATTGCATCAACACCTTTCTGAATGACGAAAGGATTTACGGAAGTGAAATCTTTACCGTCGGTTCGAGAGACAACAAGAAATTTCGGAAGATTAGGCAGAGTTTTCTTTTGCTGAGACGAATCTATCTTTCGTTTCTGGGTCAAAGTCACTGAAGAAGAGAAGGAATTCATTGCGGAAGTGTCCCCCGTGATTACCGGCGTCTCCGATGGCGCGCTCCTTCCTAGTGGCGGCCCTCTCTGAGGGCTTACCCGCCTTAGGTGATTGTTCACACCTCAGATCACACCTCCCGAGAACTGACGGAGGGACCAATCGGCATGTTCGGAAGGTACCAGCTCGGGTAATCACCCCTCCCTGGGCCTGGCCTTTACCAGGGGGTACGTACGTGCCCTACTTGTCTACACGGGGCGGGGAATTACGCGTTACCCCGTCACCTGCTACGCAAGATGCGTGGGTCGGCCTTCAGACACGCACAGGGAGGAAAGAAGAAGAATAGAGGAAGCGAAGAGAAAGAAGTGTCTCAAACGCCAAAGCGGAGACTAATGAGGAGGTGAGGAAGGCTAGGAGAGTACAGCAAGGAGAGAAAGACAGAAGCAGAGGTTAGGAAAGGAAGAAACCAAGGAATGAGAAAAACTACTACAAGAAACCACTTTAACTCGCAAAGGACGCCCGTCTCCGGGCGAAGGCATAAACCGGAAGGAAAGGGAAGCAGCCTGGGGCAGAAGAAAGACTGCTTCGGCTCGGGGCCCCGTGCGCGCCACACACGAACCGACAACAGAGCTGTGGTCACCCTGGGGGGAACCCCGACCGTAGTGGCCGTGCAGACCGTGACTGGAGCGCCTCAGTCCCCTCGGCCACCGCGGCCGGCTCTTGTTAATTCTTCAGTGCGCTATTGCTTTGAAATAAAAACGTGCAAGTTAAAATAAGAAAATCATCAAATACGCAACGCAAGATGGCTTATGCCAGAGAGAAGTTCAGAGCAATGAATGTCACGTGACATCTGCGAACGGCTGGTTTTCGTTAATTCAGTGGAGGGTGTCAAAACTCTTATTTTTACAAATATATCTCAAACGATACGAGATATGAAAAAAACATAAAGGAACAAAGTTGTAGAGAATTTTCTCCTCTACAAATTCGTTTATTCAATTTTCGTGTCAGGTGAATGGTTAAGCCGTTATTTTAATTTTAATTTCGAGCTGTCAAAAAACGATCACAAAGGCCCACTTTTAGTGTTACTACCGTAACCTAAAGAGTGCAAAAAAAAAAAAAAAAAAAAAAAAAAAAGGAACGTCGCGGTGGAGTAGCCGAGCGGTCTAAAGCGTCTCCTCGGTGCGGAGCGTGCGGTTGCTCGCCGTGGAGGTTCGAGTCCTCCCTGGGACATGGGTATTCGTGTTGTCCTTAGGTTAGTTTACCTAGTTTTATGTATTTTTTTGACATTTTGGATAAACGGGATTACTGCCGGATGTATGCGTCGTTCTGGCACAATATTTCGGCCGCGTAACTCGCTGCCTACTTCAGGTGCTACCTGAGACTGCCGATTTTGGAGGACCTGGTCCAGCATTTATGCCCAGCAGACGCTAGGCGCTCTGTCTGCGGTCCGCGCCCAGCTGGCGCTGCTTGTAGGGTGTTGTCTCTTCCCTGGCGTTCCGTCGGACGTCCGCGCCCAAATCGGCCGCCAGCTGTGGCAGCGGCAACTCTCTGAGGCCCCTCCCACGTTGGCTGCTCCCTCTGCGGTCCGCGCCCGTCTGGCGCTGCTCCTGAGGTGTTGTGGCTTCCCTTGTGCTCCGACGGACGTCCGCGCCCATCTTGTCCACCATCTGTGGTCGGTGCAGCTGTCTGAGGCCCTTCTGGCGTCAGGTGCTCTGATCTTGGTCCGTGCCCACCTCGCGCCTCTCCTGAGATGTTGTGGCTGCGCAGATGCTCCAACGGACGTCCACGCCCGCCTTGGCCGACATCTGCTGCTATAACAGCTGTTTGAGGCCCCTCCTGCATTGGGCGCTCCATTCGCGGTCCGCGCCCGCATGGCGCTTCCTCTGAGGTGTTGAAACCTCCCTGCTGTTCCGACGGACGTCCGCGCCCAGCTCGTCCACCATCTGTGGTCAGGGTAGCTGTCTGAGGCCCTTCTGGCGTCAGACACTCTGATATGGTCCGTACCCGCCTCGCGCCTCTCCTGAGGTGTTGTGGCTGCACAGATGCTCCAACGGACGTCCGCGCCCGTCTTGGCCGACATCTGCTGCTATGGCAGCTGTTTGAGGCCCGTCCAGTGTCAGGCGCTCCATTCTCGGTCCGCGCCCGCCTAGCGCCACTTCTGAGTTGTTTCTACTTCTTGTGGAGTTATCTGGTCCCTTCCGCTGGGCCTTGACAAGTTCCAGAGCCGGACTCCACGCTGTACTTAGCTGGTAACCGCTATCTCGGTTTATTAGGTTGTCAGTGACCTTTATTTCGATGGCCTCCTTTATGATGCTGTCCCAGAATCTTGGGGTCTGTGTCACAATTTTGGTTTTGTCATAGTCCATTGTGTGGCCATACTCTAAACAGTGCTCTGCTATGGCTGACTTGGTTGTCTGTCCGAGTCTGGTGCACCTCTGGTGTTCTTTGCACCTTATATTCACCGTCCTGATTGTCTGGCCGATGTATGACATCCTGCACTGGCACGGGATGCTGTAAACGCCTGGTTTACGTAGCCCCAGGTCATCTTTCACACTTCCCAGCATTGTCCCAATTTTGGCAGGTGGGCAGAATATGCTCTTAATATCGTACTTCATAAGAATTCTGCTGATCTTCGCAGAAATAGGACCAGCATATGGTAGGTATGCCACCTTCTTTGCCTCCTCCGGCTCCTCCTCTGTATCCTGTGGTTGGCTGGTTGTATGAAGTGCCCTCTGGATGTCTCTGGAGGAGTATCCATTTCTGCTGAAAACCAGCTGAAGGTGATCAATCTCCGTGGCAAGATTTTCTGGATCTGACAGAGCTTGGGCCCTGTGCACTATAGTTTTCAAGACTCCATTCTTCTGTGCTGGGTGGTGGCAGCTACTGGCTGGAAGATATAAGTCAGTGTGGGTGGGTTTTCGATACACACTGTGCCCCAGAGTACCGTCTGCCTTCCTCTTGACCAGGACATCCAAGAATGGGAGCTGCCCATCCTTCCCTAGCTCCATAGTGAATTTTATACTCGGGTGGCGTGAGTTTAGGTGTTCCAGGAACTCCTCCAGCTTCTCCCTGCCATGGGGCCAAATGACAAATGTGTCATCAACGTACCTGAAGAAGCACTTGGGTTGATAAGTGGCTGATGCAAGTGCCTCCTCTTCGAACCTTTCCATGAAAAGGTTGGCTACCACTGGTGATAATGGGCTGCCCATTGCCACTCCTTCCGTTTGCACATAAAACTGACCCCCGTAAAGAATATAAGTCGAGGTCAGTACATGCTTGAACAAGTCAAGCAGGGCACCATCGAACTTTTCCCCGATGAGATTGAGTGAGTCAGTCAGTGGCACTCGCGTGAAGAGCGACACCACATCGAAACTGACCAAGATGTCTGAGTCCACAGTGTGTAGCTGCCTCAGGCGTTGCAGGAAGTCCTCCGAGTTTCGAATGTGGTGGGTGCATTTACCCACATATGGTGCCAGTTTCTTCTTCAGGTATTGTGCAGTAGGGTAGGTTGCTGCACCGATGTTGCTGACAATAGGTCGCAGAGGGACTCCCTCCTTATGGACCTTGGGGAGTCCATAGAGTCTAGGTGGTACAGGCGCTTTGGCCTGAAGTTTCTTGATGAGCTGTTCGGGTAGACCTGTCTCCTTCAGCAACATCCGGGTCTTCTTGTCCACTTTTTCTGTGGGGTCACCCCCTAGAGGTTTGTATGCAGTGTCCTCCAGTTTTATGTAGTTTGTAAGCTACGGACTGATGACCACGCAGTTTGGTCCAATAGATTTACAAACATTTGAACATTTGATTTGAAAAAGGAACGCCGGCCGTAGTGGCCAAGCGATCTACGGCGCGTCAGTCACGGTCTGCACGGCCGCTGCGGTCGGTCGTTCGAAGCCCCCCTTCGGGCATGAATTTATGTGCCGTCCTTAGTATTAGCTAGTTCATAAGTAGTTTGTAAGTTTAGGGGCTGATGACCCCGTAGTTAAGTCCCATAACCTATACAAACATTTCACCAAGCGAAAATATTTTAATGAAATTGCTGCAAATTGACTGATTTGATTAATTTATTGTAACAATAATGATTTCGGCCGTGCAGCCACTTTCAAGTGAATCAAGTTTAAAATTTTCTGATTCGCCTATACTGCATACAATCGTCACATGAATGTACGTTTGGTTGCACAGAACCAGTTGTCAATTTATAAATTTCAGTATAAACAGAAAAAAAAACATTGTGTTGGTGCATCAAAGTGCAGGGTCGAAACATGTTAACATACGCAGTCTAGATATTTTAGAAAATTTCAAAGATTAGACACTTGAAAATGGCTACAGGTCCGAAATTATTATCGTGTTGTCATAAATTAACAGTTAAATTGCGATAATTTCATTTTTAATATATTCGCTTGGAGGAGCAAGTAGGAAATAAAAATTTCGTGAAAAGATCTCGCCACAATGCAAAACTGTTTTAGTAATTGCAACCTAAACTTGCATATGATACTCGCGAAACTTCTTCCAATGTTTTGCCACAGTGTAAAATGAGCTGTCCTTTAAAATTTTTCGATTTTCTCTGTCAATAATTATATGGCAAGGAGGCGATGAAGTGCAAACAGTAGTCCAGTAGTCCAGAATACGACGAAGTAGTGTATTAATGTGTGTCTTTAGCAGATTAGTTATATTTTCTATGTGTTCTATCAATAAAATTCAGTCTTTTCCTAGCCTGCAATATAACATTTCCTAATTATTCATGTGCGGGATGTCACTTTTTTGCCAACTTGACCTTAGCACCGTGCAGATACCTTGTGTTAATGATTGTGCAGTTCATTTGCCGTTATCATGACTTACTAGACAGTAAGCTACAGCAACATTTACAAGAAGTCTATAACTGTCCTACACACGAGTGGCAGATCTCAGCGGTCCTTAGAGAATCTCAGGCACCTCTTTGGTTTCCTTCCTGTCAGTATCTACTACCTGTGACCTTTGGGAAGGAAATAATGAATCCAATGACTCCACTGAAACCATTTTCCATACGCAGGTAATTTGATTAGAAGCCTCTTGCGAGGAACAGTGAATTTGATATATGATAACTTGAGATCGCTGTTCGATAGCGCTCATTTTATTTATTTTCGTTTGTACGTAATAAATAACAAGAATTAGAGATTATAATGTGTAAACATTATATATAAGGATTTTATACCAAGATCGCACATCTTTATTCAAATTCAAATGGTTGTAGATCTATCGGACTGAACTACTCTGGTTTTGTCCCTAGGCCTACAAACTACTTAAACTAACAAACTAACCTAAGGTCTAACCACCGCCGGTGAGCGAACGCGCGCTCCACAACAAGGCGTCTTAGAGGACTCGGTCATTCCACCGCGGCACTTCTTCATTTACTGACAATTACTGGTTTCGACTATGCATAGCGTCATCTTTGGATTACAGTATGGCCCTGCTTCGTGTATGGACTTTGGAGGCCTTTAAGAACGAAGAATATTTCGTCATGATGAAAAATCGATAAGAATATTTTGTCATATTAAACAACATTTCGGTGCCAACATGGCATATCATTTTGGGTAAAGTATACAGTAAAACATGTTTTGTCTCTATACATGTATGACATCAGTCCGCCACATCCATGTACAGACGCAAAATATGCATTACTTCATACGAAATGTTGTACCATGTTGGCGCTAAAATGTCATAAGATATGTTTATCGATTTTACATGAAAAAAATGTTCAAATGTTTGTAGAACTTATGGGACTTAACTACGGGGTCATCAGTCCCTAAACTCACAAACTACTTATGAACTAGCTAAGACTAAGAACGGCACAAATATCCATGCTCGAGGGGGGATTCGAACCCCCGACCGTAGTGGCCGTGCAGACCGTGACTGGAGCGCCTCAGTCCCCTCGGCCAACGCGGCCGGCGATTTTACATCATGACGAGAGATTCTTTGTTGCCACAAGGTCTGTAGAGTTCATACACGAAGCATGGCAATGTTGTAATCTGAATATGACGATTTATATCGTCGAAATCGGTAACTATCAGTGAATAAAAATTTACTATTTTGGTTTAAAATCCTTAAAAATAAGGTAAATACCCAATAAATTGTAAGATCGCTCTCCGCCAGGCAAAACGTGCCATATAATTACAATCAGAGATTACAGTAAGAAAGGGTTCTAATATTGTGAGTGCTAGCAGCAATAAACATGGAAAAAGTTGTGGAGGGGCGAGGGAAAGATGAAATGATAACATAAAGATAAAGATTACCAGGCCCGGCGGTTCATATTTTTTATGAGTGGTTAGTTTCCAAAACCTCTCCCTCCCCCCTCCCGTCTAGAAAATCTAAGTTCAGGAACAGCTCACACTACGGACATTTTCTAAAGATATTTGAAGTTATTCTGAAGATATTATCCATTTACTAAAATGCAATTCAGTACAATAAATCTTTTCACAACGTAAAAACAGTGCTAAGTATTGCGTGTCGCGAAATGATTCTCTAAATTTCATCTAAATCTACTTCATAACAAATGTCGCGGCCGCAAGCAAGTTAAAGAGCGGCATGACTGATTCGATCTCACCACAATATTGGCCCACTTTAGGTTACGGTACTAACACTAAAAGTGGGCCTTTGCGATCGTTTTCTGACAGCTCGAACTTAAATAAAAATAACGGCTTAACCATTCATCTGACACAAAAACTGAATAACTGAATTTGTAGAGGAGAAACTTCTCTACAACTTTGCTCTCATATGTTTTTTCATATCTCGTATCGTTTCAGAGATATTTGCAAAAATAACGGCGATTTTGGGATGTATGTCTGTGTCTGTCCGTAACGTGTTCCCGTTTTTAAGACGAACCGTGCAACCGATCAACACTAAATTTTACTGATATACTTGTAGGTCGACAGAGACCAGAATCTCCCTTTTTCAAATTTTTAGGACAAAAAATACGGTAGTAATGCCAAGAAAGCCGTTTCTAATATAATTGTAATTGCAAACGAACGGTTCATCTGACACGAAAATTGAATAACCTAATTGGTAGAGAGGAAAATTCTCTACAACTTCGCTCTATTATGTTTTTTTCATATCTTGCATCGTTGCAGAGATATTTGCAAAAATAATGGCGATTTGACGATGTCTATCTGGTTGTAACGTGTTCCCACTTTTTAGGTCGAACCGTTCAAGCGATTGGCATCAAATTTTACAGACATAAATGTTGGCTACCAGAAACCAGAACCTCGCTTTTTCAAATATTTCCGATAAGAAATACGTTAGTAATATCAAAGAAAAGTCGTTTGTAATGTAATTTTAATTGCATACAAACCGTTCATCTGACGCTAAAATTGAATAACCGAATTTGTAGAGGACAATATTCTCTACAGCTTTGTTCCCTTTTTTTTCATATCTCGTATCGTTTGAGAGATATTTACAAAAATGACAGAGTTTTGAGGCCCTCCACTGAATTAACGAAAACCAGCCAATCGCAGATGTCACGTGTCAATCCTCGCCCAGAACTCTCTCTGGCATAAGCCATCTTGCTTTGCGTATTTGATGATTTTCTTATTTTAACTTACTCATTTTCATTCCAAAGCAATAGCGCACTGAAGAATTAACAAAAACACGTCGTTCTTCGTAAGATTAATGATAATCTAGTGTCTACAAATGCCATATTAGCATCAGTTAATAACAGCCATCAATAGCATTAAGTGTTGTGCTGCGACGCTGAAGGTCAGTGGTTCAAAACCCGCCATTACCTAAAATTTTTTGTTTTCCTAAAAGGGTTTCAGACATTCTTGTTAATTAATATTTTGTTGTTTACATTATTATTTTGGTCCAAAATGTTTGCTAAAGCTTATAAAACTACAAATCTAAAGTGGGCCGTAAAACACGTCAGTGCGATTTTTCATCTTAACACTTTGCGTACAACTGGTATCACACTGAGACCACCTTTTAATTAATGTCTCAAAAGCGGCTCAGTGGCTGCTATGTAAAAGTCACCACGGTACCGGAGAGTTATACCCTCTGTCGTCTAGAAAATCAACTCGCTGCCACCTCGGACGGAAAAACCACAGAAACATTCAGCTGCGCAGTGTGTCCCGGTGTTAGCTGTTGGTGAGAATCGTAACGTTACATATATTGTGTTTTCCGCTGTTTTATCTTCTGAGTTAGCATACTTTTGGTAAGTTACGAAAGGTTATGCATTGTGGACTAATATTTTAGTTTGATCCATATCCTGCAGAACTTTATGTACTGGACCAGTGATTTAACTAAGTAACGAAGTGTTTTAAAAAATAATTTTTAAACACTCGAGTACTTTTCTCACTTCAAACATTAGCTTCATATATCATTTGTAATGTAATTATGCAAAATAAAAATGTTTCAAAACTCAAATTGAATCCTTGGGGCCGGCCGCGGTGGCCGACGAGACTAAGGCGCTCCAGTCACGGTCTGCACGGTCACTACGGGTTCGCATCCCCCCTCGGGCATGGATATTTGTGCCGACCTCGTTCGTAAGTAGTTCATAAGTAATTTGTAAGTTTAGGGACTGATGACCCCGTAGTTAAGTCTCATAGACTATAAAAACATTTGAACATTTTTTTGAATCCTTGGGCCACAAAGGGTTAAGTAGGTTCTGAACTGACATGAAAATAAAATAGTTTTTTTAGTACAACATGATTCAACAATCGTAATGAGCAAGCGAACAGAGTGCACAAACTAAGGACTTAACGTTCTTGTCCATGTATACATTTTTAAATACTACCTCGTAGTTTTGGGCTTGTCATTTCGTCTTCACAGAGCTTGCAAAAATATGTCAAAATGTTTCAAACGTTTCTATAGCTTATGGAACTTAACTACGGTGTCATCAGTCCCTAAACTTACAAACTACTTACGAACTAGCTAATACTAAGGACGGCAAAATATCTATGCCCGACGGGGGATTCGAACCCCGACCGTAGTGGCCGTGCAGACCGTGAATGGAGCGCCTCAGTCCCCTCGGCCACCGCGGCCGGCAAAAATATGTCTATCGCTTATGTGTACCTCACCGTCACATTTATTTAAAAAAATACTATTTCATTTCCTTTTTAGGCTCTCTATGAGCACATTTTCAGTGGTTTAAAAAATCGCGGAATCATTGTCGAAGCGACAATTGGATGTTTCAATGAATAGGTTGAATGCGGTAAAATATCAGTTTTTAATAAATTTGAGACCCTTGAAAGTAGAACAGAAAGTAGACATATATTACATTCCATGAATTTCATTGTGCGTATTTTACTCGTTTTGAATTTCTTTACTGAGTACAACTAGCGCTATACCCATACTAACCGCCAGCTCTGAAGATTAAAACGGAAAATAAGTCAGAGGGAAAGGAAAAGAGGAAGATTTGAAACTGGGATAAGATAGGAGTACTTACTTTACTGTTTAACAGAGGGAAAGATGTATGATTTTAGTTTTTCCTGGCGTAGTGAAATGTAGAATGTTTCTCGGGTATTCAGGTGAGGCCGGCCGCGGTGACCGAGCGTTCTGCGGCGCGCCAGTCACAGTCTGCACGGCCACTACGGTCGGGGGCTCATATCCCCCTACGGGCATGGATATTTGTGCCGTCCTTAGTATTAGCTAGTTCATAAGTAGTTTGTAAGTTTAGGGACTGATGACCCCGTAGTTAAGTCCCATAAGCTCTACAAATATTTGAAAATTTGATTCAGGTGGGAAGCGTCGTCCAAAGGGCACGATATTTCGACAAGGTGGCTTATGGGCACGTTGAGGTTTTCTGGGAGTGTGATCGATGTTAGCTGGACGCCACTTTTATATCTTCCCTCCCCTCCCCCGGCATTAATAAGGCTGCCCCGCGCGCTGTAGTAATGCAGTGATGGTATGGCCTTACGGGTCGCGAGAACCCGTCTGTCGCTGTTCAGCTTCCTAGTGCAGGTCGTTTTATTTGACATCAGCGCGTGGGCGACTTGAATGCCGATGATGAAATGATGAGGACAACACACAACATCTAACACCCAGTCCCCTGCCGGAATTCTAACCCTGGACCCCTTGCATGCAGTGGCGGCTCGTTCAAAATTTGACTAGTGTGCTAGAATATTACAAAAATAAATAGGAAACAAAATATACTAAAATAAAAAGCGTGACTGACAATGGAAATGACGGAGCTTAGCAATATCCCCACCACGTCAGCTGCGTTCTACACAAGTGACCAATGAAACTGCTTGGCTGCAAAGCGCAGTTTCACTCGCATGTTGGCTATACATTACTAATGTTGTTTGGGATTGGAGTTTTATTTACAGAACTTAAAAATTTGGACTCAGAGATATTTGAATACCAGCCAGTAGGGCTGAGAGAGAACGCGCAAGACGCCTGAGCCAGCGCGCTATTTGACTCTGCATGCCGCAATATTCGACATATACTATTCTTCCGCAACCGTTACATGCAGTGCGAAGAGAAATATTGATCTGGTGCTGCAGTCGGTCTCAGCACACACGAGTCGCCAGGCCTGACGTCACGTCTGCGCATGCGCACTAGCGAACAGACGACTGCGCCGCCTCTCTGCGCACGTACCAGCTCGGCTGAATCCCACTTCAGCACACGGACCTGGTTTCCAGCTATCGCGGCGAGAGCGTTCCAAAATGCATTTTCATCCTTATTACTAGCATTGTAATACGTATTTGAAGGGATTTGGCATAATTTTATTGTGATATCGGGATCGCATTCCAAGAGAAATGATGTAATTTTACAGCGATTTCTCGCTTGCTTTCGAAGAGAAATGGCATAATTTTAGTAATATATTTACAGTGTGCTGCAGCACATTATCACCAGCCGCCACTGCTTGCATGGTAGCTAGAGCCGCAGTCCAAGGGCCATGGAAGTGGACGGTAGGTGGGAAAACACGATATTAGGCGTCATCCCCAAACTGCTGCCGCCCTAGGGATGTTCCGGGACAGTCAAAATACTCATACCTACTCGAGAAGTACACATCTTCTTGCGATACTACTCATATGAAACATCGCACCTACATATAACGGTAACTTTTAATTCTTTTGTGCAGGTGTACCAATACGGAGAACAGATGGTAGTTTACTTGATTGCTTATTTAATGTAATTATTTTGTTCAAATGTTTGTATAGTCTATGGGACTTAACTACGGGGTCATCAGTCCCTAAACTTACAAACTACTTATGAACTACTTACGAACTAGGACGGCACAAATATCCATGCCCGAGGGGGGATTCGAACCCCCGATCGCAATGGCCGTGCAGACCGTGACTGGAGCGCCTTAGTCCCCTCGGACACCGCGGCCGGCAATTATTTTGTCAAGTAGG
The DNA here is from genome assembly GCA_026315105.1 of Locusta migratoria. NCBI lineage: Eukaryota > Metazoa > Arthropoda > Insecta > Orthoptera > Acrididae > Locusta > Locusta migratoria. Next base: position 366,036,122 of record CM048755.1, read on the forward strand.
CTCAACCACAGAGATCGTGTAAAAACACTAAATTATTACGCGTTTCAAGGGTCAAGCCCTCATCATCAGATAAACTATACAAGAATCTTAAAACCTGAGACAATAAAAATATAAAACGTAATAAAAGAAAACGTGGTTACTTCCCTTGTAACCGTGTCTCCGCAGAAAGGTGCTCAGCATACTGTGCTTCGTCACGTTTCAAAATAGACTCCAGCACTGGCGGCGCATAACACTAGCGAAATGCCCGGAGTCAACGGGGCGCACGTATGCACATGAAAACAATGACCTCTAAATACCAAAGATCATCCACAAGGAAGTGCGTATATTCAGGTGTTGCGAAATAGTTTGCATATTAAGACAGAGGTTGAAATTTAAAAATAAACGACTTTTGTTACAATAGGTCCACATAGTTTTTTAAAAAGCTGTATATATTGCCTTGAAATTGTTCGTTTAATGAAACGTCGCTTTTAGCGTTATTTATTGTAATCTCCAGCTGTTCTAGCAGATCTAACTTTCTTCCCTTATCCTGTTCATGCAAAATCTTTAGGTCATCTTCAATCCGCTTTAATGGGTGGCCAGTTTCGCGGATATGCGTAGCTACAGCGGACTTGTCAAAATTATTAAGTCGGAAGACGTCCATATGTTCCTTGTACCTAATTTTAAACGATCGCCGGCCGCGGTCGCCGAGGGGACTGAGGCGCTCTAGTTACGGTTTGCACGGCCACTACAGTCGGGGGTTCGAATCCCCCCTCGGGCATGGATATTTGTGCCGTCCTTAGAATTAGTTAGTTCATAAGTAGTTTGTAAGTTTAGGGACTGATGACCCCGTAGTTAAGTCCCATAAGCTTAACAAATATTTGAACATTTGAATTTAAACGATCTACCGGTCTGACCAATGTAGTTGGCATTGCAACTACTACATTGTATCTTATAAACCCCTGCTTTGTCATATTTATCAGTCTCTTGGTTTAAGTTATTCCGTAATTTATGATGTATCATATTACTAGTTTTAAAAGCAGCTTCAACTTTAAAAGGTTTTAGTATGTTGGCCACTTTCTGAGATAGATTATCAAAATACGGAACCATTACCCTATTGATATTATCCATGCCATTTATATTAGATTTCGCATGCTGTTTCTTTCGTATTAAGTTATTCACTACGTTTTCTTGGTAACCATTCACCATTCACCTTGAAACTTGACGAAGCAAGGCTACAAGGGAAGTAACCACGTTTTCTTTTATTACGTTTTATATTTTTATTGTCTCTGGTTTTAAGATTCTTGTATACTTTATCTGATGATGAGGGCTTGACCCTTGAAACGCGTAATAATTTAGTATTTTTACACGATCTCTGTGGTTGAGCCTACTTGACAAAATAATTAAGTATACAACCGCGACCTCACGTCCGTTATGGATATAATTAAGTTTATTTAATGTAGTCTATTGAAATACATTAAATACTTTTACTTATTAATGACTGGCTGAACACGCGGCTTTGCACGTGTATTTGTTCATTCCAGTCTCGAGTTAGTATTTTCCCTCCCCCCTTCTCTCTCTGTCCACCTATAATGTTAACTTTCCCTCTACCATTCACCGTACGGAATCTTACATAGACAGTGATGTTCCTATTGTTTAAAAGGTCAAGCGTGTAAACTTTCGTCAATATCGGAATAAATCTATTGATTTTGCCGAAGTCCGTTAAGTAAATTACCCTCCACCATGCTTATACGAAATTTTATGTATACAGTGCCGATCGTCTTGTTCTCAAGGTCAAATGTGCAAAATTTCGTCGCAAACGGGTAACACTATGGAAACGTGTAAAATAAGAATGTAATCCGAAATGGCTATTCCCATACAAAAGTACCCCTTTCGATTTTTCGTTTCTTTTTTTTTGGGGGGGTGGGGGCTTTTTTCTTTTTTTATAAACAAACCTTGTATTAAAGCGAACAAAACAAAGAAAAAAAATATTGAAATCGGTACAGCATTTCTGAGTTTTAGTGAGACTAATGCACAGCAATTGATTTTTTATATATAGAAATAATCGTTAAACAAAAGTGTCACCATTCGAATGGTTTCCCGAAAGCAGTTGCTGAAAATATTTAGAAGATAAATTATTGCTACTCTGAGGTGGAGTTTCACCAGCAACGTCTCGTGTATTTTTAGCCTACAAACAGTAAATATGTAAAGACTGATTTGCCCTTAGTTTATAATCGATGCTTCATCCATTAGAAAACTTTCAAATGTTTGTTAAGCCTAATGGACTTAACTGCGGGGTCATCAGTCCCTCAACTTACAAACTACTTATGAACTACCTTATACTAAAGACGACACAAACATCCAAGCCCGAGGGGGATTGGAAGCCGGCCGCGGTGGCCGAGGGGACAGGCGCTCCAGTCACGGTCTGCACGGCCACTACGGTCGGGGGGTCGAATCCCCCCTCGGGCATGGATATTTGTGCCGTCCTTAGTCTTAGTTCATAAGTAGTTTGCAAGTTTAGGGACTGATGACCCCATAGTTAAGTCCCATAAGCTATACAAACATTTGAACATTTTAGGGGATTCGAACCCCCGACCGTAGCGGCCGTGCAGACTGTGACTGGCGCGCCGCAGACCGCTCGGCCACTTTGGCCTGCTTTCGAAAACTTTACACAGATTCCATGCATTAATTTGCGGTTTCGTATATTCCATTCTGAGAACCGTAACGAGTTCTGAAAGTCACCGAAGCTACTTTTAAAGCTAAAGTTAAAAACGAAGAAACGCGTTGGCTGTAACTATTCGCAGAACACTCCTCTGGCTCTTATCACTCGCACATTTAACCTTCCGACAGGCGCGCGTATGTGTCAGATACGAATCGACAAGTTTCGCATCCTTTTCTCGGAATGTGGGTGAGTAAGAAATCCCGCTCTTTGTGTTAGCCTTCTCTTTTAAGATACAAGTTTGCTGTTTGTGTCTTTTTAATGTTTATTATCAAGAGATATCTACAAAATAAGAGCGAACCTCCTAGAAGGCGCGCCTATCGGAAGGTTAATCTGGCTCATAGTGATACATGAATTGCTTGCCTCTGCTACTCGCATGTTAGTTGTATTTCTCTCACCTCTTACCGTCGGCCGCGGTGGCCGAGGAGACTGAGGCGCTTCAGGCACGGTCTGCACGGCCACTGCGGTCGGGGGTTCGAATCCCCCCTCGGGCATGGATATTTGTGCCGTTCTTCGTTGTAGGTAGTTCATAAGTAGTTTGTAAGTTTAGGGACTGATGACCCCGTAGTTAAGTCCCTTAAGCTTAACAAACATTTTTTCACCTCTTACCATTATTTCGTATGTGCGCATTTTGTTCTTCTCGTTTATAGCTTCGTAAAAATGTAATAACGTTATTGAAGACTTGTCACGATCTGGAAGGCTCTCAGTATACAGTGGAACAGTCGACCGCGGTGACCGAGGGGACTGAGGCGCTCCAGTCACGGTCTGCACGGCCACTACGGTCGGGGGTTCGAATCCCCCCTCGGGCATGGATATTTGTGCCGTCCTTAGTTTTAGCTAGTTCATAAGTAGTTTGTAAGTTTAGGGACTGATGACCCCGTAGTTAAGTACCATAAACTATACAAACATTTGAACATTTGACCATTTGAACAGTCGCTGCATCGGCAGCGCGCAGACTGGTGGGCTCCAAGCGCAAAGACAAACACGCGAAACGTGCCTCAGCTACACGCGTGTTTACATTTGGTACAGAAAGGCGGCGTCTGTCAGACCTTGGGCACTCCCGCCAGACCGCAAGACAATGGCTTGCGTCACTCTGTTCTCCTTACTATTCGATCAGAGTACACACGTATTACGTCGTCCAAGTTCTCTTTCAAGGCTCTTTCTCACGCCACAGCAGAAGTAAATATTTGGTAGAAAAAAAGTCGGTGTCATAATTCGGCATCTAGAAACGATAAGAATTACTTGTGTACATTGGAAAATTCTGCACATATTCTGTTACAACGTGTTGATAACCATAGCTTCGTGTACAATGCCTGACAAAAGGAAAAAAAAAGTACTTACATCTACATTGATACTCCGCAGTCGACAGTAAGGTGCGTGGCGGAAGAGATCTCGTACCATTATTAGGGCCGGTTCGTCCATCTCTCGTTAATCTTCTCGTTAGTAAACGAGAAGATGCCTTTAATGTTCAGTTAAATGTACTCGTTAAGTGCATTGCGTTTGTCATTGCTAGATACACCTCTCGTTTGCTAACCTGGAGAAAACGAGAAGGTACGATGTATTTCGACTATGTTGGCAATGGAAACAGATGAAAGTGCCGTCTTAATAAACAGCTGTTCGCCATTTTTGACTATCCGGGAAGAGGTTAGCAGACATTTATTTGGCGCTATGGCAAACAAACGTGAAACAAGCTCGAAATATACAAGAAGTTAGTGTGAGAGTCTTATGACCTTAATAGAGAAATATAAGAACACAATTGAATGTAAAAAAAAAAAAAAAAAAAAAAAAAAAAAAAAAAAAAAAAAAAAAAAAAAAAAAAAAAAAAAAAAAAAAACGTCTCTACGACGTGGAAGGAAAAGGAATCGCCATTTTGGCAAATTACTTCATTGTTATCCATGGAACATGTAGGACAGAAAACGTGCTTAGGGCCTAGTACGATAACACACTGACAAGTGCGTAGTATCTTAGTGCAAGCAATAAATTGCACATAGGCGAAAATGCACTGTTCTTGTAGATCGGAGGAAGAAATCACATTTTAGGCCTTACACTAGGCGCAACAAGCATTAAGTAAATACTGAATTAATAAGCTTGGAGACATAAATAATGTATTCTGTTTTCTATTACGACAGATAACTTACAAAATACATAACTATCTCTTGGACTCTTAAGACGGCCGTGGAGTTTTTCATGCAGCGTTTCCAAAGTGGCTTTTCAAAGAAGAAATTGCCTAACAAATCCTGCATCATCCCAGCATTTAAAATGATTTGGACGAACATAAATACGTCTTGGACGCCTTATAGGGGCAATGACCTCTAGATCGTCCAAAATATTGAAATCGTCGTCATTGTCAACAATATCTCTTATTCCAGCCATTTTCAATACCCGTAAGTTTGTATCTTGAAATCGCAACAATAATTTTACGGTTATGTTGCGTATCTGCAATATACCAAACTCATCTAATCGGTACTGACATAGATGGGGCGAGACATATGAGATATAATTTTCCAATCAACCTGCTTTTCACACTAATTTTTCATACATGTAGTGCTTCTGTGTTTTTGTTCGATAAATCGGTCTTTACAACGTGAATATATTGCGGTATTTTAGTGCTTTGGAATCCTGCCATTTTCACACCGATTCTCACTTAACTGGTCGTTAGCCTTGTAACGAGCAGTATTTTACTCGTTACCTTAACGGCCAGTCTTTCTTTTAACGTCAGGTTAACTCAAAACGAAACATTGACAAATACAATTCTCCGCTAACGACAAGTTAAAATCGTAACTGGAACTTGACGAGACATTGACAAATCGGCCCTTAGTCATTACCTTTTCCGTACCATTCCCAAAGAGGGGAAACCTAATGCATCTATGAACAAGCCCTAGTTTCTTATATCTTTGTGACCTTTACGCGAAATGTAAGTTCGCAACAGTAGAACCGCCCTGCAATTAGCTTCAGCTTCCGGCCCTCTTAATTGCCTGAATAATATTTCTCGAAAAGAACGTCATCTCCCCTTCATTGATTCCGATCTATCTGAGTTCCCGAAACATATTTGTAACACGAGCATTGATCGAACCCAGTGTCGCAACCACAGGGAGGAGGGGGGGGGGGGAAGGGGCTAATGGGCCTGAAGGCCCCCCAGGCAACTCCCGAAGATATGTTTATTTTATTATTTATTATTGTTATTATAGCGAAAGAACTGGAATCGAGGTGCAGCAAAGCTAATGCAGTGAGTGCTCAGCTAAGATCTACTCTCTTCTGCAAGAAGGAAGTAAGCACCAAGATTAAGTTAGCAATGCACCGCTCTATCTTTCGACCAACTTTATTGTACGGGAGTGAAAGTTGGGTGGATACAGGTTACCTTATTCATAAGATAGAGGTTACAGATATGAAAGTAGCAAGAATGATTGCAGGTACCAATAGATGGGAACAATGGCAGGAGGGTGTCCATAATGAGGAAATCAAAGAAAAGCTGGGAATGAACACCATAGATGAAGCAGTTAGAGCGAAGAGACTGAGATGGCGGGGTCATGTTACACGCATGGGAGAAGCAAGATTACCTAAGAGACTCATGAGCTCGTCAGTGGAGGGTAAGAGGAGTCGATGTAGACCAAGAAGAAAGTACTTAGATTCGGTGCAGAATTATTTTAAAGTGAAGGGCATAACATCAGACGAGGCATCAATGTTAGCATTGAATAGGGGATCATGGATGAATTTTATTAGAGGTACTATACTCCAGAGTGAACGCTGAAAGGCATAATCAGTCTCTAATGATGATGATGATTATTATTATTATTGTTTTCATTTTTTATTTTTTAAACAGGGCCGGCCGCGGTGGCCGAGGGGACTGAGGCGCTTCAGTCACGGTCTGCACGGCCACCACTGTCGGGGGTTCGAATCCCCCCTCGGGCATGGATATTTGTGCCGTCCTTAGGATAAGCTAGTCGATAAGTAGTTTGTAAGTTTAGGGACTGATGACCCCGTAGTTAAGTCCCATAAGGTACACAAACATTTTTTTTTTTTTTTAACAGGACGGCACGAGAAATTTGAAATAGCACACCTGTAATAAATCATAACTTTTTAACTATAATTTGCCAAACACAAGTGAAAGTGACAATGAGTCGGCAGCGTGTTGCCGCCACTGAGAACACGTGTTGCTGTTTTTTTGAGCGGTTTTAATGTCACCGCGACCAGCTTTGATGCTGCCGCTATTGATACTGCTATGCCAGTTCTTCATGTGAGGCGACCCGCTGCTTAGCAGGTCAGCGGCGCCACCGAGTGGAATCTTAGGATGGCCACCAAAAACTGCGAACAAGTGTTATTTTAGTTCAATTTTTACACATAGAATCTCATGTTAATTAAACTGTAAGGTCCTTTCTCTTTCGCTAGTAACATAGCAGCTCTTAATGACTTTACGAGCTGATTATATACACTCCATTTACACCCTCGTTGCTACCCTTCCATTTGCAAATTAATGCGAGCCTACTCATTTTATTTCTTGTTCAATTTTTTTCGTAGTACAATTAGTTAAATTATAAAAAGTGTAAAAATAAATCATAGGTTAGTAAATTCAATAGGTTTTATTTTTAAAAAATTAGACTCCCCCAAACCAAATCCTGGCTGCGCCATTGATCGAACCTACCAGTACCAAAATTAGCATCCCACATCTGAATTGTCTTTCTTTAAACGAATCTGGCAGGGATCCAAAATACTTGAGCAATACTCAAAACGGGCTCAACTTGAGCAATACTCAAAACGGGCCACCCCCATGTACCACAGACATTGCCGCGGTGGGGTGGCTTGCGTGCCTCAACGATGCAGATAGCCGTACCGTAGGTGCAATCACAGCGGAGGGGTATCTGTGGAGAGGCCAGACAAACGTGTGGTTCCTGAAGAGGGGCAGCAGCCTTTTCAGTAGTTACAGGGGCAACAGTCTGGATGATTGACTGAGCTGGCCTTGTAACATCAGCTAATGTGGCTTTGCCACACAGTTACTGCGAGCGGCTGAAAGCAAGGGGAAACTACAGCCGTTACATTTCCCGAGGACATGCAGCTCTACTGTATGAAAATATGATGATGGCATCCTCTTGGGGAAAATATTCCGGAGGTAAAATAGTCCCCCATTCGGATCTCCGGGCGGGGACTACTCAGGAGGATGTTGTCATCAGCAAAGACAATACTGGCATTCTACGGATCGGAGCGTGGAATGTTAGATCCCTTAATCGAGTAGGAAAATTAGAAAATTTAAAAAGGGAAATGGATAGGTTGAAGTTAGATATAGTGGTGATTAGTGAAGTTCGGTGGCAGGATGAACAGGATTTCTGGTCAGGTGAGTACAGGATTATAAATACAAAATCAGTTGGGGGTATCACAGGAGTAGGACTGATAATGAATAAGAAGATAGGAATGCGGGTAAACTACTATGAGCAGCACAGTGATCGCATTATCATTGTCAAGATAGATACGAAGCCAACACCGACAACAGTAGTACAGGTTTATATGCCAACTAGCTCTGCCGATGATGAGGAGATCAAAGAAATATATGAGGAGCTAAAGGAAATTATTCAGACAGTTAAGGGAGAGGAAAACTTAATTGTGATGGGAGACTGGAATTCGGTAGTAGGAAAAGGAAGAGAAGGAAAAATAGTAGGTGAATATGGACTGGGCAGAAGGAATGAAAGAGGAAGTCGCCTGGTAGAATTTTGCACGGAACATGATTTAATCGTAACAAACACATGGTTTAAGAATCACAAAAGAAGGTTGTATACGTGGAAGAGACCAGGAGACACCGGAAGATATCAGATAGATTTTATAATGGTAAGACATAGATTCCGGAACCAGGTTATAAACTGTAAGACATACCCAGGGGCAGATATAGACTCTGACCATAACTTGTTAGTCATGAACTGTAGGCTGAAACTGAAAAAACTGCAGAAAGGTAGGAAAATAAGGAGATGGGACTTAGATAAATTGAAGGAACGTGAAGTTCTGGAGAAATTCAGAGGGAGATTTAGGCATCAATTAACAGAAACAGGGGGAAATAAAACAGTAGAAGAGGAATGGGTAGCATTGAGAGATGAAATAGTGAAGGCAGCAGAGGACAAAATAGGTAGAAAGGCAAGACCTACAAAAAATCCTTGGATATCACAGGAAATACTAAATTTAATTGATGAAAGGAGAAAATATAAAAATGCAGTACATGAAACAGGCAAAATGGAGTACAGACGACTAAAAAATGAGATTGACAGGAAGTGCAAAATGGCTAAGCAGGAGTGGCTAGTAGCCAAATGCAGATCTGTAGAAGAATGTATAAACAGGGGAAAAATAGATACAGCCTACAGGAAAATAAAAGAAACATTTGTAGATAAGTAAAACAGCTCTATGAATATCAAGGACTCTGATGGAAAACCAGTTCTCAGCAAAGAAGGAAAAGCTAAAAGGTGGAAAGAGTACATAGAGCAGCTCTACAAAAGAAATGAACTTAGAGACGATGTTGTAGGAAGGGAAGAGGAAGTAGATCAAGATGAAATAGGAGATACTATACTGAGAGATGAATTTGACAGAGCCCTGAAAGACCTAGGTCGGAACAAGGCCCCAGGAGTAGATGACATCCCCTCAGAGCTACTAGAGTCTCTGGGAGAGCCAGCCATTAGAAAACTATTTGAACTGGTGCGTAGGATCTATGAGACAGGCGAAATACCCTCAGACTTTAAGAAAAATGTAATAATCCCGATTCCAAAGAAATCAGGCGATGACAGGTGTGAAAGTTACAGAACCATCAGTTTGATAAGTCATAGTTGCAAAATTTTAACACGAATTATCTACAGGAGAATGGAAAAGCTGGTAGAAGCTGACCTCGGGGAAGATCAGTTTGGATTCAGGAAGAACGTAGGAACCCGGGAGGCAATACTCACTTTACGTCTTATCTTAGAAGATAGATTAAGGAAAGGCAAACCTACATTTTTAGCTTTTGTAGATTTGGAGAAAGCTTTTGACAATGTTGACTGGAATACACTCTTTCAAATTCTGAAATCAGCAGGGGTAAAATACAGGGAAAGGAGAGTCATTTACAACTTGTACAAAAGCCAGACCGCAGTTATTAGGCTCGAAGGGCATGAAAGGGAAGATCAGTTGGGAAGGGAGTGCGACAGGGTTGTAACCTTTCTCCGATGCTGTTTAATTTGTACATCGAGCAGGCGGTGAAGGAAAGCAAGGAAAAATTTGGAATAGGGATTAAAGTTCAGGGGGAAGAAATAAAAACATTGCGTTTTGCTGATGACATTGTAATTCTGTCGGAGACAGCAAAGGACCTGGAAGAGCAGTTGAATGGAATGGACAGTGTGTTGAAGAGAGCGTATAAAATGAACATTAACAAGAGCAAAACAAAAATAATGGAATGCGGTCTTAGAAAATCAGGTGATGCTGAAGGAATTAGATTAGGTAACGACACAATGAAGGTGGTAGATGAGTTTTGTTACTTGGGTAGTAAAATAACATGCGATGGTCTCAGTACAGAGGATATAAAATGCAGAATGGCAATGGGAAGAAAAGCATTTTTGAAAAAGAGAAATTTGCTAACATCGAATATTAATTTAAGTGTAAGGGAGTCTTTTCTGAAGGCATTTGTGTGGAGTGTTGCCTTGTACGGGAGTGAAACATGGACAATAAGCAGTGCGGAAAGGAAGAGGATAGAGGCTTTTGAAATGTGGTGCTACAGAAGAATGCTGAAGATTAGGTGGGTAGATCGCATAACTAATGAAGAGGTACTTAACAAAATTGGTGAGAAAAGGAATTTTTGGCACACCCTGACTAAAAGAAGGGATCGCTTGGTAGGACACATTCTTAGACATCGAGGAATCGTAAATTTAGCATTGGAGGGATGTGTGTGGGATAAAAATCGCAGAGGGAGACCAAGAGACGCGTATAGTAAGCAGATTCAAATGGATGTGGGTTGTCGTTCTTATGAGGAGATGAAAAGGCTTGCTCAGGATAAAGTAGGGTGGAGAGCTGCATCAAACCAGTCTCCGGACTGAAGACCATAACAACATAACAACAACAACTCAAAACGGGAACACACAAGCGTTTCATAAGCGGTATCCTTTACAGATGAACCACATCTTCCCAAAAGTCTCTGAATAAACAGAAACCTTCCCACGACCAGTGACAAATATAGCATACTACCTGAAAACCCGGCGTTGCCCGGGTATTTATTTATTTATTCCTGCCATTTTTCAGGTATATATTCGTTTTTATAAGGGCTGTATGTTAGTAAAATCTCTTGGGAATACAATTAGTAGAAAGAAGTAATAGATTAAAAGTTGGTGCGTGATGGGGCGGCTTTCCATAAACGTTACTGTTTATGTGCTCATATCTCATGAACTACATGTCGTACTTTGATACAATTTAGAAGGTACACTCAGCTATAGGCGTGTCTACTGTTTGTAAAATTTCCTGCGGCTCCAATTTGTTGTGTAGAATTTATAAATTCATAACGTCATACCGAATGCCGTAGTTTTAGACAATGGAGAAAAGAACGTTACTGTTTATGTGCTCATGTACTACGAGTCGTACTGTGATACAATTTAGAAGATACATTCAACTACATGTGTGTATACTGTCTGTAAAATTACCTGCGGCTACAATTTGTAGTGTACAAATTATAAATTGTAACATTCTACAGAATGCCGTAGAAGCCGGCCGCGGTGGCCGAGGGTACTGAGGCGCGCCAGTCACAGTCTGCACGGCCCCTACGGTCGGGGGTTCGAATCCCCCCTCGGGCATGGATATTTGTGCCGTCCTTAGTGTTAGCCAGTTCATAAGTAGTTTGTAAGTTTAGGGACTGATGATCCCGTAGTTAAGTCCCATAAGCTATACAAACATTTGAACATTTTACTCCATAAACAGCGGAAAAGTAATAAGCGAGAAACTTTTTTCCTTTCATCATTTTGTTATGGTTGTCAGTGAGGAAAACTTGAATAAAGGTTTGAAATTATGTTTAAAGTTTGTTGCAAGTCGCTAAGTACTGTCATTCTCATACAGTGTATTTCAAAAGTCTCACCGCGTTATATGGCATTTTTTCCGATTTCTGTTTGTTATGACGTAATATCTCTTGAACCATGTGCCGTATGTGATTCTTAACCATGCAACAATTGTTACCTCACGGTAAGGAATGTGTGTACCAAATTTGGTTGAAATCGGTCCAATGTTTTAGGAGAAAATGAGCAGCATTGTCGCAAAATGCAGCAGTTTTTCTCGCATCTCATTGTTTATGACGTCATATTTCATGAACTATATATCGTATGTGATTCTTACACTTTTGTCGACCGTCCTCATGGATTGAAGCTTATGTGTACAAAATTTGAGAAAGATTGGATTAAAACTATAGATTTGTATGCAACACGTACAAACATACGGACACACTGCTTTATATATTAGATAGTTTGGGGGGGGGGGGGGGGGAAGGCGGGGAAAATAAAAATTTTGTGGTATCGTGCCAAAAGCCTGGCGTTCTCGAGTCCAACTCTCTCAGCCAGTTCTTGGCCCGTCGCTGACTCATGCACTTATATGAAAGTCTTGCTCTCAGCAAAGCTAGCAGCAACAAACACTTCCATGTCACACCAACTAGTGTGTTCCACTATTGCACCAAGTTACATTCTCTTAATTATTACATAGATTAAACACATTTTACACTTTCAAATATTCAAGTACACAACTCAAAACAATTGGGGGATCAGGTTAGATATCAAATTCGTTCAATTCCCTTAGCTTCAGTCATATTGTCCACCAGTGCAGCTCTGTGGGGACGAGCGTTATCGCCCACTAGAAGGAACCCATCTCTTGTGGCACCAGTGTAGGGCGCAATAACAGGTCGAAGGATCTCGTCTCTATACCTCTGAACAGCCAAAGCGCCATTCTGAACGATATAGAGGTCCATACATCCGTCAATACTGACTCTTGCGTACACCATTGTTCCGCCGCCGTGATGTGATGTTTCCTGCACACAAGTAGAATTGTTCCGAATTCTACGTTCTCTCTAGATGAAGGAACGACGATTGTCAGCCTGAACACAAAATCTTGACTCATCTGTGAACAGAACCCGGCGCCGTTCGTTACGGCTCCAGTTCTGATGCTCCTCCGACCGTGGTTTTAATGGGACACGTTCCATCGGTTTTCGTGGGGTTTTCGGCCTGTTTGTGTTGATACTGCGCATCCTGTTGGTGCCAGGAGGGTGCGTTGCAGTTGAGATGCATTTAGCCTCCTGTCTCGACGGGCTGTTAACCGGAGATAACGATCATCTCTTGCTGATATGGACGACCTTGGTCTTGCCTTAATTTAACGGTTCCTGTTGCCTGAAATGGCGTCCAGGTCCTGGAAATTACACGTTGGGACACTCCGATATCTGCAGCCACCTCCCTCTGTGTGTGTCCTGCTTCCGACCTTCCTATGGCTCTCCATGCCATAGCTTCGGGTATGTCTCATTGTTGTTGCATTGCAGATTAGATTAGATTAATACTTGTTCCATAGATCATATATACGACATTTCGTAATGATGTGGATCGTGTCAGTTTAGTAAATGTTGTCTATACATGACAATCAATATGTTAAAGATTTTTATTTACATTTTTTTATTTTAAGTTTTATCTAAAAATTCATCTACATTGTAGAAGGAGTTGCCATTCAGAAATTCCTTTAATTTCTTTTTAAATACTAGTTGGCTGTCTGTCAGATTTTTGATGCTACTTGGTAAGTGACCGAAGACTTTTGTGGCAGCATAATTCACTCCTTTCTGTGCCAAAGTTAGATTTAACATCTAATAGTGAATATCACCCTTTCTCCTAGTGTTGTAACTATGCACACTGCTATTACTTTTGAATTGGGCCGGATTGTTACTAACAAATTTCTTGATATATTGTGAAGCTACAGTGAAGATTCCTAGATCCCTAAATAAATGTCTGCAGAATGATCTTGGGTGGGCTCCAGCTATTATTCTGACTACACGCTTTTGTACAATGAATACTTTTTTACTCAATGTTGAATTGCCCCAGAATATGATCCCATATGTAAGCAGTGAATGAAAATAGGCATACTAAGCTAATTTACTGAGATGTATATCACCAAATTTTGCAATGACCCTGATAGCATACGTAGCTGAACTCAAACGTTTCAAGAGATCTTCAATATGTTTCTTCCAATTCAATCCAATGTCCAAATGTTTGTAGAGCTTACGGGACTTAACTACGGGGTCATCAGTCCCTAAACTTACAAACTACTTATGAACTAGCTAATACTAAGGACGGCATAAATATCCATGCCCGAGGGGGGATTCGAACCCCCGACAGTAGTGACCGTGCAGACCGTGACTGGCGCGCCGCAGTCCCCTCGGCCACCGCGGTCGGCCTCATTTCAACCCTTCGTCAATGCAAACACCTAAAAATTTTGAATATTCTACCTTAGCTACAGATTTATGTTCAAAGTCCAAATTTATTAATGGTGTGATGCCATTTACTGTATGAAACTGTATATACTGGGTTTTATCAAAGTTTGATAAAAGTCCATTTGTAGAGAACCATTTAATAACTTTCTGAAAGATATCATTTACAATTTCATCAGTTAATTCCTGTTTGTCAGGTGTGATAGCTATACTTGTATCATCAGGAAAAGGAACTAGCTAAGCATCTTCGTGAATGTAGAATGGCAAGTCAGTAACATACGAGGCGCGTCCAGAAAGTAAGTTCCGTTTGGTAATAAAATGAAATTGTACTCAGATACAGAAGAAATTTTTATTGCACAAAATTCTACAACTCTTAAACTACTTTATCACATAACTGCCGAAATATTGTAGGCACTTGTCATAGCGTACCACAAGTTTTTGCATGCATCCTTCACAGAAGGTTGCCGCCTGTGTATTCAACCATATGGTAACAGCTCTTTATCATCGTTGAAGTGTTGACCACCAAGGACAGATTTTAGGTGTAAGAAGAGATGAAAGTCGCTAGGAGAGAGGTCCGAGCTGTATGGAGGATGATCAAACAGGTCCCATTGAAATTTCCGTAAGAATTGTTTGGTCACATTCGGTGTGAGAGGTCAGGCATTATCGTGAAAAAAAAAATTCTTTTGACAGTAATCCTCTTCTTATACCTAAAATCTGTCCTTGGTGGACAACACTTCAACGATGATGACGAGCTGAAAGAACATGTTACCATATGATTGAATACAAAGGCGGCAACATTCTATGAAAAAGGCACACAAAACCTTGTGCCATGCTATGACAATTGCCTACAAAATTTCGGAATCTATGTAGAAAAGTAGTTTAACAGTTGTAGATTTTTGTACAATCAATATCTTTTCTGTATCTGTACCCATTCGTTTTTATAACCAAACGGAACTTACTTTCTGGACGCGCCTCGTGAACAGCAAAGGACCCAAGACCGAACCTTGTGGGACCCCATTTTTGATAACTCCCCAGTTAGAGGAATTAATTGTTTCATCTATATCATATGAACTGCTTATTTCGGCTGTCTGCTATCTTACAGTTAAGTATGATTTAAACCATTGCAATCCCTGATAACTACATCCTTGAACCCAACTGCGTGTATAATTCGTTTTGCAAGTCAACAACAACCCCTTCTGCAGCACCTTTCTGTTATTACAACTACGGTTGCCGTCATATTATCTCCTCTCCGTAGAACCGACAGAAAGACGTCGAACCATTAAGGTGCGGACACACATATCCGGGCCGTGCCTGGACGGAGTGTCGGACGGGTAACGTCCGTGCTCCGGCCCGTTCCTCGTCCGTGTCTCAGTTCATTGTAGTGACTCGGACGCGCTGATCTGCGTTCCTGTTTGTGTAAGTTGTAAATATGTTCGCTAATTTTAGTAATAGTGAATTAGAATTTTCATTTGAGTCGGTCAAGGACAGCCGATAACGCATTCGGTATTTTGCAACAGAAATTTCGAATGTTTAGAAAAATCCTTCAGGAAGAGGCTGAAAACCTTACAATGATAGTGACAGCAGCGTATGTACTGTACAACTTTATTCGAAAAGTGGAAGGTTACACAGCGCCCGAACAGAGAATGGATCAAAAGGATCAATAGAAAACTGCTGGCCGGCCGAGTGGCCGAGGGGACTGAGACGCTCCAGCCACGGTTTGCACGGCCACTACGGTCGGGGGTTCGGATCCCCCCTCGGGCATGGACATTTGTGCCGTCCTTAGTTGTAGCTAGTTCATAAGTAGCTTGTAAGTTTAGGGACTGATGACCCCATAGTTAAGTCCCATAAGCTATAGGCCTACAAACATTTGAACATTTTTGGAAACTGCTGGAGGGTCAGAAAGAGCATCAAATCTTCGAAAGCTAACACGATATCATCAGATGCTGCATTTTATGTACGAGACCAACTAAAAAAATTCATCAATTCTCCACAAGCGAGTTTGGAATGGGATGGACAGAACATGTCGCCTAGACGATATACCAGTGACATAAAGCAAAAACATATTTCAGAATGAAACTCTCACTCTGCAGCGGAGTGTGCGCTGAAACTTCCTGGCAGATTAAAATTGTGTGCCGGAACCGGGACTCGAACCTGGGACCTTTGCCTTTCGCGGGCAAGTGCACTACCAACTGTGCTATCCCGACACGACTCACGATGCCGCCGCACAACTTTACTTCCGGTAGTGCGCTTGCCCGCACAAGGCAAAGGTCCCAGGTTCGAGTCCCGGTTCCGGCACACAATTTTAATCTGCCAGGAAGTTTCAAAAACATATTTGTGTGCGCCGCGGTGGAGTAGCCGAGAGGTCTAAAGCGTCTCGCTGTGGAGTGCGCTTTTGCTCGCCGTGGAGGTTCGAGTCCTCCCTGGGGCATGGGTGTGTGTGTTTGTCCTTAGGTTAGCTTACCTAGGTTTAAGTAGTTTGTAAGCTACGGACTGATGACCACGCAGTTTGGTCCGATAGATTTACAAACATTTGAACATTTTTGAATATTTGTGTGCGAAATAAAAAGTAAATTAATATTTGTCTGGTATTAAAACTAAATAAATATTTTTCTTATATTCAAACTTGTATAATTTTTATATTACTAAATATATGTTTTTCTGGTATTGAAACTTGAATAATTTGTATCTTCCCTTTGGCTTGCAAATCTGCTGCAATTGTCTTCCATACTTCGTCCTTGTAATCGATATTCCGGTACTTGACGTCTGTATGGTCGTAAAGTACCGGAAACTTACGAACTCGTTCTATTAAACGTTCCGCGTCCATTTCTTACAACAAACAGTCTTCCACTGTTGAGACACAGTACCGTCGCGTCGCCTGGCGTCCGTGCCCGTCACGTCAAAAATTAAACTCTGCGAATTCCGGCCGGCCCGCTCCCGGTCCGTTGACGTTCCGTGCACGGCCCGGATCACGTGTGGCCACCTACATTTATTTTAATGGTATATTTCGTTCTCCAGGTGACGGCCGATACTCGGAAGTGTCCCGGCCGGACTAGGGTTGCCAGATCTCCGGGCGCCGCCCGGAGTGCCCGGGTTTGGAATGAATTCTCCGGGTCTACGGGCCAATGACTCTCATCTCCGGGCTTATTTATTTCTTACGACGCTTTTTAAGTACTATGCGCATGTAGCGACGATCTACATCGAACTTAACGTAAATTAAACTAAGGACGAACACAAAATCCATGCCCTAGGGGGGGGATTCGAACCTCTGGCGGGAGCAGCCTCGCGCACCGTGGCAAGACGCCTCAGTGCGCTCGGCCATTCCCGGCCGCTCCTCTCTAGTAATTATAAATAACTTTATATAATTGTCAATTTCTTATTGCAACAAAACGCTACTTTTCTATTCTTCCACTGAAAACTTTTCATTGTTGCGTCGGCGACCGAGGTGACTGAGGCGCTCCAGTCACGGTCAGCACGGCCACTACGGTAGGGGGTTCGAATCCCCCCTCGGGCATGGATATTTGTGCCGTCCTAGTTCGTAAGTAGTTCATAAGTAGTTTGTAAGTTTAGGGACTGATGACCCCGTAGTTAAGTCCCATAAGCTTAACAAACATTTGAACATTTTGAACATTGTTGCGTCGGTAGTAATCGGCTAGCGCATTATTAAGCAAACACTGTTGCGGCAACGTGTCAACTGGCGACGTCTATTATTTGTGTTCGTTCATTCATTGTTTGTTATCAGTTTACCGGCAATTTTTGGAATACTCGGATCGTGTGTGAACAGACAAGCTTACATTAACTCAGATTAGTGAGTAATAACAGTGAAATGAAGAGACGATATCTAAGTTCGTTCCGTGAAGAATGGTTGCAGGAAGAAAATTATAAAGAGTTGCTACAAAAAGTCGATACTGATGAGTGTATGTGTAAGTGCAGAATATGCAATATCTCATTTACTGTTAAGTACGACGGAGTGAAAGCTGCGAATAAACATTTACAATCAGAAAGACACAAAGCGAATATTACCACACAAAAGAAGAATCAGTCGCTTCTTAAATTCTTGCCGAAACAATTTTCTGCTGAAGACGACAGTCACTGCAACGAAATACTTGCTGGAAGGGAGGAGATGATTTTTGTTTTCTTTTAGAATTCATGTGTAATCCTGGTTAGGGCGGGGGGGGGGGGGAGTTGGTCGCAGTTGTGGGGGGGGGGGGGAGGGGAAGTCATTGGCCAAGGGGGAGGGGGGCACGTCTGGTCTCCGGGCCTGCCTCGAGTTCAATCTGGCAATCCTAGCCAGTAGAGATGGGATAATTGAAACATCTGACGGTTTCGAAACCAATGAAACCGTATCATCTGTGGTTTCGAAACACTGTTTCGAAACCATGAAACCGTGAAGCAATCTATGTTTTATCCTGAAATCTTCGTTTTAGGAGGGTAATAATTTTCACTATGTGGACAAGGGTACATACAAGAACCTGTCAACCATAGAGTATATATTTACTTTTTGGTCTGTACGAAACATGTTGATAAAGATTTTTTCCCGTGTTGTTGATGTTGCTAACATAGTCGAGGCCGCCGGTATGGTAGGTAAAAGTCTACCCCGCTAGGAACTCACAAACTGCAATACGGTACGCTTATTACAGTGATGGATCATAAATGCTACTATCTATACATACTAAATAAATTATAGGGAATAAAGGGTACACTAAAAATGACAAATAATGCTATGGAATTACAAAAATAATAAAATAAGAGACAAGTTCACCACTTCTTCGCCTTGACCATTACACCACCGCCGAAATTCCTTTAACATGACAGTCGAAAAATTATAACGATTGGAGGTAACATCTTTTTCACTCGTAAGAAATTAACTCTTTAACACGAGATTAAATATGCGATGTATCCTTGTTCGTATAAAAATGTCATTTAAGGCTTCATGTTGTATCTTATTAAAAAAAATGTAGTTCCTCTAGTGTTTTTAATATGGTAGATAAACCTAGAATTTAAGTGGTTATTTCAATGCAAATAGTGAACGTTGTTTGATTGTTCTTTTACATTTATAAAGCAGACATTATGTCATTTCGGAATACAGCAGTCTCTTGCAAACGAATCTTGATTTCAGTAATCATAAGCTGCAGACTCACGAGTGTCAACTACTATTTGACACTCACTTCAGTAAAATGAAACACCACATTTCGATACCATTAGTCTGTTCCGCCTTTCTGCATTAGTGGTTTCAAACACCGGTGATGTGAAACCAACACGAAACCGTGAAACCGACACGAAACCGTGAAACCGACAGGAAGAAACGGTTTCAGTGTATCGACAATGTGATCCGAAACAGAACGGAATGAAACCGCATGGTTTCGAAACCGTGAAAGATGGCCGGTTTTGAAACACTGAAACTGTTGTGTGTATCGAAACCTGGTTTCGAAACCATGAAACCGTAGCCAACTCTACTAGAAAGGACACGGCCCGGATATGTGTGTCCGCACCTTTATAGTTCATTCTGTCGATGACAATACTTCAGAACCTAGATAGCTCAACTGATACCCTAATTTTTTCAGCAGTATATTGCAGTGCCTCAATATCACGCGGAGAGTTGATGGAGAAAGTGGCATGTACAGACGATAATTCTATGGTGAAACAATGGCGGCACGTGGAATGCAGACGAGGCCACAGGATGTCCGCTGTGCCTTCAGAATTCCCTGCAGCCCAGCTCTACCAGCCGCGAGCCCGAGTCATGCCCGAGCGCGCCCCACACAATAACGCTACCGTTGTGCCTCTCAAAAACACTGCGACAATGGGACTGCACTCCGAGTCGCCGCCATACACACCCACGATTGTCGCCAGCGTCACTGCAGAACCGCTAGTCAGCGCTGGAGACAATGCGACGCCATTCATCGCCAGTCCATGCTTCCTGGTCACGACATTGATACAAACGGAACTACTGAAGTAAATCCGAGCGACAACGTTACACAGAAGTAAGCTTCATTTTCTAACTTTTACTTGAGTTCCTCGACGGAATAGAATGAGTGGGTAGGAAACTCTTCACTTTACATCTACATCTACACGAGATATTCTGCAAATCACATTTAAGTGCCTGGCAGAGGGTTCATCGAACCACCGTTATACTATTTTATCTCCCATTCCATTCCCGAACAGCGCGCGGAAAGAAAGAACACCTGAATCTCTCCGTTCGAGCTCAGATTTCTCGTATTTTAATCTGATGATCATTTCTACCTATGTAAGTGGGAGTCAACAATATATTTTCTCATTCGGTGGAGACTGTTGGCGATTGTAGTTTCGTAAGTACCCCACGCCGCAGCGATAAGCGCCGTTGTTGTAATGATTCCCATTCCAGATCCTGTATCATTTCCGTAACACTGTCTCTCCTGTATCGTGACAATACAAAACGAGCTGCTCTTCTTTGGACTCTTTCGATGTCCTCCGTCAAACCCACCTGATAAGGATCCCACACTGGGCAGCAGTACTCCAAAAAGGACGGACAAGCGTAGTGTATGCACCTTTTTAGACTTGAAAGTGGGTGTACTACTACAAAGGTTTTTGAATTCTTGAGAGAGTTTATTGAAAACAGATGCAACAGAATACTGCACGCCTTTATGAACAATAGTTCTTACAATTAATTGACTTTACGCTGGTAACTCTTGGAAATAAGTATACGTTGTTAACAACAAATGACATTTAAGAAAATGTGTACTGAGAGGTAAATGCCAGAATTTCCAGGCTACTGAACAGAATTAGACAAGAGGTTGGCGTGCTTACACCACATATTGCTCGAACCGCCCGTTTCTGAGCCAACACTGACCTATTTGAATCAGAATGTTCGTAATTCATAGGTAAATGAAAATAAGCTAAGTCGTCTAATTTTCGTGTTTAACTGTCACTTATTTCATCTACATCTACACACATACTCCGCGATCCACCGTAAGGTGCGTGGCGGATGGTACACTGCACCACAACTAGGCATTTCCTTTCCTATTCCACTACCAAACAGAACGAGGAAAAACAGAATGCCTATATGCCTCCGTACGAGCCCTAATTTCTCTTATTTTGTCTTTGTGATCATTACGCGAAATGTAAGTAGGCGGCAGGAAGATCGTACTACACTCAGCTTCAAACTCCAGCGCTCTAAATTTCCTCAACAGAAATTCACGAAAAGAACGTCGTCTTTCCTCCAGTAATCCACAATTGAGTTCCCGGAGCATTTCCGCGACACTCGCGCATTGGTCGAACCTACCAGTAACGTAGCTGCTCGCTTTTGATTTGCTTCCTTGTCTTCCTTTAAACTGATCTCCTACGGGTTCCAAACACTTGAGCAATACTCAAGAAATGGTCGTACAAGCGCTTTATAAGCGGTCTCCTTTACAGATGAAGTTCATCTTCCCAAAATTCCCCCAATAAACCGAAGTTGGCTGACCGTCTTACTCACAACTGTCCTTACATGCTCGTTCCATTTCATATCGCTCTGCAGTGTTACACCTAGTTATCTGAACGACGCGGCTGCATCAAGAAGCTCACTACTAATGCTGTATTCGAACATAATGGGATTGTTTTTCCTACTCATGCGCATCAGCTTACATTTTTCTACAATGAGAGCTAGCTGCCATTCTTCGCACCATCTAGAAATATTGTCTAAGTCATCCTGTATGCTGTTACAATCAATTAAAGACGACACTCTCTCATATACCACAGCATCATCAGCAAACAGCCGCAATTTACAAGTTACTCTGTCCATCAGATCTCTTATATAGGTAGAAAATAATAGCGGTCCTATCACACTCCCCTGGTGCCCACCTGACGATACACTCGTCTCTAATGAACACTCGCCGTCGAGAACAACGTACTGCGTTCTATTACTTACGAAGTCCTCCAGCCAGTCACAAATCTGTGAACTTATTCCATATGCTCGTATGAAATTTTCAATTGTTTGTTAAGGTTAAGGGACTTAACTGCGGGGTCATCAGTCCCTAAATTTACAAACTACTTATGAACTACCTTATACTAAAGACGACACAAACATCCATGCCCGAAGAGTGATTCGAACCCTCGACCGTAGCGACCGTGCGGACTGTGCCGCAGACCACTCGGCCACTGCGGCCGGCCATAAGCTCGTATCTTCGTTAGCAGTCTGCAGTGTGGTACCACCTCGAATGCCTTTTTGAAATCGAGAAAAACACAATCCGCCTGTTGCCCTCTTTGTGAAACCCAACTGGTATTCCATCCGGACCAGCAGACTTTTTCGTATTTAGCTCTCTCAGCTGCTTCTCTATACCTATTCCTATTTCCTCCATTTCGGAATTAGTACGTTGATGAAACGATGGTACATTTGTGCGGTCCTCCTGCACGAAAGATTTCTTAAAGGTTAAATTTAGAACTTCAGCTTTCCGTTTTCTTTCTTCTTTTACTCCCCGGAATAATCAACGAGTGACTAGATAGTGGGCTTTGACCCACTTACCGATTTTACAAAGGACGAGAAATTTTTCGGGTTCTCGGAAAGATCTTTTGCTAAGGTATGGCTGTGATAATTATTGTATGCTTCACGCATCGATCTTTTTATAGACGCACGAATCTCTACTAACCTTTGCCTGTCATCATTTGCGTGTTCTTTTTTTCAATCGAGAGTGCAACAGTCTTTGTTTTCTCAGTAGCTTTCTAACATTATTGTTATACTACGGTGGATCTTTTCCATCCTTAATCGACTTTACAGGCACATATTTGTTTAACCCTTTATGTACAATGCATTTAAATTTAGTCCACAGTTCCTCTACATCCATTGTTCAGGAACTAAACAATGTCCATTCATTTCCTAAGTGTGAACGTAACAATTGCTTATCGGCTCTTCCTAACAAAAACACACTCCTAGTCTTCTTCATTGGTTTATGAACTTTGGTCACCATGGACGCTATGACAATATCATGATCACTAATTCCTGTTTCTATACAGACATCGTTAATAAGGTCAGGCCTGTTCGTAGCTATAAGGTCTAAAATATTTCTATTGCGCGTGGCTTGCCGGTTTAGCTGCTCAATACAGTTTTCGGTGAATGTGTCCAAAAGTAGCTCGCAAGACTGTTTGTCTGTACCGCCTGAAATGTAACTAGAGAGGTCCCAATCTATACTCTTAAGGTTTAAGTCTCCCCCAACTAATATTAAATGGCCTGGATACTACCTGTTGTAGACTTTATTTGAATGACTCTAAAACAGCTACAGGAGCACTGGGGGGGGGGGGGGGGTTGCAGTAAAAACACTCAGTTATTAACTTTACTTCTCTTAGACCAGTTATACGTGCCCAGATAACTTTACAGTTATTTTCAACCTCGATCTCGGTAGAGACAATGTCTTTGTCCACAGCGATGAACACAACTCCTCCAGTTGTATCAGATCTATCTTTCCTATATACATTCCACGCCTCGCTAAATATTTCTGAACTTGACACATCATGATTTAGTCAGCTTTCGGTGCCTAAAACTATCTGAGCACGATAATATCCATGCAGCGCAGCAAATTCTGGAACTTTGTTTTAAATTCTTTGAAAGTTCAAGGGTAACATTTTGATAGTCGAATTTTTGAGCCGACCGTGGCCTGAATTCGCTGTCTGAATGTTGACAGGCGACTGCTCATCAGAGCTAGCGCCTAGCCTTAAATAAATAAATAAATAAATGGGCACTTCACAAGTACTCTGCTACCCGAGTAGCCGCTTCCTTAGTGTAGTGCACCCTGATCTATCTAGAGGCGTCCTACAATTCCCCACCCGATAACGCAGATCCAGAAATCTGCAGCCATGACTGTCACAGAGTCGGCGAAGCCTCTGGTTCAGACCCTCCATTCGGCTCCAAACCAAAGGACCTCCATCAACCCTGGGAACAATGCTACAAATCGACAGCTCTGCTTGCACCCCTCGTGCGAGGGCAGCAGCCTTCACCAATTCCACCAACCGCCCGTAGGAAATGAGGATGTCCTCAGAACCCAAGCAACAAGCGTCATTGGTGCCGACGTGAGCCACGACTTGCAATCGACCGCACCCCGCACCCTCGATAGCCGCAGGCAAGACCGCCTCCACGTCTTGGATGAGGCCCCCCGGCAGACACACCGAGTGCACGTTGGACTTCGTACACAGCAGGCACACATCCTATCCATCCTATCGATACAATTAACTGTAGAAAGTAGAAAACTAAATAATCAACTTTTAACTAGTCTAGTACTTTAATAAAGGCGGCTGGCAGCTGACTGAACTGTGGTCAGTGGTAACTACACTGTCAAAACAGCGAAACTGAGTCCGGCTGTTTTCAAAATAAACAAGAAAATTTATGGAATACACTGTTATCAAACGTGCGAGAATATACTTTCTTAAAGCAGAATGCGAAATAAGGAAGTGACAGTATGACACTTAAATCACTTAGCTTACAGGAGACGAAAACTATACACACGGTATTTGTCAAAATACACAAGAATAAAGTCTTAAAACAGTAGCACAAACGAAATCTGCCAAGTAGGTGTGAAGAAACCCCTTAAAAACAGAAGCTCTAACGAAAATTAAGAAATTAACTGGCAACGAAATTTCACGCAATTAAATTATGATACTTAGCGCTCTGGGCGATGAGGCAGCGACAACAGCTGGCATTGGACTGATAGTAAATAACGCAGCATTTACGTTATGAACAAGTTGCCGAACATCGTCTTTCCACGACAGCCTGAACTCGTAAAAATCTGAAATGCTCAGTCTCACTTATATGCTTATTCTGTGTAAACATAATGTCAGTGTGTGTGGACATGTATGTTAGAAATTGCATGAATTCAATTATTTATTATGGTGTCTGTTCTTTTCAGACATATCAGAAAAGAACAGACACCATACAAATAATTATATATCTGCTCTAACTGGCAACTGACAGTTTCAATGCGAACCTGGGACCTTTGTCTTTCGCGGGCAAGCGCTCTATCACCGAGCTATCCCGACACGACTCCCAGGCCGGACTCACAAATTCAATTCTGTCAGTACCTCGCCTCCTACTTCCCAAACTCTCCGCTGCAGAGTTAAAGTTTCATTCTGGAAACATTCCTTAGGCTGTGGCTAAGCCATGTCTCCACCACATCCTTTCTTCCAGGAGTGCTAGTTTTGCAAGTTTCGCAGGAGCACTTCTGTGAAGTTTGGAAAGTAGAAGACGAGGTACTGGCAGAACTGAAGTTGTGAGGACGGGCCGTTAGTCGTTTTGGGATAGCTTAGTGCTAGAGCTCTTGTCCGCAAAAGGCAAAGGTCCCAGGTTAGAGTCCCGGTTCCGGCACACAATTTTCATCTGCCAGGAAGTTTGATATCAACGCACACTCTGCTGCATAGTGAAAGTTTCATTCTGGAGCCCAGGAGCTGCGTCTGATTGGTGAACTTCTGACTGGTCGGCAACTTTGTAATGTGGTCACAGTTTGTGTTTACGTCTGAGCTGGTGGCGCTACCACAACCGTAGTAACATAATGGACGCTGTACGGACGCCAGCCACAGTGGCCGAGCGGTCTGCGGCGCGCCAGTCGCAGTCTGCACGGCCGCTACGGTCGGGGGTTCGTATCCCCCCTCGGACATGGATGTTTGTGTCGTCTTTAGTATAAGGGAGTTCATAAGTAGTTTGTAAGTTTAGGGACTGATGATCCCGCAGTTAAGTCCCTTAAGCTTAACAAACATTTGAACATTTGCTGTACGGACTGTCTCTGCTGCTTCTTTGTATTGAGCGCTCGCGTCCATGCACCGCTAAGATTAAATCTTCAATACGGTTAAAGTTATTTCCACACATTCTTATTTCCACAGCCTCATTAATTACAGAATCTCAGTATTTGGAGGCCTGGGACAAAATGTAATGAAATGAAACTGCTTAGGTCATCGGTACCTAGACATACAAACTACCCGAAGGAGGACTCGTACCTCCGACGAGAAGCACCCGTGCGCTCCCCAGCAAGGCGCCTTAGAGCGCACGACCTTCCCAAGCGGAAAAAATTAATGTTCTTTCTTATAGTTATGTAGGGCATTTCAAAGACATCTAATTTCAAATTGTACGTATGATACTGAACACCCCAATTTAATTCTTACACTATTGTGTAAAGCTCCTATGATTTATAAATTTCTGGTTCGTTCTTCAACTCTGTTTCCCTTAGAATACTGTCTCCTGGCCTGCCTTGTTGGTTGCATGAGATATTGTGGAGCCCTGCACCATGCTGTTTCGGTTTTATCCGTTCTTAATTAATACAGACATAGCTTTGCTTTCAGCAATGGCACTTAAGTGAAAATCATTAAGCCATCCAGAGAGAATTATTATTTTTTATACGAGAGGAGTTTTGAGACAGCGGCACGATCGGTTATGTGGACGTCTTAGTCGAAACACCACGAGCTTCAGAAACAACCGGTCACTGCCTACGTGGGAAGAAATTGTTTGCGGTGCTTGTTAGAGCGTGGAAATATTTACCACAGCAACTACGCCAATATAATTATAGAACCCGTTCTAAGCGGACACGCGACGTATGGGTGACTGTATTCGCTAATGGTCTAGCGTCTACGTACGCCGGACCATAGCTAACGACATTATCTCCTGCTGTGTGGTTGCTACCTGGGAGCCTTTTCTTTGGTACCTGGGACTAATCAACAGTCGTGACTCTTAGTGGCGTGCTGTTAAGCCTATAGTGGGGAAATGTAAATGAAATGAAAGAGGACTGAGAACTAGTTCGAAAAACGTTCGAGGCGGAAAGCAATGATACAATGAAGTGTCAGAAGTCTTGGGCTATCTCCTAACATCGTCACCGACCTCCTTTTGCCCAAGGAAGTGCAGCAATTCGACGTGGCATGAACTCAGCAAGTCACTGGAAGCCCCCTGACGGAATTTCAGGCCGCGCGGGAGTAGCCGAGCGGTCTGGAGCGCCACGTTACGGATCGCACGGCCCACTCGCGTCGGAGGTTCGAATCCTGCCTCGGGCATGGATGTATGTGTTGTCCTTAGGTTAGTTTAACTTAGTTTTAGTAGTTTGTAAGTCTAGGGACTGATGACCAACGTAGTTTGGTCCCATAGAATTACAAACATTTGAACATTTGAGCGGAATATTTAGCCATGTTGCTTCTATAGCTGATCGTAGTTGCAAAAGTATTGCCAGTGTAGGATTTGTACACGAACTGACCTCTCGATTGTGTCCCACAAATGTTGGATGGGATTTCTGTTAGGTGAAATGGCTGGCCAAATCATTCGCTGGAACTGTCCAGAATTTCCAAACCAGTCGCTTCCCATTTTGACCTGGTAACATGGCGCATTGACATAGATAAAAAATTCCGTCGTTGTCTGGGAATATGAAGTCCATGAATGGCTGGAAATTGACTCCAAGTAGCTGATCATAAACAGTTCCAATTGGACCAGACGAGCCACACCGTTCCATGTAGAAGCAGGCCACACCATTATGGGGGCACCATCAACTTGCACATTGGTCTAGTTTACAACTCGAGTCCATGCCTTCGTGGAGTCTGTGCCGCTCTCCAAAAGATCTCATCTGAAAATGTTCAAATGTTTGGAAACCTATTGGACCAAACTGCTATGGTCATCAATCCCTAGACTAACAAACTACATAAACTAACGTACACTAAGAACAACACACACACACACACATACACGCCTGAGGGAGGACTCGAACCTCCGACGGCGAGAAACCGCGCGCTCCGCAGCAAGGCGCCTCAGAGCGCTCGGCCACTCCACCGCGACGATCTCATCTGGGCAAACGACTGTTTTCCAACCGTGGTCGTGCTGGAATGGCCGTGCGCTCTAAGACGCCTTGCTCCGGAGTGCGCGTCTGCTCCCCGTCGGAAGTTCGCGTCCTCCTTCGGCCATGAGTGTGCGTGTTGTCCTTTGTATAAGTTAATTTAAGTGGTTTGTAAGTCTAGGGACAGATGATCACTGCAGTTTGGTCCCACTGCTTTACAAACATTTGATCTTTTTTCCTACCGTGCGTAGTTTGGGCGTCAGCTCTCGACAGTTTCCGCAACATACAAATAACAAGAAAAATCAAACAAAACTTTGTAGTTTATCTTAAGTAAATCATTAGATTCTGATTATTAAGTTCAGTACCATACAACGTACTTGCGACAGTTCCCTTGCGACACTTCACAATTTCTTTATGATTGCATTATTCACAGGTAAATGCCTGATTATGACAGAAATGGCTGGACTGAAAAGAGATTAAGAGGTAGAGTGCAAGGTCCTTCCGAAAGTAATGGGTGCCTAAATAATAATCGGACAGTATAGATAATGAGCAGAGGTAGAATAATACACACTAGAATAACTGACGTATCATAGATTTAAATCAATAAAGAAAAGATGGCCGAATTTCTATGGTTAAATATTGAGGTAGATGCAATCATATTAACGAAATAGATTTTAATGTACTTGTAGAGTAGTAACTTCAACGGTGAGCAAAAGCAACAAAGTGGTATAAATGAGAGAAAACAGGCACGCAGAGAATAATGGAACTCTTTCTGGGTACAGAATAGGCTTCAAGAGATGTGTTATAGATACTTGAAGTACTCTCTGTCGGCCCTGAACGAAAGGAAAAATTCCATAAACAGACACCTCACATTTATTTTCAGGGAAACTTCTGAATTTTGCCCACCTATTAAAAATCCACAACGCGTTTTCTGCCGTGAAATAATGATTAATTGTTTTTGGAGACAGGTTGGTACGTCGTTCATGTACAGTAAAATAACCAGCGTTAGTTGGCCGTTTTTTTCTGCCTGGCGTTCCATATAAACAATTATTTTGCACACGTCGCGTTCCCCGTGAGATAAGAAACTGACCGCTATATGTCGCGAGTGGTGCCTGCACAAAAGGAATTGCGTGGTCGCTGGAGGAAAAGTAACAGCAAAACCCGCCGGGAAAGAGATGTAATAACTTCTAACGTAGTATTCTCATATGATAGCACCTGAGCAACAAATCCATCAGGGGCATTCTAACGGTGTTTACCTCGACTGACTTTAATGTGGAAAAGTAAAGGAACAATTTACAGTTAAATCAACAGCACCATGAACTTTTACAGATAAACAAGGGCTGTTGAGCTATGTGGAGGGTGGCTGTAAAAATACTCCATGACATCAGCGGAAGGTCTCTTGAATTCCTGTTACCAGTAGTCCATGTAGCACGATGTGTATACGTAGGAAGCAAAAAAGAATGCAGCACAATGGTGGAGCAGCTTCTCATAAGCAACACATTTCAGTACTCAGTGCTGAGCTGAAACAGGGTGTCCGAACAGTGCGTGCGTGAAAACGAGCGATTTGGAGCAATGGACCCAGCTATACTATGTGGAAATCTGGTAGAAGGGTGTGGGTCTTGCGAAAGTCTGGATAATGTTACCAGCGTGCCCACAGTGTGGTATGGATGTGGCTGTATTTCCGTATGGGGTACTTTTTTTAGCTAGGGCGTAGTATGCCTATTATGCCGAAGAAAATGCTAAATGCGGAAGGATATGAACATATTGTACTGCACACAGGAGAGTAACATTGTTAGTTGTATTACATCCTTTTTCCTCAATTGCAATCATGGTTTAGTATGGAGGTATTTAGACGGCAGGAGTAGCCGAGCGGTCTGGAGCGCCACGATACGGATAGCGCGGCCTCCCGCGTCGGAGGTTCCAATCCTCCCTCGGGCATGGATGAGTGTGTTGTCCTTAGGTTAGTTTAACTTAGTTTGTAAGACTAGGGACTGATGACCAACGTAGTTTGGTCCCATACGATAACAAACATTTGAACATTTTTGGAGGTATTTATTTGTGTAAATCGTCTATGCAACTGAAATGAAACAAATTCGTTTGCTAAACGCGTTTCGCCATTATTTGCAAGGCATTTTCAAGGCCTGGAATATATACATAATAAGTTGTTACAATGTTTCGTTTCTTTACGTTTTTAGTAGTGTAGGTTATAAACCGTTCTGCCGCGTTTTCTATGTATCGCTCATAATATTTTGATTTTATTAAAACTTACAGTTTTGGTAGATGCTGATCTATATGTGTTATTTGTTGCCTCATGTTGTTGTTCTTCTTTCTCCCTTTTTCTGAAACGGGTGAAGAATGAAGAACAGCAATCTAAGCAACAAAGAACACTTGTAGATCAGCATCTACGAAAACTGAAATATCATTGGGCATACTTAGAAAACCCGCCAGCCGGCCGCGGTGGCCGAGGGGACTGAGGCGCTCCAGTCACGGTCTGCACGGTCACTACGGTCGGGGGTTCGAATCCCCCCTCGGGCATGAATATTTGTGCCGTCCTTAGTTCATAAGTAGTTTGTAAGTTTAGGGACTGATGACCCCGTAGTTAAGTCCCATAAGCTATACAAACATTTGAAGATTTTTTTGAAAACCGCCAGAACTGTTTATAATCCACACTAATAAAACGTAAACAAAAACAAATTATTGTAACGCCTTATTATGTACACTCCCGGCTATTAAAACTGCTACATCACGAAGTTGACGTGCTACAGACGCAAAATTGAACCGACAGGAAGAAGATGCTGTGATATGTAAATGATTAGCTTTTCAGAGCATTCACACAAGGTTGGCGCCGGTGGCGACACCAACAACGTGCTTACATGAGGAAAGTTTCCAACCGATTTCTCATACACAAACAGCAGTTGACCGGCGTTGCCTTGTGAAACGTTGTTGTGATGCCTCATGTAAGGAAGAGAAATGCGTACCATCACGTTTCCGACTTTGATAAAGGTCGGATTGTAACCTATCGCGATTGCGTGTCGCGACATTGCTGTTCGCGTTGGTCGCGATCCAATGACTGTTAGCAGAATATGGAATCGGTGTGTTCAGGAGGGCAATACGGAACGCCGTGCTGGTTCCCAACGGCCTCGTATCACTAGTAGTCGATATGTCAAGCATCTTATACGCATTGCTGTAACGGATCGTGCAGCCACGTCTCGATCCCTGAGTCAAAAGATGGGGACGTTTGCAAGACAACAACCATCTGCACCAACAGTTCGACGACGTTTCCAGCAACATGGACTATCAGCCCAGAGACAATGGCTGTGGTTACCCTTGACGCTGCATCATAGACAGGAGCGCCTGCGATGGTGTACGCAACGACGAACCTGGGTGTACGAATGGCAAAACGCTATTTTTTCGGTTGAATTAAGTTTCTGTTTACAGCATCAGGATGGTATTTGGCGACATCGTGGTGAACGCACATTGGAAGCGTGTATTCCTCATCGCCATACTGGCGTATCACTCGGCGTGATGGTATGGGCTGCCATTTATTACACGTCTCGGTCACCTCTTGTTCGCATCGACGGTACTTTGAATAGTGGCCGTTACATTTCAGATGTGTTGCGACCCGTGGCTCTACCCTTCATTAGACCCCTGCGAAACTCTACTTTCAGCAGGATAATGCACGACCGCATGTTGCAGGCCCTGTACGGGCCTTTCTGGATACGAAAAATCTTCGACTGCTGCCCTGGCCAGCACATTCTCCAGATCTCTCACCAAATGAAAACGTCTGGTCAATGGTGGGCTAGCAAGTGGCTCGTCACAATACGCCAGTCACTACTCTTGATGAACTGCGGTATCGTGTTGAAGCTGCAAGGACATCTGTACCTGTACACGTCATCCAAGCTCTATTAGACACAATGCCCAGGCATATTAAGGCCGTTATTACGGCCAGAGGTGGTTGTTCTGGGTACTGATTTCTCAGGATCTATGCAACCAAATTGCGTGAAAATGTAATCACATATCAGTTCTAGTATAATATATTTGTCCAATGAATACCCGTTTATCATCTACATTTCTTCTTAGTGTAGCAATTTTAACACTACAACGGTCGCGTAGGATCTCACAGATACACCTTCCCGGAATAGGCAACCCGCGCGTCAGAGGAACTAAACTTCCTATTGTTAAGTTTCATAAAATAAATGTACATTTGATGCTATTGTAATACTGACGTGTTTTTCCCTCGTTTTGCTTACTTATTGACCAAAAAATCTAGAGTTAATTAGAGCTAGCGGTGCAATGTTGACTCCGCATCTTACAGATACAACGCGACTACCAATGTTCCTCCTCATGACGCGACCCAAAAATGTTCAAATGTTTGTAGCGTTTATGGGACGTAACTACGGAGTCATCAGTCCCTAAATTTACAAACTACTTATGAACGAGCTTATTCTAAAGACAGCGCAAACACTGACACTGCGGCCGGCAGGTACCTCAAAAAAATAACACCATGCGTCATAAGCGAGTGAAAATAAGCAAAGTAAACTATCTTTCGTCTTGAACTGTCACTTGTTTTAGATACTGTTCTAATACTAAATAAAGTAGCATTTACTTTTTGAACAAGATCCTGAACATGGGCTTTCCATGACAGCTTACTATCTTTCTGTACGCCTAGAAATTTGTACTGTTCAGTTTCACTTTTGTCAGTTTCTGTGGAATCGAATTTCAGTTTTTGTTGAATTGTATGTTAGAAACAGTAGAAACGGAGTCTTACTGTAATCTAGAATCAATATACTTTCTACAAGCCATAGATTTGTGTCTTGAACTATTTCAAAAATGTTCAAATGTTTGTATAGCTTATGGGACTTAACTACGGGGTCATCAGTCCCTAAACTTACAAACTACTTATGAACTAGCTAACAGTAAGGACGGCACAAATATCCATGCCCGAGGGGGATTCGAACCCCCGACCGTAGTGGCCGTGCAGACCGTGACTGACGCGCCGCAGTCCCCTCGCCCTTGAACTATTTTATATGATACTCTATCAATATTGGAAACAACATCATGCATTGCCAAACTGGTGTCATCATCAAAAAGAAATATTTTAGAATTACCTGTTATACTAGAAGGCATGTCAATTATATAAATAAGAAACATCAGCGGCCCCGCAAAAGACCCCTGGGGCACCCGTCATTTAATTATTCGTCATTGTGACTGCATATAATAACCATTTTCGAAACTGCAGAGAATTACCCTCTGCAGTTACTGTTGAATCTCTCCAATTAATATTAGTGAAAGGGTGTAACGTAAAACTGTATGTATTAGCATGGGTGTTTTCGTTAGGAAAAGTTTGTAAAGCAGTGCATTACTCTGCTTCCTACAAAAACCACTGATATTTAATCTATGCTGTGCTATATATTCCGTATATTCTGATTAAGAAGGTTTTCCACAATCACGATCGCATGTAGACTGGATAGACGACGTTTCTCTGCAGACTTGTTAGTGTGGTAAAAAGTGAAATGTGATCCTCAGGTGACGCGAGTGTGGCTTGCAAGAGTAGAAGTAGCACGCCCCCACCCATCCGATCAGCAGGTACAGCGCGGACGCCTCCTTTCTCGAGCCCCCAGACGCGCTGCGTAAATACGTCGTTAACAACACTTGTTATCGAGGAGTGGTTGGTCGCCTCTTATATAAATAGAACGTGCCAGATAACGCCATCGCGTGACTTTATCGCTACAGACTTGACGACTTAAGAACGCTGTTAGAAAAAGACTGTCCAGAGGTTTCTAGGCGGAAAAAGAAATGCGCTGTCCTCAAAGTAAAGCTTGTTTGCAGAAGTCACAGAGTACATCGCTGTCCTGCTTCACATCGCTGACGTCTTGTGACTTGCGACGTCCGCGCTATCTACAGCTGTAAGGACTTCTCCCTGGCCTCAGCCTTTTTGGCGGCGATACAAGGCTCCGTTATGGGCAATGGATGAGGTTACATCTAATTGCTCGCTCCCAGCCCCCACCCCTACCGTCTTCGCACGTTAATACAACGTACACAGTTTTGATGTGGCACACGTGATTCTTTATTGCATAGTGCCGCTGATCAGCTACATACCTTATTTTTTTCCATTATCTCTCAAACTGATCAACATTTTACCACAAATTCATTTGTAGCTGCTTGTATACATAGTGTTTCATAAGCTAGTAGCTCGTCCTAGAAATTATAAATTGCAGAGTGCTACTGAATCATTTCGACAGTTAGCTGCATTGAGTTACTCCTAACATGTTCGTTTGTTTACATTAGTATTTCTCTTTTGCCATGTAAAAGTAGTCAATCAGATACTACTGTTTCATTGTTGTTGTTGTTGTTGTGGTCTTCAGTCCGGACACTGGTTTGATGCAGCTCTCCACAATACCCTATCCTGAGCAAGCCTCTTCAACTCCACATAAGAACGGCAACCAACATCTGTCTGAATCAGCTTACTGTATCCATCTCTTGGTCTTCCTCTGTGGTTTTTACCCCACACACTTCCCTCCAACGCTAAATTCAGAATTTCTTGACGTCTAAGAATGTGTCCTACCAATCGATCCTTTCTTTTAGTCAAGGTATGCCAGAAATTCCTTTTCTCTTCAATTCTGTTCAGTACCTCCTCATTAGTTACGCGATCCACCCACCTAATCTTCAGCATTCTTCTGTAGCACCACATTTCAAAAGCCTGTTATGAGTTACTTTATGGAAAGATGAGATGCATAGTAATGCCATTTACTACATCTGGTTCATCATGGAAGCACTATATAGCTGACCAGCTATGAAAGTTTTGTTGCTAGTAGTGCATGATAATTTTAAGTAATTTTTTTCAATAATTTTCTCAGTATATATGCATCAAACATTATTTGTGCTACCTTTTATAGCTCCATATAAAAAGTCATGCATTAAAGGGTTAAGATTTTACTATCACTAATGTGATACTGAAATGTACACTGATCAGGCAAAACGTTATGAGCATCTGCTTAATAGCGTTTGGTAAAATGGCAGCAGCGGTTCTGCATGGTATGGATTCCACAAGTCCTAAGTATGTTTCCTGAGGTATGTTCGCCAGAAGACTACGTCCGCATTTATCCTCTCGAGACATGCCGGCAACTATCAGGAATTCTTTTGTAACAGATGATAATCACATATTAAACATAAGACAGTAAAGGGAATTTACAAAAAATCTTAGATTTTTTTTAGCGTTCATAATTTTCTGGAGTGTATATATAAAACGTAAGAGACTTACTTTACTGGTAGTTTACTTAACACAATGCAATCTTATTAAGCAGATATCACTTGTATCATACGTCATATATATAAAAATGAATGTTTGTATATTTATTCGTATTGTATTGGCTATCATACCGTTCATCCGATTGCGATGTAACTTTGACAACATACTTCTTGCACTTTCGCAAATGTTATAGGCATAATTAAACCACTGTACGACGCATAGAAATATGACGTCATGAACACTGAGATGCGTGAAAAATTTCCGAATTATGATTGACGTCTTTGGTACTAAGTGTATTTGCAACGTAGTTTGCAGACAGTATACATTTATGCCAATGAATGTAGCTACAAAATAATTTTGTTGTAGGACTTATAGTATAGGAGATATGACGTCATAAACTCTGAGAGGCTTGAAAACTGCTTCATCGTGTTTGTTCGTATTTTATGTTCAAATGTTTGTAAATCTATGGGACTTAACTACTGAGGTTATCAGTCTCTACGCTTACAAACTACTTAAACTAAGAAACTTCCTGGCAGATTAAAATTGTGTCCCGAAACAGGGATTCGAACCTGGGACCTTTGCCTTTAGCCTGCAAGCGCTCTACCGTCTGAGCTATCCCGGCACGCTTAACGGTCCGCTCTCACAACTCTACGTCTGCCAGTACCTCGCCTCCTACTTTCCATACTTCACAGAAGTTCTCCTGCGAACTTAAACTGTCCTAAGGACAACACACACACACCCACCCACCCACACACACACACACACACACACACACACACACACACACACACATCCATGCCCGAGGGAGGATTCCGCGGAGCGGCTGGTACTTTATGCACCGTTTGTTCGATTGCGATGAAACTTTGCACATTTGATCTTCAAAACAAGAGAAGAATCATTGATTACGTAAAATTTTGTATGGTTCATAGCAGAGGGTACTTTACTACTAAGTTCGACAAAATATTTTGCATATATATCCTACAGGAGCCGGCCGCAATGGCCGAGCGGTCTGCGGCGCGCCAGTCACAGTCTGCACGGCCGCTACGGTCTGGGGTTCGTATCGCCGGCCGCGGTGGCCGAGGGGACTGAGGCGCTCCAGTCACGGTCTGCACGGCCACTACGGTCGGGGTTTCGAATCCCCCCTCGGGCATGGATATTTGTGCCGTCCTTAGTGTTAGCTAGTTCATAAGTTTGTAAATTTAGGGACTGATGACCCTGCTGTTAAGTCCCTTAAGCTTAACAAACATTTGAACATTTATCATTCAGGACAAGAGGAGCATCATCGTCTATCTAATATCGGAGGGTACCTCGCAATAACACAATATTACTGACTACTATGAAAGTTATCAGAGTTTCTGAATTTTTCAAATAAATGTTCAAATGTTTGTAGAGCTTATGGGACTTAACTACGCCAACTTGTACAGACTAATTACAACTAACAAGTCTGTACAAGACGGCTGAGCAGCACACCACGCCCGCCCACGGCGCGTGAGCGCAATTGTAAACATGGGCTTATCTTGTATCATCAGAGACCAGCGCTTCTATTAAGGGCTAGAAGGAAATCCAAAATTCAAAACAAGAAACACCGCAAAACAACTTACGGTGTCACACCACGGAGAGCTCATTATAATCTGAAGACGCCCTGCTAAAGGGTGAAACGCGTCATTAAATAAGGAATAAAACAATTTGCAATTAAGACAATTTTTTACTGAAGGCATACGAATATGAAACTTTACACACATTAAGAACCTCTCAAGTTCAGATCACAGATGTTCAATATGTCCTCCATCAGCGACACGAATAATATCACATCGATACTCGAATTCCTCCCATACTCGGATAAGCATGTCCTTCGTCACAGGTGTTATGGCAGTACGGATCCGCTTCCTCAACTCTTCTAGGTTCTGTGGGAGTGGTGGTGCATAAACGTTGTCTTCAACGAAACCCCACAGGAAGAGGTCACAGGCTGTCAAATACGGTGACTGTAGAGCCCAGCTGAGTCATGGTAATTCGCCAGCTTCTTGACGACCAACCCAGAGGTTCGATAAAGTTTCATTCGGATATTCGCTCACTCGGCGTCTCCAGTGAGGGGATGCCCCTTCTTTTTGAAAATTGAAGCTGTCTTCGTGCAGCCTCGGAAACAACCAGTACTGTAACGTAGCGAGTTTCTGCTGACCGTTAACCGTGTTTCCATCAAAGCAGAATGGGCCGTATTCAGATGATCGAGATATCGTGCAAAACACAATGACTTTGGGCGAATCTCATACATGTTCAATAGCTGCATGTGGTTTCTGTAGTCTCCAAATTCGAAAATTGTGTTTGTTTACCTGACCACTAGCGTGGAAAGTCGCTTCATCACTGAACACGATGCGTTGTGCGAAAGTGTTATCATTGTCAATAGCATCAAGAATTTCGTTACAAAATGCCACATGTTCGCATTTGTCATCAGGACGCAGATCTTGTAACAGCTGCAACTTGTACGGGTTCATAAGCAACCGATGTCCCAAAACACGCCAAATTGTTGTTGTAGGCAGTTGTAAATCCCGACTGGAAGAACGAGTTGATTTTGAAGGACTACGATGGACAGCAGTTTGAATTTGTGTATTTTCTTCAGGAACACGAGGGCAGTCATGAGTCTTTCCTTTAAGGCCTCTACACACGCTCCAATTTATCGCACGACCAACAAGATGTCCAGCGAACCAACCAATTGGTAGCAGCCTACACACGTTCCGACCAACTGCACGCAGCGCCACCCTGTTCTGGTGTCTGTTTGTCGAACTGTTTTTGTTTTCGCGTGTTCGCTGTGCCGACGACCTCAGCCATGGAAGTTGGTCGGGAAGTGCTACACACGGTAGAGTTTGTCGGGTGGAGTGGTGGGGGAATCGGAGATCGGGTGGTCAGGCACAACCAACCGGCCGACACGAAACGTTGGTTGGGTAGCGCCTAAAACGGCCCAATTTATCGGGTGACCAACGAATTGGTCCAATAAATCGCATCGTGTGTAGGGCCCTTTATATACACATCCCGTATCTACGAACTGTCCATGCCAGCGGTGGCCGAGGGGACTGAGGCGCTTCAGTCACGGTCTGCACGGCCACTACGGTCGGGGGTTCGAATCCCCCTCGGGCCTGGATATTTGTGCCGTCCTTAGTTGTAGCTAGTTCATAAGTAGTTTGTAAGTTTAGGGACTGATGACCCCGTAGTCAAGTCCCATAAGCTCTACAAACATTTGAACATTTTGTCCATGCCATATGCGAATGTTCCACCCATTTGGGGGATCAATTTGGTACCTAAACTTGAAACGTCTTTGCACTGTAATCACGCAATGGCACTTCGCAAACTCGAGAACAGCAAAATGATTTCTGCTACGCAGTAGTTATTTTAAACATATGACGGTTACCAAGCAAAACAGAAGACAACTGACATCTAGAGGCTATTAATATAAACTGGACTATGAGTTCGTTTTTGCAATAATCGAGCCGAGGCGCAGCGATCTGTAGTGTGGACAAAATAATACTTTGTAATACGTATATTCTTTTTGAAAGACCCTGTATATCTATGATCTAAACTACAATGTCAGAAGTTCAATAAGGTTTTCCACAAATGATGCTGTACGAAGAATGTGCAATGCCGGAAAATTGTAGTGAAATGTAGGAGGCTCTGCAGCGTGTCGACTTTTGGTGCAGTTACGGTGTGATTATAAAATTGCGGAACAATTATTGGAAGCAGTTACTTGTATAAAATATGTCGGAGTTGGCATAAGGAGCGTTTGGAATGGAACGACCTCATGAACTTAATCATGGGAAAGATAGATGCTGGACTAAGATTCATTGGAAGAATCCTCAGGAAGTATCCCCCATCAACAAAGGCAATAGTTTACAAAAATGTTCAAATGTCTGTTAATCTTAAGGGAATTAACTGCGAGATCATCAGTCCCTAAAATTACAAACTACTTATGAACTAACTTATACTAAAGACAAAACAAACATCCATTCCCGTGGGAGGATTCGAACCCCCGACGGGGAACGGCGTCGCGCATGATAACGGGCAAGCTCCAGTATCATGTGCTGCAGTAGTAGTGAACACGGAACATGTCCATAACAGGGCGAGTTTCATTCCTCGTACTCACTTGGACAATAATATTACTTCTTACACACGGCGGCGTGAACATTATACTCAAATGTCAGCTTTAGAGAGAGAGAGCGTGAACTTGATCTCAAAGAAGACAATTGGAGTAATCGCCTCGAGATCTGAATTTGAGCAATGGCACTATTCTACGATGTTGGTAGCAATACCTGAAAATGGACAAACACAGAAGGGAGTGGTCCTAGAAAAAGGATAGAATATGAGAGCCGAGAGTGGCAGAGGATCAGAGTGACACATATAATGAGGTATTTCAGTAAGCGATGTCTATCTTCAGCTATGAGTCCCACTCTAAACTGAGGCCCATTGAGCACCGAAGGCGTGCCTGAAGACTCCCCGGACATCGGTGGAACACAAACCTGACTGTCGC
Source organism: Locusta migratoria (assembly GCA_026315105.1). Taxonomy (NCBI): domain Eukaryota; kingdom Metazoa; phylum Arthropoda; class Insecta; order Orthoptera; family Acrididae; genus Locusta; species Locusta migratoria. Next base: position 366,075,743 of record CM048755.1, read on the forward strand.
CCGCCATACTGCCCCACAACTGGGGGCAGTGCCATTTCAGTTCATAGTAGAACCCTTGGATCCTCACCGAGCGAGGTGACACAGTGGTACGACAATGGACTCGCATTCGGGTGGACGGTGGTTCAAATCGACCTCCGGCCATGCAGATTTAGGTTTTCCGTTATTTCCCTAAATCACTTCAGGCAAATGTCGGATGGATCCTTTGAAAGGGCACGGCCGACTTCCTTCCCCATGCCTTCCCACAAAATCCGAGCTTGAGCTCTGTCTCTAAATGACCACACGTTCGACTGGACGTTAAACCCTAATCTTCTTCCTCGGATTCTCATGTGGCACCCTCATTGCACAGCGGTACATCGACGAAATTTCGCACCCCATTTTGTCGTCGTTCTTGGCAAGCCATGCTGACTTGCATTTCAGCAAGATAACACACGGCATCACACGAGTTACTGCTGCTTGTCTGTATGCTTACCAAAACCTTCCTTCGTTAGCAAGGTCGTCGGATTTCTCGTCAACTGAGAATTGGAGTTACGGGCAGGGCCCTCCAACAAGCACTAATTTTGGACGATGTATGCGCCACTTTGTCGGGATTTGGCATGATGTCCCCTAAGAGGAGATGCAAAAACGGTATCAACAAAGGGCGAGCCCAAAAACTGATTGCGGTTACTGTTAGTCTGCGATAAACTCTAGACTTCGACCCCGTTTGACCGATCCCCATGAAATTTGGGATATATGTGCAATATTTCATGTACAAGGGAAGAATGAGATGGAAGGAGTTGGACGGGAGAATATTCGCAGAGAGTGGGGATAAAGGGGGGTAGGAGGAGGAGCAGGCAGAAGTTGATGGAGTGGTAGGAGAGAAAGGACAGAGAGGAGAGCGGAAGGAGGAGCACATGGACTAAGAGAGGAACAATTAAACACCTGAACAACGCAGGCGTTTCAACTACCTAATAGAGAGGTCCAAGAGGACGAAGAGGAAGGTAACAAACGGCATATAGACAGGAGAGATGATGGGCAGAGAGATTAGATATGTATATGAAAGAGGACATCGATTTCCATACGATGACGGCAGATGCCATCTGGGAATAGTAGGATGGTGGTTTCAACGTTATCCGCCAGTATAGAGCAGAGCGACATAGCTGCCAGGGCACCATCTGTGTGTACCATTTAATAGCGAACATTTGCAGTCATAAGGCTCAGTGAAATAACAACCTGCGAATCAAAATCGCGGCCAAATTGTGGTGGGGTAGTCCTTTAGGAGAATTGCCACACATATTGGACTTTGTAGTTGTGCAACAATGTCGGCTGCAATTGTCACGTAAGCATTATCAATCCCGCAAACGAAGTTACGGACGTCCAAACAGCACAGACGTCCGCCAAGAACCTCGTATTGTAAGGGCACCGGTGACAGATCGTACAGCTACCACAGCACAGACAAGAGGGTTTGTGAGCCAAACTGTGTAAACACCAACTGTTGCCAACCGGTTACTACCAGTGCAGCTATGGGTACACACGCCTCTAGCCCTAGTTCGATGCTGTAGAGCTCGACTGATGCCGATGAAAGATCACTTGGAACATGGAATGCCGGGCCGTGGTTTTCAGCGATGAAAGCAGGTCCTGGCTGCACGGAAGTGATAGACGTATGCACGTACGACGTAGGCCTGGCGAGCGCTCTCTCGTAGAGTGCATTCGTCCAAGATACATTACCACTCGTCCCCTCTCGCTCCACGCAGCCCTTGTGATGTGGGGTGCGATAAACTGTAACTCTCGTTTATCTTTGATGTTTGTGCAGGGAACGCTGACAAGCCCTCGGTACATGTGGAAAGTTATACGACCCTTTCTGTCTCCATTCTTGCAACAGGAATGTGGTAAGTTGCTTAACAGGATAATGCTCGCCCACACACAGTACGTGGAACTCAACCAGCTCTGATAGACGTGCAGCAGCTTCCTGGCCAGCACCATCTCCAGAATTCAAATGTTTCTTAAGCTTATGGAAATTAACTGCAGGATCATCAGTCCCTAAACTTACAAACTACTTATGAACTACCTTATACTAAAGACAGCACAAATATCCATGCCCGAGGGGGGATTCGAACTCCCAGCGGCGATCGGCCTTCCATCTCCAGACTTGTCTACAATCGAGCACATGTAGCATATATGGGACTTCAATTATCGCCGCGGTGGAGTAGCTCAAAATCAAATGTTTGTAAAGCTTATGGGACTTAACTACGGGGTCATCAGTCCCTAAACTTACAAACTACTTATGAACTACTTACGAACTAGGACGGCACAAATATCCATGCCCGAGGGGGGATTCGAACCTCCGACCGTAGCGGCCGTGCAGACCGTGGCTGGAGCGCCTCAGTCACTTCGGCCACCGCGGCCGGCGGTGGAGTAGCCGAGCGTTCCAAGGAGCCTTGCTGCGGAGCGCGCGGCTGCTCGCTATCGGAGGTTCGAGTCCACCCTCAGGCACGGTTGTTTGTGTTGTCCTTTGCATAAATTGCTTTAAGTTAATTTAAGTATTTTTAAGCGTAGGGACTGATGAGCAACGTATTTAAGTCCCTTAGATTTACAAACATTTGAACAATATGAGACACAAAGATCACACTGTCTACTACAGAAAGTAGTGTCTGTTTCTCTCTAAGCAGAAAGCAATCGCTCTCAACGCTCCGGTGTCGAGTCCTACCTAATATTTTGTTTAGAGGAATCTTTTTGTTAATGAGATAGTGACCATAACAAAGTAAAACAAAAAGAAAAAACCTTGGATGTGTCCAGTTACAAGCCTGTGAGCGTCACTAAAGTGTTCAGGGGTAAATAGTAAGAAGTATGTAAAATCTACAGTAAGGGCAGGCGAATGGATTAATTAAACTTTTTTGGAAGGGTTCAGAGGAAACGGGATCAGTAAAGGAATCCGTATACGAGAGACGTACAGGGTGAATCTAATTTCACGCACTAGGGCTTCGCAGCGCGATTCCTCACATGCTAGCAATAAAAAAAAATGTCTCTCACAAAATTTTATCCTGCGCAGTAAATGGACGTCGAATATTGAGACGGGCGCGTGTCCTATACGTCAGTGTGTTTCAGAATTACACTACTACACCATCACACTTCTAGGGGATGTGGGAGGTGTCTTGAGGAACAAAATGAGGATGGAAACCCATGCCGGAAAAGCCATTCAACGACGCTACGGAGAGTCCAAGTTACAGGCACCAGCTCCTGCCGCTAGACATCCCCTCCAGCAACTGCGACGTTCTGTAGCGTTATTGGATGACGTTTCCGGGCATGGATTTCTATGCTCACTTTGTCCTCAAGACACCTCCCACATCCCCTAGAAGTTTGTTGGTGTAGTAGTGTAATTCTGAAACACACTGCCGTATGGGACACACACCCATCTCAATCTTCGACGTCCAATTACTGCCGGAAATATGCGTAGGACGAAATTTTGTGACAGACCTTTTTTTCTACATCTACATCTACATACATACTCCGCAATTCACCGTAAGGTGCGTAGCGGAGGGTACACCGTACCACTACTAGGCATTTCCTTTCCTATTCCACTCCCAAATTGAACGAGGAAAAAAAGAATGCCTATATGCCTCCGTACGAGCCCTAATTTCTCTTATCTTGTCTTTGTGATCTTTACGCGAAATGTAAGTAGGCGGCAGCAAGATCGTACTACACTCAGCTTCAAATTCCGGCCCTCTAAATTTACTTAACAGAAATTCACGAAAAGAACGTCTTTCTTCCAGCGATCCCCAATTGAGTTGCCGGAGCATTTCCGAGACACTCGCGCATTGGTCGAACCTACCGGTAACAAATCTAGCTGCTCGCCTCTGAACCGCCTCTATGTCTTCCTTCAAACCGATCTGCTGCGGGTCCCAAATACTTGAGCAATACTCAAGACGTGGTCGTACAAGCGTTTTATACGCGGTCTCCTTTACAGGTGAAGTACATCTTCCCAAAATTCTCCCAATAAACCGAAGTCGGCTGTCTGCCTTACTCACAACTGTCCTTACATGCTCGTTCCATTTCATATCGCTCTGCAATGTTACGCCTAGATATTTGAACGACGCGACCGCATCAAGAAGCTCATTACTGATGCTGTATTCGAACATTATAGGATTGTTTTTTCTACTCATGCGCATCACCTTACATTTTTCTACATTGAGAGCTAGCTGCCATTCTTCGCACCAACTAGAAATTTTGTCTAAGTCAACCTGTATGCTATTACAGTCAGTTACAGACGACACCCTCCCATACACCACAGCATCATCAGCAAACAGCCGCAAATTACAACTTACTCTGTCCATCAGATCATTTATATAGATAGAAAATAATAGCGGTCCTATCACACTCCCCTGGGGCACGCCTGACGATACACTCGTCTCTGATGAGCACTCGCCGTCGAGAACAACGTACTGCGTTCTATTACTTAGGAAGTCTTCCAGCCAGTCACAAATCTATGAACCTATTCCATAAGCTCGTATCTTCGTTAGCAGTCTGCAGTGTGGCACCGTGTCGAACGCCTTTTTGAAGTCGAGAAAAACACAATCCGCCTGTTGCCCTTCGTCCATGGCTCGCAAGATGTCATGTGAGAAAAGGGCAAGCTGAGTTTCGCATGAACGATGTTTCCTAAACCCGTGCTGAGTCATGGAAAGAAGCTTTTCCGTTTCAAGGAAATTTACTATATTCGAAGTGAGAATATGCTCCAAAATTCTACATGAAACCGATGTCAACGATATTGGCCTGTAATTGTATGGGTCAGTTCTCTTTCCTTTCTTATACACTGGAGTCACCTGCGCTTTTTTCCAATCACTAGGAACTTTGCGCTGAATTAAAGATTCGCTATAAATGCAAGCTAAGTAGGGGGCCAATGCCGAAGAATAGTCTTTGTAAAACCGAACTGGTATTCCATCCGGACCAGCACACTTTTTCGTATTTAGCTCTCTCAGCTGCTTCTCTACACCGGAAATACCTATTGCTATGTCCCCCATTTCGAAATTAGTACGTTGATCAAATGATGGTATATTTGTGCGGTCCTCCTGCGTGAAAGATTTCTTAAAGGTTAAATTTAGAACTTCAGCTTTCCGTTTGCTTTCTTCTATTACTGCCCCGGAATGATCAACTAGTGACTGGACAGTGTGCTTTGACCCGCTTATCGATTTTACATAGGACCAGAATTTTTTCGGGTTCTCGGAAAGATCTTTTCCTAAGGTATGGCTGTGATAATTATTGTATGCTTCACGCATCGATCTTTTTATAGACGCACGAATCTCTACTAACTTTTGCCTGTCACCATTTGCGTGTTCTTTTTTGAATCGAGAGTGCAACAGCCTTTGCTTTCTCAGCAGCTTTCTAACATTATTATTATACCACGGTGGATCTTTTCCATCCTTAATCGTCTTTACTGGCACATATTTCTCTAACCCTTCATTAACAATGCATTTAAATTTAGTCCACAATTCCTCTACGTCCATAGTCCCAGAATTAAACGATGCCCATTCATTTTCCAAGTGCGATCGTAACATTAGCTTGTCGGCTTTTCCCAACAAAAACACGCTCCTAGCCTTCTTGACTGGTTTATGAACTTTGGTCACCATCGACGCTATGACGATATCATGATCACTAATTCCTGTCTCTACACAGACATCGTTAATGAGGTCAGGCCTGTTTGTGGCTATAAGGTCTAGAATATTTCCATTGCGCGTGGGTTGCCGGTTTAACTGCTCAAGACAGTTTTCGGAGAATGTGTCCAAAAGTAGCTCGCAAGACTGCTTGTCTGTACCGCCTGAAATGTAACTAGCGAGGTCCCAATCTATACTCTTAAGGTTGACGTCACCTCCGACTAATATTGCATGGCCCGGATACCTATGCACTACTTGGTGTAGACTTTCCTTGAATGATTCTAAAACTGCTACAGCAGCACTGGGGGGCCGGTAAAAACACCCAACTATTAACTTTACTTCTTTTAGACCTGTTATGCGTGCCCAGATAACTTCACAGTTACTTTCAACCTCGATCTCAGTAGAAACAATATCTTTGTCCACGGCGATGAACACTCCTCCTCCAGTTGTATCAGATCTATCTTTCCGATATACATTCCACGCTTCGCTAAATATTTCTGAACTTGCCACATCATCATTTAGCCAGCTTTCGGTGCCTAAAACTATCTGAGCGCAATAACTTCCGTGCAGCGCTGCAAATTCGGGAACTTTGTTTCTAATACTCTGTAAGTTCGCGGCTAATATTTTTATGTTCGAATTTTTGTTCCGAACGTGGCCTGAATTCGCTGTTTGAATGCTGACAGGCGAGTGCTCATCAGAGTTAGCGCCTAGCCCCCATGTGCACTCCACAAGTACTCTGCTACCCGAGTAGCCGCTTCCTTAGTGTAGTGCACCCCTGATCTATCTAGGGGCACCCTACAATTCCCCACCCGATAACGCAGATCCAGAAATCTGCAGCCATGACTGTCACAGAGTCCGCGAAGCCTCTGGTTCAGACCCTCCACTCGGCTCCAAACCAAAGGACCCCGATCAACCCTGGGAACAATGCTGCAAATCGACAGCTCTGCTTGCACCCCGCGTGCGAAGGCAGCAGCCTTCACCAATTCCGCCAGCCGCTCGTAGGACCTGAGGATGTCCTCAGAACCCAAGCGACAAGCGTCATTGGTGCCGACGTGAGCTACGACTTGCAGTCGACTGCACCCCGCACCCTCGATAGCCGCCGGCAAGGCCGCCTCCACATCTCGGATGAGGCCCCCCGGCAAACACACCGAGTGCACGTTGGAATGCCTTCCAGATCTGGACGCTATCTGCCTAAGGGGCTCCATCACGCGCCTGACATTGGAGCTCCCAATAACTAATAATCCCCTCCCCCCGTGCACCTGCTCGGACCCTGCTGAATGAGTGGCCACACTTTCACTCACAGGACGAACGGGCGCGGACGGACGTCCAGCCTCCACATTGGCCTTCCGCCTCGAGCGACGCGAACGCCGTACAACCCGCCACTCCCCTTGCGGAGAAGGCGGCTCGACGACGTCCGGTACACCTGAAGGTGCCTCGGTAGCAGGGACAGAGAGCGAAGCGTGAGACACCTGAGGTGTCCCACTCAACGCACCAGACTCCCCACCATCGCTGCACCCCGAGACAGCAGCCTGAAGACGGCTGACCGTAGCCAACAGCACGCTCAGCTGTTCGCGAACCGCGGCCAACTCCTCCTGCGTCCGCACACAGCAGGCACACATCCTATCCATCCTATCGATACAATTAACAGCAATTAACAACTTTAAAGAAGCCTAGTACTATAATCAAGGCGGCTGGCTGCTGACTTAACTGTGGTCAGTGGTAACTACACTGTCGAATCAACAAAACTGAGTCCGGCAGCTTAGCGCTGTTAACGCCGCGACACTGGTGTCAGCTGGCACTGGACTAACTGATAACGAACCTTAGTAACGGTCTCTGACTTGTTTTGAAATACACCGGTCAAAGACGAAGACTAAACACAACGGTATTTATCAAATGCGATAGAATAAACTATTAAAACAGTAGTACAAACGAAATCTGCAAGTACGCAGGAGTAAACCTCTTAAAACAGTACTACCGAAAATGAACTAGACTGGCAAATTAAATTTGACACAAATTAAATTCAGATACTTAGCGCTGTAACGATGTGGCACTGGTGGCAGCTGGCACTGGACTGACTGATAACGAACTTTAGTAACGGTCTCTGACTTGTTTTGAAATACACCGGTCAAAGACGAAGACTAAACACAACGGTATTTATCAGATACGATAGAATAAACTATTAAAACAGTAGTACAAACGAAATCTGCAAGTACGCAGGAGTAAACCTCTTAAAACAGTACTACCGAAAATGAACTAGACTGGCAAATTAAATTTGACACAAATTAAATTCAGATACTTAGCGCTATAGCGATGTGGCACTGGTGGCAGCTGGCACTGGGCTTTATTGCTAGCATGTGAGGAATCGCGCTCCGAAGCCCGAGTGCGCGAATTTAGATTCACCCTGTATATGCTGACTGCCTGACGAAAAAAAAAAAAAAAAAAAAAAAAATGGAAGCACCCAGAATGAGAGAAGAAAACTAAATGAAACTTCTCGGGTTGAAATGGTGTGCGATACTTTTCAGTGATTGGATAATCGTCTCAAATTTGAAAATAAATTGGTAGTCTGAGTCCACTTGTCAGTATGATGTTGGGAAGGGTATCATAAGGCTTTTGTACCCTCTCCTCACGTAAGCTGCGCCACACCTGTTGTAATTGCTCTTTGATGTCCTCGATATTAGCACTGGCGCGGATTTCAAGTTGGAGCTGAATCTACATTCTCTTTGGGACAGGTCTAGCGTTACAATTTTCTGTTTCCCCGATTCAATTCAGTGCCTCCTCGTAAGTTACTAATCTACCCATTACGTTTCACCCTTCTCCTTTGGTCCCAAACTGCTGAAGTTTCTTTTCTCTTGTTGTGGCGCGGTGGAGTAGCCGAGCGGTCTAAGGCGCCTCGCTGCGGAGCGCGCGATTGCTCACCGTCGGAGGTTCGAGTCCTCCCTGGGGCATGGGTATGTGTGTGTTGTCCTTAGGTTAGTTTACCTTAGTTTAAGTAGTTTGTAAGCTACGGACTGATGACCACGTAGTTTGGTCCGATAGATTTACAAACATTTGAACATTTCTTTTTCTCTTGTTGTCCTAAGTGCTTATCATCCGTGTTACACGTCCGTAAAATACTGCGCACCTGACAAAAGGCTTACCGACACTTAAATTATTATAGATGGTTACAAATGTCTCTTTTTAAGGATAGCTTTGGTTGCTCTTATTGCACTGCAGAAATGCTTCTCTTTCAATGCAATAAAAATAGTATTTTTACAACGGCACTAAAATACAGTAAATAACTAAGTTGGAATACAGTTGTGAACTACCTCTAAATTTTCGTCGTGCAGCTCATTTTCGACGTTGATAGTCATGAGTGGTCAACGTGCTAATGGCTTCATCCTTGTCCCAAATTTTTATCTCATTTACGGCGATGAAATTCAGTGCAGACACGTTGAAATGTGGAACAATTTCAGTAATCTTCAGAAGATACAAAGTGTGATAAACTGTCAAATAATCACATTTATGCTAGCAGAAAGTATTTAAACATTGAACACGTCCTACTTTTCTCTCCTTTAGTCTCACTCCTCTTACCTAAATGCCATATTCAGAGAGACAGAGCCGCGTCCACATCTTTTGCCTAATGAACGCTGTTCCAATCCATTGTCCTAAAAACACTAACATCTGGAGTCACAACCTTCCATCAGTTTACATGTATTCGGCCATAGTTTATTTATTTTTAATAGAAACACTTTTACTTGCTAGATTCTACGGCATATTCACCCTTTTCCTTCCTCATAGAAGTTAAGATTCAATAACATCGGAGTCATTCGATGTCATTTCAAAAAAAAAAAAAAAAAAAAAAAAATAAAAAAAAAATAAATAAAAAATAAATAAATAATAATAATAATAATAATAATAATAATCCTCACCGAACACCTCAGATTCAGATCAAACCGGGCTATTCTGTTCTTTCTGTTGAGATAAGCTGCTGCATGAAATTTCATCATTCTCTCTCTCTCTCTCTCTCTCTCTCTCTCTCTCTCTCTGTGTGTGTGTGTGTGTGTGTGTGTGTAAAGTCCCTTTGTGCATCTCCTCTAAAGTTTTCTTCAGCGAACCTCATGAAATCATTAATATGTCAGTTATTATATCACTGGTTGATAAGGTGTTACATCTGAGCGAACGTACTGCATGTAATATAAATGAGAAGTCGACGTTGAGTAATTTAACTGTGTAATCATCTGTAGCAGCTCTCCGACCGAGGTGGCGCAGTGGTAAGACACTGTACTCGCATTCGGAAGGACGCTGGTTCAAATCCACCTACAGCCATCCGAATTTAATTTTTCTGTGGTTTCCCTAAATCACTACAGGCCGGGATGGTTCCTCTGATAGGACACGCCGATATCCTTCTTCCTCCTTCCTCCTTAGCCAAGGAATCCAAGCATGAGCACCGTCTGTAATGACCACGCTGTCGACGGTACGTTCAACTCTAAGCATCTTGTCGTTGACATTGTTTTTGTAGTTATTCTGTCCTATGACAGGTCATTTGTTTCAACCGTCTATGTCTCACTTGTCTGATCAAGATCTCTTATGATCAGCATTACAAAACACTGTACTATGAAATGTAGGATTAAGAAGACCTGGACGTGAAAATGACTGAAAAATGGAAAAAAATTGCCTCCATCTGAAAGAAAAATTCTCCAGTTTCCAAAAATGTATGGTTTATTTACCTTTAATAGTAAATAAATAGTAATAGTAAAGTAGTAAATAACTCTTTGAACAAATGTCTGCATACTGGGCACACTGATGCTTCAGGCAGGGAATATCACCATAAATATTCCCTGTCTGCCACAGTCATGGAAACAATGAAAGCCATAAACAGGGACCTTGCAGATGAAAAATTATTTGGTAAATGTCTACATGGCCGTACACAAAATCCTAATGAGAGTTTCAACAGCTGTGTGTTGCCACAGACAAATATATACAGACGGGAAACCTCCACAAGGGCCTGGTCACACGCTCAGGGGTACGGGGAGGGAAGGTTCCGTAAGATGTCGCATGATGGCGCTGCGGTCAGAAGCAGCCCTTTAAACTGGCCAGAGCAGGCGGCAGGTAGCGGCTGCCCCCACCACCACCTCCCCTCAAACGCCGGACACAGCCGTGGCCTCGTGGCAGGCGGCATGTGCTCTCCCCTCTGCCTCCCCTCTACGCTACCCTCAGAAGCGCCTCTAGTGTGGTCTACCGGTATTAAGCCAGAGAACCGCGTGACACCTGCTGGCATCTTACGGAACTACGAGGGGAGCGTAGGACAGTGGTTTAGGGGGGGCTGCTTCTCTGTATATGTTACTATATGTTACGCTGTGGTGTTGCAACGAGTACCGGAAACAGTGTTTGTTGGAGGGACAGTACTCAAAATAGGTATGATGGACGCTGTTATCCGTTTTAATGATGGTGTAATTAGCAGGACAAAACTAATGGACAAATTAGGCATCCAACCAGCTAATAATAGGATAGATTTTCTGACTGCCTTAGATCGTCAGCGACAAGTTGAAACTGAAAGGACTGCGGAAGCCACCACTAAAGAGTCCAGAGTAAGGAAAAGACGCCTGAAAAAGTCTGCAGAGGATAAGAAAGCAGCTGGCTAGTAAGATTAGGCCACATGAATGTTCTAAAAGAAGCATACGGTGAGTTAAAAACACTGTGAACATTATTTTCTCATTATCTCGAAACTACATTTTCAGAACATTAGGTCCATATATCTTCATAATGGTTTTAGCTATGTTCAACCAGTTTCTCCCAATTGAAAAATAGGACAGTATTATGCCTAATACATTGCAGAAATGATTTATGTTTGTTATTCTGTATGTAATTTTTAGACAAAATAGTAATGAAGAGTAATAGGGGTTTTTCTGTTTTCTCAGATATACTCCAAACTGCAAAACAAGAGGCATAATGTGTTCCTAAGAATGTTGACAGCAGCCTGCCATAGTCTAAATGCCATTAGACTGACGATGCACCAGAAAATGGTTCCAGGATGCGAACGTGTATTATAAAATCATCTATTAGGCAAAATTTTGTAATTCTTAGATTATACCAGATATTTCAATAAATTTTACTATTAAAACGTTGGTTAATGTCATTCAGTGTTGGTACAAAATTGCAACTTCCTTCGCTTTTTAGATCAAGAGTAATGTGCACCGAAAACAAGATATTAAAATGCAGCCCATTCATGTCCAGGTCCCCTTAAGAAACGGTGTATATTGCAGTATTGTATGGGAAAATGAAATTAGCAAATAAAATACGCCTCGACCCAGAACTGAACAACTGACCTCCTGTATACTACCCAAAAGTCTAGCCAACTCAATGATTGCACAACACGACGTGTTGAGAGGTGTTTTTACGTATAACTGCATATAATACAGCGCTGCAAGATTGCCAATCATTAATGTCCATATACTGCCGAAAAGAGTGGCAGAAAGAAAATTTGTGATACACATGTTTGTTTTGCTAGAATGTGAGGAATTGCCCTGCAAAGTCCGTGTGAACGAATTTTTCTTTCACCCTGTATAAAGTAGTCGCGGTTCACTGCAGGTGTCAGTTCTGGTCAGCCGGCCGCGGTGGCCGAGGAGACTGAGGCGCTCCAGTCACGGTCTGCACGGCCACTACGGTCGGGGGTTCGAATCCCCCCTCGGGCATGGATATATGTGCCGTCTTTAGTATAAGGTAGTTAATAAGTAGTTTGTAAGTTTAGGGACTGATGACCCTGTAGTTAAGTCCCATAAGCTTAACGAACATTTTGAACATTTTAGTTCTGGTCAGATTTAACAAATCAAATGTTGAAATGTTTGTTAAGCTTATGGGTCTTAACTACGGGGTCATCCCCGAGGGGGGATTCGAACGCCGAAGGGAAACGGCCTCGCGCATCGCAGCATAGCGCCTCAATGCGCTCGGCCGCTCCGCCGCGGCGGGAATTCAACAAGCAGCGGTCTCGACTGAAGATGGTGGCCAGACGAACAACTGAAAGGTGACTGCATGATCTGACTTCAGGATAGACAAGAATGTAGCAAAAACTTTAATGTTTAAAGTTATATTTCTTCTGATTTATTACAGACTTAGCTATAATTTTTCAACACTCTATTAATTAATCTTCGATCGTTTCATCCCAATGTCTGTTTCGTTCACTTCTCCATTTAGTTGACATTTCGTTAATATTTCTCTCATGTTATGCTCATGCCTATGCGAACTCGTAAATGGAGCGCTCTCCAATTTTCTCTCACGATTTCCTAAATTCCATACAGCAGACAGAAATAGAGAAGAAACGAATCGATCACGACTCAGAGCTGTTTTCTCACATTCCTCAGTTGTTTACACCGTCAGTTACACTTTGTTTACAAGATAAATCAATCAAAAGTGAAAGCCGTAAACTCCACAAAATACCTATGAATTACTATCACTTCAGACTTAAATTGGAAAGAACCACGTAAATAATGTCGTGGGCAAGGCGAACCAGTGACTGCGTTTTATTGGCAGAAACCTTAAAAGATGCAACATAACTATAAAAGAAACTGCATACACTACGCTTGTCCGTCCATTTTTGGAGTATTGCAGCCCAGTGTGGGATCCTTATCAAGTGGGTTCGACGAAGGATATCGAAAGAGTCCAGAGAATGGCAGCTCGTTTCGTATTGTCACGATACAGGGGAGAGAGCGTTACGGAAATGATACACGGTCTGGGATGGAATCATTACAACAACGGCGCTTATCGCTGCGGCGTGGGTTACTTACGAAACTCCAATCGCCAACATTCTTCTCCGAATGCGAAATTATATTTTTGATTCCCACTTAGATAGGTAGAAATGACCAGAATAAAATACGAGAAATCAGAACTCGAACGGGGAGATTCAGGTGTTCTTTCCGCGCGCTATTCGAGAACGGAATGGGAGATAAATAGTATAATGGTGGTTCGATGAACCCTCTGCCAGGCACTTAAATGTGATTTGCAGAGTATCCCATGTGGATGTAGATGTAGACGTAGATTCAGTGAAGCTCGTTTTCTAGTGTTCGTTTCAAGTTAATTCAGGCCCCAGAGACTGCATCCATAACCTTAGAGCAGGTAAGTGAAATAATTAAAAGACGCTTGGCAGTTCAAAATAGGACTTCTAACTCAGCAACCTCTCCCTTTTACTTTGCCTCTTCCCTTACCAAACATTATGACTGTTTCTCAAGTTTATCATTCAAAAGTGTTTTTATACTAAACGAAATGTAACTTGACCTTTGACACTCTTCCGCTACAAATAGGCGTCCTGTATGGTGAAGGCACTATATCGCTATATAAGCTCACCGAATGATATATATTTCCGTGTGGAATGGCCGAGTGTTCCAAGGCGTCATGACTGGACAACTGTTCCTGCCGGAGGTTTGAGTCCTCCCTCGGGTAGGAGTGTGCGTGTGTCGTCCTTAGTGTAAGTTAGCTTAAGTAGTTTGTAAGTCTAGGGACTGATGACCATAGCAGTTTGCTCCGTTAGTTTTACAAACATTTGAACGCTTTTTGAATAACGTACGAGGTATGTCCGTTTGATTATATAAAACAAACGTGTACAAATACAGAAAAAAATATTTATTGTACAAAAATCTACAACTGTTAAACTACTTTTTTACATAGCTCCCGAAATTTTGTAGGCACTTGTCACAGCGCAGCGCACATTTTTATATGCCTTTGTATTTGACCACGTGGTAACATGTTCCATCAGCTCAACAGTGACCGTCAGATTCGCGGAACTTCCATAGCAAGGGCACTAAATGTATACTTACGGTTGTGCTTAATCTTCTCTTCAATTGTCTGAACCAGTTCATCAGTCACTACAGAAGAGCGTCCAATTCGTTCTTTATCATGCACTTGATCACGTCCTTCATTGACAAGTCTAACCCATCTTCTAACCATTGAATGTTTGTAGAGCTTATGGGACTTAAATACGGAGACTTCAGTCCCTATACTTACAAACTACTTATGAACTAGCTAATACTAAGGACGGCACAAATATCCATGCCCGAGGGGGGGGGGGGGATTCAAACGCCCGACCGTAGTGGCCGTGCAGAACGTGAATGGCGCGCCGCAGACAGCTCGGCCACCACGGCCGGCAGCCATTGATTTATTCATAGCATTTTGTTTGTAAACATCGCAGATTTGCCAGTAAATTTTCTTTGATTTAACTTTCTTTGCCTTTACAAAACGAATCGCAGATCTGATTTCACACGCAACGGCATTTTAAATTACGGATGACATTATAAAGAAGCACTACAAAGCACACGTCAGCGGCAGCGATCCGAAAATGGAGTACATGTCCTCCCATTGTCGGAATAACTAGCGCGCATGCTCACAACTGCGATCCCCGCGATTAGAAATAGATACGGAATTTACTTTGTGGACGACCCTCGTAATAATGAGACTCATAAAGGAGAATATTGATGTCTTTCGGGCAATGAAGATGTAAGGAACTAGAAACAAGAGGTGGTACGAAAATCCAGAGCACCCTTTCGTGATGGTAGTCAAGTGGTATTTAGGCGCCAGTCACACAGAAGCAGCGATAAAGCACGGGTCGACTTCTACATCTACATATACATGGTATACTCAGCAAATCACATTTAAGTGCCTGGCAGAGGGTTCATCGAACCACCATTATACTATTTATCTCCCTTTCCATTCTCGAATGATCATTTCTACCTCTGTAAGTGGGAATCAACAATATATTTTCGCATTCGGAGGAGAATGTCGCCAGGCCTGACATCACGTCTGCGCATGCGCACTAGGGAACAGACTGCACCGCCTCTCTGCGCACGTACCAGCGCCGCTGAATCCCACTTCAGCACATCGAGCTGGTTTCCAGCTATCGCGGCGAGAGCGCTCCAAAATGCGTTTTCATCCTTATTACTAACATTCTAATACGCATTGGAAAGGAATTGTCATAATTTTATTGTGATATGTGGCTCGTATTCCAAGAGAAAGGATGTAATTTTATAGCGATTTCTCGCTTGCATTCGAAGAGAAATGGCATAATTTTGGAAATATATTTTACAGTGTGCTGCAGCAGATTAGCACATTATCACCGGCCGCCACTGGACGCAGGAAATAACGACGGATCAATGGGACCGATCGCACCCACCTCGTCGCAGCACTAACCTGATGACAGAGATATATTGTGCTCACGGCTGTGATGGATCGCTCTGCATATCACGAACCATGTCATAACTAATAAGTTGCGTAACAAGCAGTGCCCGTGCTCACCATTCGACATCGTTTGCAACAGAATGGACTGGACTGTTACCAACGTGTCCGTTACTGCGTTTACCACTCACAGGGAAAGTACTTAGGCTCGCACAAACAGAAATACACCAAAATCGTATGATAGATAACGTAAATGTCTCTTATTTCCAGTGGCGGCTGGTGATAATGTCCTAATGTGCTGCAGCACACTGTAAATATATTACTAAAATTATGCCATTTCTCATCGAATGCAAGCGAGAAATCGCTATAAAATTACATCCTTTCTCTTGGATTACCAGCCAGATATCACAATAAAATTATGCCACTTCCTTTCCAATGCGTATTAGAATGCTAGTAACAAGGATGAAAACGCATTCTGGATCGCTCTCGCCGCGATAGCTGGAAACCAGCCCCGTGTGCTGAAGTGGGATTCAGCCGCGCTGGTATGTGCGCAGAGAGGCGGCCCAGTCGTCTGTTCACTAGTGCGCATGCGCAGACGTGACGTCAGGCCTGGCGACTCATGTGTGCTGAGACCGACTGCAGCACCAGATCAATATTTCTCTTCGCGCTGCGTGTAACGGCTGCGGAGGAATAGTATATGACGAATATTGCGGTATACAGAGTCAAATAGCGCGCTGGCTGAGGCGTCTTCCGCATTGTCTCTCAAACCTACCTGTGTGAGGCTCGTATTCAAATACCTCTGAGTCTAAATTTTTAATGTCTTTAAATAAAATTAAAATTTTTTAAACGTTATATTTACTACCTGCAGTGAATACATGCAGTTGGTAGTGCTATTATAGTTTCCCCTGAAGGTCTTACTGTCAGTACAATATTAATTGATATTTAATTAAAGGCAATCATACAAAGGTTGACTTTTTATTTTAGTATATTTTGTTTCCTATTTATTTTTGTAATATTGTAGCACACTGGTCAAATTTTGTACGAGCTGCCACTGGTTATTGCACTAGTGATACTCCCACATCTGCAAAACTCTGCAGTCGCCCATTAGAGGCCTATGCGTGTGCCATGCCGCATTGCACTTTGACCTGTCTGTACGCCAGTAGTGACGGTACAGTGTGCCTATGAAGTTGCGTTTTCTGACGTTATTTGTGTGGTAAAGTGTCGGATGGGTCGGCGATTGGTAATCAATCCTGCTAATATAGTGAGACTGGTTGAGGTGAATGGTATTGGTGTAGAAGATGAATCATTCGTATGATACCTATTATCTATTACAGTGTTTCTAATCTATGATCATATTTCTGCACTATAATAGATACCAGAAAACATGTGAATGATTCTTCTTCTACACCAAGTCCGTATTCACCAACAAGGACTCTTCAGAATTTCATCTCAACCAATTGCAATACATTAGCAGGATTGATTACCAATCGCCGACCCATCTGACGCTTCACTACACAAATGTCACAAAGCGCAACATCAGAGGCACACTGCACCGTCACTACTGGCGTACCGGCAGTTCAAAGTGCAATGCGGCATGGCAGACGCAGAAGCCTCTAATGGGCGACTGCAGAGTTTTGCAGATGCGGGAGTATCACTAGTGCAACAAGACGCCGTTACATTATCTATCAAACGATTTTGGTGTATTTTTGTTTGTTCGAGACGAAGTACTTTCCTTGTGAGTCAATTATCACTGTGCCAGCAATGAACGACGCACATAGACAATCGAATGGAACAGCATTTTATTTTATTTTATGTATTTATTTTTTCTGCACCGTCACGGTGGTCGGATTGGAGTCTGGAGACATTGTTGTGAGAGACTGTTGAACTGTTCAAAATGTTCAAATGTTTGTAAATCTATCGGACCAAACTACGTGGTCATCAGTCCGTAGCTTACAAACTACTTAAATAAAGGTAAACTAACCTAAGGACAACACACACACCCATTGTGGTGTCGCACAAGTATAAAGTGCGCGCCATCTACTTTCGCCGCGCGCCGCCATGCACGCACGGCGCGGCGTTCTTACGACGTCAGCCACGAGCGCCCTCTGCTGAAACTCCGCTCGTAGCCACGACTGCTGCATCGGCCACTTGGGAATCAGAAAAGCACCAGTTAAGACTTGGGATTCGGACAGGCACTAGGTCTCATCAGTAGGCAGGCCTCTAGTTAACCTATGTCTCAGCAGTACACTTAGTTGGCAGTCATGAACTTTGTAAAAGATAAGTATTCTACGAAATATACAACTTCTAATCTAGCTTAGTGTTTCTAGTTTCTGCTGTCCCACTGGCTGGTCACCTCCGTACCCGCACACGCGTGCATCCTACTTTCCTGTGTCGGTCTCTCTCTACTCGGCCACCTACACCCAGGACAACCGGCGGAAAGGAGATACAAAAGTGACGACGAGGATGCAGTATGCAATATCTGGTCCTGCGCCAGATATTAATGTTTTGGGCGGTAACTGATTCCATTCCGCCCCCTTCCCACAGGATTAAAAACATTGTAACATTACATCTCTGCAGTGTTGGAGCCTGTTGCCTTCCCATACTTTCCGAGCTGACAAAAGGCCACACTGGAGCAGGACAATGCGTGACTACACGTGACAGGCAGTCTTCTTCGTCAGCCATCGGATTGCACTGCTTTCTTGGTCTCGATCCACTCTTTCGCTTATCGAAAACGTTTCGTTGATGACTGGCGAACGACTGGCCTATGATACGCTATCAGCTGTTACTTCAGATCAACTTTGGGAATATGTGATAGCAGTATGGACTGCTACACCCAAACGAGACATCAAGAGCCCCTACGTACAGCAGCTGTTAGAGCGGCAACACTCAACACTAATTTAATAACCTTTCTCACTGTATTTTCAATCATTTTACGTCTACATAGATACTCTGCAAATCACATTTAAGTGCGTGGAAGAGGGTTCATTAACCACTTTCATAAACTTTCTCTACCGTTACATTCTCAAATAGCGCGCGGGAAGAAAGAACACCTAAATCTTCCGTTTTCGATTTCATTTCTCTTATTTTATTGGGATGGACATGTCTCCCTATGTAGGTGTGTGCTAGCAAAATATTTTCACATTCAGAAGTAAAAGTCGGTGATTGAAATTTTGCAAATAGATCTCGCCGCAACGAATAACGTCGTTCTCTTAATTATTTCCACCTCAAATCGTGCGACATTTCCGTGACGGTTTCCCCCTTATAACGTGATAAAACAAAACGAGCTGCTCTTCTCTTAACCTCCTCAATGTTTTCCGTCAGTCCCACCTGGTGAGGGTCCCACACTAGGCAACACTACTCCAGGAGAGGACGCACAAGTGTGATGTAGGCAGTCTCTTTGGTGGAGCTGGTGCAGCTTCGAAGCGTTCTGCCAATGAAACGTAACCTTTGGTTTTCTATGTGTTCTCTCCAGTCTAAGTTGTTCGTAATTGTAGCTCCTAGGTATTTGGTAGAATTTACGACCTTAAGGTTTGACTGATTTATCGTGTAATTGAAGTTTAGCGGATTTCTTTTAGTGATCACACTTCACACTTTTCTTTATTTATTGTTAATTGGCCATTTTCGCACCATATAGAAATTTTGTCTAAATCGCTTCGCAGTTGCTTTTGATCCTCTGTTGACTTCACTAACCGATAAACGACAGCATAATCCGCGAACAGTCTAAGGGAGCTATTCAGATTGTCTCCTAAATCTAATATATAAAGCAGAGTGTCCGTATATTTGTACGTGTTGCATACAAATCTACAGTTTTGTTCCAATCTTTATGAAATTTTGTACACGTAAGCTTTAACCTATGAGGACGGTCGCCGTAAGTGTAAGAATCACACACTATATAAAGTTCACGAGATATGACGTTATAAACAATGAAATGTGTCTAAAACTGCTGCATTTAGCGACAATGCTGTTCAATTTCTCCTAAACCACTGGACCGATTAAGACCAAATATGGTACAGATATTCGTTACGTGAGATAACAATTGCTGTACGAGTACGAACCACATACGACACATTGTTCAGGAGATACAATGTCGTAAACAATAGGAATCGCAGAAAACTGCCACATAAAGCGGCGAGACTTTATAAATACGCTATATGAGAATAAGAGTACTTAACGACTTGCAACAAACTTTAAAAATAATTTCAAGCCTTTATTACACTTTTTCTCGCTGACACCCATAGCAAAATGATGAAAAAAAACGTTTCTCGCTTACTACTTTTCCCCTGTTTATGGAGTAAACTACGGCATTCGGTATCACGTTACAATTTATAATTTGTACACTACAAATTGTAGCCGCAGGAAATTTTACAGACAGTATACACAGATATAGTTGAATGTACGATCTAAATTGCATCACAGTACTACACATAATTCATGAGATATGAGCACATAAATAGTAACGTTCCGCTGTTCATGGACTAAAACTACGGCATTCGGATGACGTTACAATTTTTAATTCATACACTACAAACTGTAGCCGCAGAAAATTTTCTAGACAGTATACACGTATATAGTTGAGTGTACCTTCTAAATTGTATGACAGTACGAGGCGTAGTTCACGAGATATGAGCACATAAACAATAACGTTCATGGAAAACCGCCCCATCACGCACCAAGTTTTAATCTATTACTTCTTTACTACTAATTGTATTCCCAAGAGGTTTTACATACAGCCCTTATACAAATGAATATACACCCGAAAAATGGCAGGAATAAATAAATAAATAAGTACCCGAGCAACGCCGGGTTTTCAGCTAGTAGAAGAGTAGGAGACCTATAATGTTTCCCTGGGGAACGCCAGGTATCACTTCTGTTTTACTCGATGACTTACCGTCAATTAATACGAACTGTCTCCTATCTGATAGGAAATCGTGAATCTAATCACACAATTGGGGCGATATTCTTTTCTCATAGAAGCATATCATGATAGAAAGAGGAGAAGGGGGAGGAGAGAAAGTGATATCGTCTGCAAGGGGCGGGGGTTGCGAGACGAATGTTAGTTTCGTAATGACTCTTTTTCTTCTTCGCAAAGGAACCAAATTGATGAGTTCATCGGTCCATAATCTTACGCAGTACTTAAACTAAATTATGGCAAGGACAACCCACACACAGACACACACACACACACACACACACACACACACTTGTACGACGGAGGACTCTAACCTCCGGTGGGGACGGCTGTGCAATCCGTGACATTGCGTCTCAGACCACGAGGCGATCACCGGAGGGCTTCGTGATGACTGACGACGGCCGAAGCTCCAAGTACACTTCCTGCCAGTCAATATCCGTTCATTTATTTGTTCCCTTCAAACTGATACTTAATTTAGAAGGTAACTTGGAGAGTAGGTTCCGTTTCGATCTTACTCCGAGGCACTTCAACGATCGCAGTTCCGCTCATGCGCAGTGGTAGGCATATCCCTGGTTCTATGAGAACGAAACGACAACATTTAGAGCTCGCTCTGTGTTGTCTGTTATTCGTAACAATCGTTTGTCGAATAGTTGATCGGAAGTCCCACCGCATCTGAAGTAAGATCTTATGTTTTGTTTCTGAATGCCAACGTCAAACCAAGTAACAGTAATTGATAAATCTTTGTTTTTACATGTTCGTAAATCTAAGTGACTTAACTTCTATGGTTGTGTGTGTGTGTGTGTGTGTGTGTGTGTGTGTGTGTGTGTGTGTGTGTATGTGTGGGTAGGTGTGTGTGTGATCATTTCTTTATAGCACTTTTGATGTGTTAAATAATGTATTCTTGCACAGTATAGTATATTCATTTATGTCTGATTTTCCTTCTCCTATTGATTTTTTAAAAGAAGAAAACAACCACATAGAGCAAGCAATATCAGAAGGAAAGTCAGTCATGAAGGAATATACCACGCTGTGCAAAAATACATTATTTAACACATTAAAAGAGCTACACAGAAACGATGATACAGATACTTAAGACGTGTACACACACACACACAATCACAAGAGGCAGAGAGAGAAAATGAACAAAATTCAAATCCACCGCCATTCACACCGGAGAACAAATGAAGACCGCCGGCTGCGGTGGCCGAGGAGACTGAGGCGCTTCAGTCACGGTCTGCGCGGCCACTACGGTCGGGGGTTCGAATCCCCCCTCGGGCATGGATATTTGTGCCGTCTTTAGTATAAGGTAGTTCATAAGTAGTTTGTAGGTTTAGGGA
Organism: Locusta migratoria; assembly: GCA_026315105.1. Taxonomy (NCBI): domain Eukaryota; kingdom Metazoa; phylum Arthropoda; class Insecta; order Orthoptera; family Acrididae; genus Locusta; species Locusta migratoria. The sequence continues at coordinate 366,097,747 of CM048755.1, forward strand.
CTGATGACCCCGTAGTCCCATAAGCTTAACAAACATTTGAACATTTTTGAACAAATGAAGGCCGACTAGGTGGAGCGCATAATAACAAAGCGTTAACAGTCGATTTTGCCAAAGTGTGAAGTGATGGTGGAAGGAAAAAGTCCGAAAAATGCGTATATTGCTTGTGTGTTGTCCACAGAAACGCGTAAGAGAAAGTGTTTTGCAAAAGAAACCGTAAGTAATAGACAACAAAGGCTGGTGATAGAAATAGCCCTACTTACCAGATTTACGTTTCACATTACAAATAGCGTGTTAAGTCGTCACAAGGTTCACACAGATTATTTGGTTGCAGTTGACAACGCTACCATTGTCTAATTATGTAAAAACCACTAAATCTAAAACCAAGATAATAACCAAATATAAGACATACGAAATTTAGGCATAATACTCATAGGTTAGTACTAAAACAATATATTTCGATTTTCACAGTCATAAATAAATGGAAAAAAACCACTGATGATGGCAGAGAAGTGCTGAAACATGTTTGAGTGAATAGTAAAAACAGTGTTTTGCGCATCAGGCACACCTCACACCCGAATCTTTGGCTGCAAACACGGAAATCATAAGAGCTGCACTTCGAAAATGATGAATAGCATAGAAGACGTTTCACGTCAATTTTTTTTACCACAAATGGTACCTATAACGACCGAGTTTCTAGAGATCCTCAGTTTACTCAATTACTTTGACTTGCTTTGAGATGGAATTTATTCATAAGAGCTAAGTTATAGACGGCCGCGGTGGCGGAGGGGACTGAGGCGCTCCAGTCACGATCTGCACGGCCACTACGGTCGGGGGTTCGAATCCCCCCTCGGGCATGGATATTTGTGCCGTCCTTAGTCTTAGCTAGTTCATAAGTCGTTTGTAAGTTTAGGGACTGATGACCCCGTAGTTAGGTCCCATAAGCTTAACAAACATTTGAACATTTTTGTAACATGCTTGATGTGACTCCATACGTTGGTAAAGCCTCCTAAACGTGCAGCTCGTACGTTGTAACGTCAGAAACTCGACACGTAGGCCACACACGTTCGTGTAGCGACGGCTTAGCGTCGTCTGCAGACAGCAGGCTACGAGATTCGTGTGACCCAGCTAGAAGGTCATCGCGGTTGACGTAGCTACCAAAGTCGACCGCTTCTTCTTCTGCCGAGGATTGCGGTATCATCCGCGCACAACGCCATTTGGTGTTGGGCGCATTCGTCAAATTGCCCACGAGGGGTACGTACAATGTGGGCGCCAAATGGATTCTTGGGGGACTCGCGCACGGATATTAGTCAATTAATCCTAATCTGAGCGGATATGAAATGTCTGATGTTGCAGATACGAGAGAAGAAGCCTGGTGTGAAACTCGGGGACACTAAACATCGACAACGTAGAATGAAACTTTCACTCTGCAGCGGAGTGTGCGCTGATATGAAACTTCCTGGCAGATTAAAATTGTGTGCCGGAACCGGGACTCAAACCTGGGACCTTTGCCTTTCGCGGGCAAGCGCTCTACCGACTGAGCTACCCCGACACGACTCACGATGCCGCCTCACAACTTTACTTCCGCCAGTACCTCGCCTCCTACTTTCCAAACTTCACAGAAGCTCTCTTGCAAACACGCAAGACTAGCACTCCTGGAAGAAAGGATATGGTGGAGACATGGCTTAGCCACAGCCTAAGGGATGTTTCCAGAATGAAACTTTCACTCTGCAGCGGAGTGTGCGCTGATATGAAACTTCCTGGCAGATTAAAATTGTGTGCCGGAACCGGGACTCGAACCTGGGACCTTTGCCTTTCGCGGGCAAGCGCTCTACCGACTGAGCTACCCCGACACGACTCACGATGCCGCCTCACAACTTTACTTCCGCCAGTACCTCGCCTCCTACTTTCCAAACTTCACAGAAGCTCTCTTGCAAACACGCAAGACTAGCACTCCTGGAAGAAAGCACTCCTTTCTTCCAGGAGTGCTAGTCTTGCGTGTTTGCAAGAGAGCTTCTGTGAAGTTTGGAAAGTAGGAGGCGAGGTACTGGCGGAAGTAAAGTTGTGAGGCGGCATCGTGAGTCGTGTCGGGGTAGCTCAGTCGGTAGAGCGCTTGCCCGCGAAAGGCAAAGGTCCCAGGTTCGAGTCCCGGTTCCGGCACACAATTTTAATCTGCCAGGAAGTTTCATCGACAACGTAAATAGGAAGCTCTTGTGTCACACGGAATCGAAGGCACGGGAAACGTAAAGGACGATGATACCCACGATTTCCCGTCATTCCAGTGCACCCATACCGCTTTCCGTTAGCTCCATCAGTCGGTCAGTTGTAGCATGGATCCACTGGAATCCAAATTGTTCATCAGGAAGGAGCCCTCATCGTGAACGTGGGTTCACAACCGCTTCAAACAAAGTGGCACGAAACTCTTACGCCGTCGAAACACGGAGCGTGGATCTGGACGTGTGCGGTCAACGTACCGAGTCCATCGTGCTGCTGAACGCCCAGAAACGGTGAGAATTGTCCATATGATAGGTGTGCTTTAACGCGATCGCAGCGCGCTTCAGCGACAGTTGTAGCTTGCATCGTGTTCTGGAATCACACTGTTTACTCTGTACTGTTAGCTCTGTTAAAACTCTCATTTACGCCAGTCATGTTGTTGTGTATGTGGTGTAAATAAGAAACAACTTCACTATCTATGAAAATAAGACTTACGGAAAGTTGCATGTTCGGCAACAATGTTATGATAATACATTATGGATCAAAAGAAACATAAATTAATAATTTAATTATGAAGAGTTTATTTATCCTTAATTTCAGTCAGTAAGGGCAGCGACTTACAAAAATTTCATCGCTAGCAGAGCGAAAGAAAGTTAGAATGGGCCTTCAAATAAGCATCAGTTTTACTTAAACTCAGAGGTTGTTCTTTCTCGATCACTGTTACAATGAAGTAGTAGAAGCTTTATAATATGTGACATACAAAAGTGAAACAATAAAGTGCTCAGTATTGTACTCCACGTACGGTGCAAACTGACCTGTATACATATTTGAACCGAGGCGGAACAGCCGTACGCGTTAAGGCGCCTTGTTATGGTGCGCGCGGCCGTTCACCGTCGGAGGCTCGAGTCCTCCCTCAGGCATGTGTGTATGTGTTGTCCTTAGGATATGTTAGTTTAAGTAGTTTGTAAGTTTAGAGACCGATGACCACTGCAGTTAGGTCAAGGTAACTTTACAAACATTTGAACATTAAGTTGATCGAACAAATCACTCCTCAGAGAACTTGCACTTTTATTTATGTAACAAAGAGTATTCTACGTGTACTTCTATAAAATTAATAAAAAAGTCTTTGAACTTATCAGAAAACACGAAAATGAGGAAAAAATAGCTCATATCATGGCGTGTACGAGCACTGCCTACCCTACGCCAGTCACATAGGAGTGAGGTCACTCTTTAATATATTACTGTGTGCTGAATGTACTAATCACTAATACGTTAGCCACGCGGAATGGCCGCGTGCTCTAAGGCGCTATGCTACGGACTGGACTGCCTTTCCCGCCGGAGATTTGAGTCCTCTCTCGAGCATGGGCGTATGTTCAAATGTTCAAATGTTCGTTAAGTTTAAGGGGCTTAACTGCCGGGTCATCAGTCCCTCAACTTACAAACTACTTATCAACTACCTGATACTAAAGACGACACAAACATCCATGCCCGAGGGGGTATTCGAACCCCCGACCGTAGCGGCCGTGCAGACTGTGACTGGCGCGCCGCAGACCGCTCGGCCACTGCGGCCGGCCTGGGTGTTTGTGTTGTCCTTAGTGTAAGTTAGTTCAAGTAGCTTATAAGTATAGGGGCTAAAGAGAATCGCAGTTTGGTCCAATAGGATTACAAATATTTGAACAGATCTACGGTATTAACTGACTTGTAATTACAACAAACCATATAAAGAACTAGCTGCAAGGACCCGGTTTTGCCCGGTCTTTAAAATAAGGTTTTCTATAGAAGCGTACAAAACCTGTATAGAGATCGCAATCGAAGTCTGTAAGTACAGTACTCTCCCCCATGTACCGAACGAAATTTTATTTAGACAGTAACCTTCAGCTTGTTTTCAAGGTCAAGTGTACAAAATTTCATCAAGATTGGAGCAAAACTGTGGATTTTGGCAAAATCCGTAAGTACTCTCCACCATGCACTGAACGAAATTTTATGTAGACAGTGCCCTTCCTCTTGTTTTGAAGGTCACATGTGCAAAATTTCATCAAGATCAGTGCGAAGATACAGATTTACACGGACACATTGAAAACGCACTTTCACTTTCTCCAAAAAAAAAAAAAAAAAAAAAAAAAAAAAAAAAAAAAAAAAAATGGAACGAAAGATGTTTAAGAACCTTCCCCATGTAATTTTGGGTGCGTGTACCAAATTTCACGTTATTAGGTTGTCTGGATTTTGAGTTATAAGAGAACAGACAGACAACAAATGCGTCTTGTAAGCATAGAGATAATGCGTTTCGATGGATGTTCAGTGTGCTGTTTCCTTAAAATGGCAAATTATCATAATACGAAAATTCTTTAACCGCAAATAAGACGTTGCTAGTCATTTTAGCACAACAAATTGTACTAACAACGAGTGGTAACCGATAGATCCTCAGCTTACTCATTTACTGTCACCTACTTTGAAATGACGTATATTCGTAAAACCAAATATGGACTTCTATTACAGCCAATATAACGAGTTCTCTCTTAATCTCTTTATCGAAAAGAGCTGCGAGTCTGGGATAGCCTGCGTGTGACGTAGGTAGCTTTCTCCTACATTACTGGTGAACGTTCAGACGCACTCTGAGAATATCTGCGCATGTTTCCCGGCCGCCCGCAGGATGGAATTACGGATAGCAGCAGTGGAGTGGTGGCTGCCGCAGCCCACGTTGTGCCTCTTCAGCTGGTCGTAGACGTCGTCCTCCGTCGTGTTTAGGATGTGGTCGTCTACATCACGCCTCGCCACCAACAGAGAAAACCACTCAGCAAACATAACTGTGTGGGCGGTCCGACGAGATGCTCCACTGAAATAGAAGTGGCGCACAAGACCACAGCCAGGGCGTTAGGCTCGCCGATGGTGAAGACGCACAGATTTGCAGCGGCGTGGATGCCATGTGTGTTCTGGGAAAAGCACCCAGCCCCTCTACATGTAGTGCTCCTCCGCCGCTGCCTATACGAGCCATTTAAGCCGTAGAATGGGTGAATCTGGAGAAAATAAAACAATTTGTATTTCTTTTCAAAGGGGAGAAAATAAATATATACTTTTCTTTCAGTACGGAAAAAAAAAGCTCTGATGCAGTGTATCATTGCAGAGACTTGATTTCTACAAATAGAAGTGAAACAAGCAAAATTGCTTTTTCCACTGGATACTGGGTCACGAAAGGAAAGATATCGTGATATTAAAAAAAAAAAAAAAATCGCACTGACGTGTTTTACGGCCCACTTTAGATTTGTAGTTTTGTAAGTTTTTGCAAACATTTTGGACCAAAATAATAATCTAAATAATAAAAAATTAATTAATAAGAGTGTCTGAAACCCCTTCAGGAAAAAAAAAAAAAAAAATAGGTAGTGGCGGGTTCCAAACCACCGACCTTGAACGTCATAGTCAAACATCTTGCCCTCTACGCTACAGCTATGAAACAAAATACGCCTTCTTTAATCTCATACTATTAATGGCCGTTCTTAACTGATGCTAATATGGCATTTGTAGACACTAGATAATTATTTATCGTACGAAGAACGATGTGTTTTTGTTAATTCCTCAGTGCGTCATTGCTTTGAAATGACAACGTGTAAGTTACAATAAGAAAATCATCAAATACGCAACGCATGATGGATGGCGTATGCCAGAGAGAGTTCTGGGCGAGGAATGTCACGTGACATCTCCGAACGGCTGTCTTTCGTTAATTCAACGGAGGGTGTCAAATCTCCGTTATTTTTGCAAATATGTCTCAAACGATACGAGATATGAAAAAAGCATAAGGGAGCTAAGTTGTAGAGAATTTTCTCCTCTACCAATTAGGTTATTCAATGTTCGTGTCAGATGAACGTTTCGTTTGCAATTACAATCATATTTTTTTTTCGGATTACTACCGTATTTTTTGTCCGAAAAATTTGAAAAAAGGAGGTTCTGGCCTCTGGCGGCCTACAATCATGTCTATAAAATTTGGTGCTGATCGGTTGAACGGTTCGTCTTAAAAACAGGGAACACGTTACTGATAGACAGACAGACGGACAGACAGACAGACAGATATCTCAAAATCGCCGTTATTTTTGCAAATATCTTTGAAACGCTACGAGATATGAAAGAAACATAAGAGAGCAAAGTTGTAGAGAATTTTCTCCTCTACAAATTAGGTTATTCAATTTTCGTGTCAGATGAATAGTTAAGGCGTTTTTTTATTTAAATTTCGAGCTGTCAAAAGACGATCGCAAATGCCCACTTTTAGTGTCACTACCGTAACCTGAAGTGGGCCAATATTTGAAATCTTAGATTTAGTAAGACTTGGTCATATACGGTGCGCGAGTCTTTGATCTTTTATGCAGATCGGACAGTGCACAGCGGACGAGTGGTGGAGTTGTCAAAGACATTAGAAATGCAGCAAAGTGGACGGCGGAAAAATGTCACGGAGAAACACACTTCCAGTGAACATTAAAAACAATACTTGTTGAAAAAAAATGAATTTTGAATGGAGTTACGAAAAAAAGTCGAGATAAGTGTTTCATGACACGTTTGATGTATATGAAAGTGATTATTGTGAACATTTTGTGTTTTATAGTACTGAAAATAGAGTTTGTTGTCAAATGCAACAGTCCGTTTTCTTCTCTTTATTTTAAAATATACTATAAAATAGATGAAATTAATTGTTACAAGAAGATCACTTACCCTCCAGAAGATCGGAGTATATCAAAGTCTGTGATGCCAAAAATATTTATTACACGGTTACAAGATTATTAAAGAAAAGTTTAAACGGCGACCAAATCACAAAGTTACGTTTACTTTTAAAGCTGTGAGCAAAAAGGAAATTGCATTATACATCCTAGCTCACAAAATTCATTACATCCAATTTGGAGGGTAATCGATTTACTAGCCAAAGCAGTAAATCAGAAAAACGAAACCCTCCAACACACAGAATCTGGTCTCCTTAGTATCTTAGGGCAGAACTGAGTAGTGATGCATTAAAAGAGAATAGCTGCGCATCACCGTCAAAAAGAAACTGAGAAGACTCAGCAGTAAAGAAGAAAGTAAGGCGTGATAAGAAACAGCAGACTCGGTTACAGAAAGACAGCTGTATGGGCATGCTATACTGGGCATCCAGAAAATAAGGAAAGAAAAACAGAGGTAATGAGGAAATGCAAAGGTCATTGGAGGTATCGGATAATTCCAGCCGCTGGTATGACGTCGATGGCGATGATTACAATAACCAGTTTGTTGGCGCACTAACCTCACAAAGGGAAGAACCTAGTGGATTATGTTGCAGCCACAGAGAAGGATGTAAAAGAAATGTGGCACGTGCGTGTTTGGTCATCTGTTTGGAGTAATCTGCATGTACTGGAGAAAACAACCCAAGAGTATTTTTTCTGATAATTGCTTACATTATAAAAATTGTTTTTACGTGAAAATGAAACTTATTACCTATTCCATATACAGTTTAATACTTTTATGTATGGAAGAATGTTCTGACGTCACGTGTTCCTACCGTGTGAGTCAGGCGTTAGGCAATGTGTGGCATATCCAAGTTTCGGGCGGTCCGAAAGGTGTGCTCGGATAGCGTAATGGCTAATGCGACCGCTCGCGAAAAGCGGAAAATCGGGGTTCGAGCCGAGTCCGGTACAAATTTTCATATGTCATCATCAAATTGTACAGCTGATTCTTATTCATAGCCGCAATTGCGAATAAATTTCCCGTGTTTAAAATGTGGGTTGCGCCTAACTGTGGAACATCTAAAAAGCAGATTATTTATCACGGCACTACGACAAAATGTTCAATTTTTTGTATAGGTTATGGGACTTAACTATGGGTCATCTGTCCCTAGACTTACAAACTACTTATCAACTAGCTTATCCTAAGGACGGCACAAATATCCGTGCCCGAGGGGGGATTCGAACCCCCGACCGTAGTGGCCGTGCAGACCGTGACTGGAGCGCCTCAGTCCCCTCGGCCACCGCGGCCGGCCACTACAACTACTCTGAATTTGAAGCAAAAACGGCATATTAACGTATAGTTTCCCGTCGATAAAGTGCTCATTACAGAGGGAGTGAATCGGAAACAATGCAAACTGAGGCCAAGTAGACACGGCCTGCCTGTGGAAAGAATGACGGCTAGCGACAGGCGCAGTGTATGCGCAAACAAGTGAGTCGAGGCACGCCCTCCGATAGCTAGGTCATGTGCCAGCCATGCGGGTACCTGTTGCTCTAGCAAACACGATAACAACATAAAAACGCAGCTTAGCTCGTAGGCCAGGTGATTCCGATACGGCTTACAAAACACTGCCGGCCATTAAAACACAAGCACCATGAAAGTAGACCTCGCAGTGACATGAGGTGGGTACTGCGTGCTCTGCTAATCAAATGATTAGCAGTGTAGCCACCAACGAGCGCCGGCCGAGGGGACTGAGGCGCTCCAGTCACGGTCCGCACGGCAACTACGGTCGAGGGTTCGAATCCCCCCTCGGGCATGGATATTTGTGCCGTTCTTAGTATTAGCTAGTTCATAAGTAGTTTGTAAGTTTAGGGACTGATGACCCCGTAGTTAAGTCCCATGAGTTCTACAAACGTTTGAACATTTTTGGTATCGACTGACAGCTGGTATGCTACACCCACTGGAGAATTGTACCTATTTACAGTTCCACGTTTTAAATAAAGATTGGCTATTGAATACGAAAGTGCATTAAGTTCCGTCAGACTTCTTCGAAGCTGCGAATTGACGAGTCTGGTAATGCGGTAATGAAATGTCACGAACCTGTCAGTATTACAGTTCCAGTTCGAAATATAACAGTCAGATACGGCTTGCAATAACAACGGAAATGCTGTGAAAATATTTGGGTAGATTTTAATGCACGTACATGGTCTAAACCAGCTGCGAAACATACAGTTAGTAGTACTTGTTATGACGAACAATCATGACCATGGCTTTCCATCTATTGTTAATGTGTTGCAATAACTACTTTCGTGAAGTCTAGTATACATTTATATTGTGTTTACTAAACCTACTAAGTCTACAAAATTGTAAAATTGCTGTTAAAGGGTTTAGTTGTGAACTTTGGTGGACGAAATTTGCGTACAAAGACGAAAGTGACAACAAAATACTGCAGTTAAAACTGCGCGTAGGTCATCTGCCACAAACGCATTCCATATCGAAATATGGTATCGTTGATAAGTTTCCTGGCTGCCATGATAAAACAAGTAACGTTTGGTACGTGAAATTTGAGTACAATGACGAAAATGACAACAAAATATTGCAATAAAAATGCGCCTGGTTCAGCTGCCACAGCCGGCCGCGGTGGCCGAGGGAACTGAGGCGCTCCAGTCACGGTCTGCCGGTCAGCACGGCCACTACGGTCGGGGGTTCGAATCCCCCCTCGAGCATGGATATTTGTGCCGTTCTTAGTATAAGGTAGTTCGTAAGTAGTTTGTAAGTTTAGGGACTGATGACTCCGTAGTTAAGTCCCATAAGCTTAACAAACATTTGAACATTTCTTTCAGCTGCCACAAAAGCTTTCCACACCGAAATTACGTATCATTAACAACTTTCGTTGTTGCCACGCTGCAATAAGTACATATTTGTTGCAAAGAACACAGACATACACAAATGAAAAAATTCTGGCTGTCACTACTGCCTCCAAACTTTGCACTGGTTCCATGTCAATCATGCTCGATCAAGTATTGTCAATAACAAATGAAAATACTTTCATAGAAGGCGTAGACACTAAAAAGTGTGGTTTCGTCAACCACAGGAGCGGCAGAAGAAGATGTATCTCAAACCATTCCTGAGCATTTTTCATGGCGTGTACTTCAAGGGAATTGCAGGATAGGTCATCTGAAGCTTCACTTTTCGGGCAGCTAAGTGCCATCAGTCAGGAATTTTGTTTCACTATAGACAGACTGAGATCAAACAAGGCAAAACATTTGGTATTCTTGGACGAAGTATTTATCTTTTTATCACTTCGAGTTGTGCATTTAAATACTGAACACACTTTAGGCATCTTTCATCAGCAAAAAATTGTATAGTCATTACACATTAAATACAATGTAAACTAAGTACAACACTTGAAGCTCAACAACAACATACGATAAACATACTCCTCTCAAGTGTACTGACCACCAAAAATATGGCGGCCGAGTTTACAGAAGCTGCCGCAAAGAGCGCTGTAATTCGTGTGTTAGCCACTCTATGAAACTTAAGCTCGTTGATAGCCACCAAAATAGTTGTAGTAACGCCACTATATCCAATATACAAAGGAAGACTACAGAGAGACTATCTTGTACAAAAATTATATTTGAAAATTGATTTTATCGTGTTATGCCTTGTGTAAGAAGGAGAAATAACTACCAACAGGATTCGAAATTTTGACCTACAGAGATAGTCATTTATCTTTCTGCGATATTGCTGCTCGCGCTGGCCTACATACAAATATTAAGTAGACCGGCATAGTCGCTGGTTTTAGTGAACCCTAACGCTGCCTTCTTACAAACATACATACACGTCAGAAACTTCGTGTATATTACTCAGACAACTTTTGAACTAAAATGACGTTTCAGGCCTTTAGCGGTGGTTTAAACAGCTTCTGAAGTTGAGCTAATATTTGCTTCATTTAACACACAGATTGTAGCATCGTGTTAGAATATGAACATTGACATACATATGCAGACTTCAGTTGTCGTGGGAACACTCCAAGAATACGGACACTCGTTATCAATAACAAACGCCTTCTCTGCGTTCAAATGTTCTAATGTTTGTAAAGCTTATGGGACTTAACTGCGGGGTCATCAGTCCCTAAACTTACAAACTACTTATGAACTAGTTTATACTAAAGACAGCACAAACATCCACGCCCAAGGGGGGATTCGAACCCCCGACGGGAAATAGCATAGCGCCTCAATGCGCTCGGCCACGACACCGCGGCCTACTCTGCGTACAAAAGCAGTTTCATAGCGAGAATACTACCCTAGAAAAAGTTGATTCAAACTGCCGCAGTGGAATGGACGATCGCTCTAAGGCGCCTTGCTCCGTAGCGCGAGGTTGCTCTCCGTCGGAGGTTCGAGTCCTCCCTCGGGCATACATACACACACACACACACACACAAAAATATATATAGTGTGTGTGTGTGTGTGTGTGTGTGTCGCCCTTAAGGTAGTTTAAGTAGTTTGTAAGCGTACGGACTGATGTCCACAGTATTTAAGTCTCGTAGATTTACAAACAATGGAACATTTGATTCAAACTGGAGACAGATTAGTAAATACAGTAACACTAATGAAGATACTTCACATTACCATTATGTAGACGTGAACACTATAAAGGTGGCGTACTTTTGTCGTATTTATTAACCCTTTAAAGCCCAATTTATCAAAAATAAGTAAATGTTTAATCATTTTCATAAAAGTCACTTCTTTAGTCTCAAAAGTGACGAATACAAAAAAAAAGGTCTATAATGAAGGTGATTAAACTGCGAAACCACTGGGACACACGGTCTTGAAACATCTATGATTTCGAGAGGTATTTTTAAAGCAATTTCGGGCTTTCGTCAGGCACAATCCCATATTACACCGTTACAATGCCAATCAGCTTTTGTGCTGCAGTGGGCACAATGACGAGGTCGTCCTTGTATTGGCATGTGTTCAGACTTAGTTTCTCTCAGTTCTTGAGCCACTGTCTTTTTTAATTTATTTGCATTTCGATTCTTGCACCTCCTTGATGATGTACTGTTTGTTGTGCCAATAAGTGCATGAAACACCGCAATCCGGAACTCCTTAAGTGACACTCTTGCCCCAGCGCTTCTTTCTTAGAACAATATAAATGAATTTACAATGGAGACATCCAGCATATGTCAAAAAATTATAAACCTCCATCTTTTGCTCTTCCTATCAATTTCATACAGAGATTTCCGCATGTCAGCTTTATCGACCTACCTCATATTCATGATGTACTGTTTCACAAGTATGGCACTTGGGATCTCAATTACCGACCCATCTTTTTATTTTCGAGATTCGTTTGTTGTCTGCTGTGGATCATGAAAATGAGACAGAAATAGAACTCCTTTCCTGTCCTTCCATATCAATGTAAACATCCTTTCTTCTTTGCATCTGTAGTCATATTCTCCAGGCTGACGATATTTTCAGGCTGCTAATATTTGGGGAAACTCTTTTTACCTCGTTTTACTGTCTCACAAACGTAAACCCTGATCATTAAGATTTTTCATTAGGATAACAGAAGTGAAAAACTATAAAAGTAAATCTTATCGTTTTTGTTCACCAGTTTCTGAGTCAGTTACTTCACTAATCCTTGACCCAACCATTTTTCTGGACATTTCAAATGTTCAAATGTTTGTTAAGCTTATGGGACTTAACTACGGGGCCATCAGTCCCTAAACTTACAAACTACTTATGAACTACTTACGAACTAGGACGGCACAAATATCCATGCCCGAGGGGGGATTCGAACCCCCGACCGTAGTGGCCGTGCTGACCGTGACTGGAGCGCCTCAGTCACCTCGGCCACCGCGGTCGGCTCTGGACATTTACCACTAGTCACTAGATGTCTCTGCTTTGCACTAGTATCAGTGGTTTCATGCAAAAGCCACCGGTCTTTCCGAACATAATTAATGAAATGGTGGTTTCAGGCAGGAACCTCTGATACTCAAAGGGTTAAGAGTACTTTATCTTTAACTTAGTAGATGTTTTCAAGCCCTTTATGGCAGTAATAAGGCGACAACTCCTTAAGTGACTTTAGTGATACTGCATGCGGCATTGTCAATCTAGTAATGTATGCATGTGCGCTGGTCGGCATCCAAAGATTAGCATGCGACTGTAGAATCGATTTGCTATGAAGGGCGATACTCAAAGGTATGCAGTGTCTAAACGGACTCACACAACTAGCGCCCAAGATATGTTGTTCTCTCGGCCGTGCACCAAGCAGTCCCGGTTCCACGTACAGCATGATGTCCTTACTCCAATGCGAAAGGTCAGAAGCGAAAGAACGGCCCCAGAATTTGGTGTGATGCTATTGAGTCCCACTGGTTATACAACAAAAACACCTGTCGTTTGCGTATCTGGTAACTTAGACCAGAGTTTTCAACCTTTTTGAGTTCGCGACTCCCCTTCCAAGTAAAAATATTCAGCCGACTCCCTTCCACATACCGCCCCCACCGTACGTACCAGCACTATGTGTGTGAATTCAAAGACAACAAATTTTATATTTTCTTCTGTCGACAGAACATTAAAACAAAAGTACAGTATTCTGCATTATAGAGTTTTTATTTATTTATTATTTAACATGCCCCATTACGTAGTAATATTACATGTTTGATGGTTAGATTCAGGCGGTTACATCAGGTATTTTTGCAAACACAAGTACAGTACATACGTTGACAGGGTTTACAAAGGAACACACGATTTTATACATCAGTAAATCTTATTGAATTACAAAAATTGTTGTAAAAGTCTGTAGTGAATTTTGTAGTTTATTTTATGGAATGGAACAAATTATCCTATTTTTACAATAATTTCGACAGAAAAATATATGTTGCATGACGAATGTTTCGCGTTGCGGGTGAGAGTCGGACGCGAATTATGCTCGTTAAGTAAGACTGTACAGCCAATTTCTAAAGAAGTTCGTGCTTTTCCGAATTTCTCAAAATTACTTAGTGTCTCTTGTTAATTTAACTGTCGGTTGGTTTTCAGGCGTTTCGTTTATTCATCGTTAACGTGGCATATTAATTGTAAAAAAGTATGTTCTACTCATATCAGAATTGATGATAACGAGGAATTACGTAATTTTCGTATAAAATAAATTTCACTTTTCTTACGCATTTTTGGCATTGTAGAACCCCAATTACCCAGAAGTATACTGGTCTGGTTACTTTATGGTGAAAGTACTCCTCCTTTGACCGTACCCCCCTCCCCCCTGAACAAGACTTAGCGACTCCCCCCCCCCGACCCCAGGGGGGTGGCGACCTACAGGTTAAAAAAAAACAGATTTAGACAATAGATGTCACATTTCTGACTTGATGAAGCCGTATTGTTGCGAAAAGAAAGATTGGGATTTAACGTCCCGGCGACAGCTGCGGCGGTAGGTCTCCTTCTTCAATGGAAATAAATACCAAATTTTTAATGTGCCGTGTCAGACTTCAGGATGCGAAAGTCGTCCGCTCGTCAACAAGAAAAAAAAAATCCAAATAATATAATCTTCCTGTATTGTGAAATTTCAACGACAGATGCTTGCGCAGATAGAAGAAGAATATGATTCTAGGTTTGCACTTCTTTAAAACTGTCACTTTGAAATAAATGTTTTAAAGTTCTCTTAAAGATCGAACTGTCAAACAGAAGTTCGTAGTTGTGCTGGTTGCTATACACACAGATATTATAAGTCCTGTTCACTAATGATCGATTGATATATAAGATCGATTTATTAAAATACTAAAAACTGATAAAAGTCTTCTTGCTTTATCTGTCAAACAAAATAACTTTCGCTATATGTCTTCTTTCAAATTGTAAAATAATTTGACAGTAAATAATTCTTAAGTTCCTGTCAATGAATATATTTCTTGTAAAATTTCTATAAATATCAAAATAATGATCGTTGACACTTGGTTAACTTTCGAGACACAATGACATTTATTGCTCTCACAATAGAGATCATGACTCAATGACAGTTAAACAAAGACTGATTTTATGGTCTTTTTTATTTTCCACGAAAGTTTCTATAATAATGTCAATATCCGCGGCGATAACCGCAGAGACCAGCATCTTCTTGCCTCGTGGCCGTCGACCCCCGACTTGAAGTGGTCAGATGTTTACTCTTTGAGCTCGGCGTCGAAGATGTTGCTCTCGTAGGTTGAATCGCCGTCACAGCACATGAAACACAAGAAACATACAAAAACTCTTTTAAGAACCACATAATATAAAACATTTACATAAAAATCATTTAAAAACATACAATATAAATATAATCTTCTGCGGAACTGAGCTGACGTAAGGTAGTAGCAGTTCGTAGTAATCGATGGTAAGGCATCGACTACAACAGAAGTGATATCGGGCGTTCCACAGGGTAGTGCTATTGGTCATCTGCTGTTCCTTATTTACATAAACGATTTAGGGGAAAATCTAAGTAGCTCTCTTAGGTTGTTTGCAGATGACGCCGTCATTTACCATCTAGTAAAATCATCTGAACATCAAAACCAACTGCAGAACGATCTGAATAAGATATCAGTATGGTGTAAAAATTGGCAATTGCTCTAAATAATGAGAAGTGTGAAGTCATCCACATGAGTACGAAAAGAAATCCGTTAAACTTTGTTTACAAGATAAATCAATCAAATGTGAAGGCCGTAAACTCCAAAAATACCTAGGAATTACTATTACTTCAGGCTTAAACTGGAAAGAACACGTAGATAATGCCCTGGGAAAGGCAAACCAAAGACGGCGTTTTATTGTCAGAACCCTTAAAGGACGCAACAGAACTACTAAAGAGACTGCATACAATACGTTTGTCCGTCCTTTTTTGGAGTATTGCTGCCCAGTGTGGGATCCTTATCAAGTGGGTTTGACGGAGGACATCGAAAGAGTGCAAAGAAGGGCAGCTCGTTTCGTATTGTCACGGTACAGGGGAGACAGAGTTACGGAAATGATACAGGATCTGTGATGGGAATCATTACAACAACGGCGCTTATCGCTGCGGCGTGGGCTACTTACGAAACTCCAATCGCCAACATTCTCCTCCGAATGCGAAAATATATTGTTGACTCCAACTTACATAGGTAGAAATGATCATCAGAATAAAATACGAGAAATCAGAGCTCGAACAGAGAGATTCAGGTGTTCTTTCTTCCCGCGCGCTATTCGAGAATGGAATAGGAGATAAATAGTATAATTGTGGTTTGATGAACCCTCTGCCAGGCACTTAAATGCGATTTGCAGAGTATCACATGTAGATGTAGATGCATGAGGGTACAATAATTTTTATTTCTGGCAGTGTGTCTGTGTAATCAGTATCCTCCCTGCGGGTTTGGGGGCTAGAACTGACATGCTGTTCTTTCTCGCCAGTTGCAAGAGGCGACTGAAACGATTCTCACAAACAGTGAAGTATTAATTTTTCGAAGTAATCGTCGTGAATGCAATCTGAATTAGGAACTTTTCTATTGTATTTTGAATACCACTGGATATTTCGGGCAAGAGGGACAGCTGAAATTGTATTCTGGTCCTTTCCATCACTAACTATCTTAATTAGTATAGCTGTCTAAAAGCAATGAATGTTGTGTAGTGAGTATTCAGCTAGAAGCAACATTCGCGGTGACCGGCTCGGCTGAATGAGGCTGCGAGAGGCTAGGCAGGCCCGCTACAGAGGTAGCGGTTCGCGTGTGTGGGTCTTCCGCCCGCACAGACGGCGACCTGTTTGCCCGGGACATGCGGGCACGTCTGCCCCGCCTGCAACCAACAAAACTCGACGGTGAGTCACTTGCAACGTTCCGCTAGTACCGAAACCAAATAAAATACCTCGAAATATCAGTCACCAAGCCCTGTTTTTGAGGTAAGCGTCGCATAAAGTCAGATTAGTACAGCGTAATATGTGTAATAGTTGTGAACATATGAGGGGTGTTCAAATGAAAAGGTACGAAACGTCTTAACACTGAAACCGGTTAAAATTTGAATATGCCGCTTTGGGATAACGTAGTGGGACATCTAGGAACGCGAAGCATGAGTGTCACCTCCACCTAAAATATTGAAGGTCTGCCCTCAGCAAACAAGGTGATGCTCATCGCCTTTTTCGACGTCCGAGGTCCGATATTCATCGAATTTCTCGAGCAAGGAAAAACCATTAACAGTGACATGTGCTGTGAGACACTCCGTAGCCCACGCACGTCCATCAAGAGCAATCGGCATAGGCAGATCACGTAGGGACTTCAAAGCTCCACCAAAGAGACTGCCTACATCACACTTGTGCGTCGTCTCCTGGAGTACTGTTGCCCAGTGTGGGCCCTCACAAGGTGGGACTGACGGAAGACACTGAGAAGGTTCAGAGAAGGGCAGCTCGTTTTATCATGTTAAAGGGAGGAAAGCGTCACGGAAATATTGCGCGATTTGAGGTGGAAATCATTAAAAGAAAGACGTTATTCGTTGCGACGGGATCTATTTGCGAAATTTCAACCACCGACTTTTACTTCTGAATGTGAAAATATTTTGCTAGCACCCTCCTACATAGGGAGACATGACCATCCCAATAAAATAAGAGAAAACAGATCGCAAACGGAACGATTTAGGTGTTCTTCCTTCCCGCGCTATTAGAGAATGGAACAGTAGAGAAAGATTATGAAAGTGGTTAATGAACCCTCTGCTAGGCACTTAAATGTGATTTGCAGAGAATCTATGTAGATGTTGACGTAGAATGATCAAATGTTTGTAAATCTAAGGGACTTAACTACGTTGGTCATCAGTCCCTAGGCATACAAACTACTTAAACTGACTTAAAGTAACTTATGCTAAGGACAACACAAGCACCCATGACCGAGGGAGGACTCAAACCCACGACGGACAGCAACTGCTCGCTCTGCATCAAGACGCCTTAAACGCTCGGCCACTGCACCGCAAAACGTGGGGAGTGATTCTGCTCCATGATAAAGCGCGTCCACGCGTCTCCAGGGTCACACCAAGTTCAAGTGGGAGCAGCTTGAGCATCCGCCCTACAGCCCGGACATCCCTGACCTGTGGTTTTCATTTGTTTGGTCTGCTAAAAAAAAAAAAAAAAAAAAAAAAAAAAAAAAAAACCTCAAGGGGGAACACTTCAACTCGGACGACGTACTGAGGGACACACTAGAACACTGGCTCTTGTCGCAGCCAAAGGAATTCTGGGAACAGCGAATCCTTCCGCTCATTAAGCAATTGGGTAGTAGTACTTTTGGATGAAGACGTCGATTATAGCCACAGTTTCGTTTCGTACCTTTTCATTTGAACACTCCTCATAAATGCTCATCTGATTTAAGTTCACAAAATACGACCATTCCGGGCGAAATCTGCTTGATGCCTGGAATATTCATTATGTGTGGATTCCTCATTGTCTAAATAACGCACACAGGTACGAGGTATTACTTTTCTGAATTGCAGAATACTTTCAAATGTTTGTATAGCTTATGGGACTTAACTATGGGGTCATCAGTCCCTAAACTTACAAACTACTTATGAACTAGCTAATACTAAGGACGGCACAAATATCCATGCCCGAGGGGGGATTCGAACCCCCGACCGTAGTGGCCGTGCAGACCGTGACTGGCGCGCCACAGACCTCTCTGCCACTGCAGCCAGGGGGGCCGGGTTCGATTGACGGCCGGGTCGGAGATTTCTTCACTCTGGACCTGGGTGTTGTGTCGTCCGCATCAATTCATCAGCATCAACGACGCGCAAGTCGCCCAAGTGGCGTCACCTAAAGACTTGCACCAGGCAGGCCGAACATGACCTCAGCTAGGTATAACAGCCAAAAATACCACACAATTATCACAATCATCATCATAGTTGCAGGGATGGAAAGTCAATGGGTTGTACCTTGGTATTTGGCTGGAGCGATTTAGGGAAATCGTGGAAAACCTAAGTCTGGGTGGACATATATTGATGTCAACCGTCGTTCTCCCTAATCTGAGTCCACTTTCCACTGAGCTAACCTCTGCGTCTCCTAACAAGCGCACTCCCCCACTACCCCCTCCTGCCCCTCTCCGTAATCCCTGTTCTTGGCGCACAAATGGCGGTTTATGATGCTTCGGCTTAAACCCTCTCAACAGAAGTGAGGGAGGGGGGGGGGGGGAGACCTTATGTCCGCCTTCTGAAAAATATGGTAATCCACACATGTACATTATATTACTCTCACTGAATAAGCAAAGACAAGTTGTATCATATCCACACACTTGCATGGCCCCTACAACCAAATAACTTCACCACTATAACATCTTTGCAAACAATTTTTATGTTTTTTATGTGAAGCAGGACCATGTTTTGTGATTGCTTATATTGCGCATTAAGTTAAATTAGAGCATAGCGTTGTGTGAAGTACTTATCAGCAAAGTTAATAGCACTCATACAGGGCATGTTCAAAAATTTATAATGTTTAAAATACATAAGAGAAATACAGGACGATTTCGTCACAGACAAGGACACTATACGCAAGTTTTTGTCTCACTTCATGCATTTTGAACTTTAAAACCCTTTTATAAATGTGATGATAGACGAAAATGAGGAAACTAACGTAAACTTCATCAAATTGTAAACAACATATTTTTTGTCTATCCTAGGGATTAGAAACTATAACAGACGTAAAACGAGCCTCCAGCTGGAAAGAATTCAACAATCTTAAGATGAATTTGTAAGAAAATCCGAAACCTGTCAGTTTCAATAGATAAACATTTTTAAACCATACTTGGGTCTGTTCGCTGTTTTAATTATAAATATTATTATATTTTAAAATTTCTAACACACGGCTTCCCGAGACGGGGAGGCGTACCGGCCCCAGTTCGAATCCGTGCAGCGGATTAACGAAGGGAGTCGGAGTGTCGGCCAGCCTGGATGTGGTTTTAGGCGGTTTTTCACATCCCACTAAGTGAATACCGGGCTGGTCCCCAAGTCCCGCCTCAGTTACACGATTCCCGAACATTTCGTAACACTTTACACTTTCACACAAAAACACTATACACAGACATTTTGGGTACACATTTCCTCCCAGGGAGGACATGGGGAGGCGGCAGGGCCGGCCGCGGTGGCCGAGGGGATTGAGGCGCTCCAGTCACGGTCCGCACGGCCACTACGGTCGGGGGTTCGAATCCCCCCTCGGGCATGGATATTTGTGCCGTCCTTAGTTGTAAGTAGTTCATAAGTAGTTTGTAAGTTTAGGGACTGATGACCCCGTAATTAAGTCCCATAGACTCTACAAACATTTGAACATTTTTTTTGGTGGCGGCAGTAAGGGCATCCGGCCACCCTGTAAATATTAACACGCCAAATCCGACTAACAAAACCGACCCTGCATGTGCGGGAAAATGGCTCAAGAGAAAGAAGAAGACTTTATTTACACGTTGGTATCTCTTCTAAATGCATATTGCGAGTAAAAGTAAACGAAATTTATATTTTAAATTTTTTGTGGTGGTCGTATGTTAGTACACGTTATTGAAAGTGTGCTGCAATAGCTAGTAGTGCATTAAATGAATTGTCCGGTTGTAGACCATACTTAAACATAAGTAATTTTTAAAAAGTATTTTGTTATGATAAATTAACCTGAATTAGCAAATTTTGTACTTTATCCAATTTTTTTTTTCGGGAATTGGGATGGAGGGGGGAAATGAAGTATCACTATTTCCTATCCCTTCCTTTTAGTTATCCGTGTTACGAAACATAAGCTGGTATCGTGAGGGTTAAGCCGGTCCTACACGAAACACTGCACACTTCCGTCCGGTCCATGGTGATCACATATCACTGACGTGGGCAACCTTTGGTGACCCTAACGCAAGACGTCAAAACTATAGTGCCTGTAACGTTGATGTTCGTGGTCTTACTCACCGATATGAAAAGTATATCATTTTCGGCACGTTACACTAACAAATTATGCAGCAAAACATTTTCTGAATAAATTCATTTTACGTTCACCCAAATTAGGTGTTAATGGGCTATGGCAACCAGACGACCGACAGGATTGTTTTTATTAACAGCATGACATCACCTGTAACGCCTCTGGTGGACTCGTGACAATACTGGTTGCACCTTAGACGGCTGGACAACCATGGGTCTCACCAGTCCCAGTTTCAGTTGGTAAGAGATGATGGTAGGGTTCTAGTGTGGCGCAGACATCACGACGCCATGGGCGCAAGGTGTCAACAAGGCACTGTGCAAAATGGTCAAATGTTTGTAAACCTATCGGACCAAACTGCTATGGCCATCAGTCCCTCGACTTACAAACTACTTAAACTAACCTAAGGACAACACACACACTATTCCCCAGGGAGGACTCGAACCTCCGAAGGCTAGCAACCGCATGCTGCGCAGCGGGGAGCCTTGGAACGCTATGCCCCTCCACCGGAACGGCAACCTTCACAATGGTGTGGACTCTTTTAACGTAGAATGGAAAACTTCATGTTCCCAGGAAAAAGATGGAATTTTTATGAAATTAAACTTGTATCCATTCTGGAAGTGTGGAACCTGCGACTGCATTCATTTAAGAAATCAGAAAATAACAGTAACCAGTCACCTTTCTTATGTATTTATTACCACAACCGGTTTCGAACTGCCTGGCAGTTCATCATCAGGCGGTATACATCTTTTATATGTTGCTTACAACATTGTGGAACTCGTTTGGAGTTGGTTCACATTGCTGATTGATGGTAGATGATTTTTCAAGCATTTTAGTGCTCAAAAGCTGCCCACATAACACTACACTCGCTTTCCACATGTTTTACCACATGGTTGCTGTTATTTTCTGATTTCTGGAATTTTTATGGATGACAGTAGTAATTGAACCGCAATAAATCGTGACTAGTTTGAAGAACATTCTGGACGATTCCAGCAAATGACTGAAAATGGTATGTTCGGCTACTTGCAGATTATCTGGCTCCATTCATGGACTTCATTTTCCCAGAAAAAATATGGAATTTTTATGGATGACAGTGCTCCTAGTAAATGAACCGCAATAAATCGTGACTAGTTTGAAGAACATTCTGGACGATTCCAGCAAATGATTTGCTCACCCAGATCACCCGACTTGAATCCCAACTAATATTTAAGGGATATATTGTAGAGGTGAGTTCGTATAAAAATGTCGTACCAACAACACTTGTGTTGTAAAATAAAAAAAAGCCAAATCAGCAATACTGTAATTTTTTCTTGAAATTAGACTCGACTAAGATGAAGTTGTTTGTCCCTGGTTTCTCCTGACATCTCTTGGTTATTATGAGAATTACAAACAGCTAACGTGGTTGCTCTCCACGATATGATGAATGAGATACACTCGACGTTTATACAAAATGCAGTGCACTTTACACACAAAGATTACACGAGGTTTGGAACTTAAATAGTGACAACACTGCTGTGGAGACACTATGCAATGAAATCTGCGATTGTCGCTGATAGCACACGTTGTTGACATACCTACCTTACCTCCGAAGAAATGGACTCTCCCGTTCCATGTCACCGGCATGCGCACAATCCTGGGAAACACAGTCACTTGTGAGCGAGCGGTCTAACTTAACGGTGTCTATGTTTTCAAAACAGGATCAACGGAGTTGAATCAAAATTTAATGCGACAGAGGTTGTACAACACGACAGTGTCATCAAGGTCTTCAAGAGGCGTGCGGGGAATCGGCATTACCGTACAGAACAGTGGCACGTTTGGTAAAAACCTTCAACGAAGGTCGGCAAACAGTGGCAGTCATGCATCGAGCAGATCGTCCTAGCGTCTCTGACGAAGAAGTGCATACTGTTGCCGCGTTACTGGACAGTGATTGGCGCCAGACGATTCTTGAGCTCGCCCTCGAAACCGGAGTAACGTACACGACTGTGCTTCGCATCCTGAAGGAACGCATGGCCATGCGAAAAATTGCATGAAGATGGGTTCAGTATGAATTGACGGAAATGCAGAAACGGATGCGTTATGACGCTGCTCAAAAGCGGGAGGAGAAGCTTAACACTAGATGAGGCATTGGCCACAACGTATGAGCCAAAACCGAAACGCCAATGCAACTAATGGCGTCATAATGGGTCGCCGCTAAAGTCGAAAATGCGTCAGAGCCCCAGTATGGTGAAAGTTATGGTGATTCTCGTGTTCGATTGTGGTGGTATTATCCTAACGCATTACGTTCCTCCACGGCAGTGCACAGTATTACTGTTCGTTTTTGGAGCATCACCTGCGAGCGGCTTTGCGAAAGAAGCGGCAACTCTTTCTGCGCAACCCACCCATCATTTCGCACAACAACGCGCGGGTGCGTACACCTCAAGCTGTGGCTGCTCTGTTTGGTCGATGGGACCGGGAAGTACTGTACCAGCCACCATACTCCCCAGACTTAAGTCCTTGTGACTTTGATATGATTCCGAAGGTGAAGGAACCACTTCGTGGCATTCGTTTCAGAACTGTTCCAGAGATTCGACAGGCAGTAGACCGCTCCGTCCGCACCATCAACAGAACAGGCTCTGCTAACTGTGTACTATGCCTTCCATATCGCTGGCAACGGGTCTTACACAACGCTGGTGACTACTTTGAAAGACAGTAACAGGTTCAAACATGTAACGCTTTTTTATCGGTTTTGAATAAATAGTAGCCTCTATTTAAGTTACAGCCCTCGTATATGCGAATGTTTCGTATTTGATACAGCGGGCGGCTGCAGGGTACATAGAGAATAGATTTAATCGAGGTGAAGGCTTCGGTAAAAACGTGTCGCTTATCAGAGTAGTCGTTGGATACGCAGTTTTCAGCAGATTACGACAGCTGGAGTGCGTTTACGTTATCTCTCGAGCTGGGACAATGGGCCTTTTTTTCCTGTTACTTAATTTGTTTTTGCAGATGGGACCTGAAGCAGCAGTTTCACGCGTACCACTTCCTTGCCAGTCTCCATTTAGACGAAACAGTAAAATAATAATAATAATTAACTTCACAGCTGGCCAATAAAACGCGACAACGTGAAGGCGCCGTACGAAAAAAGTCAAACTGTCATGATTGGACACGCAGACGATCAGTAATTCAGCACAACCGTACAAAGGTACCACAATAACGCCATCTTCGTTTTGAACGTAAAGAAATTACGGTCCACTTTACTTATTCCTACAGTTTTGTGATTTTTACAAATATCTTGCACGAAAAATAATAAAAACATAAATGATATAAAATCAAACACCGAAAAATATTATATATTTCATTTTATTTATTTATTTATTTTTTTTTTTTTTTTGGTCCTAAATATTTGCAAAAGTGGGCCGTGAAACAGGCTAGTACTATTTTGTAATAAATTTATTATTTCTATATAATAAGGTATTTCCCTACGATATATTTGTCCCTAGATAAAATATCAACCTCAAACCTTTCTTCGAACCTCCACTACGGTCGGGGGTTCGAATGCCCCTTCGGGCATGGATATTTGTGCCGTCCTTAGGCTTAGTTAATTCATAAGTAGTTTGTAAGTTTAGGGACAAATGACCCCGTAGTTAAGTCCCATAAGCTATACAAACATTTGAAGACTGTCTTTTTTTTTTTTTTTTTTTTTTTTTTTTTTTTTTTTTTTTTTTTTTTTTTTTTTTTTTTTTTTTTGAGAAAATTAACGATACTCAGCCGAATCTATCCGGATATTTGACTCACCTACCATAACTTCGTTATGCTCAATTAATTTCCTGTTCAAAACTTTTTTCATGTAAAGCCGCATTTTTCAGAGTCTATTTTTGTGCTTTTCGCAAGTCTCTTTTGAAATTGTCCTCTAGGTAGATTTTCTCTGTTGAAATTCGTTTGTTTCATTTAAACGGCGCTGTCTCAAATGAGTCTATCCTTGATCAGAAAAATTAGTGTACTTCAAATTCACTAAAAATCAAAAAATAAATAAAAATTTTAACGGAAAAAAGACTTAAAAAAGTATTCCAAAACAAAATACTATGCACTAAAATGTCAAAAAATTATTGCGTGCCGCGGAAGAGCGGCTGAGCGCATTGAGGCGCTATGCTACGATGCGCGAGGTCGTTCCCCGTCGGGGGTTCGAATCCCCCCCTCGGGCATGGATGTTTGTATAATAAGGAATGCAAGTGTATTATAAGCCACAGTTGCTTCTTAAAAAAGGAAATTTTTTAATACCTCATGTGTAATGCACAACCAGTTTCGATGCACTTTATAAAAAACATTTCTTTACTGTGGAGCACTTGAAAATGATGCCATAGTGCATCGAAACTGGTTGTGCATTACACATGAAGTATAAAAAATTTCCTTTTTTAAGAAGCAACTGTGGCTTATAATACACTTGTATTCCTTATTATAGGAATTATTTCAGTTGCACTCCTAACTGACATTATGTCAAATTATATTAATGGATGTTTGTACTTGTCTTTAGTATAAGTTAGTTCATAAGTAGTTTCTAAGTTTAGGGACTGATGACCCCGCAGTTAAGTCCCATAAGTTTTACAAAGATTTGAATAATAAATGCGTATACCTCTACAACTTAACAATCAACTTACTTTTTCTACTCATAAATATGAAAGCAGGATCTATGTGTTAACCACGAAAGAAGGTAGGTAGGTACCTACTCACTTTAAATCTAACTCACACGTACGTTTGAATAACAAACAATGATCAAAATATTTTTTAGAATTCTCTAAGTAAAATGAAATGAAAATTATTAGACTACTTAAAAATCAATCAATTTATTACGATAATATTATAGTTACAATTATTGTAATTTTTGGAGTCAGTGTCAGCCAAGGAAACACTACAATATACCTAGCAAAAATAATACGAGAATGGGATCGGATTTTTCCTTGGATGACACCGACTCCAAAAATAACTATAATTGTAACTATATAATATTATCGTTATAACTTGACTGACTTTTAAGTAGTCTAATAATTTTAATTTCACTTTACTTAGAAGAAAACTAAAAATAGTTTGGTAACTGTTTGTTACTCAGACATTGTGTTGAGTTAGTTTTAAAGTGGATAGGTACCTACCTATCTTCTTGCGTGGTAAACACATAGATCGTACCTACATACTGATGAGTAGAAATGTAAATTGATTAGTAAGTTATAGGAGAATGCGGAATTTTTCTTTTTTTTACTTTTTAGTGCATACTATGGCCAAATTTGTTATAGAATAGTTTTTTTAAGTCGTTTTTTGTTAAAACTTTTGTTTATTCGCTTAGGCGTGCAGAATTGTACAGGCATGTCGCGCCGGCCGCAATGGCCGAGCGGTCTGCGGCGCGTCAGTCACAGTCTGCACGGCCGCTACGGTCGGGGGTTCGAATCCTCCCTCGGGCATGTCGTCTTTAGTATAACATAGTTCATAAGTAGTTAGTAAGTTTAGGGACTGATGACCCCACAGTTAATTCCCTTAAGCTTAAGAAACATTTGAACATTAGGCATGTCGCGTGCGTTTGTGTCGAGAAATGGGCTCGTTCGCAGCAAGGCTGTACGACAATACAAGCTCTGGAGAAGCACAGACTACCAGTGTTTCGGCTTCCGCCTGACGAGGCAGGGAAACAAGTGCAACAACACTGCAGGCGCGGCACGCGTCGACTGTACATCACGGTGGACACTCCGTGAGGTGTGAGGCGAGCGTCACCGGTTTACATTTGTCATCGTCACAGCATACGGCATATTAAAATTTGGTGCCACTGTGCATACAACGCGATCACAACTGGTTTTCGTGGCCAGTAATTTGGAAGTTGCCTTTACATTTTTGTCGTTTAAATACAAGTGGCTGTGCCAGACTTTGAGGATTCCGAGATGTTATACCATAGTAAGAACGTAGTCCATTACAAAAAAGAAGAAAGAAAGAAACGGTTTTTTCCTGAACTTTTCATGACAACTAGCACTTGTTACAATAAAGGGCCATGATTTAAGCATCCTAAGCAATTGAAAACGTTATACACTGATACAATACATACGATAATAGCAGAAAATATTTTAACAGATGCTGAAACTAAAACCAATAATGTACTTAAAATGTTCAAATGTTTGTTAAACTTATGGGACTTAACTATGGGGTCATCAGTCCCTAAACTTACAAACTACTTATGAACTACTTACGAACTAGGACGGCACAAATATCCATGCTCGAGGGGGGATTCGAAACCCCGACCGCAGTGGCCGTGCAGACTGAGACTGGAGCGCCTCAGTCCCCTCGGCCACCGCGGCCGGCAATATTGTACTTAAAGCCAGGAAAAGACTTCATCAATTGTTAATCTGTGTGACGCGAGAAATGATCCCTTGGCCACAACAAGTTAATGTTCAAATGTTTGTAAATCTATAGGACCAAACTGCGCGCTCATCAGTCCGTAGCTTACAAACTACTTAAACTAAGGTAAACTAACCTAAGGACAACACACACACCCATGCCCCAGGGAGGACTCGAACCTCCGACGGCGAGCACCGCGCGCTCCGCTGCGAGGCGCATTAGACCGCTCGGCTACTCCACCGTGGCCACAACAAGTTACCTATGAATATACAGGGTGAATCACCTAACACTTGCACCACAAATATTGCGGAAACGGCAAGTGCGATTGATGTGCGGTTTTCACAGAATGGACTTGTAGTCAGTAGCTCGTACATTTAGCCAACAAACGGATTGTAATATTACTTAGAACGTGTATTTTTTGTGCAAACGTACATTTTTTTTAATTGGAACAATGGTTGTTTCTATCATGCATTGGAAGTTTTGACACCAACTGTGTACAAAGAATTTTGAATGACATTTTTAACACGTTTAATTTGGCAGCTACAACCGTTCAAAGTTTCTGGAGCGGAGGCTACGATAACGTCGCTGACTGGCCAAGTGGCTAGACCCAGGGGCAAGACCCACTGTCTCATGAAATGTTCAAATGTTTGTAAAGCTGATGGGACATAACTACAGGGTCATCAGTCCCTGAACTTACAAACTACTTATGAACTACTTACGAACTATGACGGCACAAATATCCATGCCCGAGGGGGGATCCGAATCCTCAACCGTAGTGGCCGTGCAGACCGTGACTGAAGCGCCTCAGTCCCCTCGGCCACCGCGGCCGGCCACTGTCTCATGACTACCAGCCAGTCAGCTACGCTGTCGTAGCCTCCGACCCCAAAATTTTGAATGGTTGTAACTGCTAAACTAAACGTGATAGAAATGTCATTCAAAATTCTTTGTACACAGCTCGTGTCAAAAATTCCAGTGCATGATAGAAACAACCATTGTTCCATTTGAAAAATTTTATGTTTGCATAAAAAATACACTTTCTAGGTATTTTTACAATCTGTTTATTGACTAACAATACGAGTCCTTGACTACCAATCCATTCTGTGAAAACCGCACATCAATCGCACTTTCCGTTTCCGCAATATTTGTGGTGCAAGTGTTAGGAGATTCACCCTGTATTATTATAGAAAATAATGGGTAAAGATATTAGGGAAGCTAAATTAATGGAAGAAAATTAAAGAAAATGTACTTTCATCATTCTCTTGCAGGCGGTTTTTATCTGCAGCACACGGAAACTGGAATAAGGGGACAGACAGTCATGACATTAGACTTAATGTCACGTATACCGCTGGTGTGGACTAATATTTCGTCAAGTTCTTCACAGCCGCGGTGGAGTAGGCGAGCGGTCTAAAGCGCCTCGCTGCGGAGCGCGCGGTTGCTCGCCGTGGAGGTTCGAGTCCTCCCTGGGGCATGGGTGTGTGTGTTTGTCCGTAGGTTAGTTTACCTAGGTTTAAGTAGTTTGTAAGCTACGGACTGATGACCACGCAGTTTGGTCCGATAGATTTACAGACATTTGAACATTTGAACAAGTTCTTCACATACAAGGGTTGGAAGGTTAATAGCGGCAACACTGCCGCAGAGACGTGGAATCAAATATACCGCTTACATCGCATGTCACACAAAGCTTACCCCCGTGTAAATGATTCCTCCTTTTTCACATAACACGCATTTGAAATTACTAGAAGAGAATAACCTCGTCTAGCGTACGGTCTAATGCCCTGGAATGTTTTTGAAACAAGTACTATGGCTATCGATATAAATTGATTCTGCCACAGAACGTACAACGCGACAGTGCCACCCAGGTCTACAAGAGATTTGTAGGAATCTAGAGTGCTTTTTAGACCATTTGCAAGGTATGTGACAACTTTCAACATGGGAAACCAAAATGTGGCCGTTGAAGAAGAAGAAGGAACTGTTCTTACCGCCTAATGCACAGTTATCGACACCAAATACTTCAAGAGTTTGTCCCAGGGATATGATTACGGCATACGACCGTGCAACGCGTTCTGCAGACATGTTTGTTCCTGACAAAAACTGGATTTGGATGGGTTCCGCATGAATTAACGGAAACTCAATACTACACTGCTCCTATCCACTGGGAAAGCTATGAAGCTAAAAAAGAGACTTTCTTTAGATCGTACAAGCCAACTTACACGTCAAACAAACTAATCCCGTCAATGCGGATCATTTCGACAGTCTAAAGTTTGTAGAAAGGCTAGAAATGTTAAAGTTTTATTGATTTTAGTGTAGGACTGTGATTGTGTTATACTAAACGCATATCCCCATCGGAGGTTTGAGTCCTCCCTCAGGCATGCTTGTTTATGTTGTCCTAGGTGTAAAATAGTTAAAGTAGTTTGTAAGTCTATGGAGCGACGACCAGTGCAGTGTGGTCCCACAGCTTAACAAACGTTTGATTTTACTAACGCATACTATTTAGGTTGATCATACGTCCCGGTTTTGCCGGGACGGTCCCGTTTTTCAGGGAAACGTCCCAGTATCCCAAAAAAATCATTCAGAACATATCACTGTCCCAGTTTTAAAACAAGAAGCAGAATCAAAATTACTAAAAATTTCCGGGCTGTTATGCCGCGGTCTTATGGATTTATTATGGAAACCCAACGTTTCGCCCCCGACTGCGGAGGACATTTTCAAGGGGTATCGTGGTACTTTTGAATGTCCAATGCACACCCTGGCTCGCTACTGACTGAAGCCAAACTCCGTTTACGAGGGCTCGCGCGCAGAGGTGTCACGTCAGATGTTTTTGATATGCGCGCGCAATTCGTCGTTGCCGATTGCCGTCGTCCGTTAATATCGTTCCATGGTGGAAGACTGTTACATTTCTTCTTCAAAACCGGAATCCAGATTTCATTTAGTTTCACGCCCTCCTCCATCCTATTGAAATTATTGGGGTGTTTTACAATTTCTATAGCCTCTCTGTAAAGTCTTGCGTGGTATCCATTTGTTACTGCTAAAACCTGAGTCTTATCAAATTGAATAAAGTGCTCCCCTAGTTGAAAGACATGTTCAGCAACAGCTGATATATCAATCTCTCCCCTTTTACAGTTCCCCATATGCTCATCTAGTCGTTTTTTACTGTCCTTTTTGTGGTGCCCAAGTATACGACTCCACAGCTACACGGAATCCTATATAAATTCCTGCTTTTTCCAGCGGTTTGCGAGCATCCTTCGCCGATTTCAGGTGATCCTGTATCTTCAGAGTAGCAAAATGCATGCAGTAATATTTATCTTTTAATTAAATGCATGTGAAAGACCAATTATGTCAAGTACAATTTTGCAGAAACGTATATTTTTACATTATAGGCTTATACCGCATTTTGTTTAACTCGTCTTATGTCTGCAGAAAGAAAAGCGGATATTACCATCCCCACCCGTAGCTTTATGCCCCTCAAGATAAGAAAAACCCAATACAAAGTAGATATAAAGGCACATCACTTATCGGTTTTAAAATATCGCGATAATTGACAAGACAGGTAAATGTAAGTGTAGCAAAGAAGTATGATGTACCAGGTGGGAAACCCAGCATCACCCTATAACAGCCACTGTCTACAATGAATGTCTCTCGCAGCGTCTTACCGAGGCCACGGCAAGTTCGAAGCCACGGAGGGGTACCGAAAACTGACTAAAAATAAATAAATAAATAAAAACAACTCTGGAAAGAAACAGTTCCTACATTGTGCCACCGAGAAGAATCCTTACCCTCGACCTTCGCCTATAAACGCACGTTGTTATCACAGCGTTATATCGTCTAACAAGGAACACTTTTGACGTCGAACGGTCGGAACCGCACGAAACCATGCTTGGTCATCATAAACAGGACAGTGGTGTTCGTCATATCCATGCAAAACGTTGCATTGTACCTCAATTAACATTTTAACTGAGAGAAACGAAGTAACAAGATGTCAGTACCATAGGAAAGATATTATATGTAATTCAATGTCGTCATTGTATCTTTACATATTCAATCAGCAATCATGCGCCAAAAACTCTCTGCTTAAAGTACTTATAATAGCACAAAACACACATATAAAGCAGTACAACGCACCTAAAAGTGCTTATATTAGTCGCAAAGTGCAGATGCGAGATTTCGATGAAGTGCTTAAAACAAATTGAGAGAGAACAATGAGAACACCTCACTAAAGCCACGTTATCACAATCTAAGTCACTTTCGCATTCACGCAGTCCAATAGCAAAAGCCACACTAATTTCTGTTTCAAATGATGATATTGGTATGTCAATGTGACACCCTGGCTTTCGCCAAGCATATTGCAACATGGCTAATACGTAGGTGCAGCAAACTGATTGTAAATCACAGAGTCAAGTTTCACGATGAAATAACGATCATGTGCCTTAACTTGTGATTTGGCAACTTGTAGTCTTCCAGAATCAGTAATTCCTCTTGTATAGAGTTTATATTGCCGAAAGAAGTAAACATGAAGGGGTTAGCAATATTTTGTTGTTTTCGGTGGCAAGATCTTCAGTGTAACATCTTTGGAAAAGTTTCATCTACAAGGGTACGATCTGCATGACCCGCCCAGGAATCACACAACAATTGGCTCGTTTCATTTGGCGCTGGCAGTCAAGACCGGCGTTTTGCATGGAAACGACGCACACCACTGCGTTGTTTGCGATTGCTTTTTATTGTAAGCACGGTTTCGTGCGGTTCTGAGCGTTAGAGGTCAAAGGTGTCGCTTGTAAGTAGCGTCTCAAGTAAATGAGTACTACCCAACGGGCGCCCCGTGGATTATATGTCGACAGCGAACCTGTTTCACACGCCTGGCGTCTACACCGCTCGCTCAAGTTTTACAGTAAATATATTTTTGTTTGGCTGCATTACAAAGCTTAGTGGTCGCAACATCGAGCGTATTTAACCGATGCCTTCTGATTCTTGTAGATTTCTGCCAAATTTGGACTGGAATGAAACTGTATTTGATAGGGTAACAAGTGAAATAGGATACCGTACTTTACGTATAACAAACAATTTTTTGTCACTTAAGTTTCCTGCAAGTACATCTTAAACGAGAGCTGTGTATCTTAGTTTGAATAAAGTATGGCAGATTTTGGTACCAAATGAACCAACACATCTGAACAATTTAATGAAATAGTAGCTCTCAATTTCAGTAGAAAGAGATGATGAACAGTACCGACCTACCTTCAGATTTAGATATTTTGATTTTTTTTAAACTGTAATTTATGAGTGCTTATCCAACATTGAAATGACTCTGAGGACAATTATGAGCACTCCAGCAACTGCAACATTTTGCAAACGTAGTTTCAGCAAATTAAATATGTTAAAAACGCACTTATCGTCGAGTGTAGGTGAGACGGACTGTGAAATTAAGCTGTCTTGCCGATATAATACGACGCAGCTGCTAGGTTTGACTTTCGTGACATCTGTAAGTTTGCTTCTGTCAAAGCATCGTAGTGGAAAGTAATATTACAATAAAACATTTTTCTCGGAAAATAATATGTTTTCGACGCTTAATTAAAACCCTTTTATTTTATTTACAATCATCAATTTATGGACTATTAACAATTTAGAAGGACCAAATAAAATCTTTTATTTATTACTAGTTGCTAAACCCGGTATTACCCGGGCAGATATGCATTTTTCCAGTCTTGTATTAGGAACGAAAATAAAAATTCGGAAAAGATTTCCTCTTCAGTATTAAAGAAACAGCTTAGAAACAAAGAAATATGCATAATATCTGAGATGAATAAATAGTGGATGAATGTAATCTCGTAAATCACGCGTCGCGTGATTGGAAAGTTTTTGTGACTCATTGTTTACGACGTCATATTCTATTAACTATGTGTCGTAGGTAATTTTTAACACCACAGCGGTTGTTGTCTGATAGTAAGCAATATGTGTAGTATGTTTAGTTGCAATCGGTCCATTATTTTAGGAGAAGATGTGAAATAATAACTCATGATGTAGTAGTTACTCGGAAATTTCATTGTTTATGACGTCATATGTCCTGAAATACGTGTCGTA
This sequence comes from Locusta migratoria, assembly GCA_026315105.1. NCBI lineage: Eukaryota > Metazoa > Arthropoda > Insecta > Orthoptera > Acrididae > Locusta > Locusta migratoria. The sequence continues at coordinate 366,130,936 of CM048755.1, forward strand.
CTATGATGTAAATTTGCAGGCTCATTCAGTGGCGTATGTGCCTAATGTCTGCAAAATACGTCGTCAATGGTATTAGTAGTAAAGACGTAATAAATCTAAAACCTCATGCCTGATGATGCAGTTTTTCATTAACCAAATTGTGTGTGACTTCTTATCTCATTAACAATATGTCGAAATGTGATATAATATCCAAGGAACAATCAGTGGTATGTGTGTGTACTGTCTGTGAAATGTCTCGCGAATACAATTTACAGTGCAGAAGCAATAACTTCGAACGTAATGCCAAATGCCGTAGATATACATCATGAACATCGGAAAAGTAGTAAGCGATAAACTTTTTTTCCTTTCGTAATTTTGTTGGGGTTGTTAGCAAGAAAAAGTTTCGGAATGATTTTCAGTGCTCTCATTCTCAAATAGTTGACGAATAAAATCACGCTATCATGCGCCGCAAGATGGAACAGTTTTCATTGTTTATGGCGTGATATAGTATGAACTATGTAATGTAGGTGGGTTTTGTCACCATTGAAAATGATTCCTGACCTTACAGAATATTTGCACCAAGTTGAAATTGGTCAATTAGTTTAGGAGCAGATGTAGAATATTATTGCATGATGCGGCCGTCTTTCACGAATGAAATTGTTTACGACGCCATATCTCCTTATGTATGTGTCGTAGGTGGTTCTTACGCCGACAGCGATTGTTACCTGCTAGTAAGAAACATGTGCATCACGTTTGGTTGAAATCGGTCCAGTAGTTTAGGGGGAGATGTGGACCACACATACAGCCAATTTTATAAGATGTATTGGATACATGTTTCAAACCAAAATCAACGTACAGTCAATGTTCGTGGCCAATAGAAAATTAATTTTTGTTTTAAATTCAATTATTTAAAAAGTTTGTATAATCTGTAATTTTTTTCTACAATGAAAAATTTAACCAATTATCGCCCAGTGATCAATAGTTAAATGTTCAAATGTTTGTTAAGCTTATGGGACTTAACTACGGGGTCATCAGTGCCTAAACTTACAAACTACTTATCTACTACCTTATACTAAGCACGGCACAAATATCCATGCCCGAGGGGGGATTCGAACCCCCGACCGTAGTGGCCGTGCAGACCGTAACTGGAGCGCCTCAGTCCCCTCGGCCACCGCGGCCAGGGATCAATAGTTAGACACCATTGTTTTTTATTTTGTTTCTAATAATGCGATAACTTGAAATCGAATTATGTTATGAACATACATTATTGACAGTAACTGTTTTAATTTTTATATTGGTCAACATACAAACAATGAGATTTTTCTTATACTAAAAATGAGACCACAACTGCCGCCAATGCAGCGCATTACCCTCTACGTGTATATCTATTTCTTATGAGTGTCTGTCGACTCTGGTCATGCAGGAAAAGATTCATACAATAATATTACAAATAAATAATTTGTCATTATTGGTCTAAATTGTTGTTTAGCAATCGTAAAGTCGGACTATTTTTAGAATACTGGGAGGTAACTGAATCGTCTGCTTATAAGAGTTATTGTTTCAATTTTGATTTGTACGTTGACAGGGAAGTGACAAATAAAATACTGATCTTGGTGTTGGACCTACGGTATTTCTAAATGTTTCATTCTATTGAAAATCCTCATGGTCATTGTAAATGCAGGAATTGTTACGATACTGCACTTAATTATATAATGTATCATAAGGCATTACTATAGCAGAAATGTTGCAAGGAGCTAGCTAAAAGGAAGGAAAGAAAATTAGCGATTAATATTTCCCCGACTGAGTGGTTATTAGAGACGGAGCTCACGCTCGGATTGTTTGATAAAAGACGGGACAGGAAATCGGTCTTTTCCTGGATGGTAGAAGGTGGATCTCAACCACCATCCTCCAGAATGCGAGTCCATTGTGTTACGACTGCCCCATCGCGCTCGGCAGGAGCTAGATGATAGCTTCCGCTAGCGTTACCGGGAACAATAGCGTGACATTTTTCAGGAAAAAACTGAGTAGTTCGGTGTGGAAATCCAATTAGTGAGTGGAATTCTCCTCGGACTGAATGCGCAAGATGAATGTAGAAACGTTTGAGCTGACTCGAAGTCCAGAGGCTGATGCCGTTTTATTTTTTTCCATTTTGACTACTTATTCCATCGGTTATTGGTGATACATCATCGTATTGAATTAGAAACACAATTCTGTGTATGTTCTAATAAGCCGCGGTGGAGTAGCCGACCGGTCTAAAGCGTCTCGCTGCGGAGCGCGCGGTTGCTCGCCGTGGAGGTTCGAGTCCTCCCTCGAACATGCGTGTGTGTGTTTGTCCTTAGGTTAGTTTACCTAGGTTTAAGTAGTGTGTAAGCTACGGCTGATGACCACGCAGTTTGGTCCGGTAGATTTACAAACATTTGAACATTTTTTTGTTTGTAAATCTATCGGACCAAACTGCGTGGTCATCAGTCCGTAGCTTACAAACTACTTAACCTAAGGTAAACTAACCTACGGACAACACACACACCCATGCCCCAGGGAGGACTCGAACCTCCGACGGTGAGCAACCGCGCGCTCCGCAGCGAGGCGCCTTAGACCGCTCGGCTACTCCACCGCGGCTATGTTCTAAAAGTTTTTTATTTGGATAATCGGTATTCGGCTTACAAGGCTATCATCAGACTTTACTGTTTTATCAAAGAAGTTACGTTGTTTAGATGCAGAACTGTAAGATATTTTATTCGTCTACACTTAGATTGAAGCACATAGAGAAATGGTATCTTCGTTTCTAGTGTGGTAGGACAACTAAAAATATAAAAAAATAAACAATTATAAATAAAGATACAGGATGGGGGGGTGGGGGAGGGGGGCAAACCAAGGATAAACTCAAATTTAAGCTGGAATATGTACGTGTGGACCCGTCATGTATATCTAAAATTGATTAATTTTTTTTACATTTTTTTATTGTACTGCCACAGTAGAGCCAAAGATGTCATTTTACTATGTACTTGAATGTAAGTGTAGACGAATAACAAATCTTCCAAGTCTGTATCTAAACAATATAATAGTAAAGTCTCAAGATGGCAATGTCAGCCAAAAACCGGTTAACCAATTAAAAATAAACGTTTAGAACAAGCACAGCCGGCCGCGGTGGCCGAGGGGACTGAGGCGCTTCAGTCACGGTCTGCATGGCCACTACGGTCGGCGGTTCGACTCCCCCTTCGGGCATGGATATTTGTGCCGTCCTTAGTATTAGTTAGTTCATAAGTAGTTTGTAAGTTTAGGGACTGATGACCCCGTAGTTAAGTCCCATAAGCTTTAGAAACATTTGAACATTTGAACAAGCACAAAATTGTGATTTTAATTCATTCTGATGCAGTTGTACTGCGTGAAGATAAAACTGAGGCTCTCGATGCCAGGTGTTTCTTACAAGATTTTCACATGTTCTTGGGAACAATTAATCGTCATTGTAGGCGTTTAATTCAAGTCATTTGACGAATAAATTTTGGATGTTTCCTTTGAAACTGCGTCTTGATTCTCTCTGTGAGATTTATTTTCAACAAAGAATCCGCCCATTTCCTTGTTCGCAGGTAATGTAATAATAGTTCTTCTATAATAAGATAATAGTTCTTCAGGTGTGAACAGACAATGAATGAACCGTTGTTAGTAAAAACAACTTTTGGTCCTCAAAACTCCTATGCATTATTTTTATTAAAAAACTGTACATTTGTTAGGTTCTCATTATACACCCAGAGCACTAACGTCCAAATAGATGGGAAAGCATTGAATCACAGGATGCTGAGAATCAAGTGTACCTTTTACTTCCAACACCCCAGAACTACGTCAATTGGCGAAAGCAGTATGACCAACACAAAGGCATCCCCGCGTCAATAATATAGACATTCACTCATAAAACATTTAACCTGAAAATAATTTTAAAAATTACTGTAATTACAACAATTAAAAAACTAAAACACACATCAGAAATGGCTGCCGTGCAACTGCGTACATGTTTTTGAGGTGGAGCCATATTCAAACTTACTATACTCAGTACTGTAACATCGATTGTATCAATTGTCGTGTGTACGTTTTCATTCTGTCGGTTTACTGTTTTAGCGTTAGTTTTTTAAAACTTTTATTTTCAAATGTTCATACAGGGTGGGTCACTAACTATTGCCTCAAAGAATAAGTCATAAAGTATGATGAGAGCTGAAAAGTAAAAGTTTTCGGACAAAAGTTGCATGGGAAAACGGGGGCCAGAATAGGACCCTTTTTTTTTTTTTTTTTTTTTTTTTTTTTTTTTTTTTTTTTGAGGTGTGTGGACGCGCTTAATAGATATGGAAGTCAACTTTGTTTTTTTAATGGAATGCTATAGTTCGGTACTTATTTTTCTGGTAGCGGCTAAGCTCTTTAAAGGTCAGTAGGTAAAAAATGTGACAGCAGTAATTATTATGAAGCCGCCAACCGGTTCTGTCGCGCTAGAATGGCGACAAGCGCTTTGCAAGACGGGTCACTGGCGGCATTCTGGGGAGTGAACATTTCATTCTAATTGCCATGGCAATGCCTGCATTGTCGAAGTGATACGGAATACCACTCAATCCATGATAAGAAGATTTCAGCACTGCACTGATACCAATGGTTAGCACTTCGATCACCTTCTGTAAACGGGCTTTCTGCATCCTTTTTATCTTCGTTCACCTTCGATGACCTTACTTTTCCAACCCATCGGATTCGTCTCGATAGCTACTTCAGAAAATAAGAACCAAACTATAGCATCCCACTGAAAAAAGGCTGACCATCCTATCTCTGAAACGACCCCAATTGGGAAAAAAAATAAAAATAAAAATAAACGCCGTATTCTGCCCCCCCCCCCCCCCCCCCCCCCCGTTGTCCCATGCAACGTTTGCCCCACAAACTTTTCAGCTCCTGTCATACTTTCTGAGTTATTCTTAGTGGAAATAGTAAGTGATTCACCCTGTATACTGTATAACTATCGTAAGCAGACAGGTCTGACGAAAAAGGTAGCTTCAAACGTTTGCTAATAATGCGTTATTCTGTGAAGGCTTCTTGAGTACGAGACAGCAACTGACTAGAAGTGTGGCACGTTGTTGCATTTTGCAGAGAAAAATAATAATACTTGCTTTGCACGGGGAGGTGTGGAGATCTCAGTTCAAACCTACACAAAAGATTATCATGGGGCGGGTAGCCGGCCAGCCTAGATGTGGTTCTTAGGTGGTTTCTTACATCCCAGTAGGTGAATTCCGAGTTGGTACCAAAGTTACGATTCACACGATAAACAAACATTTATAAATAATTCCGCACACTTTCACATTTACAGGGTGATAGTTATTGAACTATGTGAAATAAATCGACATAACTTCTGATCGGTTTACGTTAGGACGTTCAAACTACATGGGTGGCCGCAAGGCATGGCGGGAATTTGTATGCTGTATAGCGACGAAACCCATTTTCGTTTGGATGGCTTCGTCAACAAACAAAACTGGCGCATTAAGAGGACGGGGAATCCTCGTTTCGCGATCGACAAATCTCTTCATCCCCAACGGGTGACCGTGTAGTGTGCAGAGTCCAATCAGGACATTCCTCGATGGCACAGTGAATGTTGAACATAACGTGAAGGGGTTGGAAGATAATGTCATTCCAATTATACAAAGTGACACTGATTTCAGATGTGGTTCACGCAGGTCGGTGCTCGACCCCATCGGAACAGGAGAGTGTTTGATGCCCTGAGGGAACACTACGGGGAGCGCATTTGGCTCTGGGGGACCCAGAAGCCACTTGCATGGGTCTCGATTGGCCGCCATATTCTCCAGATCTAAAAGCATGCGACTCCTTCTTGTGGGGCTATATAAAATACGAGGTGTACAGAAACAACATCAAAACTATTTCTAAGCTGCAAACAGCCATTTAGGATGTCATCCGCATCATCTATATTCCGACATTTCAGCGGGAAATGCAGAATTTCGCTATTCGTCTGCGCTACATCATTGCCACGAAAGCCAGGCATATCGAACATGTCATAATCTGTGGTGACGTTTACATGTTGAATAAAGTGTGGGCACGGCGTAATTTGTAATTAATTTTCGTTTTGTTTCATACAGTTCAATAATTGTCACTGCGTATAAAAGTAAAGCCGCGGCGGAGTGGCCAAGCGCATTGAGGCGCTGTGCTCCGATGCCCGAGGCCGTTCCCCTTCGGGGGTTCGAATCCCCCCTCGGGCATGGATGTTTGTGTCGTCTTTAGTATAAGGTAGTTCATAAGTAGTTTGTAAGTTAAGGGACTGATGATCCCACAGTTAAGTCCCGTAAGTTTAACAAACATTTGAAATTTTTTTTATAAAAGTAAACGCAGACAGTATATATTTCCTTTAGGGTGGGGTATTTTATTTATTTATTTATTTCTCATTTATAATCCTGCTACCTTTTAATATAAAGCAGAACGTACATTTGTAGTTTTACATGTTATACATTAGTTCATTGATGTTACATAATTTAAGTATCTGAGATAGAGATAAGAAGAAAAATAAAAGCAAAGAGAAAATACATATATACAAATGCTTACAGTTGTTCCTACAATTATAATATAAAAAATTACAATTCGTGCATTTTACAATAAATTAGATGTAGTGGAGAACATAAAAAATGATTGGTTACATGGTTGTTATACATATGTCGAAATTCAATGTATTCTGAAATTTGTTAATTGTAATTATGGGCTGAACAATGTAATAGGAAAGAAAGAAATTATATAACGTAGGGTAACGGAATAGCAACAGTAAGGGCATCCGACCACTCCTTAGAAATTTACATGCCAAATCCATAGATAACGCATCAAAGCGGGAAGAGGCGTAATTAAGGATGAAGACTAATTTAAATGATAGAACAAATTCTCGAAATTTTGTAGACAAATTTCTGTGTTTGTCATGATTTCAAGGAACATTGGTCCCATATTACAAACACCAGCATCCAGAAACATGATCCACTTTCTTTTCACCATAACTCTCTTTTTTACGGCTGATCGGTGTCAAAATTTAAATAACAGCGAAATTCCGTTCAAGCTTGGCGCAAGTGTGTTGCGCGATGTTTCTAGAATGTCCGTCGGGCGCTTCACGTCGTATTTTCAACTCTGAGTGCATAGGAAACGCGAGAAAACGTATACAACAGTGTTGTCTGCCGACAAATGGAAATGCGTGCTGTAATTTGATTTCTACTTTCTCAGGAGTTCCGCCTCACTTTCATTCAGCACACATAACGTAACAGTCATGAGTGACAGCAAAATGTGAGAGTGATGCAGGAAATTTGCAACAGAATGTACAGACATTCATGACGCCCGCTGTCAGGGAAGGAAATGAGTGCCAACCGGTGATCTTGTTCAGCGAGTAAAGGAAAATTCCGAACACAAACAGGAATGTCGGCGCAACTCATTGTCCTTCATGATAATGCTCGGCCGAAAAATCCTTCTGCAACAAAGAGGCTACAATAGTGTTTTCGATGAGGAGGGTTCGATCTTCCGCTATACAACCGGGACCCTAATTTTCACCGAGGAAGGTCGTGCAGGGGTAACACACTGGACTCGCATTCGTGAGGACAGTGGTTCAAATCTGCCTCCGGCTATCCATATTTAGGTTTCCGTGATTTCCTTAAATCACGGCAGGCAAATGAGAGAATGGATTTTGTAACCACTTGCCTCAGCAGCAACAGTGGCGAAACATCTGAGAGAAATCTTCGAAAAAAATTACAGTAGACTTCTTAGTCATTTTATAGTTTTAGATAGAGATTTTAACTTAGCGGATACAGACTGGGACACTCCAGTGTTTAAGACGGGTGGCAGGGACAGAGAACTGAGCGATATTTTGACAAGAGGACACCTTGCCATTCTCAAGGCACAACTACACACTAGGAAGCAATGTGCAAGCGTATTTAATACTTCGGTTTGCAAAGGGTAAACAAGGAAGATAACACACACAATACAAGTCACTGCAGAGTCAACACAACCAAAGTTGACCAAACATCAAAACTATCGATAGTGACTATTAATCAACAGGTGAGACAGCATTAATTCTGTCTCTCTGTTTTTTGACGAAAGACAGTGCAGGATTCGAATTAGAATTTAAACAAAAACCACCACCTCTCTTTATAAGGTCGCTTGCTAATTTAATTTCAACAGCTTCCTTAATAACACTATCCCAATAGGTGGAGGTGCATGCCAGGATCTCCGTGTTGTTGTATTCCATAGGATTACCGATGCCAAGACAGTGTTCTGCAACAGCGGATTTGTTCGGTTGTTGTAAGTGCGTGCAACATTTGTGTTAAATACAACGGTCTTCCACAGTTCTGATTGTCTGACCAATATATGACATGCCACAACTGCAAGGAATACGATATACACGTGCCTTGCGCAAACCAAGATCATCCTTTATGGACCCCAACAGGGCTCCTATCTTAGAAGGTGGTCGAAAACACATTTCACATCATACTTTCGCAAAATACAACCAATCTTGTTGGAAATGCTTCCTGCGTAAGGTAAAAAGGCCATAGATTTACGTGCCACTTCATTACTATCGTCACTCACCCGTTGCACAGTAGGCTGATAGCGCAACGCACGTTTTATCTATCTCTCACTATAACCATTCTGACGAAAGGTGACCTCGAGATGGGACAACTCAGCTAACAAACTTTCAGGGTCTGAAATGACATGGGCCCTGTGAACCAAGGTATGAAGTACTCCTTCACGCTGAGCTGGATGGTGACAACTATCAGCTTGCAGATACAAATCAGTGTGAGTAAGCATCCTATAAACAGCATGTCCCAATGTACCATCACCCTTTCTTCTGACCAACACATCAAGGAAAGGAAGACAGCCATTCTTTGCCACCTCCATAGTGAACTGAATATTCGAGTGGATTGAATTTAGGTGTTCCAAAAAGCCGTTTAAATTCTCACTACCATGAGGCCAAACGACAAAAGTGTCGTCTACATATCTGAAAAACCACGCAGGTTTCAGAGTCGCTGACTCTAAACCACGTTCCTCGAAATCCTCCATAAGCGGTATTGTTCTAAGTGCTTTATCCGGAAATTACCTCGAGCATTTAAAGAGAGAGCCGACTTGTGGAGATAACGTGTTAGACTTGCTGATAACAAATAGACTCGAGCATTTCGACTCAACGTAGAACAGAGAATCAGCATCAGTGAATATAGTTGCAAACAGAAATATCAAAAAAGGTAGGAAGATCTTCCAACTTAGCAAAAGCGAAAAGTGACAGGTTTCAGAGTACTTGGCTTCCCAACGCGACAGTTTCGTCTCTAAAATTGACAGTGTTGAGCACCAGTGTACGAAATTCAAGAAAAAAACACGTTAGATAATTATGTACCAAGTAAAATTATGAGAGATGGATAAGATACACCGTAATTCAACAACCGAGTTAGATAACTGTTACGAAACCAAAAAGAACTTCATTGCAAATTTAAATGTAGCCAAAATCTTTCAGACAAGCAGAAATTAAACGATGCCAAAACCAGCGAAAGGAGGCCAGGTAAGTGGCGTTGATGGGATATGTGACAAGTCGCAGTCAGTGGTGGATGCGAGACTTGACCTTACACACAGACCAGCTACTAGGGCTCCACCTCCGAATATTAACGAAGGCGGCTGAACTGTTACGAAGCCGACGATTCGAGATTGGGTGGAAACTTTCCCAGGCATGCGCCATCTTGTTTTGTATATTTCATGATTTTCTTCTTTTAACTCAGGCGTTGTTATTTCAAAGCAATAGCGCGCTGAAGAATTATTCAAAACACATCGTTCTTAGTACGATTAATTGCAATATGGAGTATAAAAAAAATCATAGCACAGTGATTACAGTGTTGTATTTTGACGTAAATACGCATGGACGGTAGTTCGCGATCCACCAGCTACAATATTTTTTGGCCCACTTTAGGTTACGGTAGTAACACTAAAACTGGGCCTTTGCGATCGTTTTTTGACAGCTCGAAATTTAAATAAAAATAATGGCTTCACCATTCACCTGGCACGAAAATTGAATAACCTAATTTGTAGAGGAGAAAATGCTCTACAACTTTGCTCTCTTATGTTTTTTTTTTTCATATCTCGTATCGTTTATGAGATATTTGCAAAAATAACGGCGATTTTGAGATGTATGTCTGTCTGTCTGTCGGTCTGCCTGTCTGTCCGTAACGTGTTCCCCGTTTGTAAGACGAACGGTTCAACCGATCAACACCAAATCTTACAGACATAATTGTAGGCCGAAAGAGACCAGAACCTCCCTTCTTCAAATTTTTCGGACAAAAAATACGGTAGTAACGCCAAAAAAAGCCGTTTGTAATGTAATTGTAATTGCAAACGAAACCGTTCACCTGACACGAAAATTGAATAACCTAATTGGTAGAGGGAAAATTCTCTAAAACTTCGCTGTATTATGTTTTTTTTTTTCATATCTTGCATCGTTGCAGATATATTTGCAAAAATAACGGCGATTTGACGATGTGTGTCTGGCTGTAACGTGTTCCCACTTTTTAGGTCCAACCGTTCAACCGATCGGTACCAAATTTTACAGACATAATTGTTGGCTACCAGAGACCAGAACCTCGCTTTTTCAAATATTTCGGACAAGAAATACGTTAGTAATACCAAAAAAAGGCCGTTTGTAATGTAATTTTAATTGCATATAAACCTTTCATCTGACGCTAAAATTGAAGAACCGAATTTGTAGAGGAGAAGATTCTCTACAGCTATGTTCCCTTATGTTTTTTTCATATCTCGTATCGTTTGAGAGATCTTTGCAAAAATAACAGAGTTTTGACATCCTTCACTGAATTAACGAAAACCAGCCGTTCGCAGATGTCACGTGACATTCCTCGCCCACAACTCTGGCATAAACCATCTTGCGTTGCGTATTTGATGATTTTTCTTATTTTAACTTACAAGTTGCCATTTCAAAGCAATAGCGCACTGAAGAATTAACACAAACATGTCGTTCTTCGTATGATAAATGATCATTTAGTGTCTACAAATGCCATATTAGCATCAGTTAACAAAGGCCATTAACACTACGAGATTAAAGAACACAGCTACTAAGTGTTGGCTGTAGCGCAGTGGGTAAAGCATTGGACTGTGAGGCAGGACAGTGGTTCAAAACCCGTCACTACCTAAGGTTATTTTTTTCCTAAAAGGGTTTCAGACACTCTTATTAATTAATTTTTTATTGTTTACATTATTATTTTGGTCTAAAATGTTTGCAAAAACTTATAATACTACAAATCTAAAGTGGGCCGTAATACACGTCAGTGCGATTTTTCCTTTCTTTTCTCCTCTTCTTAATGTTCATTCCAACACATTGAAAACGTGGTCTTCTGTCGTACTTGAACATAACGTGAGCAGATACTGTAACAATGACTGTTGTAAAGGAGTGATGAAACTATTAATTTCATATGACGTTTAAGTAGTAAAGTTATGTGGAACCTAGCATTTGCACACTTATTCTGTTGTTATTTTACATATAAAGAAAAATGCTGTCACTTTTTGAAACACAATGTTTGCACTTTATTTTAGCACATCATAAAGTAACATGAACACAGTCATACCGTAACTACAGAAAAGGTAAATGTACATTAGCACAAAGGCTGCTGCGATGACGTCAGAGCCGCCTGAGAGGCCGCCGCCGGCAACAGTGCCGCCAACATGTGAAAACGTCCACACAAACCATGCCAAACAAACAGGTTTTAGTAGATGCATTCATTCTAATCAGTGATTTCAACATATTGCATAGAAAAGAGAAAGGAAGAAAGAAACATTGCAATTTGTTGTAACGTATACACTTCAGTATCATTAAGAAACAGCTGCAACATAAATCTAGTACTTTATATATGAAAATACTAGTATCAGCATGTTGTTTACAATACTCATTATCACAGTATCTCCTCTGTTTATGTGCCTGTTGGCAATTCGTTGGTATGTGTTTCATGGCATGTTTATGAAATAGAACAAACGCACATTTAAGAGGAGGGCTCATACATGTGCACAACTTTGAATATCACAGAACATAGCTTTACTTAATTAATAAGAGGGCCGAAAACCATTTAAGATCCAAGATGGAAACAAAACAAACCAAAAAGTGTTGATGGTTAGTCACGATTCACCGCCGACTTCCATTTAATTCAAAAGCTAACAAAAAAAAATGTTCAAATGTTTGTATAGTCTATGGGCCTTAACTACGGGGTCATCAGTCCCTAAACTTACAAACTACTTATGAACTACTTACGAACTAGGACGGCACAAATATCCATGCCCGAGGGAGGATTCAAACCCCCGACCGTAGTGGCCGTGCAAACCGTGACTGGAGCGCCTCAGTCCCCTCGGCCACCGCGGCCCCAGTCCACTATACCGGTTGCAAACCAGTATGGTGATGGATAAGGCAACAATAAACAGTCACTCACGACGGAAACTCCAGAATTTAATCGTGTAGGATGTGGATTGGAATGGTTTTGTTTTCATTTATGATTTTCCAACCTGACAACATCACCACGATGGATGGATTAGAATCAGGAGACACTGTGGTGGCTTATGGGATGCCATACTGGCCCTGTACCTGGTATTATGGCTTGGACTGGAGATTTCATTCTCACTCCCACCTAGTACACGATGTAGGTGCACTTTCCAACCAGCGTTAAATCTCTTAATCGTTTGCACACTTCTGAATGCATTGCTGTCATGGTATCTATGTTTCCATGTCCATCGCATATTCAAAACGTTGATCAATGACTGTGTAACGACTGGTCTGAGTTACACTACCCACCGCTACAGCAGGTCAACTTTGGCAATAGGAAGGAAGAAAGGAAGCTTAAGGTTTAACGTCCTGTCGACGGCTTGGTCATTAGAGACGGAGCTAACGCTCGGAGTTTTTGGTGAGGACGGGGAAGGAAAGCGGCCGTGTCCTTTGAAAGGAACCATCCCGGCATTTGCCTGGAGTGATTCAGGGAAATCACGGAAAACCTAAATCTGGATGGCCGGAGGTGGACTTGAACCACCATCCTTCCGAATACGAGTCCAGTGTGTTACCACTGCGCCACCTCGCTCGGTTATATCAGATGATTGTAAATACAACCACAAGCTAAGTGATGAAGTTGATGAAATTGGCATTTAGTGCTGCAGCTGTTTCTTGGTATAACCTCTGGTACAACTCTCGGCATTGAACCAGAAAGAGTCTGGATGTTGTAATAACTGTGAGCGACTGTAAGCGCGCCGGTTGCGGCGCTGCGTGCGCATACGCGAATGCGACGACCTCTGTCGACCGTATCGCGGAGCCCACGTAAGCTCCGCAAACGCTGCGCTCGTTCACTTCGTTTTAGGTCGTCATTAACAATGGACCTCTATTATACGTATGCATCCTTGTTGCTTCTGAGGTCTCTCTGAGAAGAAAGTTCAGTTCTTTTCTTATTGTAGCTTGCAATCACTTCTATACCACTGTATATGGGCCCCAGAGCGACAGAAATTTTACCTTACGTATTTAATATACCCGAGGGCACGATAGAAGGATCGAGTAACAGTGACCCTTAAAGAAGTGATACCGGCAGTTGTGGAGGATGACGCTACAGACCGGAACAGATGGCCTACCACCTGCAACACACACCTCCTCTGTTGTGACTGACAGACATACCGTTTACTGTGCCTTTTTTCATTTGTGAAGTGTCCCTTTCTTATATATATATATATATATATATATATATATATATATATATATTTTCTTTGCATAGTGTCCTGTTTTTCAGGTCGACAACGAAGAGATGAAAATCAGAGTGAACGAAGAAGGGTTTAACGTCTCATCGACAGCGTGATCATTAGAGACAGAGCTCACGCTCGAATTTTTGGATAAGGATGGGAAAGGAAATGGGCAGTGCCCTTTCAAAGGCATCATTTACATCTACATCCATGCTCCGCAAGCCGCCTCACGGTGTGTGATGAAGGGTACTTTGTATACCAGTGTCACTTCCTGCCCCTATTCCTGTCGTGTATGATTCGCGGCAAAAAAAAAAAAAAAAAAAAAAAAAAAAAAAAAAAAAAAAAAAAAAAAAAATACATTTTCGGTATACCTTCGTGTGGATTCTAACCCCTCTAATTTTATTCTTTTGGTATTTTTGCGAGATATATGTAAGAGGAAGCAATATATTTGTTGACCCTACGAGAAACGTATGCTCTCAGAATTTTGACAGAAACTCATACCGTGATAACGAACTTCTTTCTTGCAGCGTCTGACATTGGAGTTTCCTGATCATCTCTGTGATACTTTGGCACTTACTAAATGAGTCTGTGCCTACGAGTGCTGTTCAGCGTTGGAGCTTCTCTGTCAACCCTAGTAGATGCGGACCCGCACTGATGAACAATGCCTCGCTTCTGTGCTAGAAAGCGGGGTGGGGGACAACATCTTTCACATACTCGATGTAAAATTGAACTCGTAACGCTACCTATTCCCTAATAAATGCATATATACCTTGGTAATAACGCGTGGAATGCGTTAACACCATTTCCTTAACTTTCCATGTCCCTAAACCCATCTCTCACATAGGTATTAGTATATTGCAAATTCGATGTTCAAATGCTCAAATGTTTGTAGAACTTATGGGACTTAACTACGGAGTCATCAGTCCCTAAGCTTACAAACTACTTATGAACTAGCTAAGACTAAGGACTGCACAAATATCCATGCCCGAGGAGGGATTCGAACCCCCGACCGTAGTGTCCGTGCAGACCGTGACTGGAGCGCCTCAGTCCCCTCGGCCACCGCAGCCGGCAAATTCGATGCTATGGATGTTTGGGACAGGATAACATGCATAGGAAGAGGGAAACAGTAACTGTAGTTTGGCAATGACTGGAATGGCGAATGTATTCCATTTAATATCAAGTAACAACGCACCGTCTATACAGAACTTCACGAAAACTATCAGTCAATCAAACAATAAATATATATAAAATAGTCCTACTTAATAGAGCAGAGTAATGGCTACGGTCAGACATAAGCCGTCTGCTACTAGACGGCGACAATGAATTGGGGCGAGAATGTCGCCTCAGCCGCCCACGCAAACGCTCACACTCGCGAACGCGCCCTGGCTGACCATATATAGGCTATTCGCGCCGATCACTGACTGCGAGTTGATAGAGATGTTACATTGCCCCCAATCTGGAATACAATGAAACTTCCCTTCATTCGTCTGTCGCATTTTATTATACATAACAATACAGTTTCGTAACTTTACGTTATTTTACAACTTTAAATCACACTTTAACTACATTTTCACATTGTAACAAATTTCTTATTTTTTTCATTACAAAATTTTATAATACAGATGTCTTTTAAACAATTTTATATCAATATCATTCATACAGATTTTTCATTAGTAGCACTTAGATTATTCTTTAACAATTTTAGCATAGTACTAATTACAGTTGCATATAGATTTCGCATTGGTCTTTGATCTATTACATAGTTGGTTTTTCTATTATATGGTGGGGTTCTACACAGTGAACCAACAATTTTATTTACAATAGGTAAAGTATTGTATTTTTAAATTTTACTGTACTTTTACACATGAAGGACAGTATTTCACCATTTACACAACATTTTTAGAATTAAAAATAATCTTTCAAATTAGGTACAGTTTTTTTGGTTTTGTAAATTACATATGTACGTGACAGTGACCACCTGACTCTGTACACAAATGTCACTTCCCATTTGCGACAATTGTGAAGCACTCCACACATTGGCTAACTGAATGGGACTTTCAATCGTATTCACTAAGTATTATTTCACCCCTTCACTTCCGACTACCTTACACATGAACAATTTTATAGGAATGTCTTCAAGAAACAAAAATGGCTGATACTCTACAATTTTTAGCAAATTACATAGACAGTTTTACAGTAATGCCTTCATACATTCGTCCTTAGACGTTTCTAGAAATAGAAATGGCTAATATTCTGTAGTCTTTTGCCAATTACATAGAAAAATTTTACTATAATGCCTTTCTACAGAAAATACGTTTTTACAAAAAAGAAAAAAAAAGAGCTGAATCTTAACAATTTTTGGAAGAGTTCCTCTCCTTGGGATTTATGATCCTACTATTATTTATGCTAATTTCCCTCCTCACTTGCTTCGATGTCAAGGGTCCTGCCTTCGCAGACGCGAGACGATTGTTCACACCTCTATCTGAATCGGAACTTTCCGTTACTACATCTTGCGGATTAACTTCCTCCATTCTAACTATGTTCCTTCTATACTGACTAGGTCAAAACCAAGTTATATTCATTTCACTATGACAGCATGTTACAATCATGCTTGAAGTACACAAGCAAATCTCAATGTGTGAACAAACAACGCTATGTGGCGCATACATTTCATAGAATTCAGAGCTAGATGTTTGTTGTTATTGTTAAGCTTACGGGACTTACTGCGGGGTCATCAGTCCAACGCTAGTCGCCCTGTTGCACTGTGCTATGCTACAGCTACAGACAAGGTTCTACATACACTATGGGTTTTGCACGAACTGCAAAATTCGTTATGTAACAGGAAATTGATATACAGGACTAGATACACTTCACTGCGCAACTGTGGCATTGCTTGCGTGCAGAACTTCCTTCACTCAGAATTAGTCTGTTTTCCAAAAAAAAGCATCTCGTTCCCTTTAACTCGTCCGCTCAATGACGTACATGAAACAGAGAACAATACATTTGTAATGACAGAACATACAGAACCAGTACACATTGCTGGTACAGTAACCAGCCAGCGTTACATTCCTCAAGTTTTATAGCCTTTTGTCCTCCCATACCTTCGGAGCTTACTGGCAGCCACAGTGCAACAGAATAATGCCCGACCTCACGTGGCACTCAATGTTGAAGACTTCTTCATCGTCCATCGGATTGCCTTGCTGCCTTGTCGTTCTTGTTATCCCGATCTCTCGCTGACGTAAACGTCTGGTGGTTGTAGAACGACTGGCTAAGGATACATAACCCCCAGCTATAGCAGATGAAATTCAGCGATATATGGAATCATCATGGACTGCAACCTAATATTTTTATAGTTCAAGCGTCGTTTAAAAGAGGATAAACATGTAAAATTAGTATGGTTATTAAAACATTATCTGGAATTCATTGTCATATGTTCATCGATTTACAATATTTGCAGTAGCAACATCATTCTACTTTTCTTGATAGCATTTAAAACTTCAAATTCGTATGGGTAGTTTTTGCTACAAGATATTCGTCTAAGGTTGAATATGTTTTTCTTAAACTCCACATTCTCTCATGTTCAGCCGCGCTGGAATGGTCGTGCGGTCTGGAGCGTCACGTTGCGGATCGCTCGCACCCTCGCGTCGGAGTTTCAAGACCTCCCTCGGATTTGGGTGTGTATGTTGTTCTTAGTATAAGATAGTTCAAGTATTTTGTAAGTGTACAGACCGATGACCAGTGTAGTTTGGTTCCTTAGAATTACAAACACTTTAATTATGAATCTCATGTTCAGATAACCTTATTGGCACATCTCTGCTTGACAGACAGGCATACAGTTCACCGGCTCTTTCATGTGATTTTATACTCATAACTCTGTACCAAATGTTGAAATTTGTCGTTACTAATGAAACATTGTAATCGCTTTTGCTAGTGTAAAACATAGGTGTTTAGATGCAAGATTAATGTTTTTGATAGTATATTAAAAAAAAAAAAATGTTCAAATGTTTGTAAAGCTTATGGGACTTAACTACGGGGCCATCAGTCCCTAAACTTACAAACTACTTGTGAACTAACTAAGACTAAGGACGGCACAAATATCCATGCCCGAGGCGGGATTCGAACCCCCGACCGTAGTGGCCGTGCAGATCGTGACTGGAGCGCCTCAGTCCCCTCGGGCACCGCGGCCGGCAGTATATTTTATATTACACCAACGCAATGGATAGTAAACCAGTTACTTTAAAGAAAAAAAGATTTGTGAATAACATGCAGATATTGATGACAGTTTGTTCAGCAAAGTAAAGTGAATAATATCAAGGTTCTATTATGCATTCTCGTCAGCGTGTTTGTGCCTACCACATAACACTTCAATGCATAGTGGAGCTGATCAGCTACATACCTTATTTTTCCATTATCTCTCAAAATGATCAACATTTTACCACAAATGCATTTTTAGCTGCTTATATACATAGTGTTACATATGCTAGTAGCTCGTCCTAGAAATTATAAATTGCAGAGTGTTACTGAATCATTTCGACAGTTAGCTGCATTGAATTACTCCTAACATGTTCGTTTGTTTACTTTAGTATTTCTCTTTTGCCATGTAAAAGTAGTCAACCACATACTACTGTTGCATTGTGAGTTACTGTCTGGAAAAATGAGAGGCATAATGGTGATATTTACTATATCGGGCACATCATGGGAGCACTATATAGCTGACCAGCTATGAACTTTTTGTTGTTGGTAGTGCATAATATTTTTCAGGATTTTTTCAATATTTTTCTCATTAATCATGGTAGTTTTTATAGCTTCAAATACAATGTCATGTATTAAAGGGATAATATGTTGAAGCAAGTAAAAATTAATGAGTGGGTAAACAAATCATTTCTCTTTTAAATTTAGTTCTAGTTGTTATATACCTTATTTCCTAAAGAAATACGAGTATTATTGAAACTCCAATACCTTTCTTATTTCCACTTTTTTTTTCGTAATGCCTTCGTCAAATTTCATTAAATGACCTATCAATTATCTGATCTTTTGAGTTTCAAAATCTCGAGACTTCGTTACATTGTGTAACTCACACTAATGAATTTAACCAGTAATGAAATAAAAAACGATGCGACGATACATGTTATTATCTCAGAAAGTGTCACAGAATATCAGATAAGGAATTCTGTAAGTGCTGCGCATAAGACCTAGAACGACATTATCAGGATGTCGAAATATCGTACGACCTGGATAGCGAGAATACTGATAACAAGAGTGTACGGTTGTCAAAAATTTCCCTTCATCAAAGCACAGCAATAGGAGTTTCGATAAATTTCCAGAACTTAGGTACGCAGAAAAACCGTTTAAAAATACTATACGTGTTAGATTAGAGAGGTCGGAACTTATGAGGCTACGGTAGAAATTCCAGAACACTTGACCGCCGGCCGCGGTGGCCGAGGGGTCTGCGGCGCGCCAGTCACGGTCTGCACGGCCACTATGGTCGGGGGTTCGAATCCCCCCTCGGGCATGGATATTTGTGCCGTCCTTAGTGTTAGCTAGTTCATACGTAGTTTGTAAGTTTAGGGACTGATAACCCCGTAGTTTAGTTCAAATGTTCAAATGTTTGTATAGCTTATGGGACTTAACTACGGGGTCATCAGTCCCTAAACTTACAAACTACTTGCGTACTAGCTAATACTAAGGACGGCACAAATATCCATGCCCGAGGGGGGATTAGAACCCCCGACCGTAGTGGCCGTGCAGACCGTGACTGGAGCGCCGCAGTCCCCTCGGCCACCGCGGCCGGGCCGTAGTTTAGTCCCATAAGCTATACAAACATGTGAACATTTTGAACAGTTGGCCAGTTATGACCTTGTTGTCGTGTGTACTGACTCACTAGCAAATAAAAAATGCGTCCTTCGCCATAAATAGGAGGTTTCGGACACAGCTCAGCGGTGTGTTCGCCGCACCTGAAGATAAGTAGTGGAGCCTGCGAAATGGAGTGGGAATATAAAAAGGATATACAATATCTGGCCCCAGATTAATTACTACGAGTATAACGCCGGGAAAGGGTGAAGCAGCACATGGAATCAAAAGTAGCCTATTGAAATCAGAAAATATGTTCAAATGTTTGTAATTTTATGGAACCAAACTACGTTGGTCATCAGGCCCTAGTCATACAAACTACTTAAACTAAGTTAAACTAACCTAAGGACAACACATACATACATGTCCGAGGGAGGCCGCGCGGTCCGTAACGTGGCTCTCCAGACCGCTCGGCTACTCCCGCGCGGCTCCGAAATTATGTACAGAATATTGAAGTATGCTTTTATGACGATATTTAAAATAACACATTGTAACACGTTGTGTAACATTTAAAACAATGGTTACGAGTTGCGAGAACATTATAATAAATACTGCAATGAAGTGCATTTCTTTACCTCTTCATGGAGAGACCTGCATTCATTAGGAATAATGGGGAGATGAAAGGTAGAGCGAATATTCAGGGTAGTTAATGTGTGTCGAAAAACAAACATAAAAAAGTGTTGCATCACCACGATTCTGCAGGTTCATGACCCTTTACATGAAAATGGAAGTTATAATTTATTTAATGTCGATAGATTATCATTTTGTTAAAACTTGAACCCCACCCTGGTCAAGGCTTGAGGGATAGCATTGTTATTTCATGTGTTAAAATATTAGTTAATATTAACTAGGTTTTTCTTATTTTGTTATGTTAATAATTTATTATTGTATTAATTAATGTAGCATAAATGTGGCGTCTCCGCTACACCACTGTCCCTGTGAGAATGTGTACTTGTCTTACTTTTAAGTAAGAATCTATGGCTGTCTGAATTTGGGGAGTGATAGCTCGCTTTGTATCGTTCTCTTTGGCTCAGAGTCGATAGCTACTTAGGCTACCAAAGAGGTTTCTACACCCTTTGGTTACAGTTCAGTCAGCGAGCCTTCTCTAGGGCGAGTCTCTCTGTCCCCACCACCGCTGATCTTAGATTTTCCGGCTTCCGGTGGCTTCCCACATCTTGTGGCCGCTCGGTCTGGTCATTCTATACTGGGCATCTGCTGAGGTAAGGTTGGTTCTGCTCTTGTTTCTGGAGATGGTAGCGTTTCATTGACTAGCACGATTAACTTAGATTCGTGAACTTAGAATCAACTTTTGGAATATTTTCTCCGATCGTATGCGGAAATGTGTTCTCGTTTTTCAATTCAGTTATTTGCAATAGATAAATGCGGTGTGTGTGATTCTAGTTGCAGTTTGATAATGGCCTGGTATGTTAAAACCTTTTGTGATCATGTGGCGGTGTATGAACTCTGTGTAAATAATTACTAGCTTTGTGGGGCCCGATTTCTAATAGGTGATATGTTCATTTTTGTACACTGCATGTAAAAATCTTCTCATCCTTTCCTTCCATGAGTGATATGTGTTCCATGTGGTTGGTTCATAGAACAAATCCTACAGCTTCATCTCTTGTTTGTTCCATGCCCATCAGGCAAGTAACTATGCCGGTATCCTTCTGATTTCCACTAATATTTCGCGATCTTCTCTCCCCGCCTATTTTAATTTTGCCGTTTCTTCTCCGACTTGTAGTACGAACTCTGTCTTTGTCAGTAATTCTCTCTGAACCTTGTACAACCTCCTTCAGTAGCTTCCTTATGTAATTCTAAACATTTCTATGGGTTGCATGCTGTAATTCTTAATTTTATTTTTCCGACTTTGTAATTATTTCACTTTTATGGCTTTTCTGAGACCGGACTTCATCCGTCTCGGTAATCGCCCCCTATCGCGTGTAGCTGTATTTCATTCGCTTCCTTATATAATTCTAAGCATTTCTATGGGCTCCATCCTGCAGTTAATTTTCTTTATTTTTCGGAAACTGAATTTATTCAGTTTTATCGGTTTTCGGAACCATGTATGTCCGAGTTCCGACTTCCGAGGTTTGCAGTTAGTCGCCTGAATTCAAGCCACTTCTCAAATAAAACCAGTACCTTGATCGATTTCTAACAGACTGCAATTTAAGAATCCACCGTGATTTTGTATAATGAATCCGATTTTCAACCACTTCACATTCAGTGGAGTGCGTTCATGTAACGTAGCTGTGTGTCGCCGTTAGCGTGCTTGCTCGCGTTTTCTGTTTATATGTAATTTAACTTGGCTATACACACGCACCATCTCAAAACAGGTACGACAGACGAGAGCCAGCTTCAAAGTGTTATTGTATATTGTGTTTTGTGCTACCTCCGACTTGCTGAATTTCGCCTACGATAGCGGCGCCTTCTTCCGTCTCGCCTCAGCACGCTGATTCTGGTGAGTTTCGCTGTGGCATTGCGTGTGTGTGAGAGAATGAGTGCGAATGAGTAGCGTTAAATCATGTATAACTTAGGCTGGGCACTGTCCGCATTAATCCATGTAAGAGATGCATTTTTATTGTATTAACGAAATTGGTTCCCCATTTTGCTTGTTTTCTATCTGAATAAACAAGTTTATGTTCAGCATAATCCGTAAATTGCCTATGAATTATAGTTTTAGAGAACCTTCCCTCTTTTACTTAATATTGTTCTTCACAAGTGCTGAGAACAAGATCAGATGCAAATTATCTTATGTCTAGATTCCAGTGCGCCATGAATGTTTTCTTAGCCACCTTTCTAAGATAACTTTAATTTTGGTGGCTTGCTTATTAATGTGTGCGTGTAATAACGTGTGAGCTGCTATGTATATTGACCACTGTAGTATTAACTTACTGTTATTGAAGTAATTTGAAACGAGTCAGTTCTCAGTTTGGGCCAGGGAACAAGGCTTTACAGCAGGGAGTAACCAGTAGTTCACCCGGACCTTACTTGCTAATATTAGTGATAAAATAAGGCTCTTGTTATGTACAGTGGTCGACTTTTACATTTCAGTTCTCTTTATTCCTCATGTAATCAGAAACTGACAAGTGTAAAAACAATAACATAGGTATTTTGTGTTCCAGGTTGCAGCATTCACCAGTAACCCAATATCTGGTAACTCGACGTCTGCCACTGAAGCATGGCTGTATTCGTCGTGGTATACTATCCTCTTGATCATCAAGGGACTGTCGGTCCAGATTGTCGCACTCCTCAACGGCGATTCGGCGTATATCTCTCAGCTTGGTTGGTGGGTTGTCTCGTCCAAAAACAGTCCTTTTAAAGTATTCCAGGCATTTTCGGTAGGGTTCATGTGTGGAGAACACGTTGGCCATTCTAATCTTGCGATGTCGTTATCATGAAGGAACTCATTCACAATATGTGCACGATGAATGCGAGAATTGCCCATTACTACGAATTACTCACCGAAGTGTTGCCGATATGGTTACATTAATTGTCGGAGGATGTCACCCCTGAACCGAATAGCCGTTTTATTACCTCCTACGACGACCTGTGTGGTACGGTAACCGTGCGTGACGTAGCGTGTCATGCAACCTACTACGTACAGTTGCCGGCCGCGGTGGCCGAGCGCTCTGAACGCGCCACTCACGGTCTGCACGGCCACTACGGTCGGGGGTTCGAATCCCCCCTCGGGCATGGATATTTGTGCCGTCCTTAGCGTTAGCTAGTTCACAAGTAGTTTACAAGTTTAGGGACTGATGACCCCGTAGTTAAGCCCCATAAGCTATACGAACATTTGAACATTTTTACGTACAGTTTGAGTAGAAACACGACGTCCTGTGCCTGCACGAGAATTATTGTTCAGCATGGTGGTGTTCCTTAGCGCTCATCAGCCTTTGGGCGGCCAGTTCATCGACAGTCCCTGTATGTCTGTCAGCGCCGAGTTTAGGGTGGGGCGACCCGGGCTGTCGCCCAGGGCGCCGAAATCCAGGGGCGCCAAGTACGCCAACACAGGCTAAATAAATAAATAAAAACACAATAAACACCGCTTCTATAAAGTCAGTATTAAGTATACAATCAAACTTTTCGAAACTAAAATATTGATCAGTCTATTCAACATCCGTCATTTCACTGTTTGAACGACACTGACGCTAAAGGCTTGCAGTGCGTTATTAGCAGGGAGATGCGGCACCCATTCCAACGGCCTGCGCGGCTTCGGTGGCGGAGAAACACGGCCTACGCATGTAGCCAC
The DNA here is from genome assembly GCA_026315105.1 of Locusta migratoria. Taxonomy (NCBI): domain Eukaryota; kingdom Metazoa; phylum Arthropoda; class Insecta; order Orthoptera; family Acrididae; genus Locusta; species Locusta migratoria. Next base: position 366,154,760 of record CM048755.1, read on the forward strand.
AAGATAAGTACTGCATCACTAGTGTAAATATGAAAACGGGAGTCCAACATGAAATTTGCACTTTCAGCAAATACATTAAAAAAAGAGTTTAGATACAAATCGTTCGCGTGTAATATCGTGAACATCTGTTCTGCAAATGTAAACATCAGCTCACTAATCTGTACGTAATAAAACTTTAAACGTTTTCACTTGCAGTGCATGATTGTTAACAATGAACTAAAACAACATCAAAATACCCTGCACAGAAATAAACGCACGAAGCGATCTCAAACTTTCGCAAATTGCGAAATTTTTAAACTTCTATTGCTCTCCTAGAGATGAACAATCGATTTGTAAAACATGAAAATTTATGCCGGACCGGGAATGGAACCCGGGTCATTCCCGTTCTTTAGTTTCTTTTAGTTTATAAAATCCTCAAATTCACGATGAAAAATCATGTTATAAGATGATGTAATTAACCACTTAAGACGATTTCTAGGAAACATTTAAATACCCGTAGCAAAGCACTGCCGGGTTCGCTATTTACCGGGTGATCAAAAAGTCAGTATAAATTTGAAAACTTATAAATCAGGGAATAATGTAAAAAAAAAAAAAAAAAAAAAAAAAAAAAAAAAAAAAAAAAAAAAAAGAGAGAGAGAGAAAGAGAGAACCAGTTGCACCAGCATCCTATCGCCATAGGAAGGAGATTCGAACGGGTAAAGGTCCGTTGACAAATGCAATGATTTCGAAGTTCGAAGCCACGGGTTGTTTAGACGATAGACCCCGTAGTGGCCGACCGAGCACAAGGCGTAATGCTGCTGAGACAGTTCACGAAGAAATGGAGACTGTAGCGGGTTCGTTTATGCACGGGGAAGTCAGCGCTCGTGCAGTTGCACCGGTATTCCAATAAACCACTGTTTGGTTGGCACTTAGTCGTACCCTCCGATTCTATCCTTACAAAACCCATCGGCATCATGAAATGTTACCTGGCGATTTAGTAAAGCGGAGGGCATTTGCAGTGTGAGTGTTTCAAAAGATGGCGGAAGCTGACGATTGGTTGAGTAACGTGTTGTGAACCGACGAAGCTCATTTCACGCTCCGAGGATCTGTAAACTCCCACAACTGCAGTATTTGGGCTACCGAAAATCCTAGAACTGTCGTGGAAACTCCATTGCACGACGAGAAAGTCACGGTATGTTTTGTGTCCCAGCTTCGTCGCCGCTTTTGTGTCTCGTTTCCGTCGTAGGTGTCGGTGGCCGAGTAAGAAGACCGACACAGGAATAAAGGTAGCACGCATGTGCAGGTACGGAGGGGAGCAGCCAGTGGGACAGCAGAAACTAGAAACACTAGAGTAAATTAGAACGAGATATATATTGCACAGAATTTATACAATACTTAACTTTTACATAGTTCTGTATGGCAGAATGCTGATACATAATTGAGCCTGCCTAGTGCCTATTCGATAGTCAAGTCTTCACTGGTGCCTATCTGATAGCGAAGGTCTTAACTGGTTCCTATCTCAGTCCCAAGTGAACGATGTCGTTCAGTGGTGGCCTCGAGCGGAGTTGTAACAGAGGGCGCTCGTGGCTGACGTCGTAAGAACGCCGCACCGTGCGTGCATGGCGGCGCGCGGCGAAAGTAGGTGGCGCGCACTTTGGACTTGTGCGACACCACAGTATGGGTTGGATTTATCACATCTACCGTTATCAGGGCTTTTTTCTTCGAGGAACTGCGTGATTCTGGTTTTGTAACTGCTACCGTGACGGGTGAGAGGTACGCCGACATGTTACAGAATCGCATCATCCCCAGCCTGGCTGATAAACACCTGCTGGAACGTACAATTTTTATGCAGGATGGCGCTCCACTCCATATTGCTAGACGCGTGAAAGATCTCTTGCGCGCGTCGTTTGTGATGATGAGCCGCGGTGTAGTAGCCGAGCGGTCTAAAGCGTCTTGCTGCGGAGCGCGCGGTTGCTCGCCGTGGCGGTTCGAGTCCTCCCTGGGGCATGGGTGTGTGTGTTTGTCCGTAGGTTAGTTTACCTAGGTTTAAGAAGTTTGTAAGCTACGGACTGATGACCACGCAGTTTGGTCCGACAGATTTACAAACATTTGAACGTTTCGTTTGGTGATGGTCGTGTGCTCAGCCACCACATTCGTCATGCTTGGCCTACCAGGTCCCCAGATATCATTCCGTGCGATTATTGGCTTTGGGGTTATCTGAAGTAGCAAGTGTATCGTGATCGACCGACATCTCTAGGGATGCTGAAAGACAACATCCGACGTCAATGCCTCACCATAACTCGGACATGTTTTACAGTGCTGTTCACAACATTATTCCTCGACTACAGCTATTGTTGAGGAATGATGGTCAACATATTTAGCATTTCCTGCAATTAACATCATCTTTGCTTTGTCTTAATTTGTTATGCTAATTATCTTTTCTGATCAGATGAAGCGCCATCTGTCCGGCATTTTTGAACCTTTTTTTTCTTTTTCTAATAGAACTCCATGCCATTCCAAGCATGTGTGTCAAATTTTACCTCTCTATCTACATTATTCCGTGATTTATTAAGTTTTCAAATTTATACTGACTTTTTGATCACCCGGCATATAAAGGGCGCCAAGTGGGCGACTCACCCGTGGCGCCTGGATGGTGAAGGCCGGCCCTGATCTCTGTACCTCCTCCCAGTCTCAACAACGTCGCTTCGGTTCACCCAGAGACTTCTGGAAACTCCCCTTGATGAGAATCGCTCCTCACACAAACAACGATTAGGATGCGATCAAACTTCGGAATTGACCTTCTAGGCATGGCAGAACGGCAGTCAACATAAGCAGTCTACTTCTCTCCTGGTGTTATGACTGGAACTGATCCACCGTCTTACACACCCCGTCGCATTGGCACTGTTCGTCTCTGATTGTTTACATCTCCGTGAGGGTTGAGTGACATTTTTTTTATTTTTATTTGTTTTTTCTGTTCCACAGGACCCACTTCAGGAGTAAGACTCCATGGTCATGGAACAAGTCAATACATTAATTGTTACACAATAATGGTAATAGAAAAATTTTAAGTAGTCCTTTGCACACGACAATCTTAAGACAAAGTGAAAAGAATCAAAAAAGAAAAAATAAATTAGCTTAATTGTTTAACTTTTCTAGGAGTTCCTCGACAGAATAAAAGGAGTGAGCCACGAGGTAACTCTTCAATTTAGATTTGAAAGCATGTGGATTAGTGCTAAGATTCTTAAGTTCTTGTGGCAGCTTATTGAAAATGGATGCCGCAGAATACTGCACCCCTTTCTGCACAAGTGTTAAGGTGGTGTGGTGCAAATGTAGATTAGACATCTGTCTAGTATTCACCGAGTGAAAGCTACTAACTCGTGGGAATAAGCTGATATTATTAACAACAAACGACATTAAAGAAAAAACGTATTGTGACGCCAGAGTCAAAATTCCCAGACTGCTGAAAAGGGGTCGACATGACGTTCGCAAACTTACACCAGATATTGCTCGAACCGCCCGTTTTTGAGCCAGAAATATCCTTTTTGCATCAGGCGAGTTACCCCAAAAAACAATGCCGTACGTCATAAGTGAGTGAAAGTAAGCGAAATAGACTACTTTTCGTGTTGAAAAATCACTTATCTCAGATATTGTTCTAATGGTAAATATAGCAGAATTTAGTTTTGGAACAAGATCCTGAACATGGGCTTTCCATGACAGCTTACTGTCTATATGAACACCTAGAAATTTGAACTGTTCAGTCTCACTTATCACATGCCCATTATGTGTAATCATAATGTCAGATTTCGTCAAATTATGTGTTAGAAATTGTAAAAACTGCGTTTTACTGTGATTTAACATCAACTTGTTTTCTATTAGCCATGAACTTATCTCTTGAACTGCATTATTTGATACTGTGTCAATATTACGAGCAACATCCTTCACTACCAAGCTGGTATCATCAGCAAACAAAAATATTTTACAATCTCCTGTTATACTCGAAGGCATATCATTTATATAAATAAGAAACAGCAATGGTCCCAAAACAGACCCCTGGGGCACCCCATACTTAATTGTGCCCCATTGGGATTGCACGTCATAGCCATTTTCTACACTGCGGAGAATTACCTTCTGTTGTCTATTATTAAAGTAAGAGGTGAACCAGTTGTGGGCTACTCCCCGTATTCCATAATGTTCCAACTTCTGCAAGAATATTTTGTGATCAACACAATCAAACGCTTTTGTTAAATCAAAGAAGACGCCTAATGTCCGTAGCCTCTTGTTTAACCCATCAAGTGCCTCACAGAGAAACGAAAATATAGCGTTTTCGGTCGTTAAACCACTTCTAAAACCAAACTGTACGTTTGACAGGAAATTATGTGAACTGAAATGATCAATTAATCTTGAATAAACAGCCTTTTCAATAACTTTGGAAAAAACCGATGGCATAGAAATAGGTCTATAGTTGTCTACATTATCCCTTTCTCCTTTTTTATAAAGCGGTTTCACTACTGAGTACTTTAATCTGTTAGGAAACTGACCATTCTGAAAGGAAAAATTACAAATATGGCTTAGTACTGGGCTAACATATGGAGAACAGTACTTTAGAATTCTGCTAGATACCCCATCATATCCACAAGAGTCCTTAGTCTTTAGTGATTTAATTATTGACTCAATCTCACCTATGGAAGTATCATGAAGGATCATTTCAGGCAACAGCCTCGGAAACGCATTTTCTAAAAACGTTAGCCGGCCGCGGTGGCCGAGGAGACTGAGGCGCTCCAGTCACGGTCTGCACAGCCACTACGGTCGGGGGTTCGAATCCCCCCTCGGGCATGGATATTTGTGCCGTCTTTAGTTGTAAGTAGTTCATAAGTAGTTTGTAAGTTTAGGGACTGATGACCCCGTAGTTAAGTCCCATAGACTCTACAAACATTTGATTTCTAAAAACGTTATATGATTACCTGTAGAAACTAGAGTTTTGTTTAGATCCTCTACTATATTCAGAAAGTGATTATTGAATATTGCACATATATCTAACTTGTCAGTAACAGAAACATTCCTACTACGCACTGACGTTATATCTTCTACCTGCTGCTCCTGACCAGACACTTCCTTCACGACTGACCAGATAGTTTTAATTTTATCCCGAGAGTTTGCTATTCTTTTTGCGTACCACATACTTTTTGCATTCTTAATGACATTTTTCAGAACCTTACAGTACTGTTTGTAATGAGCTACTGCATCTTCATTCTGACTGCTTCTAACATTTTGATACAACTCCCGCTTAGTTCTACATGATACTCTTATCCCCTTTGTCATCCACCCTGGCTGTCTGTTACTGAAAGTACCCTGTTTTGAGCGTTCTAGCGGAAAGCAACTTTCAAACAGCATAATAAATGTGTTCAGAAAAGCATTATATTTATCATCTGCATTATCAGCACTATAAACATCCTGCCATTCTTGTTCCTTAATTAGGCTTAAAAAGGTCTCAATTGCAACTGGATTAACTTTTCTGAGTAGTTGATATTTATGTTTAACATTTGTTTGAGAACAAATACTTTTTAGAATTAAAAGTTGGGCATCGTGGTCTGATAGGCCATTTACTATTCTGCTGACATCTATAGACAATCTAAGGAACTGCGTTCTTGATACAATATTCACATTCAACGTCAGTGGTCAGGAGACGGATTCAAGGTAATGCAACACTTTTTTATGCATTCAATTTGTTCAGGTCGTTTGAGCTGTAGGGATATGTATAATACAGGAGAAACATTAATAGCGTGGCACATTTAAGCCCGCTTCAGATGATGCTTGATTTGCCACTGGATTGCGTGCTGGGAGCTGCGTGGCAGCATTGATGGCTGCTGAGATGGAAAGTGACGTCACTGCTGCGGGCTTGCGTGCTGGAATTCGGAGATAGGCTAGGACATGTCCTATTTTCCGGCTAGCTGTCTGTGGTGGATTTTAACGTTAGCGAATGAGGAAGAAGCATTTCGTCACGTGAGCGTATGTTTTCCAAGCTTGCCTCTAGAGTCTACTGATACTACTTTGTTTGTGTGCTCCAAGCGTCATGTTGACAACTTTTTTGTTGGCAGCAGCATATTATCAGACAAGATACGTGTTATAAAATAAAATGTTTAATGGAGAACTTTTCATACAGCATGTCAAAATTAAAAACGTAACTTGATATAATGTATAAACACTTTCGTTTACAAAATCATGATTATTCAAGCGAATTTAAATATTATAGTGGCTTGTGCAAGTTCGTCAAATAATATCGTAAAAACACTTTGCACATTATCATGGCGAGATAACCAGAAACGACTCTACAATCTACGGTTAGCATTCTCACGTCGTTCTTTCCGCCTTTTTTCTTCAATGAATAAAAACACGCCGATTTCTCGTCCACTACACTTTGCTACCTCAACTATTACAGCGTCCATGTTGACACTGTCAAGTCTCGCTCCTCTTCTACCGATCTAAGGTGAACGAAGCATCGTGTGCAGCCAACCTCGCACAAAAGCCATCGCAGTGCCCGGCGCAACGCCACTTCAAAGACCGCTGGGAAGACAAACACGGATTCCAGCAGCAAATCAAGCGCCGTCTGAGGCGGGCTTTAGCTAGGTTGGGAGGCAGGGCAAAGTCAAGAGGAGGGACGAAAAGAGAGAAAGAAAATCTTCAAATGTTTGTAAATCTATAGGACTTAACAACGCTGGTCATCAGTCTCGAGGCTTACAAACTAATTGATGCTAAGGACAACAAATAAACCCATGCCCGAGGGAGGACACGAACCTCCGGCAGCGAGCAGCTAGGCGCCTTGGAAGGCTCGGGCAATCTACCATCACCTAGAGACAAGGCCTTACAACAGGCCGTGCTGCGTCACACTTAGAGGCCGCGGCCGCCAGCTGAATGGCTGGCCACTGGGGCACGCTCACTGCCTCGTAGCGTCCAGCCAGTAAGCTGGCGGCCGCGGCCTGGTCAGTACGACGTAGCACGGCCAGTTGTAAGGCCTTGACTCTAGGTAGTGTTGGTTATAGTCGGCGGACGAGAGGTGGGATAAAACAACGCCGAGTTAGCGAAGTGTTGGATTTTTTCCCGTACTATCATTTCAGGAGTGCACCTTCAATATCGGAAATCCGAAAAATCATCAAATCTCCAACACCGCTGCGGCCGGAAAGAGATCCTGTAATAAAAGGACCAACGACGACTGAAGAGAATCGTTCACCGTGACAGAAGTGCAACCTTTCCGTAAATTGCTACGAATTTCAATGCTGGGACATCAACAAGTGTCAGCGAGTGAACCATTCAACGAGACGTCATCGATATGGGCTTTACGCTTCGTCTGGACCCGTCAACACCGACATTGGACTGTTGATGAAGGGAAACATGTTGCCTGGTCTGACGAGTCTCGTTTCCAATTATATCTAGTAGATGGAAGTGAGCCGCAGCGGAGCGTCCGAGCGCACTGAGGCGCTATGCTACGATGCGCGAGGCCGTTCCCCATCGGGGGTTCGAATACCCCCTCGGGCATGGATGTTTGTACCGTCTCTAGCATAAGCTAGTTCACAAGTAGTTAGTAAGTTTAGGGACTGATGACCCCAGAGTTAAGCCCTATAACCTTTCCAAACATTTGAACATTTTCGATGGGCGTGAACGGCTGTAAAGACAACCTCATTAATCCTGTGTGCATGTCAGCAGGATGGTGTGGGCTATGCGCAGTTGGAGTAATGCGGGACCCCTGATACGTCTAGATACGACTCTGACAGGCGACACAAACTGCATCCATTCATGTCCATCATTAATTCCGGCGCACTTTGGCAATTCCAGCAGGACAGTGCGACACCCCACACGTCCAGAAGTACCACAGTGTGTCTCCAGGAACAGTCTTTTCAGCTTAAATACTTCCGCTGACCCATACATGAACATTATTGAGCATATTTTGAGATGCCTTCTGACTTGCTGTTCAGAACGGATCTTCCCCCGCTCGTAACCTTTCGGATTCATGGACATCCCCGTAGGATGCATGGTGTCAGTTCCCTCCATAACTACTTCAGACATTATTCTAGTCCATGCCTCGACGTGGTGTGGAACTTCTGCGTGCTCGCGGGGGCCCTATACCTTATTAGGCAGGTGTACCAGTTTCTGTGCTTCTTCAGTGTATTTATTCAAATGTTCCAATGTTTATAGAACTTATGGGACTTGACTACGGGGTCATCAGTCCCTAAGCTTACAAACTAATTATGAACTAGCTAAGACTAAGGACGGCACAAATATCCATGCCCAATGGGGGATTAGAACACCCGACCGTAATGGCCGTGCAGACCGTGACTGGGCCGCCTCAGTCCACTCGGCCACCGCGGCCGGCTGTATTTATTCCGGCAATGTATTCTATCAAGTGTCTCCGAGGGAAAGAAAAAAAAAACATTATAACAGCTACGTATAAAATCAAAGGATTCCTCGTAAAACTTGGTTGTCAATGTCTTTAGAAATTCATTGCAAGAATTCTCAGGTAGTCAGTGAACAAAGGAAGTTGGTTGCAAAACTTTCGTTCGAGCGTCGCTCGAGTATCGCTCAACATTGTGGGATCCGTACCAGGTAGGGTTAATAGGAGACATAGAGAAGATCCAACGGAGAGCAGCACACTTTGTTAAGGCGTAATTTACTAGGCGCGAAAACGTCAAACAGATGATTAAGAAACTCCGGTGGGACCGCGGTGGCCGAGGAGACTAAGGCGCTGCAGTCACGGTCTGCACGGCAACTACGGTCGGGGGTTCGGATCCCCCCTCGGGCATGGATATTTGTGCCGTCCTTAGGATAAGCTAGTTGATAAGTAGTTTGTAAGTTTAGGGACTGATGACCCCGTAGTTAAGTCCCATAGACTATACAAATTTTTTAAAACTCCGGTGGCAGACTCTGCAAGAGAGGCGTTCTGTATCGCGGTATGCGCTTTCGTCAAAGTTCCAATACCAAACGTTTTAAGAAGAGGCAACCAATACATTGCTTCCTCCTACGTCTATCTCGCGAAGCGACCACAAGGATAACATCAGAGAGATTATGGCCCACACAGAGGAATGCACGCTATCATTTTTCCCGCGAACCATACGCAAAATGTTCAAATGTTTGTTAAGCTTATGGGACTTAACTACGGGGTCATCAGTCCCTAAACTTACAAACTACTTATGAACTACCTTACACTAAGGACAGCACAAACATCCAAGACCGAGGGGGGCGCATCGCAGCATAGCGCCTCAATGTGCTCAGCCGTTCCGCCGTGGCTAAAATAGATAACTGGTCAAAGTTAAAACAGTAAAATGTACGTAAATTAATGACCACCATATTCCACATGTCTGTTTCAATTTTGACCAGCTATCAATTTTATTTCTGACTACTCACCAGCACATGATTTTATATATCTATAAATGTGAATGTCTGTTCGGTGTACGTTTATCATGCCTGAACCACAAGATATAAAGAGCTAAAAATTTGTACAGTTACTAATGTTTACCCGGGGAAGGCTTTAGGCACGCTTTATGGCGCTTGGATAGCTATTTATCTACATATATTAATGTGAATGTCTGTTCAGTGTACGCTTATCACGTCTGAACGATAAGACGCAGAGACTTAAATATTTGTACAGTTACTAATTTATACCTGAGTAAGGTTTTAGGCACGGTTTTATAGCGATCTGATAGATATTTAGTAATTTGAAGAATATAACGCGAAATGCGGAACAATAATTACTCTTTGAAAATTATATTTACTCTTTGAAAATGGTGTTATTGGTTGCATTGTTGCTTGAGGGTGGAGTATATTGGGATGGAAAGTTATCGGTATATATAAAATTCTACGTGTGTGTGTGTGTGTGTCAATATTTCGCTCTGCAGCGAAAACTACAGAACGCAAACGAATGGTCTGTGTGTAATTGTTGTCCGAAGTCTCCCGTTGTACACCATAGCAGTTCAATGCCGATAGCTATAAGGGAGTGGAAGATATGGTGGTTGAAAGTCGTCAGCATAAAGAAAAAAAAATTCGGAATGAAGGCCAGCGATGACGTTTGCGACTCTATAGCAATGTGGTTACATACAGAGAAACGTGATGCCACAGACCATATCTTTGGTCTATGCGTGCTACAATGTCTTCAGCTCTTTCTCTGTAAGGATAAGCATTTGAATAAGGAAATATAAGAATAAATACACAAAGCAGTAAAAGAAAAATTTCTTTTAATACATCTCTTTAAAAAAAATCGATTTGACGTTTCGCGCATTACATCCAGTGATCGATCTGTGATATTATTACAATCATTATTGTTGAATTTCGTGATTGGATTCTTCGAAACGAGTGCATTTTTACGTGTGATTTGATCTCATAGCACACTACTGAAAGATAGCTTGTTGTTGTTGTTGTTGTTGTGGTCTTCAGTCCAGAGACTGGTTTGATGCAGCTCTCCAACCTACTCTATCCTGAGCAAGCCTTTTCATCTCCTCATAAGAACGACAACCCACATCCACTTGAATCTGCTTACTATACGCGTCTCTTGGTCTCCCTCTGCGATTTTTACCCCACACACTTCCCTCCAACGCTAAATTCACAATTCCTTGATGTCTAAGAATGTGTCCTACCAATCTATCCCTTCTTTTAGTCAAGGTATGGCAGAAATTTCTTTTCTCCCCAATTCGGTTCAGTACCTCCTCATTAGTTACGCGATCCACCCACCTAATCTTCAGCATTCTTCTGTAGCACCATATTTCAAAAGCCTCTATCCTCTTTCTGCCCACACTGCTTATTGTCCATGTTTCACTCCCATACAAGGCAACACTCCATACAAATGCCTTCAGAAAGGACTTCCTTAGGCTTAAATCAATATTCGATGTTAACAAATTTCTCTTTTTCAAAAACGCCTTTCTACCCATTGCCATTCTGCATTTTATATCATCTGTACTGCGACCATCATTTGTTATTTTACTGCCCAAGTAACAAAACTCATCTACCTCCTTTATTGCTTCGTTTCCCAATCTAATTCCTTCAGCATCACCTGATTTTCTTACACTGCACTCCATTACCCTAGTTTTGCTCTTGTTAATGTTCATCTTATATGCGCCTTTCAGCACACTGTCCATTCCGTTCAATTGCTCTTCCAGGTCATTTGCTATATCTGACAGAATTACTATGTCGTCGGCAAAACGCAATGTTTTTAATTCTTCACCCTGAACTTTAATTCCTTCTCCAAATTTCTCCTTGATTTCCTTTATAGCTTGCTCAATGTACAAATTGAACAACATTGGGGAAAGGCTACAACCCTGTCTTACTCCCTTTCCAACCACTGCATCCCTTTCATGCCCTTCAACTCTGACAACCGCTGTCTGGTTTTTATACAAGTTGTAAATAACCTTACGCTCCCTATATTTTACTCCTGCTTGCTTCAGAACTTGAAAGAGTTTATGCTTATCTATCATAATCAACTAACACGCGAGCGGAGCCGCGGATTTAAGCTAGTACAGTATAAAAGCAACTAGTACACCTACCAGTTTTATGTGGATTTTTTTGTATAAGCAGTTTTTGTCCATGAGACCAGATGACACCATAGAGTGTCGCGAATAAATAGAATAAAAAAATAGATCTTGGCTCCTATCTTTCAATTTCTACGAATCTGTTCCTCGAAGAGTTGCAGCTGTTCTCAAAGCTAATAGTAGAGCAACTTCTAGCAGATAAATAAATATTGTGTCTATTTTATGTGTTATTATTATTTTATCCACCGTTGTGTGTTTATCGTCCATGTTGCAACTGGTTCCTGCGACCGTGACATTTCGAACAAGACTTTACTACATCCCCTGGCGGTCGCGACCGACAGGTTGGAAAACAGTGCCTAGGAAGAGACAATTTTATTTTTGCGGCGGGTCTATTTTGTGCAGAAACTTACAGCGACTGCGATGTCAATAAAGCCCGGAGAGGTGAGCCGCGGCGGAGGAGAGGTGGTCTGCGGCGGAGCATGTGGCAACGCGGGCAGCTGAGCCGCGACCGGTTTAAAGGCCTGGCTGTTTTATTGGCCGCTCCTTCCTGGGAACAGCCGCCCATGTAATTACACAGCCGCCCACTCACTGCTCCACTGCACTTCCGCCACCGATTATTACGGGGAAGACTAACCCACTCCCACACAACAGGCCGCTATTACTGCACACACTGTGCACGATTTGTATTTACACCGACATACGTACGCCACATGAAGGTCATAGCACAGAGGATATAAAATGGCAATGGGAAGAAAAGCCTTTTTTCAAACAGAGAAATTTGTTAACATCGAATATTCAAAGCCGGCCGCGGTGGCCGAGGGGACTAAGGCGCTCCAGTCACGGTCTGCACGGCCACAGCGGTCGGGGGTTCGAATCCCCCCTCGGTCATGGATATTTGTGCCGTCCTAGTTCGTAAGTAGTTCGTAAGTACTTTGTAAGTTTAGGGACTGATGACCCCGTAGTTAACTCCTATAGACTATACAAACATTTGAACATTTGAATTTGAATATTCAAAAATGTTCAAAAGTTTGTAAATCTATCGGACCAAAATGCGTGGTCATCAGTCCACAGCTTACAAACTACTTAAACCTAGGTAAACTTACCTAAGGACAAACACACACACCCATGCCACAGGGAGGACTCGAACCTTCACGGCGAGCAACTGCGCGCTCCGCAGCGGGACGCTTTAGACCGCTAGGCTACTCCATCGTGGCATCGAATATTAATTTAAGTGTAAGGAAGTCTTTACTGTAGGCGTATCGTTTATGCGCAACACAACTAGCTCTTTTCTCACACGAAGTAATGGGTGCTATCGACGACGGTTCGCAAATCGATTCCGTACTTCTTGATTTCCAGACGGCTTTTGACACCGTACGTCACAATCGGCTTTTAATCAAATTGCGTGGTTATGGTATATCGCTCCAGATTTGCGACTGGATAGGGGATTTACTGTCAGAGAGGACACAGGTCGTAGTAATCGATGGTAAGTCATCGACTAAAACAGAGGTGATATCGGCCGTTCCACAGGGTAGTGTTATTGGTCCTCTGCTGTTCGTTATTTATATAAACGATTTAGGGGAAAATCTAAGTAGCTCTCTTAGGTTGTTTGCAGATGACGCCGTCATTTACCGTCTAGTAAAATCATCTGAAGATCAAAACCAACTGCAGAACGATCTGAACAAGATATCACTGTGGTGTAAAAACTGGCAATTGTCTCTTAAATAATGAGAAGTGTGAAGTCGTCCATATGAGTACGAAAAATTCCTTTAAACTTTGTTTACAAAATAAATCAATCAAACGTGAAGCCCGTAAACTCCGCAAAATACGTAGGAATTACTATTACATCAGACTTAAACTGGAAAGAACACGTAGATAAAGTCGTGGGAAAGGCGAACAAGAGACTGCGTTTAATTGGCAGCACACTTAAAAAGATGCAACAGAAGTACTAAAGAAACAGCATACACTGCGCTTGTCCGTCCTTTTTTGGAGTATTGCTGCCCAGTCTGGGATACTTATCAGGTGGGTTTGACGGATGACATCGAAAGAGTCCAGAGAGGAGCAGCTAGTTTCGTATTGTCACGATACAGGGGAGACAGCGCTACGGAAATGATACGGAATCTGGGATGGGAATCATTACAAAAACGGTACTTATCCCTGCGGCGTGGGCTACTTACGAAACTGCAATCGCCAACATTCTCCTCCGAATGCTAAAATATATTGTTGACTCCAACTTACATAGGTAGGAATGATCATCAGAATAAAATACGAGAAATCAGAGTTCAAACGGAGAGATTCAGGTGTTCTTTCTTCCCGCGCGCTAATCGAGAATGGAATGGGAGATAAATAGTGTATAGGTGGTTCGATGAACCCTCTGCCAGGCACTAAAATGTGATTTTCTGAGTATCCCATGTAGATGTATGGAGTGTTGCTTTGTACGGTAGTGAAACGTGGATGACAAATAGTTCAGACAGCGAGAGGCTTTTGAAATGTGGTGCTACAGAATAATGGTGAAGATTAGGTGGATAGATCACGTAACTAATGAGGAGGTACTGAACAGAATTCGGGAGAAAAGAATTTTCTAGCATATCTTGACTAAAAGAAGGGATCGAGTGGTAAGATACATTCTTATACATCAAAGAATCGTGAATTTAGCATTGGACGGAAGTGAGTGGGCTAGAAACAGCAGAGGGAGATCAAGTGACGAGTACAGTAAGCAGATTCAAATGGATGTGGGTTAGCCGTGCGCGAGTAGCCGAGCGTTCTGGAGCGTCAAGTTGCGGATCGCGAGGCCTCCCGCGTCGGGGGTTCGAATCCCCCCTCGGGCATGGATGTTTGTGCCGTCTTTAGTATAAGTTAGTTTATAAGTATTTTGTAAGTTTAGGGCCTGATGTCCCCGTAGTTAAGTCCCATGAGCTTTACAAACATTTTAACATTTGGATGTGGGTTGCCGTTCTTATGAGCAGATGCTCAGGATAGAGTAGGGAGGAGAGTTGCATCAAACCAGTCTCAGGACTGAAGACCACAACAACAACAACGACAACAACAAAATACTCTACAAGCTACTCTACGATGTGTGGTGCGTGGTACTTCTGCCGGCGAAAGAATCCTCTGTGTGAGCTCGATTCTCCCAATCTTCAATTCTTGATCTTTTCGCGATGCCAAGCAGGGACGGCCGCAGGGTCTGAAGCGCCATATGACGGACTGCGCGGCAGCTCCCGCCGGAGGTTCGAGTCCTTCCTCGAGAATGGACATATGTGTGTGTGTGTGTGTGTCTTGACTTTATCGTAAATTATTTTAAGTAGTGTGTTTGTCTAGGGACCGATGACCTTAGCAGTTTGTTCCCAACTTTGAACTTTCGACCTTTTACTGATATAAAATTTCTAATCTTCTATAAGCCGGTTTACTCTTCTAGGAGTATATGCTCTCAAACGGTAACTAACAACGCCTCTGTCGTATCGTTTCCTACCGGCGTTGGCCGGCCGCGGTGGCCGAGGGGACTGAGGCGCTCCAGTCACGGTCTGCACGGCCACTACGGTCGGGGGTTCGAATCCCCCCTCGGGCATGGATATTTGTGCCGTCCTTAGTTGTAAGTAGTTCATAAGTAGTTTGTAAGTTTAGGGATTGATGACCCCGTAGTTAAGTCCCATAGACTCTACAAACATTTGAACCTACCGGAGTTGAATAATCAACTCCGTGATGCTTTCGCATCTCTTACAATTAGGTGACAGATGTAATGGAATAGCACCATAATATCGTGTCGGAGATCCTTTTACCCGGCTAAGTGCAGCAACTGGACGTATCATGGGAGTCCCATGCAGGAATGGTGGGCGTCGCCGCCGCTATAGTCATCAGTATTAGCGAAAGTGTAGCCATTGCAAGACACTGTGCACATACTGACCTCCACATTATCTAATACTAGCTGGTACACGGCGCGTTGCTGCCGCACGAGAAATTATTGTGCAAATAACGTTGAAATTTGAAGGTGTTAGCTTATTCTATTACATGTGCTACTTCAATGGCCCTTCAAATACCGGCACGACACGCGCGCCATCTACTGTAAGTTAACTGCACAATGTCTGTTACCTTCGCCTAAGAGCAAGAAGTAAGTTGACGTTTTTTACCAGTCAGATGAACGTTATGGCAGCGCATAAAATACGAACAGACGAACAAATATGTAAGAGGTTTACAATCTTCCAGTAGTTCATATCCTTCTTCCCTTCTCTCTGTTCACTTGCTCCTCCTCCCATCTCCTCCTGTCCCTTCCTCTGTCCTTTTCCTCCTCCTCTGTTCATCTCCTTTCTCCTGTCTGTCACCATCTTTCTCTCTCCTTGGCCATTTCCCATACATACAGGTTCGGCTTTATTAACTCGGATTTGGCATGTGTTAGTAGTTTCGGGGTGGCCGGATGCCCTTCCTGTCACCACCCCATTTCCTCAGGAGGAAATGTGTATCCCAAATGTCTGCTATAGTGTTATATCTGTGAAAGTGTAAAGGGTTACTACATATTTGCGAATCGTGTAACTGAGGCCGAACTTGGGGACCAGCCCAGTATTCACCTAGGGAGATGTGGAAAAACCGCCTAAAAACCACATCCAGGCTGGCCGGCACTCCGACCCCTTTCGTTAATCCGCCAGGCGGATTCGAACCAGAGCCGGTACGCCTCCCCGTCTCGGAAAGGGGTGCGTTAGAAATGTTCAAATGTTTGTAAAGTCTATGGGACTTAACTACGGGGTCATCAGTCCCTAAACTTACAAACTACTTATGAACTAGGACGGCACAAATATCCATACCCGAAGGGGGATTCGAACCCCCGACCGTAGTGGCCGTGCAGACCGTGACTGGAGCGCCTCAGTCTCCTCGGCCACCGCGGCCGGCAGGTGCGTTAGACCACACGGCTAACCGAGCGGGTCTATCTGTCACTATCTCCCCTCTCTCATTATCCTCCTCTCCCCTCTTTCTGTCCGTCTCCTCCCTCCCCTTTCTGTCTGTCTCCTCCTCCAGCTACTCCTCTCTCCTATACATGGAAACAAACATATATGCGCAACGTTTTATGGTGACTGGTCAAACGGTGTAAAAGTCTCAAGGTACCCTGTACCATGGAAATTTCCCTCGCTTGCAGATAGTAAAAAAATCACCTTTACCAAAACATACATGTATGTTCTGACTTTGATGGTGACCTGTCAAACAATTTGGATGTTTGTGGCAACGTACCCTCCGTCATGCACCTACGGAGACATACGAAAGGTATCCATGCATTAATTCGGGGTATAAGCTATCTTCGTTCCACATTTAATTAGAATCCGTCCAGCTGTTTCAGCGAGAAGAGAAACAAATGTATTAATCCATTGTAAGGTACCCTCCACCACGCGCCATAAGGTGGCTTACAAAAGGTAGCCCTGTATTAATCAGTGTATAAATAATTTTCAAATGTTCGTTAAACTTAAGGGACTTAACAGCGGGGTCATCAGTCCCTACACTTACAAACTACTTACGAACTTCCTCATACTAAAGACGACACAAACATCCATGCCCGAGGGGGGATTCGAACCCCAGACCGTAGCGACCGTGCAAACTGTGACTGGCGCGCCGGCTAATCAGTGTATAAGTGTTCCAAATTCATTTATATCCGTGTAGCCATATCAGCGTGAAGGCGCAAGAAGTTGAATTTAGTATGCCTATAACCTTCGCGCGAACGCAAGCAATGAGTTGACAAAGTTTTATCGCAGTCGGATGTATGGCATGGCCGTGCATAAAATACGAACAAAAAGACTACAAACAGATATTAATTTTTATATATTATATTTATTTTCAGACTCCCATTAAAACCATATGTTGGTAACAAAAAATTCCTTCTGGTGGTGCTTTTCACCCCAATGATTCGGTACGCTTGGTATGCATCAAAGCTGACAGCCGAAAAAACGTCATTTAAAAATCTGAATGAAGTACGCTTTCCATAGAAGCATATTTTTAAAAAATTTTCTTACTTTAAATTGCTTGCGTTAAATTCACATGGTGTGAACAATATTAATGTTTTAAATGTTTCTTTGACGATTATCATTCTGAAAAATGGAACGTAACTTCCAGAGAGTGTTGCTAGAATTTCCAAAAATTATATTTCATTCGAAACTTCGCCGAATTCTGAAAATTAGCTGTTTAGTCACGTTAGTTAATTGAGATGATTGTAGGTAATCTGAATATATTAATACTGCACTGATAAACTGAATTGTTCAGTCATAATTAGAAATTTCATCAGGATCAGAATATAACTGTAGAATCTGACGAAGTCCATATGTAAAGTATCCTCCGTCATGCACCATCCAAAATTTTATGTGACAGTGACCTTCCTCTTGTTTTGAACGTCAAGTGTCCAAAATGTCATGAAGATTTTAGGATGAATAAAGTGTCCTTAATCGTACGTTGCATGATGTCACAGGTTTCCAACCATATAATTGTTTATGACGTCATATCTCGTGAACTATATGTCGACAGCAGTTCTTATTCCGTGGCCTACGGGAAAGACAGGCCCCAGCGCGGTCGTCATGCGACGTAAGCAAGGTAGTTCCGAGCCGGCGCGATCGCTAGCTCAGTGGCTGCCCGCTATGACGCAGTGGGCAGTGCCCCAGCGGCCGGCCAATCGGCTAGCGACCGCGCCGGCTCGGAATTACCTTGCATACGTGGCATGACGACCGCGCTGGGGTCTGTCTTTCCCGTAGGCCACGTTCTTACCCCTACGTCAATTGTCGCTTCATTGAAGGAATATGTGTAACAAATTTGGTTGAAATCGGTACAGTGGTTTAAAAGCAAACGTCACATGATGCAGCACTTTCTGCGCATTTCATTGTTTATTACTTTATATCTTCTAAGGTATTTGTCGTACAGTCATTTAATGGCGCCTATGACCATCGCGAAAGTGCAAGCAATATGTTGACAAAGTTTCATCACATTCGGTTGAACGGTACGGCCGCGTATAAAATACGAACACACAAACATTCATTTTTATATATTAAATGAAACGGCAGTCAGAGGGGACCGAAATAAGCAGATTTCGTATAGGAATGTGTGGTCGGTAATGACATATCACAGCGCTAGCGAGTACAGAAGTATGAGAGAAAGGAAACTGAAAAGGGTAGTAAAGACAGGTGCTCGAAAGAGCAGCCACCAAGAGCGGTACATGATTCACAGCGATGGTGCATGGATGGGCGTACATTAGAAAAGACGTCAGTCACGGTGACCACATGTCCAGCAGCAACAGACACGCGGGCAGCTAGATCTTCTTCAGATGTGACGGGACTCTCAAACACCAGGCTTTTAATATGACACAAAGGAAGAAATACACGCACGTTAAAACAGGCGAACGGGGTGGCCAGGGAATTGGTCCCGTCCCATCCACTGCTGGCCGTACACAGCGTCTAGATGACTCTCGACGTTTCGACTGAAGTGCACCGGGGCTCCACTCGTCTGTGAACAGCTAGTGGAACATCGTCAAGAAGTTCAGGTAAGACATCCTGTAGGAATCTATGGCCGGCTGCGGTGACCAAGCGGTCTGCGGCGTACCAGTCACGGTCTGCACGGCCACTACGGTCGGGGGTTCGAATCTCCCCTCGGGCATGGATATTTGTGCCGTCCTTAGTATTAGGTAGTTCATAAGTAGTTTGTAAGCTTAGGGACTGATGACCCCCTAGTTAAGTCACATTAGTTCTACAAACATTTGAACATTTTTGAGGAATCCAGCTACGGGAGCGCTTGTAAACAGCGCACTCTTCAGCGGCCTCTACCGGCTCAAAGTGCCATTACCTTCCACGCATTCATATACGAAATCAGCTTATTTCGGTACTTTCTACCGGACGTTTCATTTTTGACATATATTTTAGGACCAACCTGTATGTATGGATGATTTGACAAGTAGTTTCTTGTGTTGCCTACTAACGTTGTCAGCTTTCATAAACCTATCATATAACCAGAATCCTTCAGCGGGTTAATTTATATTAATATTGTATTCTGTTGTAATAAACAAGAGTAACTTTTATAAGATTTATGGTAAAATTAAGCTTGAAGCTATCCCTTCTGGGAAAAGGTTACTTTCCCAGGAAACCATGAATAGGCCACTACAATCTATTCAGGGTTGTTGGCAGGTACCGCCAACGCCGACGCAGTATCCTTGTAACGATACACTAAAAATTTTATTTTCATTTATTTATTTATTGTTTATCTTTGATTAGCGATGCTTATCGCCTCCGGTTCCCTCTGACTCGCAATGCAACTAATTTAATTTCGTTCGTCATTTTTTTTACTTAAAAACAAGCGAGAAGACGGAACCGTGATAGTAGCTTTACTCACTCTCTGGTCTGTATCTAATCGGTGTAGACGTCTTTCATAACTGTATCCACTAATGTAAGTAAGAATGCAAGCTGTTGCTGAAAATATATTATTTAAATTTAAAAGCATTTCCTCTCCTTGGTTTTCATTTAAATCAAAGTCCTCCACGCCAAATATTTAATTTCTTAATGTTTTCAGCTCCTTCGCAGCCGTAATAGTTTAATGTCCAGACGCCATTACAATCGCTTCGCATTGTCTGCAAAATTTCAATCAATTCTATATACTATACTATACTTTGCTTGAATTTAGAACCTGCAGTCATTTTTTTTGTAATTTCACTAAGTCCGATCATTTTTTTTTTTTAATTATTCGATCATTACCAGTAACTTCATGTTCCACCCACGGTCACACAACAATGAAAAGCGAAGTGAACAGTCTGAACATTGATCTCCTACGGAAAGTATCTCGAACATTCACAGATTAAATAAGAAAAACTTATCATTTCCAGCTTCTACAATTCGAAGTGCAGGATCCAGCTAGATGTTTTCCATAAGTTTTATAACGTGCTGTCGCTTGTATGGTGCCCGACTTTAATATGCAACCCGCGGTTTATTTGCTTTAATGTTCATTTTGTGCTGTACTTTAACTTATTTCAAATTCAAACAATCGGTACCATCAATTCCTCGTCCAAAAAATATAATCGCGGAATCTACTTTAACAATTATGGCACCATACGAAGCAAGGGCAACGTTATAGCCTGCGTGCAGTATCGCGACCAGCCACTGCTGCAGGTAGGGCCAGCTCGGTTGCAGGTTGCTGGCCGCAGCTTTCTCGCCACAGCCGCGGCCGCCAGACGCCATCAAAAAAAAAAAAAAAAAAAAAAAAAAAAAAAAAAAAAAAAAAAAAAAAAAAAAGTTCAAATGTTTATTAAGCTTATGGGACTTAACTACGGTGTCATCAGTCCCTAAACTTACAAACTACTTATGAACTAGGACGGCACAAATATCCATGCCCGAGGGGGGATTCGAACCCCCGACCGTAGTGGCCGTGCTGACCGTGACTGGAGCGCCTCAGTCACCTCGGCCACCGCAGACGCCATCACCAGACGCCCACCGACGCTGCCTCCTGCTGCTCGCCGAAACCCGCGTTGCCCATGTTTTCGTCCGCACCCTCGCCCGGGTCTTCATCCGTGTCTTCATCCATGTTCAAATGCAGAACAGAATGCAACATGTCATTCTCAATGGAGAGAAGTCTTCAGAAGTAAGAGTGACGTCAGGTATGCCACAGGGGAGTGTCGTGGGCCCGTTGCTGTTCACGACATATATAAATGACCTTGCGGATAACATCGGAAGTTCACTGAGGCTCTTTGTGGATGATGCTGTAGTATATAGAGAGGTAGTAACAACGGAAAATTGTATTGAAACGCAGGAGGATCTGCTTCGAATTGACGCATGGTGCAGGGAATGGCAATTTAACCTCAATGTAGACAAGTGTAATTTTCTGCAAATACATAGAAGGAAAGGTCCTGTATCATTTAGCTACAATGTAGCAGGTCAGAAACTGGAAGCAGTTAATTCCATAAATTATCTGGGAGTAGGCATTACAAGTGATTGAAAATGTAACGACTATATAAAATCAGTTGCCGGTAAAGCAGATGCAAAAAAATGTTCAAATGTTTGTAAATCTATCGGACCAAACTGCGTGGTCATCAGTCCGTAGCTTACAAACTATTTAAACCTAGGTAAACTAGCCTAAGGACAAACACTCACACCCATGCCCCAGGGTGGACTCGTACCTCCACGGCGAGCAACCGCGCGCTCCGCAGCGAGACGCTTTAGACCTCTCGGCTACTCCACCGCGGCAAAGCAGATGCCTGACTTCATTGGAAGAATTCTAAAGAAATTCAGTCCGAAAACAAAGGAAGTAGGTTACAGTACACTTGTTCGCCCACAGCTTGAATACTGCTCACCTGTATGGGATTCGTACCAGGTGGGGTTGATAGAGAAAATAGAAAAGATCCAACGGAGAGCAGCGCGCTTCGTTACAGAATCATTTGGTAATCGAGAAAGCGTTACGGAGATGATCGATAAACTCCAGGGGAAGACTCTGCAGGAGAGACGCTCTGTCACTCGGTACGGGCTTTTGTCGATGTTTCGAGAACATACCTTTACCTAGGAGTCTAGCAGTATATTGCTCCCTCCTACGTATATCTCGCGAAGAGATCATGAAGATAAAATTAGAGAGATTAGAGCCCACACAGAGGCATACCGACAATCTTTCTTTCCGCGAACAATACGTGACTGGAACATGAGGGAGAACCGATGGTGGTACTCAAGGTACCCTCCGCCACACACCATCGGGTGGCTTACGGAGTATGGATATAGATGTAGATGTAGAAATGTTTGTTAATCGGACTCAACTGCATGGTTATGTGTCCGAGGCTTACAAACTACTTAAACTAAGATAAACTAACCCCTGTACAACACACACACCCATTCCCGATGGGGGATTCGAACCCTCGACGGCGAACGGCCGCGCGCTCTGCAGCACGGCGAGCCAGTGCGGACGCCTAACCCGCCGCGGCTTCATCCATGTCTTTATCCGTGTTTCCATCTGTGTCTTCGTCCGAGCCCGATCCCGAATCTTCATCTGGATATTCAGGTCTACATCTTCATCTCTGTCCTCATTAACAATCATCATTCACTGTCTTTCGGCTACATTCTCCTTTGACATAGATCATCCACCGGCAAGCAGCACCTTTATCATGTATTGTCATCATCGCAGGCATCCACCACCACCACGTGGAGTGCCTCCCATCTCCAACCCTCCCCAGCACTCACTCTGTCATCCTTATGCTGCCCATTCTCTCTCCCACTTCTCCTACTCTGTTCTTATTCCCAGCTGCTCCCTCGGCCGTTCCTCGCCCTGCCACTGACCTCCCACCAGGAATTTCCTCCCTGTCCCTCACCAGTATTCATCACCACCAAACCACGATGGTAGACACACCACAGTTGCCAAGTGCTGACCACCAGCAGCCAGGCCCAACTCCCCACTACATCACCCTCCAACCCATCCCACACTCAATATCCACTCTTGCCATCTCAAAAAAATAAATAAATAAATAAATAAATACCAAGAGATCCAGCACAAATCCCACCATTGTCGCTCCCCACACATGCCCCCCCCACTCCCTCCACTTCTGCTACCTCTGTTCTCTCTACCACCACTATGGTCACCAACCCTCTTCCACCCGACATCCACATCTGCAGCCTCTCCCTTGCTGATCCTTGCTTCTTTGACAAGACATTGTCTTTGGAACTCAGGAAGTTCTTCCCTGACGCCCCTATCTCCCAGCTCATCCACCATAAGGACTCTGCTCTTATTAAATCCACAGGTTCCACCTTCCACACCGACCTCCTACAGTGCCTCCCCAGGATCCACTTTGGTCCCATTGCCACCCTCACTCCCTACTACACCTTCTCCTCTCCCTTCCAACTTCAACCTCCCTACCACCTACCCACCCTCACCACCATGATCACCAAATAAAGCTGGGGATCACAAAGGAAGAGGATTGGGCCAGCTCAACGCGCATCCCGACCTCTCCATCAAATCAGCCAACTACATTCGAGCCTTTTGTTCTACCTTTTTGATGAGAATTTTAACAGAATCCACATCATCCATCGATCGCCTCCTCACTGAGGCAGCACTTATCTGCGACCACTGCTACAAGGTAGGTCCCCCCACTCCCCTCCCCAATCCTATTGTTGTGCATGGTGTTTAGTATACAATGATCATCTCAGCAAACACTGCCGCAGCTCCCCCACCTGTCCCCACTCCAAATCCTCCCACTTCCTCAAACAGTGCCCTGACCTCACCTACTTCCACGCCTGAACACTTGTGGCAGCCCCCACTTCACCTATTCCTGCAAATGTAAGGCCTGCCCCTCTCCCTTCTCTCCCAAGCTCACAGTCTCCATCTACCCCATTGGCCCTCCCATGCACCCAGACAACTCCCTCGGTCCCCCTCCCATGATAGAGAACGCCATATGATTTGTTAAGGACCTGCAGAACATCCACCCCTCCAACGTCCCCATCCCCTTCAACACATTGACCACACTGCATGCACCGTATTCCAGCGTGAAACCTATGCCACCTTTTCCCACAACAATTCCCATTTCACCTTCTCCCAGCTGGTTAACCTCACATAAAGTACATCCATAACCTTTTACCTGTCTATGCCCCTGGCTCCCCTCTGTAGTTCTCATGGCAAGCCCATCCTACACCCTCATTTACCACAACATTTGCTCTCTCCCCACTAATAAGCACCTTTTTTTCCACACCCTCTCCCAACACTGCATGGACGCTTTTCTCCTAAATGAGATTTTCTACAGCCCACCATCCAATCAGCATATCTGACACCCCCTTGCTCGAGGTGCAGTGGCGATCAGCCACCCCTGCCAACACTCCATCCAGCCACAACCTCTTCTGAAAAATACTACAGAACACATCCTCAGCCTCTTTCTCGTTTCCTCACTGTCACCCTCGCCACCATATATGTCCGCTGCACCTCCTTACTTAATTACTTACTTACTTTCCCAAGGTGATAGATCCTTCACAACATATGTGGTTGCTGCCGACCTTAACCTCACGTTCTGTTCGCCCAACAAACTGGCGGTGGCATCAGTCTGTCACCACCTCAGATTGGGGCGATATTGTCCCCTTCCCTCATCCCATTCGCCCCAAAAGTATTACAACCGCTGAAGTCGTCATGGCCTCGTGTCCTCTCCCAACCTTCTTGGAAGTCTCAAGGCAGTGGTCCTCGATGTTATAGGCCAGTCCTACTCTCTATAGATCCCGCAATTACGCCATCTGTGCTCGCTGTCCTGACCCCTCTTAAACTTGTCCATGACTATTCCTGCACCAACTGGGATGCCCACTGGCGATCCACAGATACCTTGATCGTGAGTTACCCTCTTCCCCTACACGCCCCCACCAATCCTGATCACACCTCTTCCTTCCTCCACTAGATGGATGCTGACACTGCCCAAGCTCACATCCCCATCAAAGCGATCCACCCAACCACCCCAACCCTTCCTTCATAGGCTGTCCTCCTCCTCTGACACCTGTCGCCTTTACCATTCATTCCTGCACACTCGGTATCAGGACACACTCCTATGCCACCACTAGATCCAAAGGCACATTAAAAACCTCCTAGCTGCAGAGAAACTACAGGCTTGGCACTCCTCCAACAAGTACTGGCAAGCCTTACACTGCCTTACTGGCAGTCAGCCAAACCCCAACTACCCTCTCCTTTACAATGATCTTCCTTTCCCCAACAATATCAACAAGGCAGAACATTTCTCCTCGCACCTCTCTGATGCCTTCTCTGTCCCAGACAATCCTAGGTTTGACTACTCTCTCTTTTCTATTTCCCACAGTCCATGAACCACACCAACACCTCCAACCACCAGCCCCTACCACCTGCTCACCCCAGGCTTCCAACAATTTGACCGCATCCCCCTCTCAGAAGTGAACACGTCAACCTCATCCCACTGTCGTATCAGCCTCACCTCAGTGTTCAGCAAGGTCCTGGTAACTATCCTGTCTCGCCATATCCATCAGCACATCCATCAACACCTACTCCGTCCCCTCTCCCAACGTGACTTCCAACCCTCCTTTTCTCTTTTTGCCACAGTGGCCGTTTTAAAATCTGCATATGTGTCTTATTAAATTCAACTTGTTATTCTATGCATCTCCATTTATTCACCATTGTTATTGTTTTAAATTCATCGTTTTAACTCCTGTTTATATGTTGAAGATTTGTCCATTTAAACCTGTACATAACACCGCTGAAGAGTGGCGTACGATGCCGCTGCCAACCTGTCCAAAGGGATGCTGAAATTACCAACAATTAAAATAAATAAAAAAATTAAAAAATTAAAAAAAGAACAAACTTTGAAGTTGCAATGAAGTCGTCTGTATTTGGGTTTACTGTATCATATTAAGGACTGTGAATCAATATAGTGGAACAATGTAACACTAGTCTTAGCTACCATTCTGCCATCTGAACCCTTCAGCAAGTCCTTTGCCTGGCTTTGATATTACAAGTCTTCTAATAGCCTCCTTGCCACTCCCCATTCGAAATGGTTTCTTATACCAGAACTTCCTTCATGGATGGGCTACAGTCCCTGAGGGTTCTTTCACTACTATCTCAGTCAGACATCCGGCTTACTTGTTATTTCTGGTCTTCCCACTCTCACCACAGTAATTGCATAGCTGGTTTTGTGACATCGAAGCCTATATCTATAGCAGTTCACCGTGTACTGCATTATAGCCCTGTCAAAATATACATAAACCCTTTTATAAATTCGCAACAGGCTGAAACTTTGCATCAACGTTAGGGATACCATTATAATGAAAATGTGAAAATTCTCTATCGATCCCACATGTGCTAAACATTTCACTAAGGGTCAATTTTTTTTTTTTTTTTTTTTTTTTTTTTTTTTTTTTTTTTTTTTTTTTTTTTGAGAAGTGATTAGTTTTATTATTATGAAAATAGCTCGGACTAAAATTGTAGATTTCCCTAATACTTATAATTTATGAGGAAATGCCACATTAAAGTTGTACTCTCCATAATATGCACACGTTTCCACGTTACCTATAAGATAGTGTAGTTGGCTTGTTTCACAACGTGGTTTCCTCGGTAGGCCTACTCCACGGTCTATTTCACTGGTTTAATGGAATCTCAGGTCTTATTCAATCTTCCTCTTCTTCTTCTTCCTCTTCTTCTCCTCCTCCTCTTACTTCGTTTTCTTCTTCTGAATCGACATAAATTGTTGCAACAGAAATACGTCACTTGTTTCGTCGTTGATGTAAGTATCTTCATTTGTTGGACATTCAACATTAGAACACAACTGTCCTTCACAAGTGGAGCATGTTTTTGAACAAAATAAGCCCCTTTTTTGCAACCGCATTTTAAACTGGACCCCTTTTTGCAGTTCCAAATAGTAGTGATAAGGACCTTTTTGTGGTGCAAGTGGACGTAGAGTCCTTATTGGCTCCAACACATTATCAATTTGCTTCCAGTCCCATTCTTCTGGATCCACGTGATTACCCAGCCATACTTTCACCTCGCAATACACTCGACAGAAATATCCGTGAGCAGAAGCCAAGGTTGGAAGTAGGCAAGATAATTGCACACGATTCTTATTGTGTGTATGTTTTGCAAAGTATGAGTACTGTAACTTATCAACGCAATTAATTTTTGTTGGAGCTCCATACGCAGCAAGAAGAAAACGAATTAAATTAGTAATTACAGTTTCTATAGTAGAGTTGATGTCCTTAAATCTTGTGCACATCTAACCAGACTTTTTAAAAATAATTTAAGAACACTTGCATCAAAGTTCGGAAAAAATGCTGAAGTAGTGTCACAGTCAGTCATATCATCTAAAAGTAGGTGATCTTTACATTTAGTATAAGCTGATAAGACGATAGTGAAAAATTTTCCGGTGGTGGTTGAGCCTTCCTTGATTTTTAAAATAAAATATTTGTTCAACTATGGTGTGAACAGTAATACCAACAGATCAACATCTTCACCAACAACAATAGTTGTAGCCGTTGGATTGAATTGATTAATTACTGTTTCTACAGTATGTACATCAGCGTCATTGTCAACTTTTTTGACTAAAATGTGTTCATTAGTAATTTTTTTTCAGCATTGCAATGAGCCGAGACTTGTTGCGAATATTCGACAGAAATTGTTGTTATCTACTTGGAATTGTCATAAATTAGTCGAAGAGAATATCAGAAGATACCGAAGTTTTTCTGACACGACGGCGTTGTTCTATGGCGTTAATATATTGTGCAATCGGTATAGCCATAAAATAGTACGATTACTTTTTGATCAAAATGGCTGCGAATTAAGTGAACATATTGATCTAAGATGTTTCTGAATGTATCAAAAAAATGTTCAAATGTTCGTTAAGCTTAGGGGACTCAACTACGGGGTCATCAGTCCCTAAACTTACAAACTACTTACGAACTAGGACGGCACAAATATCCATGCCCGAGGGGGGATTCGAACCCCCGACCGTAGTGGCCGTGCTGACCGTGACTGGAGCGCCTCAGTCACCTCGGCCACCGCGGCCGGCTCTGAATGTATCTTCCCGACCTCAGACTACACGATGCAAAGCAAATATCCTCCACGGATAGTATATGTAGCTTTTAGGCTGTCAATGTCAATGTTTACCTTTTGATAACAATCATAAAATGCTGATTTTTTTCTGATTTTCCTATTCCAAGCTCATCGAATAAGGACAACGGGTAGGTAGCCAATCCATGTTCAAAATATTATCCAATGTCGACATCAAATGCCGTAGTAATTCTCATGCATTAAAATGACAATGCAAGTCAACGGGTACTTTCTCATCATAAACTTCTATGGTGCTACTGACAGCTGAAAGATGAAGTACTATACCAGCACATTTGAATTCAATATTTTCAAATTTCAGTCCTGACCTTCGGAAAAAGAGCAGGTAATCGCGCAAACCGAAATAAACAATGGAACACCAGGCATGCAAACGGCGCTGTCACTGACATCTCTCGATATCGGAAGTAACTATACAGAACGGCTCGGGAGCATAACTTTAAAACGGCTTTTTCTCAGAAATGATGAATATTAGGGAAAAAGTATCGTAACAATTTTCGTAGATGATTATATGGTCGCCGCGCGGGAGTTGCCGAGCGGTTTGGAGGGCCACGTTACGGATCGCGCGGCCTCCCGCGTCGGAGGTTCGAATCCTCCCTCTGGCAAGGGTGTGTTTGTTGTCCTTAGGTTAGTTTAACTTAGTTTAAGTAGTTTGTAAGTCTAGGGACTGAAGACCAACGTAGTTTCGTCCCATAGAATTACAAACATTTGAACTTTTTTTTTTTTTTTAACTATAGGATCAACAAATTTCGTCTGCTCCGTAAAATATCTGGAAGAAGACATAAGGGGCGATCTGAAAGGGAACAACCATATAAAATCAGTCGTGCGTAAGGCAGATGTCAGATTGAAATTCATTGTAAGAATTCGCAGGAAGTGTAGTCAGTCAACAAAGGAAGTTGGTTGCAAAACATTCGTTCGAGCATCGCTCGAGTATCGCTCATCAGTGTGGGATCCGTAACAGGTAGGTTTTATAGGAGACAGAAAGAAGATCCAACGGAGAGCAGCACGCTTTGTTAAGGCGTAATTTCAAAAAATGTTCAACACAAACAGATCAAATGTTAAAATGTTTGTAGAGCTTATGGGACTTAACTACGGGGTCATCAGTCCCTAAACTTACAAACTACTTATCAACTACCTTATACTAAAGACGGCACAAATATCCATGCCCGAGGGGGGATTCGAACCCCCGACCGTAAAGGCGTAATTTACTAGGCGCGGAAACGTCACACAGATGATTAAGAAACTCCGGTGGCAGACGCTGCAAGAGAGGCGTTCAGTATCGCGGTATGCGCTTTCGTCAAAGTTCCAATACCAAACGGTTTAAAAAGAGTCAACCAATATATTGCTTCCTCCTACGTCGATCTCGCGAGACGACCACAAGGATAAGATAAGAGAGATTAGGGACTTCACAGAGGTATACAGGCTATCATTTTTTCCGCGAACAATACGCTATTGGGATAGGAGGAAGTGATAATGGTACGCTAAGTTAAAAAAAAAAAAAAAAAAGTTCAAATGTTTGTTAAGCTTAAGGACTTAACTGCGGGGTCATCAGACCCTAAACTTACAAACTACTTATGAACTAGCTTATACTAAAGACGACAGAAACACCCATGCCCGAGATGGGATTCGAACTAGACTTGCGCATAATAGTTCGCGATCGGGAGCGCTCACTTAATTTCGCGGCTCTGCCGCGAACTAGTTCGTTCTTTTGGTTCGTCCGCTACCAATGACGGCTGAGCGGCGTGGTCTGCGCATGCAGGTGGAGGGGGAAGTTCCCCCACCTAGCTGCTTCATGCGCTTGCTGCTTGAGCCGCTAACGATACCACGCAAACCAAAAGAAACAGCCTGTGGATAATTTCTCGCTTTTAAGTTTAGAGTTATCTCTATATCTTGGCATTAGTCAGATATTGCAGAGTGCAGAATACTTCAAAACAGGAATTTTGTAGCACTGAACTGTGTAATCTAGCAGGCAGACGCTCACCTCGAAATGGCTCTCATCAGCAGAAGGCAAACACGTGATTTTTAATTCTGCTGCGCGCCGTCTCGCTACTGCCCGTCGGTCTTCGGAAAAGCATCCAACAAACTAAGAAGCGAGTTACGTTTGGCATAATAGTTCGCGACCGGTATCGCATATTTTAGTTCGCGACCGAGCCCGCATATTTTAGTTCCCGACCGATCGCGCATATTTTAGTTCGCGACCGACCGCGCATATTTTACTTCGTGACCGGTAGCTCTTCCTTTAGTTCGCAGCTCGGCCGCAAAATAGGTCGCTCTTTTTAGTTCGTCCGCTCTTTTTGGATTTTGCTAGCGCTACTAAAAGAGCTCTTTCTTTTGTTATGACAGGTTTTTAATATAATCAGTGTTGCCCAAGCGTGTGCTATTACCCGTATTTTTGGGCAATTAGACATCAAATACTTAATCAAATGAACCAGTTATTTTTTTATCTTCACGCTAGCGACATTGATGACAATGGATTCGACCTTTAAATTCTGACGACAGGTAGTAAGCTACAGTTTTGTAGCTAATTAATTCTATACGGGTTCGTTACTTTACAGTGTTAGTGTCGCTTATACGACGTTATCCTCAATATTCTACCCCGTGAGCCGTCAACAGTATCATGCAGGCGAGAGAAAATGGGTGATGCATAATTTCTCGCATATAAATGCAAACAATGTTAAGTTTTGAGTTCTCTTTACTTATTTACACTATGGAACGAGCCGTGAGCCGTGAGCCGTCAACAGTATCATGCAGGCGAGAGAAAATGGGTGATGCATAATTTCTCGCATATAAATGCAAACAATGTTAAGTTTTGAGTTCTCTTTACTTATTTACACTATGGAACGAGGGTTATATTTAGACACTGCTGAATACCTTAGAAAAGAAAATTTGTGGCAGTGAACTATGAAACTACAGCTGAGCTGCATCTCATCTCGAAATGACGGTGACTGGCAGAAGGGAATCACGCGATTCTGCGCGCTCTCGCGTCCTCTCGCTGTTCCCCGTCAGTCTTCGGAAAAGGAGCGGACGAACTAAGAGGCGAGGGATCTGCAAACTAGTTCGCATAGTTCGCCTCTGGGAGAGCTCTTCCGAACTAGTTCGTTACGAACTACACAAGACTAATTCGAAGACCCGACGGGGAACGGCCTCGCCCATCGCAGCATAGCGCCTCAATGCGCGCGGCCACTCCGCCGCGGCGGTACGCAAAGTACCCTCCGCCACACACCGTGAGGTGGCTTGCAGAGTACGATTGTTGATAGAGATGTAGAACAGCCACCACTGATTTTCCCTCATTAGCCAGAAGATCATCTATGTCTATTGTGCACACTGCCTATGGATACCCCCAAAATTACCTTAAGATCAGTGGTCTCCTTGTTAAAACGACTTATTGAGTTCTGTCTGTAGCGAAGTATTGAATTCAACCAAAAAAAGTCTTGTCCGGTAAGCTCGTATTCAATTCATCATAGGTCAGTACGAAATTGTAAGAAAAGCCATCTGGCATCGGCTTGGGTGCTGTTAGATATTGCGCTTCGGTTCTCATGGACAAACAGAGTTTCGCAAGATTTCTATTTGCGGTATCCCAGTTGATTTTTATAGAATCGCCTGATACTTTTCCGTTGAGTGAAGCGAAAGCCTTCTCACAGGGCCGTGTTAGCCGAGCTGTTCAGCTTTCTGCAGGAGTTTTTAAGGTCGATGCTTCGCATCGAGCGAAACGGAGCTTTTGCTCGGCAGCTCAAGGGCGACGGAGAGAGGTGTTTTTTTGGCCGCGCACTAGAGGCGCGAACGAATTTGTTTCTCTGTTTGACAACCAAAATTTTGTACACCGCATCCTGAGCAGGAGAAGTAGTCTCCTCGTAAATGTGAGAAGCCACAGAGGAGAATCCGAACACGTCGAAATTCAAAATAGTATACATTTGGCGAGGAATGCATCACAATACACACAGAGAAAAATAAAATCCTTCACGATTAGGCAGCTGAACATTCGGAATCTCTCAGGCAACAATGCTACAGCGCTTTACTTCTATAGTTAACTTATCGCTTAGAATAAAAACGTATGATGAATGAAGCGGCGGTTACCGAAAACAAATTTCTGTTGCAGCAAATCTAATTTCTTATAAATGTATTGTAGTTCGATTACAGAAGGAAAGCGAAACACTGGCACTTTTGGTAGGATAACTTATTACAAATATGTATTGATTGATATCGCTCACATATGTAAAATTTCATTACCCGTAATATAATGTTTTTATGTGCAGTGAGGTATCCTGAATATTGAATGTAAGTTCTCTGTATTTAATCTACATTGAGAAGGTAATTAAACTTTTACACACTTGTTTACCTATCTGACACCGTATGAGAGAGACAAAAAAAGGTCGCAACATTGATATGTAACACAATAACCTCTTACCATGGTAGTTATTTGAAACTGTTAGACACTTACTAACAAGTTAAGTCGGAGAAAAAAGGTTTAGACGTTTATAAAAATATATTCTGGGCAACAGCACGTTATATTTAGAAATAAAGTTATAATGAGAAACAAAACGTTCTGTTTTTTACTAAACCATTCAAAAATGTCAACAGCTTGATAAATTATTCTTGTTTCCTACAATGTCAAGTCATGCATTTATTTCTCTACCTGTATGTGCTGTCATAATGTTACCCCCAAAAGCTAAGGAAGATACTTTTTTGCTTGCCTGTGGTTGAAGATTTTTTTTTAAAATTTCAGTGTTATACAGAATGGTCTGTTTATATGAGTCATTTAAATACTTGCCTTTATTTAGTCAGTGCTTCGAAGTTATCGTCAGCGGCAGGAAGTTTACAACAAATATGAAAATATGTTTGTGGCCAGCTCAAGTGTAATTCACGTACTTGTAGCTTCCATTACTGATGGCAACACTGTGGAAGAAAGTACTACATTAGAGCTAGATGTTGGTTGTTAACTACCGATTTCCAGTACTTGATAATAAAAGGCTAGACTGCTCTATTGTCAAAAAGACACAAAGTTTCTCAGTTTCACGATAGTACACAAGGTCAGCACTATATATTAACTGTCTTCGTCAGAGAGTATTCAATGCTATTAACGGACATTGCAAAACATATTTAGGACGGAATTTAAATTAAGTTAGTGATAACAATATAATGAAAACCGCTGTAATTTTTACGAACGTCTAAATGAAGATATACTATTCTTTCCACATTTCTCATCTACTTTAGGAAAATCAGTTCTTCCATTACCTTTTTTTGTTAATCTCAGTGGATTTGATTGCAACGTATGAGACCTACAACTACCTACTGATGCTCGATAAATTCTACAACCTGAGCAAAGATATAAAGAAAACCAACTTCATCGCAACTCGTGTTCAGAGCCACAGAGTCTGTGTAGACCTTCAACGGGAGCAAAACTGGTTTGTCACAAGGAAGTGTGATAGCACACACTCTCTTCAGTCATGCAAATGACCAAACGATAGCTCCAAATACTAAAATATTCTTATATGCTGTTGATCAAACTCTGGGAGCATAAAGCACAGGTTGACGAAGCACTAAACCACGCTTGCAGATTGGTTACGGGTTGTCTAAGGACAACACCAGTGGACAGCCTCTATAGCCTATATGCGCAGAGAAGACGCTGCAAATAAGAGTATTTATCGAACACGAAAGTGTCCATACGCTGCATGGGCCGAGGGGACTGAGGCGCTCCAGTCACGGTTTGCACGGTCACTACGGTCGGGGGTTCGAATCCCCCCTCGGGCATGGATATTTGTGCCGTCCTTAGTATTAGCTAGTTTGTAAGTAATTTGTAAGTTTAGGGACTGATGACACCGTAGTTAAGTCCCATAAGCTCTACAAACATTTGAACATTTGCACGCTGCACGGACTCTCTGTACAGAAACTGAAATCTTGAAACAGTTTCCTAAGATAATGTGAGACACTTACAGTACCAACTGAACAAACAGTCTGGAAGGCTACGAGCTCCATGTCTCTGAGGAGATGACTGGGCGAATGCTTGCCACCCGGCTACAATGAGAGTTGGACAGTGTGTAAGTGTCTCAACAGAACAGAAGGTAGAAGATTAGAGTAATCAGATAATGATTCAACAACGGCAACACTGTCAAAGTCACTATGGAGAAGACAAAACCGGTCAGTGAATGCTTCAGTGCCTGCTGTGGTCATCTTCATACAAAAAAGAAGACCTATATCATGTTGCGAACAAAGGTACTGGTATAGCAATTTCAGGTCCAAAATTATTTTGATTTGTCATTGAGTAATGATAATGAAAATGATGAACCCACAATGACCAGCACTGTGATTCACAACCAATCCAATCATCCAATAACCCAGAAGGAGGCAAGCTTGAGATTTTTACTACACCGATTAATCAGAATACCAATGAACAAACAAGACTACACAGAAGAACGGGACACAATAAAACAAATTGCACAAGAGAATGGGTATGACATAAAAACAGTGGACAGAATACACAGAAAATTATAAAAACAGGTAACACACAATCAAGAAAATTTCACACTCAGACATGAAACGCTGCATACAACAAACCAAAACACAGTAAACAACAAATGGCACATTCTGACTTACAACAACAAAATCACACACTGAGTGGCCAACATACTTAAGAAACAAAGGCTGAACAAAGGATATAGAACCAACAACACAATACAGAAAAGACTAGGGAAACATACCACCAACACTGACAAGTACAGCAAATCAGGAATATATCAGCTTATTCGCAATAACTGCCAATCTGTGTATGTGGGTTAGATATGTAGAAATTTCCAAACAAGATACACTGAACACCTCAGAGCACTGAAAAGTAACAGCTGTAACTCAACATTTGCTGAACATTTAATAAAACAGAATCATACCCCAACAAACATAGAAACTGGCACACAAATTCCCAAAACCAGCAACAGCATATTAAAAAATTAATAATAATAAAAAGTAGAGGAAAACTATCACATCCAGAAAGGATGAATGGTAAGAATGTACTGAACGAATACACATCACTAATGCAACAAAACCTTCTTTGAGACCGTAAAAGAAGTACATATATATATATCCCACCACCACATTACACCAGACAGTCCCCCCCTTCCACACGCACAATATTTCTCTCTCAATCTCCTCTCTCTCTCTCTCTCTCTCTCTCTCTCTCTCTCTCTCTCTCTCTCTCTCTCTCTCTGTTTCACACACACACACGAAATAAATATCTATCTACATACACACAGACATATACACAATAAAAACACACACAAAACATTACCAGCATCAATTCTCGCGCCACATGACAGACACACCACACAAACAAGTGAATGCGACACAGTCACCACAACAAGGCTAATGGCGATAAAAACAATGCCAGTTCACAACAAAAAGGGCACTAAATATTATGTAAAATTAAGAACACGCTACAAACAAGCAAACAACATCACAGCTCGAATGTAAGTAGCCACTAAACAGCCACAAAGATCTATCTTTCCACATAACTTCCAGGTGCATGTACACTCTTTGACAAAAAACCTGGCCGCCGGCCGGCCGCCGCTGAGCCTAAGTCCGAGCCGATCGCGACATGGGACAATAAAAGTGGCCGCGCTGATTCGCTCTAAGTCCAGCTATCTGCACAATCTGGCAACACTGCAGACTGCGGGAGTTCATACAGTACTTCTTGTGTGCAGTTAGAAGCCAACTGGGTCAGCTACAGCCATGGTCTTGCGGTAAAGTGCGCGATTTGCATGTTCAGTATTAGCGATCGAAACCGACTGTTGGCAAAAATTTTTATTCATGTCACTCGTGCATGCTGATGCCACATGTGTAAAGGGAGCATATGTGTAACGTATTTCATTTTTTGGTACAATGGTAATAACATTTCGGACCAATAGCATCGCCGCTTCTGGCCGCAGCACTTGGCAGAGCTCTCCGCGGCCCACTCGCCGGCAGCAGCGGTGGCGGCGCTACACAGCGCTGCCTCGCCCTCTGCCCACAGTGCCTGCTGCCGCTCATCGCCCTGAATATGAAAACTTCTGTAGTGTTGCTGAGTGGTGATTCACAAAAAAGGTTGCGATTCGTATTTCACACAGGATATAATGAAGCAGACCACCTATTTTGAATGATGAGCATATAATACATTAGAGAGGCAAAAAATTGTCATTGTCCAATCCAATGGCACTCTACGATATTTAACACTTATTTGTGGTTTAAATCTCGATCCTTTTCCTTTCAGAAAAGCCTTTCATGTAATTTGTTATTGTCATCAGTTCACATGTTTTCATCAAGACACACTATGTAACTCACTAAAATGTTTTAGTGTCGTTGTTTCATTCCTTACGGTAAATGTATGAGCTAAATTATGTGAATACGTTTCAGTGCACGTTCTAAAGCAACACAGGCACACTGCAAGGTTCGTGTCTTCATGTCACATTTCTACAGGAGATATTTCGCATCAATGGAGGTGAATTCGAATTTCTTCGAAGGCGTATGTATGGTGAAGCAAAAAAGACATCTAATACCATTTCCATAATTTGAAGTCGACCTTTCTGAAAGACTTATTGTATAAAGCTTTTCTTATGATTCCGTTAACGAGTTTCTTCTTGCAATCTGCAGCGTATAAAGTAAAATAAAACGAAATTCCATCCCCAAACGCAATTTCTCCAACCAGGATTAGAACTGCCGCTTCACACCAGGCTTGCATCACAAGACACAAGCAGAACCACACAGCCAACAACACACTTCCGCATATTGCCCTCAGTCTCTCACATATTCAATGCTGAGCCTCTAACGCATCTCCTGAACTTAACGAGACAATTCAGTACCACTTGCGGAAGTAACTGCACTATCACAGTGTTGCCAAATATCAGCAACGATGTTGCCAGTTCTTAGCTGTACTAGGAAGACCTGTGTAGCGATAAGCGACGCGAAATCGCGTACGTCTCATGCGGGCTTCTAGAGGGGAGTCGCGCATTTTGGTTAATATGCGGCGCTCTCTCCTGATAGTTTCCGTCGTCACATTTAGGATGCAGATATTAAATTCGTCCAATGAGGCCGAAACTAGCGTTTAAATTTTTTGAAGCTTTACAGCATTATGATATATTTTCAACAATTTACTAGAGAAGTAAAAAATACTGATATTGTGATTGCAACATACGGCAGATCAAAGACTGTGATACGTAAACATGCATCACGATTACATTTTCATCATCCCCCCCCCCGCCAAAAAAAAAAAAAGACTAAAACAATTGTTTTGTTACATTTCGACAAAATCTAATTTCTTTGATGAAAAGTTACTGGATATTATGATGCCCCATACGTCTCGAAAAACTTTGTAACTAGAAAGCGACTGCGTTTCAAAATGCAGCCTTACTACTCTGCAAGTAATATTTCATGTCTTCTACGTGAATACATAAATGTGTTGGTATGCTTGAAAGCCAGAAGAAACATAGTTAACTGACTATTTGTGCAACACAGTAATTATTTCATTTGAGTATTCAGAAGACTGGGTATTTAACATTACGGCCATGACCACAGAACTGAACTGTATATGTGGGAAATGTGCAATTCTGAGGTTTTTCCTCTGCAAACATATACATATAATCTATAGACTACTAAGCAGCTTTTTATTTCCTAGTGTTACAGCCTTGTTGTGCCAACAAATGATGATGAGAATCCGATCCCATGTGTCTGATGGATTTTTCAAACGTTGCAACCTATGACTTGCATGTGTTGTTGCTTAGTATCTGTGGTCACGATGTTAAATTAACAGAAATTGTTACAAACGTTTTACCTACTTTCTCCTATGGTTCTATTTTTCGTCAAACCACACATTCTTTCTGGTCTCTTGGCCAACTGAGTTAATGATAATAATGGTGGTAATAATGGTAGTAATCAATGATGTTTACGGCGTTACAGCAGAATGATAAAGATTACGATAACAATAGGAAATGCCGATCTCTTGGTTGACACACTGCAATGAGTTTTGGTATTTCGTTGCTGAATACCATTTAGGACATTTTTCAGAGGAGAAAAATAGACGTGAAGCCACACACATCACTAGTACAACGATACCTCACCAATAAACTATGCTTGCTGTAGATCAGAAAATGAGAATGGCGCCACCGAGCTAAAATGAGATTACTCGTTCTGTTATCTGACATTTGTTGGCAGTTAATACACACAGTTCCGACATAAAACACAAAACTGTTTGCAATTTAAGCAGGGGTAGACCTTTCTGCGGTCGAATATTTAA
Organism: Locusta migratoria; assembly: GCA_026315105.1. Lineage (NCBI taxonomy): Eukaryota > Metazoa > Arthropoda > Insecta > Orthoptera > Acrididae > Locusta > Locusta migratoria. The sequence continues at coordinate 366,193,019 of CM048755.1, forward strand.
TTCAGGATAACAGAGTCATTCAAATGCAATGACTAATCTCATATCCTCATGAATATTGAAATTCTGAAACTAAGGGAACGATCAGAGTTGCCTAGTATCGTAACCAATACTGCTAAGGTATAGGAAGAAATTCTTGGCCATCCCACAATATCCTCATTCCTACAAACAGCTTGCTTCAACTGGCTTTTATCCATGCTGCGCTGCCAAAGCCCATTCTTCAGTCCGACAACATCATTGAAAATGCTGATGAACAGAGGACTTACCTTCATCAAATTCCGGGGAGAGTTTCTTTTAACGAAACGGATAAAGTGTGAAATGACTACTTTCTCCAAAGTTCCTACGCATTTTTGTCCCACATTGGACGTATATACGATCAATCTTGTCATACGCGGCTCACGTTTCAGGAATATCACCAAAATGAGCATCTGGTGCGTACCGTCCTAGAGCAGCTATTACGCAAGTTTTTACCGATAATAATAAAATTGACCAGACGGCTTTTGCTGCAGAATATAGTGACTTCTATTACATCCGCATACCCTTTCCCAATAAGAAACTGTTTTCTTCGTATAGTGATGCCCCTGTTTAGGTGAATTATAATGTTAGTGTTTAATGTTGCTTCAGAAGTACTTTTTGTCTTAAATATTTTTATCTTTGCAGGCGATTCAAAGTAATTATAATAATTCGTTTCCCTTCAAATTACTCCATTCATTCGGTCTATTATTTGTAAAGTAATTGCAACCGCCAAAAGTGAAATTGTCCTATAAACCAAACCGTTTGGTTATTTCAGGTCTATCGTTCATGGGCAGTATGAATATTGTTCGTAGCCGTAAACAGTTTGCTCTTGCTGTTCATCTCCCTAATATTGTTAAACACATATTTTTCCTATAATTCTCCTCGTGAAGTGGTTGATCTGCTGTGCTTTATTATTGTTACTTCCATTAGTTTTTATTTCAAGTTGATCTCTGAATTTTATTTTCTATTGCCGTTACATTTGTTTGTTCAATATGTTTCACAATATTGAAGATCAACAAGTTCTCATATCCATTAATATAAGCGAGTTAGAGCTAATGTATAACGGTCATTAATGTCTTGTTTCATCCGTAAAAGTTCCTCTGAAAATCTAGAACACTTCTTTTAACACCCTTAATTTGAAACCGATACGCAGGCAGAGGACATTCAGGGATTGCTCATTTATTAACTTCATTCATAATGATAATTTGGATCAAATTTATTTACAAATTTTTGTACTCAGTCTATTTAATTTTTATAATAGCGGTTAAATTACAGCCTTGCGCATTCTACGGCATCTGTTCAAAATCAATGAATAAGAGATACGTCAATACTTTTATCTACTATCTTTTAACAAGCAACAGTGCAATTGCTTTCCCTAATGTTGTTTTAAACCATGGCACAATTCATCGATCAATTTTAATCTTTGTAACACGTGTTTATTAGGTTGCTTTATTGTCTATTGTGTTTTTGTTACAAATTTTACAATTGATTTTATACTAACGATAGGCCAGAAACTTAATTAACCTAACTCAGAATCGCGTGATAATGCAATATTTACTCGCATTCGTTTTTGCAACGGATCGAGTTAGTGCAGTGGTAACACAGGGGACTCATATTCGGCTGCACGGCGCATCGAACTGGCCTTCGGCCATTTGGATTTGAGTTTTCCATGATTTTCCTAAATCAGTCTAGGCAAATGCCGGAATGGTCCTGCGGCAGGACACGGCCGATTTCCTTCCACATCCTTATCATGACAATCCGAAATTCTGCTTCGCTCTAATGACCCCTTGTCGAGGGGATGTTAAATCGTAACCTTCTTTCTTTCGTGTCTCGTGTGCAATAGAGCTTACTTTGTTCATGTTCCCGTGTGTTGGTACAAATTTTGCAGTTCATTTCAAACCAACTTCCCTCTGAACAAGAGACCTTGAACTTTCAACTTAACTTAGAACTGGATGACACTGCTTCATTAACGCCATTTCTTAACTGGTGTGTGGTGGAGGGCACTTTTTATACAACTGCTATTTCCGCCTGTTTCTCTTCCAGTTGTGAATGGTTCGCCGTTAAAACTATTTCTGGTAAGACTTAGTGTGAGTTCATATCGCCCTATCTTTTTTACCTTCGCGATCTTTTCGTGACTAATACATAAGAGGGGTCAGGTGAACTAGAAATAGAACAAATGTATCGAATGTCTCTGTTGTATTCTCATAAAAACGTTTGAAATTGAATGAAAAATTTCACACATACAAAATTTGAAAAACGTAAAATAATCATTCAAATGGAAAATGCATATAAACGTGGTTTTAAAATAGAGTAAGACGTATAAAGTAACTTTTGTCCACTCGATAATTGCTACCGCGTTAAGGATAGTTCCAATAAATTTTCGAATTTTTAAGAGCTATGTCAGACACCATAGTAACACTGGAACACAAAGTGTTCTTGCATAATGAGTAATGCTAACAGTAGCGTTTAGTGGCCACCAACTTGGAAGGGTTATTTATTTCATTACCTTTCCGAAGTCGATAAACGGTATGACGCGGTGGGGACAGCCACGGTCGTTTTGGTAAATGCGGCACAACGAGCGAGCGAAGGCGCGCGCATTTGGAAACGGAGAAGGCGGAGCGCGCCTGCTGGAGGGAAAGAATAGTTGTCGTTCTGAATACACGAAGCCATCAGAGTCTAACAGATGTTCGGTAGACCTCTTGGAACTTACGCGTTTTGACTGTAACATAAGAAATAAATGAAACTGACGAATAGCATTGAACATTGCAATGGTTAGTAAATTAATGTCGTCCGCTATCTGCGACGACACCGATCGAATGAAAATCTATCGACGTGAGATACCTGGCACCTAAAAGTCACCATTAAGTTTGTACTTTGAAACCTATCACCGCGCTGTAATGAACACACTGTAATTAAAACTATGCCTGCATCGCATCAGGCCATGAGGCAACGTAACATTTTATGAAATCAACGAGGCAGGCAACAAAGACAGCACCTCATCAAGGAATGTGCTCAAAAATTCAAATGGAACGCTATTTAACGTATCAAGATGTTCTGTCAATAACAGGTCGCTTGTAATTTCCATATTGACCTGCGGACATTTTATTTTATCAGGAAGCAAACTCGAAGGAAACTGGACAAAATTTGAGTATTTAGGAAGACTTTTCTGCGACAAATTGTGAGTCTTATTGTTAGTTAATGGAGTACAGTAAACATAACTATAAGTCCTGCTTATGAATCAACCATAAACCGAGAACCAAAACTGGTAATACGCTCAATGAGGTAATCATTGATTTTTTTAAATTTTTTCATTTTATTTTTATTTATTTTTTAAATAGCTGACCACGTGACATATGTGCAATTTGGAGAGCACAGTATCTTGAGCCGGAGTGGAATTACTGATCCGGATCCTAACATGCAGGACGCCAGCTACAAAAACTCGTTCATCAGGCCATCAATGTAATCAAGATTTTCCAACGTCATAGTAGGGCCTATTGTTTCGCAACTTCGGCATCATGTAGATGTGTGTCTGATATGTAATTCTGCAGTCAGTTGACTTTTTCTTGTCACCTACATTAAATATTTTGAAAAATTATCATAATATGCTCATTGTCGTAGTTAACTGAATTTGTGTTCAAGAAGGTCGTTTCATACATTAACTACTCATATTCTCTTTCACGTTGCGAGCAATCTGCCTCATCTGTGAGTAAATCAATGAGGTAGGGTTTATAGCAGTAATATCTAGCTGTATAATAGTCACTTTCTGAAAACCTAGCCAATTTAGAAATCGGGTCCGTTTTGTTACAAAAGCTGGATCTCATCATTTTGTTTCGTTACGTCTTAAATTTATCCGCTTACTGTCAAACAAAATCATCCGTGCCAACTGTCTCCTGGAAACCTCATAGTAGATGTTGTAGCCACCTACTTCAAGAATATCAAGTGACATAACACACAAACAGAAAGAACATTTTCTTAAATGAATTTATCAATTCTAAAATGATGGTAAAATTTTAAATATAGATAGAACAATTTATTTGGAAATCACTTCAATCATCCCATAAAGTAAATAATAAATTCTGAAGCCGCATCAGCTGTTTTTTTATTAAGAATGTTGCTTTACAGGTCCACGACCGTTTTCACGTTTTTAAAGACCCATCTTCAGGTGTTAATTTTTTTCGTATGAAAATTCATTATAGAGACACAAGGTTCTAATTGCTTTCATCTGTCATGGGAATAAAATTTCATTAATTAGGCTCAGATATATGGAACCAGTCCAACAGAAATCATCACTGTCATTCAGAATAAAAACCAAGGACATTAAAATGTGGGACAAATAGTCGCGTAATTTTGATTACTGTATTTTCAATTAAACCAGTAGATGGCCGACGAAGTGAAGAAGTACAAACCAAAGAAAACTGTCCAAAGAATCGGGGAAACCGATAGATGATGGATTTGTATTTTGCTCATCTTTGCATCAAGTATTATGGCAAGGTAATACGAATATGCGCAACCACCCAGATTCTCTGTTTTGTTACAGCTTCATGAGGACTAAATTCATTTAGGTAATATTCCTTGAATGTGAGACGCGTTTGACAAGACTCAACGTAGATACAGTCCATGTTCGCACAACAGTGCCTAGTATCATTGGAGAAAATGATGGTTCGCATTACTTTTTCGTTTTGTTACAAAAAGCTATCACTGAACGTTGATGAGGGTAAGTTATCAATTCATCAGCATTTCTTCTCAATGCATGGCTAAAAGCCAGTAGAGGCCAAATGCTAGTATGATTGAGAATATTGTGGGCTGTCGCTTTCAAGATCCGAAGTGTTTGATACCTTACTATTTAGTGACGGATGATGCAACGTTCATTTCCAGTAACTCATAAAAAATAGCTTTTGTAGATATCTAAAAAGTAATTGTTTTAATCTTTTTTTGGGGCGACGAGGGTGAAACTGAAATCGTGATGGAAGTTTATATATCTCAGTCTTTGATCTGCCGTATGTTGCAATCACAATATCAGTATTTTTAACTTCTCCAGTAAATTGTTGAAAATATATCATAATGCTGTAAAGCTTCAAAAAATTTAAACGCTAGTTTCGGCCTCATTGGACGAATTTAATATCTGCATCCTAAATGTGACGACGGAAACTATCAGGAGAGAGCGCCGCATATTAACCAAAATGCGCGACTCCCCTCTAGAAGCCCGCATGAGACGTACGCGATTTCGCGTCGCTTATCGCTACACAGGTCTTCCTAGTACAGCTAAGAACTGGCAACATCGTTGCTGATATTTGGCAACACTGTGATAGTGCAGTTACTTCCGCAAGTGGTACTGAATTGTCTCGTTAAGTTCACTTGACATTCCTCTTCTACTTTCATGACTCATGATGTGTAATGCCCACGTGAAATGAGAGACAGAAATTTAACTTTTGCACTCAAGGAATGTAGTTATTTGTGTAGGTGACTTTCAGGTTATCTTTCGCGATGCGTTAGAGGCTCAGCATTGAATATGTGAGAGACTGAGGGCAATACGCGGAAGTGTGTTGTTGGCTGTGTGGTTCTGCTTGTGTCTTGTGATGCAATCCTGGTGTGAAGCGGCAGTTCTAATCCTGGTTGGAGAAATTGCGTTTGGGGATGGAATTTCGTTTTATTTTACTTTATACGCTGCAGATTGCAAGAAGAAACTCGTTAACGGAATCATAAGAAAAGCTTTATACAATAAGTCTTTCAGAAAGGTCGACTTCAAATTATGGAAATGGTATTAGATGTCTTCTTTGCTTCACCATACAAACGCCTTCGAAGAAATTCGAATTCACCTCCATTGATGCGAAATATCTCCTGTAGAAATGTGACATGAAGACACGAACCTTGCAGTGTGCCTGTGTTGCTTTAGAACGTGCACTGAAACGTATTCACATAATTTAGCTCATACATTTACCGTAAGGAATGAAACAACGACACTAAAACATTTTAGTGAGTTACATAGTGTGTCTTGATGAAAACATGTGAACTGATGACAATAACAAATTACATGAAAGGCTTTTCTGAAAGGAAAAGGATCGAGATTTAAACCACAAATAAGTGTTAAATATCGTAGAGTGCCATTGGATTGGACAATGACAATTTTTTGCCTCTCTAATGTATTATATGCTCATCATTCAAAATAGGTGGTCTGCTTCATTATATCCTGTGTGAAATACGAATCGCAACCTTTTTTGTGAATCACCACTCAGCAACACTACAGAAGTTTTCATATTCAGGGCGATGAGCGGCAGCAGGCACTGTGGGCAGAGGGCGAGGCAGCGCTGTGTAGCGCCGCCACCGCTGCTGCCGGCGAGTGGGCCGCGGAGAGCTCTGCCAAATGCTGCGGCCAGAGGCGGCGATGCTATTGGTCCGAAATGCTATTACCAGTGTACCAAAAAATGAAATACGTTACACATATGCTACCTTTACACATGTGGCATCAGCATGCACGAGTGTCATGAATAAAAATTTTTGCCAACAGTCGGTTTCGATCGCTAATACTGAACATGCAAATCGCGCACTTTACCGCAAGACCACGGCTGTAGCTGACCAAGTTGTCTTCTAACTGCACACAAGAATTGCTGTATGAACTCCCGCAGTCTGCAGTGTTGCCAGATTGTGCAGATAGCCGGACTTAGAGCGAATCAGCGCGGCCACTTTTATTGTCCCATGTCGCGATCGGCTCGGACTTAGGCTCAGCGGCGGCCGGCCGGCGGCCAGGTTTTTTGTCAAAGAGTGTACAATAGTTTTCGTAAATAAAGACGTCTTGTTGTTTGCAGATGACAAGCTGTGAAAACTTGTCATTCCTCAACTATAGCGGATACAAATACTGCGAATGTCATAACGTAAGTATCGTAAATAAATTAGGCCTAATATGTCTAACAAAGTCGTCAAATCAAATAACTCGTCCAAATCACTATACAACCATATTCTGTAATATGTTTTTCTAGAAAATAAAAGGCAAAAATCCACGGAAAATGGCCCAATAAGTGCCGAAACATGTTTGGGTATTAAAACAAAACAATGTGTCTTGCATAAGACGGATTTCACCACAAACCAAATATCATTGTTTCTTTTGGTGTTTCTAGCACCAGAATAACAATAACAATGGTCATTTCTGTCTTCATGTATACCTATGGATTTACGAACTTCGTCGGATTTGCTTGCTACTCGTCCATAGAAAGGAGTTGGCCCAGCAACACAAGGCAAGTGAAGGAAGAAGACAAGATTATGTATGTCAATCAGCGAGTAGTTTCGGTGGACTGAGGTGGCGTTTCTCATTAAACATAGGCAGGAGACAATATCTGGCTGACCTTACACGGGGAAGAATTATCGAGAATTTACAGGAAAGACGAAGTGTGACTAGTGTATCCCAAGAGATTGGTATTGCTTACAGGACTGCTTAAAGTGCATGGGGGATGTTCCGAACAGTAGACACTACTCCACGAAGCACAAGTGGTGGTCTAACACTTTCAACTGCTACACCAAATGACGGGTATATTTGTGCAGCAAGTAAAACGGGATCCACATCAAACAGTGGGTTCAGTTGTGACCGCATCTAACAGAACTGAAATGTGCGCTATCTCAAGCTCCACAACGGCACTGCCTATACATGTAAGTGAAGTGATCACTTTACTCGACGACCAGTATAGTTCGTTACGTTGACACTCGCACATTGTCGGCACCTTTTGCGATTCTGACAATGGCATAGGGACTGGTTCATCTTGGAAGCCATAAATGAAGGGCAACAGGCGGATTGTGTTTTTCTCGACTTCAAAAAGGCGTTCGACGCGGTGCCACACTGCAGACTGCTAACGAAGATACGAGCTTATGGAATAGGTTCAAAGATTTGTGACTGGCTGGAAGACTTCCTAAGTAATAGAACGCAGTACGTTGTTCTCGATGGCGAGTGTTCATAAAAAAAGAGTGTATCGTCAAGCGTGCCCCAGGAGAGTGTGATAGGACCGCTATTATTTTCTATCTATATAAATGATCTGATGGACAGAGTAAGTTGTAATTTGCGGCTGTGTGATAATGATGCTGTGGTGTATGGAAGAGTGTCGTCTTTAACTGACTGTAATAGCATACAGGATGACTTAGACAAAATTTCTAGTTGGTGCGAAGAATGGCAACTAGCTCTCAATGTAGAAAAATGTAAGGTGATGCGCATGAGTAGGAAAAACAGTCCCATAATATTCGAATACAGCATTAGTAGTGAGCTTGTTGATGCTGTTGCGTCGTTCAAATATCTAGACGTAACATTGCAGAGCGATATGAAATGGAATCAACATGTAAGGACAGTTGTGAGTAAGGCGGACAGCCGACTTCGGTTTATTGGGAGAATTTTCGGAAGATGTACTTCACCTGTAAAAGAGACCGAGTTTAAAACGCTTGTACGACCACGTCTTGAGTATTGCTCAAGTGTTTGGGACCCGCAGCAGATCAGTTTAAAGGAAGACGTAGAAGCAGTTCAGAGGCGAGCAGGTAGGTTTGTTACTGGTAGATTCGACCAATGCGCCAGTGTCACGGAAATGCTCCGGCAACTCAGTTGGGGATCGCTGGAGGAAAGCCGACATTCTTTTCGTGAATTTCTGTTGAGAAAATTCAGAGGGCCGGAATTTGAAGCTGAGTGTAGAACGATCTTGCTGCTGTCTACTTACATTTCGCGTAGTGATCACAAAGAGAAGATAAGAGAAATTAGGGCTCGTACGGAGGCATATAGGCATTCTTTTTTTCCTCGTTCTATTTGGGAGTGGAATAGGAAAGGAAATGCCTAGTAGTGGTACAGTGTACCCTGCGCCACGCACCTTACGGTGGATTGCGGAGTATGTATGTAGATGTAAATGTAGAGTCTCAAGTGGTAAGAGGTGTGAACATGTAGTGCAGTCAGAAACGTCTAGTATGATCGTATTGGTGCTCCAGAAGTTTTATGTTAAGATGTAATGTTGCAAGGAAGTACTGACCTGCAATTAATAGGATACGCTACACTCACGGGTCAACGTTACTGAAACACGAATGTTTTCAGGAGTTCATTCAAGCCTGGCTTAATTTTTATGGATGACAATGTGCGACCGCATCGAAGACCGCATGTAGGGCATCTCTTGGAACTAAGAGTTACTCGAGGAATGTACTCGCCTGTCCGTTTCCCAGATTTAATTTCCGATGAGCACTTTTGGGCTCTGTTGACGACCTAAAGCAATGATATGAGGATTGTGAGAGCTAGTTCTTGGTTCTCTCTCAACTTCCGCCGTAGGCGAACACCCCTACCTACTCTCTTCTGAAATTTCTTTTAACAAAACTTCCTCCATATTACTATGGACGCCGTCAAACCCGTTCTCGGTTGTAACAGGACTGCGGATAACATGAGGTGTATAGTTGCTGCTACTGAATAGCATGCGTCAGTTCCAAGAGCTATTTCACCAACCTGTCGTCTGTTCCAGCGCAGAAAACAGCTCGCAGGTCTTTGGTTCTTGCTCTTGAGACTGAAATTATGGTGGATAGCTAGGAACTGTTTGTCTATTAAAAATGTTCAAATGTTTGTTAAGTTTAGGGGACTTAACTGCGGGGTCATCAGTCCCTAAACTTACAAACTACTTATGAACAACCTTATACTAAAGGCGACACGAACATCCATGCCAGAGGGGGAATTCGAACCCCCGACCGTAGCGGCCATGCAGACTGTGACTAGCGCGCCGCAGACCGCTCGGCCACTGCGACCGGCCGTTTGTCTATTAAGTGATGAACTAACGATGATGGGATGCCAGCTAATTTATTAATCATAACCTTAGAAAATTAGGAAACTGCACATATTGAACAATATTGTTCCTTGTCTCTGCATTAAAGCTAATAACTTTTAAATAAAACGTTAATCTGCTGTGGCCGATCTAATCCTACGTACAATATTTCCAAACTGAAGTGCTACGTGTTAACAGTCTGGTTGCCCGATCTCCACTATTACGTGTTCACAGTCTGAACACCGGATCTGAAATGACTTCTGCTGCGCGACCCTCGTAGGCATCTCCTCGCTTTGGCTGGCGCCAAAACATGGCCGACGCGCGTCGCCTTTTCGTTAGTATTTTGTTCTCCTTTACAGTTGATTCGTATACATTTTATTTTACTGGTTCGTAGCTTAACATTGATGGGTTCCCTACTTAGAATTTTACCAGGGTTCTACAATTAGTTTATTAAATATTAATTAAAAGATGATCGCGTTTTCGCAGCCGACCACCGTATACATCAGCCAATCAGCGTGAAGTACAAGCAACTCGGGGATTTTTTTCTACATTTTTTTCCGACGGGATTGAAACTTATGGTAGCACCTGTTATGCTTCTCACACTACTTGAGCCATCTGTCTACTACTGGTTCTAACTTGCTCTACGGAAGCGATTCTCAAGTCTGAATATGGTGGCTGTACCGCAGCAACTACATATACACCGATGATAATTCATCCGTTGTCAACAGCGCTGATGGATGAATGGAACGCCTTACTACAAGAACTCTTAACAAACCTTGACGCCAGCTTGGGAGGACGATGCAGAGTTTGTATTGCCGGCACTGTTGATAACACACCTATTAAAAAGCATGTTCCACCTTCCGTAACATCTATGCGGCCACCATAAATCGCGCTGACTTTCGTGTAATGCTCTGACAGAAATAAAAATTAGTACAATCTCTTAGAGTTTTCCAATTCACTCAGGATTTATTCTTGAAACAGTGCATATTGAGTGCATGAAGTAAGTACATTTACAGATCAGTAGCTCATTCGGTACTGAGGTATTAGGTGTCAATCCATGCTGAAACACCCATATCAGCACGCTGTGTAGCCTCCACGGGCGGCAATGCAGGCAGAGATTCTGTCATCGATTCAATTCATATAGATAGCGAATACTGTCTTCGGATACAGTATTCGAAGCGTGTTTGACGTGTTCACGTAGTTATGAAAGGTTGACGAGTCACACGTGTTAGATGTCGACCATCATATCCTACACATGCTCCATTGGAGACAAGAGGCGGTCTTACGAAAATCTGCGCGTCCCAAGCACTGGTCAGCGTTCCCTCCATACACACATCTACATCTACATGGCATATTTTGCAAATCACATTTAAGGGCCTGGCAGAGGGTTCATCGAACCACCGTTATACTATTTATCTCCCATTCCATTCTCGAATAGCGCGCGGGAAGAAAGAACACCTGAATCTCTCCGTTCGAGCTCTGACTTCTCGTATTTTATTCTGATCAATTCTACCTATGTACGTGGGAGTCAACAATATATTTTCGCATTCGGAGGAGAATATTGGCGATTGGAGTTTCGTAAGTAGCCCACGCCGCAGCGATAAGCGCCGTTGTTGTAATGATTCCCATCCCAGATCCTGTATCATTTGCGTAACGCTGTCTCCCCTGTGTCGTGCCCTTCTTTGAACTCTTTCGATGTCCTCCGTCAAACCCACCTGATAAGGATCCCATACTGGGCAGCAATACTCCATAACAGGACGAACAAGCGTAGTGTATGCAGTTTCTTTAGTAGTTCTGTTGCATCTTTTAAGGGTTCTACCAATAAAACGCAGTCTCTGGTTCGCCTTTCCCACGACATTATCTACGTGTTATTTCCAGTTTATGTCTGGAGTTTAAGGCCTTCACTTTATTTTCGTACTCATGTGGACGACTTCACACTTCTCATTATTTAGAGTCAACTGCCAATTTTTACACCATAGTAATATCTTATTCAGATCGTTCTGCAGTTGGTTTTGATCTTCAGATGATTTTACTAGACGGTAAATGACGGCGTCATCCACAACATGAGAGAGCTACTTAGATTTTCTCCCAATTCGTTAACGTAAATAAGGAACAGCAGACGACCAATAACACTACCTTGTGGAACGCCCGATATCACCTCTGTTTTAGTCGATGACAGTTATAACGACAGTTATAGCTTTTCGCTCCCCAGACCATGACGCCTGGGGTGGGCCAATCTGTCAAGGACTCTACGAGACAGCGCTCGCCAGGTCTAGTCTGACATGTAAACGACCATCAAATGCGTGCTGGCAAAACATGCTTTCATCGAAGACCACGACGCGACATTCCATCTTACAAGTGATTCTCTGACGGCTTCAACGAGAACATCCACGTGTGGTGTAAGTGGAAGACGAGCTAGAGGTGTACATGCCCAAAGTCAGACTGCTAGTAATCGGTTGACGACATTTCCTGCTGACTCTTCTGGTCTCAGAAACCATCTTATCCGTGCTGTGGTAGCTGTACGATCTGATCTGCCACTGCTGCCTTGGCAACACAAAGATAACTTCGTCTACGGGTGTGAGAATGATCGCGTGACCACTGCAACCAGCATCGTTGCGCAACTGACGTAGCACGTCCAACTTGTGTGGCAATTCTTCGCAAGTACCTTTCTGTCAATCCGTAGGCCACAATCCGACCTCTTTCAAACTCGCTCAATTGGCTGTAGGACGTACGACTGCATCTCCGTGGCACGGCGCTCATTGCTTCAAACGTAGAAACCACACTGAGCCTCATGGCGTAACTCAGTTGGCGCTCTGCCTGTTACGTCACTACGTTTATCATTTAGCCGAGGACGTTGACATCATTATCAACTATCCTCTGCTGACATCTGCCATCTTCGAATTAAAATCGACAACGTCGTTCCACGTGTACTATTTTTTTTTCAGCAGTGCAATTATCTGCTAATAAAGGTGCCTTTCTTTTCGTATCACTGCGTTTTTCTTTCAGTTTCCTTCTGTACCCTACGGCAGCAATACTGCCTATATGTGGGTGACGTTTTATCGAGCTACGTTACTTTGCAGTGACAAATGATGCGAAAGTTTTGCACACCCGTGTATATTAGAGCTAAGGAGGAAGTTTTATTTAAAAAAAAAAAAAAAAAAAAAAAAAAAGTGTACCTTTACAGTATTGTGGGCTGAAGATGGGCGTAAGACCGCTACACTGTAAGAAGAGTTGATGTGATATCTGTGTCCGCAATGACTTTTGACACAACTAGAACAGGAATCCAAATGTATTTTGAAATAGTTTTCAGGTCTGGTAGGACTAAAAGGAATTTTCCACACCTTATGGGTTATATTATAATTCAAACTTTCCCTGTTCAGTGGAGTGAGCTACTTTTAGAAACCCCTCGACAGGTCAAAACTGTGTACCGTAGTAAGGCACTAATACAGTAGCTAGTCTACAGCGAGAATCGCTGTTACGCCTAACGATGGATTTGTTAACTTCTTGCTGTTGAATCTGAGTCCACCGTTTTATCATTCCAAGGATTTCGATACCTTCTGTTCGTACTGTGTTTTCATAAATATAGAATAAAAATATCCATTGCCAAATTCTTCAGCCTTATAAGCATAAACACGAGGGGTGTTCAAATGGAAAGGTACGAAAAGTCTTAACAACCAAAGCGGTTGAAATCTGAATATGCCGCTTTGGGATAATGTAGTGAGACATGTAGGGATGCGAACCATGCTTTGTCGCCGCTCCCTAAAAAATTCAAGGCTGTGCCCTCTGCGGGCAAGGTGATGCTCCCAACTTCATGTGCTGATGATTATCTGTTGTGGTTGCGGGCTTGCATGCTTCAGCAAGAGGAGCTTATTTTAAATATACCCAAATGAATGTACCTGTTATTTAAATTATTTGCAAGTTTCTGTTAGGAAATTAGAATATTAAACTATACTTAAACAGCAGTATATGTGACCTTCCAGTTGTTTGTAAGTTTCTACCTGTACTGTGAAGTTCTCTATAAAATGGCTTTCTGTAGTGGTGGTGGCTATCAAAGTTGCAGGCACACACAATATCCCTCTGACTGACACACAGCTGTTTTATTGAATAAGTCGCCGAGCTCAGTAATGCTGTAACCTCCTCCAAAGTTACGGTCTTTGTTGTGACACATTCAGTTACTTGAATTAAATAACAAGACCGAGAAGGGACTGAGTGACAAGCAAGTAAACATCAAACTCAAAAAATTCAAATGTTTGTACAGCTTATGGGACTTAACTACGGGGTTATCAGTCCCTAAACTTACAAACTACTTACGAACTAGGACGGCACAAATATCCATGCCCGAGAGGGGATTCGAACCCCCGACCGTAGTGGCCGTGCAGACCGTGACTGAAGCGCCTCAGTCCCCTCGGCCACCACGGCCGGCATCAAACTCATTTGGTATAAACAGACAACATAGGTGTCATCTATTTTGTTTACATCAGTGTCAAAAAATGTTCAAATGTTTGTAAATCTATCGGGCCAAACTGCCTGGTCATCAGTCGGTAGCTTACAAACTACTTAAACCTAGGTAAACTAACCTAAGGACAACACTCACACCCATGCCCCAGGGAGGACTCGAACCTCCACGGCGAGCAACTGCGCGTTCCGCAGCGAGATGCTTTAGAGCGCTCGGCTACATCAGTGGCTACATCAGTGTCACATTTCGATCAAAGCGATATGTAATTATTCAAATCAAATCTTCTAATGTTTGTATAGCTTATGAGACTTAACTACGGGGTCATCAGTCCCTAAACTTACAAACTACTTATGAACTAACTAAGACTAAGAACGGCACAAATATCCATGCCTGAGGGGGGATTCGAACCCTCGACCGTAGTGACCGTGCAGACCGTGACTGGAGCGCCTCAGTCCCCTCGGCCACCGCGGCGGCTGTAATTATTCATATGGCGTCTGTTCTATTCGTACGAGTCCGAATGAACAGACGTTATTTGTTGACATTAAGGGCCTTTTGTGTCTCGCTTCCGCCGGTTGTCCTAGGTGTCGGTGGCCGAGCAGAGAGAGACCGACACAGGGAAATAGGATGCACGCGTGTGCAGGTACAGAGTCTGAAGTGACCAGCCAGTGGGACAGCAGAAACTAGAAACACCGAGCTAGATTAGTACAAGATATATATTTAGCAGAAATAGTACAATACTTAACTTTAAATGCAGACTAATGGAATGCAGATACATAGTTTAACTAGATGCCTGCCAACTGATGAGAGTTATCTGGTGCCTGTGATCGATGCAGTTCAGAGGTGGCCACGAACGGAGTTGCTGCAGAGGGCGCTCGTGGCTGACGTCGTAAGGACGCCGCGCCGTGCGTGCATGGCGGCGAGCGGCGTAAGTACGTGGCGCGCACTTCATACTTGTGCGACACCACAGGGCCGTAATTTTACTAATTCGAAATATTTAAACATTTTGAACGTTTCACGGCACTGAAATGAATCCAACGGCAAAGCTGAAAATTTGTGCTGAATAGGGATTCGAAACCGGATTTCCCTCTTCCGGTCAGCGGTCGGCGTAAAAAATTAGCCTACGCAGGCAGGCTTCCCGACCAATCCAAATTCTAAAATTCTAGCAGTTCCCTATGCCCAATAGTTCGTCTTGTTCGCAGCTTCTACTGGATTCTCGCAAGGGATCGAGCGTATTAATGCGTCCACAATGAAACTGTCAGTTGCCTGTTGGGAGCATATATACAATTATTATTAATAGTGTGTCTGTTCTTTAGAGACATATACGAAAAAACAGACATCATTTATTGACATTAATGGCAGTAATTTTACGAATTCGAAACATTTTAACATTTCTACCGTTTCAGGACATTGAAACAAATCCAACGGCAAAGATGAAGATTTGTGCTGGACCGTAATAACCTGGATAGCCTAAATTGGTTAAGGCGGAAAATCGCCATTCGATCCCAGATCCAGCAAAAATTTTCAACTTTACCGTTGCATTTATTTCATTGCTCTGAAACGGTCGAAATGTTTAAATATTTCGAATTCGTAAAGCTATACGTGTCTAAGATGAGATAGGAATCTAGGAGGCGAGACGGGAGCCATTAATTTAGGGTAATCTTCTTCCCCACGCACTCTCTATGAACTCACGACACCCATGGGAAATTAAACGCTCTGGTAAGCATTAATCACCCACATAGAGCGAAGCCCGTTAAAATATTCTGCCACGCGCTCCTTTACTCTCTAAACACCAGGATACCGATAAACTGCTTGCTACCATTTGTAACGTATCCGCATTAAATACACAGAAACATAAAAACAACTTCTGTTTATGTTTTCGCATGTAATTTTTCAAAATTTTAGCGCACACTATTTTATTTTATTTCTAAGTGTTCTTGTAAGTGTAAAGACATATTCTTATTGTATTTATAACAGAAAAAATGTACAGAAATGTGTCACAGAAATGACTACCGTAGAATATTTTGTGGAATTGCACATTGATTAGAAACTATATTTATGCAGAGTGAAACTTTCACTCTGCAGCGGATTGTGCGCTGATATGAAACTTCCTGGCAGATTAAAATTGTGTCCCGGAACCGGGACTCGAACCTGAGACCTTTGCCTTTTGCGGGTAAGCGCTCTATGATTGAGCTATCCCGACACGACTCACGATCCCGCCTCATTCGGTAGAGCGCTTGTCCGCGAAAGGCATAGATCCCAGGTTCGAGTCCCGGTTGCGGCACACAATTTTAATCTGCCAGGAAGTTTCATATCAGCGCACACTCCGCTGCAGAGTGAAAGTTTCATTCTGGAAACATCCCTTAGGCTGTGGCTAAGCCATGTCTCCACCATATCCTTTCTTCCAGGAGTGCTAGTCTTGCAAGGTTCGCAGGAGAGCTTTTGTGAAGTTTGGAAAGTAGGAGGCGAGGTACTGGCGGAAGTAAAGTTGTGAGGCGGGATCGTGAGTCGTGTCGGGATAGCTCAGTCGGTAGAGCGCTTGGCCGCGAAAGGCAAAGGTCCCACATCAAGTCCCGGTTCCGGCACACAATTTTAATCTGCCAGGAAGTTTTATATGTATGCATCTTTGAAATGCGGAAGCACTGATGACATGGTGTGGGAGGCAAGTTAGCTTCATCACCAGAACATTTTAGGAAGATCTGCTGTTCTCGGTCTGAGAAGCCGAAAGGTTTCGTCTTTAGCATTCTTTTTTTTTTTTTTTTTTTTTTTTTTTTTTTATAATTTTATCGGACCAAACTGCGTGGTCATCTGTCCGTAGCTTATAAACTACTTAAACCTAGGTAAATTAACCTAAGGACAACACAAACACCCATGCCCCAGGGAGGACTAGAACCACCACGGCGAGCAACCACGCGCTCCGCAGCGAGACGCTTTAGACCGCTCGGCGACCCCACCGCGGCCGTCTTTAGCTGTCGGTATTAAAAGTTATCTCTATATGGAACCAAAACTGAACAAATTTCAGTCTATCGTAATCTTGGTAACGACTGAATCTTCCGCTTACATTGGAAGACTGAACAGAGTTATCTAATAATGAGTTTGGCTATAAAATTAGTTGGTAATACACTTCGCATGAGTAAAGTGACCGAATGGTCAGCGATGTTTGCTCAGGTGTGAGGCGAGCAGAATATTACGGCTGATTAACCGTGGTGACCTGCACTAAACACCAGATACCAGTCTAAAAATGTTCAAATGTTTGTTAAGCTTAAGGGACTTAACTACGGGGTCATCAGTCCCTAAACTTACAAACTACTTATGAACTAGCTACAACTAAGGACGGCACAAATATCCATGCCCGAGGGGGGATTCGAACCCCCGACCGTAGTGGCCGTGCAGACCGTGACTGAAGCGCCTCAGTCCCCTCGGCCACCGCGGCCGGCCAGTCTCAAATAGGTGGAGTATTAATTGCACGTTATGGTACATCAAGAGACTAACGTGGATAAAAGTTAGTGGCCTATTTAATACGGCCTCATATCTACCAACAACCACAAACTGAGCAGTGAATTCACTGACTTCCACCTCCAGCGGCAAGGTGGGAAACATTGTGTATATTATCTTTATAACAGGGTGTACATATATATTTTCACAAACTTAAAACAACAAACTCTACTAATAATTAAATATATCTTAATGGCTATATAATACTGTATCAGTCCCATCGTAGTGTATAAATTTGTGTGTGCATTCAAACTGATTAAAATATTTGCTTGACAAATGATGCGAATGTCTAGTTTCACAGCACGCATGTAAATGTGCACTTTTAAAGTGGTTAGTATCAAATGTTCTGTAATGAGTAGAATAATCGTTAAATACCTTCAGTCATAAAATATGATTCTGATTAGAATCTCTAAAATAAGGAGTAGATGTTTACACGCAGTTATCACATACTCTGATAGCATACTAACCTATACTTTGTTAAAAACTATGCGTACATTAATGATGTTTCTAGTAAACAGGAAAGCTTTACTTTCAATCAAAGTTAGAAGTGTTCAAATATTTGTAAAGCTAAGGAACCAAAGTGCTCAGGTCGTCGGTCCCTAGACTTACAAACTACTTAAACTAACTTATGCTAAGAGCAACGCACACACCTATAGCGACTGATAACCACCACACGCATTTGAACATTTGAACACACCTACATCCTAGGGAGGATTCGAAGTCCGACGGGGAGCGGCGGGCAATCCGTGGCAAGTCATTCCCACGCGGCTAATGAAAGTTCAGGTAAGTTTTAAAATGCATACATCGCTTTTTAAATGACAAAAGAATTGTTGTTGAGATCAGTGAATTATAAAGAATGCATAACTGTACAATTATTATTTCTTAATTATTGCTATAGTCGTATATTGTCAGCTTTCAATATTACTAAAAATTTCCAGGCTTTTATGACATGGTCTTATGGATTTATTATGGAAACCCAACGTTTCATCCCCGACTGTGTAGGACATTTTCCCGTTAGGGGGCTCATGGTTCTTTCGTGAGCACGTGCGTGGCGAGCACGGGGCCCCGAGCTAATGCAGTCTTCCTTCCTTCTTTACTTCCCGGACTGCATTTCCTTTCCCCCACACCTCCTTTTCTATTCTTACTCCTTTCCCTCCCCACCGGGGGACTGATAACCTCAGTAGTTTAGTCCCGCTATCCCAAGCAAACAATCCAAACCCAAGGGGGATCGTGGCACTTTTGAATGTCCGATACACACCCTGGCTCGCTACTGACTGAAACCAAACTCCGTTTACGAGGGCTCGCGCGCAGGAGTTTGGCTTGAAAATGTCCTCCGCAGTCGGGGACGAAACATTCGGTTTCCATAATAAATCCATAAGACCACCGCATAATAGCCCGGAAATTTTTAGTAATTTTGACCTTTCCGGCCGTGAAAGTTTACATTTTACAATATTGTCAGCTTGGCAAGTAAGTACAATCTGTTACTTGTTTGCAAATTTCATACGGGCAGATAACTTCAAAACTGACTCAACATTAGATTTACTACTGAAAACTCTGATTGTAAATAATCCAAATTGCGGCACAATAAAAGACTTCTGTTAGGTTTCATTCTTTTTATTACAAAATTTTACTACGTTTCTAAGTTAATGCTTAAAAATTTACCCAGAGTCTGAAACAGCCAAGTTTTCAATCTAAAGCTTTCACATTATTTTCAAAATTACAAAAGTTTCAGATGAATGGAGCTAAAACTTCTGTCTTAGATGACTTTGATTATGTGCAAAACTAATGAATGTCTACGCCTACTGATTGCATTTATTATTGAATTAAGTCATGGTTTAGTAACGAGTACGGTACTTGGATTACTAGTTCTCATTTAGAAGTAAAGTGAGTTCATCAAAATGACTCTGTAAGATAAGAGTTTATTTAATTAAATATTAGAGGTTATGTGTCGATAATTTCTACAGTAGTGACTGAATCGATAATTTTGAGCAGCTGTTCTCATGGCAATTGCAATTACTTAAGGAGCAGTTAGAAGAGATGTCGTCAGACTTGTCGTTATGCTAATAAGACGATGTCAGTCGGAGAGAGGACGTTGCACTTGTTTCTCAAGGACAATGCAACGTCATACAGCAAGGTATATCTTACGGGATCGTTAAAGAGAGTGAAAAAGTAAAGCTGTTGGAATACAAAGAAAGAGTGTCCACTTCTATCATGTTTACCCACACGACCACTTCCGTAAAGTCGTTTGCGATAGTCTGAAGAGCACTGAGAACATCACGTAGCCCCTACTTCAGCTAAACAGCTAACATACACCCGCTTATCATGACACTGACGAGCAGTGATACAGTGTAGATACAGACAAAGACCAGTTTCATAACTCTTTTTTAAGGATTATGATTTCAATTTTGTCTGGATTAAGCGCAGCGTAGCTTTGCTAATCCCTCATCGAAGTCCGTAATTATTGTCAGCATAAAAAATAAAACATTTCCTCGTCAAAGTCCCATCAATAGCGATTGTACGAATTTCACTTGGAATTATGAGTTAAATTACTGGAATACTAATCCAACACAATACGCCACCGAGGTTCGACCGCCATCGGCGACAGAGCCAGTTGAACGCTCGTCACGATTTTCGTTAGGCAAAGGAAACCCTTGATATAATCAAGCCGTTCGTAGTCTGTGACTTGAGATAAATTCATTTATTTCTGTAACCTAACCTTCTGCCTAAACTAATTGAAGAATGGTGATGATTCTCCTGTTAGATTTCTTTCAAAAAAATGTTCAAATGTTTGTAAATCTATCGGACCAAACTGCATGGTCATCAGTCCGTAGCTTACAAACTACTTAAACTAAGGTAAACTAACCTAAGAACAACACAAACACCCATGCCCCAGGGAGGACTCGAACCTCCGACGGCGAGCAGCCGCGCGCTCCGTAGCGAGACGTCCTAGACCGCTCGGCTACTCCACCGCGGCTGAGATTTCTTTATTTGTCCAGATCGCTTATTTACATAATTGCTTGATGACTAGTTTCAACTCATTAAACAGCCATTTTCGAATCTTAATTGTCCAGGCATAATAAAATGTTTAAAAGATACAACTCTGTGGCATGATATAAATGATATGCACATATTTATCCATCCAATGTGCCTTGGTGTCATATTCTATTCTTACATACAGTTCGCTTTCCCACATCAATAGGCAGCATGTCATGACTGCAAACATTGCTGACAGACTGATAGATTCAGTTTTAAACACTTAGTGTGCTTATCTGCAAATAGTTCACTTCCCCACATCACTAGGCAGCGTGTTATGCCTGCAAATGCCGTTGTTAGACTGATGTTCTTCTACACCTAAATCTTTCCGTTTGCGATCTAATTGCTCTTATTTTATTTTGATAATCGTGTCTTCCTATGTAAGTGGGTGCTGACAAAATATTTTCACATTCGGAACAGAAAGTTGGTGAAAGAAATTTCGCAAATAGATCTCGTCGAAATGAATAACGCCTTTGTTTCAATGATTTCCGCTCCAACTCGTGTATAATTTCCGTAACATTCTCTTCCCTATAACGCGATAGTGCGAAACGAGCTGTCCTGCTCTGAATTTTCTCTAAATAATCTATCGTCCCACTTGGCGGGGATACTACAATCCGCAACAATACTCCAATAGGACGCACAAGTATGGTGCAAGCAGTTTATTTAGGAGACCTGTTGCATCTTCTAACTGTTCTGCCAACGATATGCAGTCTTTGGTTCGCTTTTGCTTCTATATTTTCTACGTGTTCTTTCAAATTTAAGTTGATTGTAATTGTTACTCCTAGGTATTTAGCTGAATTTACGGCCTGTAGCTTTGACTGATTCAAAAATGTTCAAATGTTTGTATAGCTTATGGGATTTAGCTACGGGGTCATCAGTCCCTAAACTTACAAACTACTTATGAACTAACTAATACTAAGGACGGCACAAATATCCATTCCCGAGGGGGAATTCGAACCCCCGACCGTAGTGGCCGTGCAGACCGTGACTGGAGCGCGTCAGTCCCCTCGGCCACCGCGGCCGGCTTGACTAATTCATTGTGTAACTGAAGTTTAACGGGTTTATTTTAGTGGTCATATGGATGACTTCACAATTCTCATTATTAAGGGTGAACTGCCATTTTTTGTACCTTGCTGATATCTAAATCATTTTGCAGTTGTCCATATTTGGCTCTGATAACAGAGGCGACGCGTTTCGCATTGAAGCAATGAGGTGTTGGTAGTTCTCTGGTTGGAGCTGGCAACACATCTGCATCCATAAGTATCCTGATTCAAACTGTTCAAATGATTTTTAAGCTTACGGGACTTAACTGCGGGGTCATCAGTCCCTCAACTTACAAACTAACGGATACTAAAGACAACACAAACATCCATGCCAGAGGGAGGATTCGAACCCCCGACGGGCAACGGCCTCACGCATCGGAGCATAGCGCCTCAATGAGCTCGGCCACTCCGCCGCAGGCTAGCCTGATTCGCGTAAATTCCGGGAGGAGGCGATGAGGTCTGACGCCACGTTCAGTAACATTGCAGATGTGTTCGACAGGGTTCAATTCTGGAACAGGGCAAAACATCAATTGCAAGTCGCCACTTGGTTCCTCAAACCACTCCATAAAACGCCTAAACTTGGGAGACACGGTGGATTACCTTTGTGAGAAACGCCAATGTCGTTGGGAAAAATTATCGTGATGAACGGGAGTATGTGCTCTGCAACCAAAGTACGATATCTCTTGGCTATCATGGTACCTTTCAGTGGACACATGGATGGCCAAGTGGATGTTCCCCAGATTATGACTGAGCCACCGCCAGCTTGTCTTCGTCCCGCAGTATAGTTGTCAAGGAGCTGTTCCCTGGAAGAAGGACTGGCACACTACCATCAGCATGATGAATACCATATCTAATTTCATCAGACTGTGCAACGCTCTACCACTGTGCAAACATCCAGTGACGAAGGTTACGTGTCTATTTTAGGCCTAGTTTCCTATTTCCTGGTGTTTACATTGGCACACACGTCGGTCGTCAATTGCGGATGCACATCGTTAGGAGTGTTCACTGCCTTGTGTGCTCAGATGCACCTGTACTCTGCCGAGCAGTAAGCCTCATGTTAATTCAGCCACACTTCGTCGCCTGCCCTGTTTTGCTAGTCTGTCCAGCCAATTACGACCGACAACTGTAATGAGGAATGGCTGCCCAAAACCTCGACGTTTGGACGTTACTTCAACTTGGTTTCTCCTCTTGTTGAAGACACTTAACACAACAATTTTCGAACAGCCGACGTGTCGTGCAGTTTCCGAAGTGCTCGGGTCGAGCTTCTGCGCCATTAAAATCTGCCTTTGCTCAAACTCAGACAGATGGCGAGCTTTATCCATTCTACAAATGGACAACATTGATATTACATGCCGCTTACGTGTGTCTGACTAGCAAGCATTCAACGTAAGGTGACGGTGCCGTCGCCTGAACAGGTTTATATCAATAGTTCAAAGTATTCTGGCTGATCAGTGTATCTTCCAAATAGTAAAATTTGTCTTCCTTCCGGGACATGGACGAGTCCTTTCCTTCCGACCCAAGCGAAATCCTATAATCGTACTTTTCTTCTCACCAAACATGTACCTTTATGCCAACCTTCTAGATGCCTCGAGAAGCGACGCTAGAATCTACAGGCGAAACAGCGTCGTCGTCGCCAGCCCGGTCATTTTTCCTTATCCCCTCCGGAACCAACTGCCTT
Source organism: Locusta migratoria (assembly GCA_026315105.1). Lineage (NCBI taxonomy): Eukaryota > Metazoa > Arthropoda > Insecta > Orthoptera > Acrididae > Locusta > Locusta migratoria. The sequence goes on from CM048755.1 coordinate 366,216,491, forward strand.
CCTCTGTCTTATAACCTTCTATTTCGCTGCCCTCAAAACAGTATACAAATCATACGTCGAATTTCTATCCAAACTACATCAATGAATGGAAATTGTCAAGTGCCGTTTTTCGAACGTAGTGCATAGTATCAAAAATAATTTTAATCCTTGAGACATACATTGCCTCATTATACTAAAGTTATTGAATATAAGGAGAGGCGTTGAATTAAAATTTGTGCTGTAGCCGGGATTCAAACCCGTGACCTCCTGCTTACTAGGCAGGCGCTTATTTTATTTATTATTATATTGTTTTTATATTTATATTTCCCGGACCAGCACACATTGTAATTCACCACCTCTCCTTATATTCAATACCTTTGGTATAATTACACATTGTATGTTATCGACGATTTGAATTATTGATGATATTTATTTCCTCTGCCTGAGGAACAAGGTGAAATTGATCCCATCCACGTTCTTTGCTGGGGTGCTATTGCAATATTGATACGTATTTCACAGGGAACATTGAGGCAGAATTTAAGTATGTGGTGTGGAGGGAGACGTGCTTTAAAGAGTCCGTCAGTAGTGTTGTCCGCAACGCTGTGTTAGAGCGCTTTATAGCGTCTGCCTAGTAAGTAGGACGTCACGGACAAAGCACAATTTTTAATTCATCGCCTCTCCTTGTATTCAGTACCTTTGTTCGTGCACAAAAATTTATTCGGTATTACACTTTGTTATTTAATAAATTACAATTGGTAATAAATGTGGGCATGGGAATGTTTACATTGCTGCCACGTCTCACAATGAATGTGCAATCACTTTTAGTTTTTCACATGTCAAACATTTCTTGGATAAGCATGAATCAGAATTGTGGGGTTGTCTTCTCCAGTCCATGTAGCATGATTACAAGCAGAACAGCGATCATACTTCCATAACAGTTCTTTGTCTTTACCTACTTCTCCACGGATGCAACGTTACTTATTACATTGTTTTCAGCATGATGGCAATGATGTAAATGCGCCCATAAGACTGTCATCATTAGCAAAAATGTTAGAGAAGTGCGATACTTTTGATGAGTGATGATTCGACGTCACTTCTGATTTCTCTTTTTTCCGGCCATCTAGATATAGGTTTTCTTTGATTTTCCTAAAATCTCTCCAGACAAATAACGGGACAGTTTCTTTAAAAGGGCACTCCAGTTTCCTTCCCCATCCTTAAAATCTTCTGAGCGTCTGCTCCGTCTCCAACGACCTCGATGTCAATGTGACGTTATGCTCCAATCTTCCTACATTTCCATTGGTTTTCTTTTCCTTGATTTGTGGCTACTGAGTAACCCCCTCATGTAGAGTTTTCCCAGTCTTGTCTTTCATCCCAGTTTCTTATTTCGTTTCAGTCCTTACTGTCTTCGTCATCAAGTTCTTCTATACGGGATTACGCACCTTTACTCATTCTACATCTACATCCACATAAATACTCTGTAAGTCACAGTGAAGTGTATGGCAGAGGGTTCACCAATCGCGTTTATGATATTTCTCTACCGTTCCATTCTCTAACAGAGCGCGAGAATATGGCCTGATTTCTCTTATTTTATTACAATGATCATGTCTCCCTATGTAGGTGGGTGCTAACAAAATATGTTGAGAAAATTGGTGAAAGGAATTTCGTAAATAGATCTCGCCGGAATGAATAACGTCTTCCTTTTAATGATTCCCACCCTAAATCGTGCATCATTCCCGTGACACTCTCTCCCCTATATAGCCATAATACCAAACGAGCTGCCCTTCTCTGAACCTTCACTAAATTGTCTGTTGGTCCCATTTGGTGGAATCCCACAATGCGCAGCAATACTTCAGAATTGAACGCACAAATGCAGTGTAGGCTGTTTCTTTATTATAATTGTCAATGAAACGTGGCCATTGGTTCGCCATCCCTACAACATTTTCTATGTTTTATTTCCAATTTAAGTTGTTTGTATTTCTAATTCCCAGGTATTTAATTGAATTTAAGGCCTGTATATTTGACAGGCTTATCGTGTAAATACCGAGCGAGGTGGCGCAGTTGTAACAGACTGGACTCGCATTCGGAAGGATGGTGGTTCAAATCCACCTCCGGCCATCCAGATTTAGGTTTTCCGTGATTTACCTAAGTCACTTCAGGCAAATACCGGGATGGTTTCTTTGAAAGAACACGGCCGATTTCCTTCCACATCCTTACTCAAATACTCCGAGCGTAAACTCCGTCTTTATTGACCACGCTGTCGACGGGACGTTAAACTCCAGCTTCCTTCCTTCTTCCTTATCGTTTAAATGAAGTTAAACGGATTTATTTTAGTGCTCATATGGATTTCACACTTTTCATAATTGCCTATTTTTGCACCATGGAGATATTTAATCTAAATCATTGTGCAGTTGCGATCTTCTGGTAACTTTACTAACCGATAAACGACAGCACTGCCCACGAATAGTCTAAGAGAGCCCCTTTCATTGTCTTCTAAATCGTTTATGACCATAAGGAACAGCCTTGGCCCACTAATACTTATCAGAATGCGAGTGATTACTCGTTAAACATTCTTACCAAACTCTCCCTTACATTCGATTGGCTTACTGGACACTACTCTGCTAAACCATCAATGAGTCGACAAGGACTGGATAAAACGTAATGAGAACAATTATTTTTCTCTAAAATGTCTTTATTTACAGAGATATTTAAGATTGCAAATCTTCAATATAATCGTACCCGTTAATTATGACCTTCTGCCAAATGTCTAATACCATCTGCGTGTCTATTTCTGTAGATGCCTAGGACTAACATCCCTATGGCATGGATAACGTAATCTGTGACGTCGTATCGGATCCCTCTCAGCGCGATTCTTTCACTTTGTCAAAGAGTTCGTAAACACGGGGACTCATGTCAGGTGAGTACGGTGGAGATCTCAAGACGTCCTGGCAGCAGCACTAGCAGTGAAGCATCGTGCATTGCCATGCTGAATAATGTGGTTGCAGTGGTCGTCCAACATTCAGGCGACACCTAATAAATCTTACGGAACTGCACGCCATCATTCTGCATGGCGGTCTACAACGCCTCATCGTTCTCACCGATATGAGTCCCGTCTCTTCGCAAAAGTGAAATAACCACTGCGAGGGATCCGGTAAAACACCAGAGATGACATTATACAATCATGCCATAGGGCGGTAAATACGGGACATACTCAGAAATAGATAGACAGTTGATATACGATGTATCCGGACATTCGGTAGTACGTCATTAATAAACGGAGGAGATTCTATTGAAAGAGTGTAAGTATCTCTCTCAATAAAGTGATTTGAGAGAAAAGTAAAAGTTATCATTACTTTTTTCTCTAGCCCTTGTATGTCTTTACATACTGTAACGAGGAATTATCTGTCTTCGACTAGACATTATGAACCCCGTACAGTACAATTGAATTGATATTAAGATTAATGATGTATCATTGAAACAAGTTAATGTATTCGCATACTTAGGAAGTAAAATTACACCGGATACAAAAGTTCAGCAGACATAAAAACTAGAATTGCGCAAGCTAAACTAGCCTTCAACAATAAACGGATGCTTCGTACATCAAGAAATATAAAAGAGGAGACCAAAAAAGCATTTGTTAAATGCTATGTGTGGAGTGTGGCATTGTACGGCTCCGAAACTTGGATACTCGCCGTTTGCGACAAGGGAGACTAGAAGCATTTGAATTGTGGTGTTGGAGGAGGATGCACCCTTGGACGGCCAAGATGACAAACGAAGCAGTTCTTAGAAGAATCGGCGAAAAAATAGCACTTGTGAAAACGATAATGAAGAGAACAGACAAGTTAATAGGTCATCTGTATAGGCACAATGAGTTTATAGTAAATGTTATGGAAAGAATGGTAGAAGGAAAAAGAGGCAGAGGAAGACCCAGATTGCAGTACTTGTAACAGATTCAAAGAGATATAAGAGTGGAATCATATCAGGAAATGAAGAGGCTATCCGAGAACACACAAGTGTGGAGGAGAAGAATTGCTACCAACCAATCTTCGGATTGAGAACGAGAGAAGAAGACAGTAGCAAAGGTTGCTGTGCAGTTAAACGTTACTGTACGACGTCGCATGAGGAACTACAAGGTACGTCTGAAAAGTTCGGTGAATGGTCTTATATTTTACAAAACGTACTGACGAGGATGAGGTGCCCGCACATACACATTGAGGAACACGTCAACAAGCGACCCCTATCGTGCAAGCACTGCAGTGAAGCGGTGCTACACGCTGCGACCCATCTCTCAGGGTCAGTGTCAGGAACGGCGGCTCATATTTTAAAACGACTGTTAAGAATTAAGAAAAGGTTGATGTTTTATTAGAAAACTAAGATGCTGTACCACTTGTCAAAAAATCATATTTTGAAATCGTATCCTTTCTTCAAAACAGATAAGCGTTGTTGTTGTTGTGGTCTTCAGTCCGGAGACTGGTTTGATGCAGCTCTCCACAATACCCTATCCTGAGCAAGCCTCTTCATCTCCACATAAGAACGGCAACCTACATCTGTCTGAATCTGCTTACTATATCCATCTCTTGGTCTTCCTCTGCGATTTTTACCCCACACACTTCCCTCCAATGCTAAATTCACAATTCCTTGATGCCTAAGAATGTGTCCTACCAATCTATCCCTTCTTTTAGTCAAGGTATGCCAGAAATTTCTTTTCTCCCCAATTCTGTTCAGTACCTCCTCATTAGTTATGAAACTAAAAACGCAGAATGAAAATTAGACATTTCGATTTTTATAAGCAATGGAAAACATGTAAGAAAAAAACAAGTTGATAAAACGATGCGGGGTGGTCGTATGTACCGTCAACAGTTTTTGCAGCGTGAAAATCGGAAAAGTGATTTCCCCTTCCTTCCTAGCCCGGTTCAACCTGATGACCATCCCGCGCGGCTCAATGTTAATAAATACTCCAAATCAAGAGCGGATATCTTAGCCACTCTTAATTTTTTGAGTGAGTACAGCTACCCCGGTACACACTTGAACCCCCGGGCCTGATCAGTGTGCGAGCTCGTGTCATTGCAACATGGAGAGCAAAATGGAGCAACGCGATGACATCAAGTATTGTTTCAAATTAGGCAAAACGGCGTCGGAGACCAAAAAAATGTTCACTTCCCCACATCACTAGGCAGCGTGTTATGCCTGCAAATGCCGTTGTTAGACTGATGTTCTTCTACACCTAAATCTTTCCGTTTGCGATCTAATTGCTCTTATTTTATTTTGATAATCGTGTCTTCCTATGTAAGTGGGTGCTGACAAAATATTTTCACATTCGGAACAGAAAGTTGGTGAAAGAAATTTCGCAAATAGATCTCGTCGAAATGAATAACGCCTTTGTTTCAATGATTTCCGCTCCAACTCGTGTATAATTTCCGTAACATTCTCTTCCCTATAACGCGATAGTGCGAAACGAGCTGTCCTGCTCTGAATTTTCTCTAAATAATCTATCGTCCCACTTGGCGGGGATACTACAATCCGCAACAATACTCCAATAGGACGCACAAGTATGGTGCAAGCAGTTTATTTAGGAGACCTGTTGCATCTTCTAACTGTTCTGCCAACGATATGCAGTCTTTGGTTCGCTTTTGCTTCTATATTTTCTACGTGTTCTTTCAAATTTAAGTTGATTGTAATTGTTACTCCTAGGTATTTAGCTGAATTTACGGCCTGTAGCTTTGACTGATTCAAAAATGTTCAAATGTTTGTATGGCTTATTGGTCTTAACTACGGGGTCATCAATCCCTAAAGTTACAAACTACTCATGAACTAGCTACCACTAAGGACGGCACAAATATCCATGCCCGAGTGAGGATTCGAACCGCCGACCGTACTGGCCTTGCAAACCGTGACTGGCTTGCCGCAGTCCCCTCGGCCACCTTTTTTTTTTTTTTTTTTTTTTTTTTTTTTTTTTTTTTTTTTTTTTTTTGTCGGGTCTCCTTCCTCCCCTACAACCCGTCCTTCCGCTCACCAAATTCGCCTTCATCGGCGTCGGCTTCATTGGCCTTTGGCTAAAGTAATGTGCTCTTCTTCTGCACGGTAAGGTAGTGGATCTCTTTCCGTCTTGAAGTCCTCCGCAGGTAAGTGTGGAGCTTCATCCAGAGGGAAACAAAATATATCGACAACTTCTGTCACAGGAAAATAATAATAACAATAAATAATAAAAATAATAATAACTAAAGGAATAAGATAAAGAAACTGACTCTTCTGTCTTCACACATGTCATTTCCAGCACGCTGTCGACTACCAGAGTTCGTCTTCTCGTAAATTGTGTTTGGTTGATTTCCGTTTGCGCATCAAATCTTCTTTTCGTAGAAACCACTAATCTCTGTCATTTTGAATCTGTTTTAATTTTGTCCTCTCTTAACTCCGATAGCGCCACGCACCGAAAGGACTGTGCCTCATGCTTCTTTGACGTTCTCTTTCTAAAGTCGTGTGTCGTCGGGTTCCACTTATACCTTTTTTTTTCCCCTTTTTTCCCCCTTTCTGTTGAATATCGTTCGTTGCTCTTCGTTCTTCATATATGCGTCAATTCTAGCGCCACTGGGTAGTTTGCAAATAATGTTTTGTGTCGTGGATTGTTAAGGAGTTTCATAGCCTGATTTATACTATACAGTCGAAAATCGTGGTAGGTGCCCTCCGCTGGTTTATTAATTATATAATGTAATGTGTGGCCGACTAGCCAGGTCCACATGTTTTGTTTCGTCATTGGGAAATGGTTGAAATCAGGTTGTAGCATGGTTCCAATTGCTATTTCTTTGGTGGTCGTTCTGCCTATCAGAGCAAGTTTCCTCCGACACCATTCCCATATCTTCGTGTTCTCCCCGCATATACACCTGTGTTGTAGTGTGTCGATGAGGTCGCAACCCTTGCACGTAGGAGTTTTGGCCAGCTTTATTCTGTGAAGTTTTTCCTTCGTGGCTATTGTTTCGTTTACGACTCTGTACCATGTTGATTGGATGTCTGTGTCGAGGATCTTGTTGTTGATGTTCTTCCACACTGTGGGCCACCGTATTTGTGCGTATTTGGTTTCCATCCTGTTCTTCCTCCCGTTGTCATTCAGAAAATTGAATATCTCTGCTGTTGTTTTATTTCTGATTGTGTTGCTCTGCTTTCGCAGGTAGCTTGCATCAAGGAAGAACTGGCGAATATGAGCTAGTTGGTGTGGTACGGCACTAAGGTTAACCGGAGCCTCTAAACTAAGTGGTCTGTATGCGTTGATGACTGCTCGGAGAGCGCTGTGTGGTTGTTCTTCATAAATTTGGAGAGTTCGTCGTATCAGTAGTGCTCTGCATTTGGCGCCAACATCCACTACACCAAGTCCTCCTTTCCTGGGCGGGAGTGTTGTTACATCTATTCCGACTTTAAAGATACTGCCTCGCCATAGATACCAACCTACCACCGCCATCACTCTGCCAGCTATTGTTGCATTGACGGGAAGGATTTGGCCGACATACCAAATTTTCGATAAGATTTTGGTGTTAACGAAGTGAACTCTTTCAATTAAATTTTGCATACGACCGCAATTCTGTCGGAGACATGCTCTGGTCATATTTAAAATGTCCCTCCAAGTTGCAGCCGTTGTTCGCAGAGGGCAATTGTACATATTTATTCCGAGGAGTTTCAGGAAGTCGCTACGCGCGTAGTCTTCTCCATCATTCTCCGGGAACCCAGTCCCTAATGGCAGTAATTTCGTTTTCCGTATGTTCAATTTGGAACCTGAAGTGTGTTCAAACTCGCCAACCACCGTCCGCACGTCACGCAGTTCCTGTACATTATTAAGAACAACTCCCACGTCATCCGCGTACGCGATGCATTTGAGAGTGCTGCCGTAGATGTTCATTCCTTGGAGCCGTTGGCTGAGTCTCCTTATTAGTGGGTCGATAGCAATGACAAAGAGAGTCATTGACAAGGGACAGCCTTGTCGTACGGATTTCTCTATGGGGATTGGTTTTGTGAGATGTCCGTTTATCTTTACCCTCGACTTGGCATTGTGAAATAGATTTTTGAGCATGAAGACGAATTCTTCCCCAAACCCCAGACGCGTCATTATTGCAAAAAGGTATTGGTGCCTGATCCTGTCGAAAGCCTTGTTAAGGTCTAAGGATAAGAGTGCTGCTTCTGGACGTGTGAGAGCACAGTAGCTTATGAGCTCCCTATAATCAGTGAGACTTTGAAGGATCGTTCGTCCCGGTACTGCTGCCGTCTGACTTAAATGTATAATTTTATGTAACACCAGTTTGATCCTCGCTGCCATGACACGGGCTACTATCTTGTAATCCGAGTGGAGTAAGGATAAGGGGCGGATTTTATGCATGTCGTTACAGGGGTATTCTTTCGGAATGAGGACTATGATCCCCTCGTTGAAACCATCCGGTACAATTGTCCCGTCCTTAATTTCGTTGCACATGTCGAGGAAGCAGTTTTCCAATAGGTACCAAAATCGTTTGTAGAATTCTATTGGTAATCCGTCCGCGCCAGGTGATTTGTTTCCCTGTGCTCTTTTCATCGCTGATCTCAGTTCCTGTACGGTTACGTCCACCAGCAGAGATTCCGCATCTTGTGTATTCAGACGGTCAGGTAAGCTGTTCATAATCTGTCTGAGCAACTCGTCGTCGACGTGCTCCGAAGCGTACAATTCCGTATAATACTCGGTGACGTATTGCTTAATTGCCCGGTGATCTTTCAGCAGGTTTCCGTCTCCTCTTCGAAGGCTGTGTATCAGTCTATTACGCTTGTGACGTTGTTCCTTCACGAGGTGGTACAGCGAAGGCGCTTCCCCGGACAAGCTGTTGTGGTCTCTCGACCGGATTATTATGCCTTCCATCTGTTTTCTCTTTAACGCCGTTAATTTGGCTTTCACTTTTTTAATTCGTAATATGGTATCCGCTGTTGTGTTACGACACTCGTGGAGTTCCCGGAGGCAACGGAAATAAAACTCAGACACGCTCTTTTCGTCTTGACGCCGTTGAAAGCAATACGTTTTTAAGCAACTGATTATCTTTGGTTTAGCACACTTGCACCACCATTGTAAGCCACCGAGGCCGGCCGTCGGAGACCCATGGGATGTTAGTACAAGCGTGTGGTGTTGAAGCAGTGAGTAAAACGTGTGTGTTTGAGCTTTACAGCCGGAAAGTATCAAGAATGAGCCACGTTCGGGTTGACTGTCGATAATCGCAGTCCCAGACGACATCGAACGAGTGCGACGGATACTTGCGGCTGTCTTTGAAGACGATAGCAGACGAGTTGAAGATCAGCTTACGCTTGCGCCAAGGCCCCACAATTCCGTAAGCGGCCGCCTGCGAACAGCGCGCAAATTGAGGAGCTCCTCGGCGGCCATTATGGTGGCAAACTTCGCAGCGAACTTTAAATGTGCGTAATACTCTTTTGATTAGTGTGTGTATCCATTCGAATATATAATTACAGAAAAAGCTTCAGACTCTTTGAATATACAGCAACTATCGGTTGTAGCAATCGGTGTAGCAATCGGCCAAGAGCTGTTATTCCTCCTAATTAGCGTTCTAAGTGCAGCATCTGAACGGAATTTATTGTTAGAGACTTTTTGGCACTTTCTCGGTATATTTTACGATGGTGATACTTTTGTTCAAAAAAAAAATGTTTGTTAAGCTTAAGGGACTTAACTACGGGGTCATCAGTCCCTAAACTTACAAACTACTTATGAACTAGCTACAACTAAGGACGGCACAAATATCCATGCCCGAGGGGGGATTCGAACCCCCGACCGTACTGGCCGTGCAGACCGTGACTGAAGCGCCTCAGTCCCCGCGGCCACCGCGGCCGGCAATATACTTTTGTATAAACATTGATTTCGTAAGAGTTTCATAACGCTCTGCTTGAGTGCCTGCTGTTTTCCCCAATATTTATAGGTGTTTTATAGCATCAAAAAATTAAACAGGACTGCCTGAAACAACTAATGTTAAAAATCGACTGTGAAAATGAAATATCCCATCAGATATATCACTGTGAAATAGCGTCTTACCTTGTCAATACAGCAACCAGCAACTACCAAAATCTTTTAAGAACACGGAGTATGCCATAACTTTCCTCACTAAGCGCATCAAACATTAGCATTATGGTATGTCGCACGAATATTAGTATTTTCAATGCTGTAAGCCAAATACCTTACAGTAGCGTGAACTGCTCAAAAGTCAACAACTATCGTCATAGGGTTCAACTTGAAAATGTGCATCCAGTGTGGCTGTGTGTCAATCTTATATGGAAAGATACACAGTTCTGAAAACCCCTTTCAGTTGTTATACCTATATGTAAAGCAGGTGACCTTTATATTCTGTGTTACGAGTTGATAATATTAATTCCATTAACAAAAATTCGAACTGCAGTGAGGCAAATCATCTCTTGATCGAAATAGTTGTTTTACACTATCATAAAATGAAACTTTTTAAACTTTCTGTCCACCAGTACTGCCTAAAGTAGCTCGTTTTTAAGAGCTACCAATATTGTAAAAGCCCGTCATTTATTTCATTCAATCCTATATTTTCTTGACTAACAGCCTGTTAAGCAAGAGTAACCATCTCTGAACACAAGTAGTAGGGCTACTTGTATTCCTGAGAAGTCTAAATGGGAAGACAGTATTCGTTCTTTTTATTCTTTCTTAAATCGATTTATGCACTTAAATGCTGAGCAGCTCTTCACCATCATGCTTTACGTATACTGCAATAGTAAAATAACATAAACGTGGCTACCAACTGAGTATACGAGGCGCGTCCAGTAAGTTCCGTTTCAATTTATCTCCGCTGCAGCGCTGCGATTGCAGTTCCGCACATGCGCTGTAGACGATGTGTATCAAGGAGAAGAACGTGCGCCATTTAGAGATCGCTGTCAGTTACGTACGCTTTGTTGTGCTTGTTTGAAATGTCGACGTTGATTGAAAATCCCGCCGCCTGTGAAATCAGGTCGGTGATTCGGTTTTTGAATGCGAGGAAAGTGAAACCAAGTGAAATTTATCAGAAAATTAGCGATGTTTACGGACCAAATGCGATGAGTGATTTGATGGTGAGATGGGTCCGACAGTTCAATGGCGGGCGTAGTGATGTGCACGATGGAGAACGAAGTGGGAGTCCACCTTTGATTACAGAAGAACTGGTAAAAACGATTGATGACAACATCCAGGAAAACCGTAGGTTTACAATTAGTGCTCTCGCTATGGACTTCCCCCAAATTTCACTGTTTCCAACTGGTTGAAGACACAGGCGGCAGATTTCTATGAAGAAGGTATACAAAACCTGATGCCACGCTATGACAAATGCCTGCAAAATTTCGGCAGTTATGTGGAAAAGTAGTTTAAGAGTTGTAGAATTTTTTGCAATAAAAATTTCTTCTGTATCTGTGTACAATTTCATTTTATTACCAAACGGAACTTACTTTCTGGACGCGCTTCGTATATAGCGCAGTAACTATATAACAAACGCTTTATCTCCTAACAACACTCGTACTTATCTGACGCTTGCCACTATCATGGCGGCCGGCCGAAGGTTCAAATTATTCCGCGACAGCAGTGCTGTTAGTGAGTCTAGTTATTTTTTACAACGTCTTTGGGTTGCGGAGATCCGACAACGCGTGACCTCAGTGCCTTGAGCGATTCCACAAGAAGCGTTTGCTGGCAGTTTCCAACAGCTGCACAACCGATGACAGAAGTGTATTATAGCCAATTACCATTACTTTGAAGGCCAGTAAAGATATTTTGTTTGCAACTCTTGCTTCCTGTGTTTCCAGAGACCATTCACCGATCTAGTCAGACGAACCTTGTAAAACAAAATGAAATAAAGTGAATGTTGGTGCGACGATTGTGTTTCTGCATTGGAGGCGGAGCACCGCGCGCTGAGGCGGCGGAAGTGTTGCGGAAACAGCAGACCGCCGTACGGGTAGGGGGCGCGCCACTTCCGCTGCGGGAAGGTTGTCGGGAGGGCGGACAAAGATGTGGCGGGCCGCCGTTCTGTGAGGAGGCACAACTGCGGGTGTCCTGGTGCTCAAGGACCGCCGTATTTCAATCGAGGTCGTACACGAAAAAGTGACAATTAGTCACGGATCAGTTCTGCACCAGATTTTTAGCAGGAGAAAGGTTTCCGCTGCCTGAGTTCCTCGACTGCTGACATTCATTAACTGCTTGGAACAATGAGCACGCCTCACTAAAGCCAAATTTTTACTTTCAAAATTACTTTTGCATTCAATAAATTTAACCCATTTCTTCCCAGCGTTGCGTACACGCAACACGAAATTTAGCCTTATAAAATGCAGTTGAAATGGACGTACTATACAAAACTCACCATGCATGTGTTAAAGCCTTTAAGTTAAAGCCTTTTAACACATGCATTGTGAGTTTTGTAAAATAAGTCCATTTCAACTGCATTTTGTAAGGCTAAATTTCGTGTTGCGTGTACCCAACGCTGGGAAGAAATGGGTTAATATCAAACACCAAAGTAATTACGTTTCCAAATGATGGTATGGGTATGTCTGCATCATATCCTGGCTTTCGCCATGCATACCGCCACATAGGCTTCTACTTTGATGTAGAAAAGTGAGTGGAAATTACACAGTGGAATTTGATGATGAAAAAACGATTATGTAGGCTTATCTCTTCCATTTTCTTTTCCCACTTCAACGATATCCCGTATCTGCATTTTGAAGACTAATGTGGTGTGCAGGGCGCGTGTTTTGCGCTATAATAATTACTGTAAGTAAAGAGTTTTTGGTATTGTTGCTTGAATATAAACTGACGTAATTAGCTAACGTAAAATTATTACGTGTTCATTTTACAACTGCCGTTTTACGTGAGGGCGCTACGAACTGCTGACGTGTTTTGCTATCGGTTGTTTCGAATGATGGACGACCAGTATAACTGCGCTCAATTAAAATGTAACACGTTTCCTGTGCTGAACCTAGTAAATGTGTAACAGATAAAACAAATGTACATTCTGTTAACTCATTCGTGTTCAGACAAACAAGCGAAAAGAACAATAAGAACATCAAACTTGTTGTACGATCAAATAATACAGCAGAGCGTTTACAAACCATTGGCACGTTCGCTTTTAATGTATCTTCTTTAGAAAAACTTAAAAACTGTAGTGTTAATATCGAATAACTGAAGCGAACGCGTAATACGTTTGCTATGAATACATTCTTCTACACCATTTCGTACAGAATTAAAGTAAAACGTTTGTTTTGCAATCTATTGCTATCTAATAACTTGAGTTGGACGTGTAGTTGAAAGAAATACTTGCTGTTAATACATTATTCTACATTAAAGCGCAAGAAATTAAAATGTAATAGAAATCTTTGTATACGATCTAATAACTAAGGAGAAGTGGTTCCCACTGGGAAGTTCGATGTTTTCAAAAAATGTTCAAATGTTTGTAAAGCTTATGGGACTTATCTGCGGGACTGATGACCTCGTAGTTAAGTCCCATAAGCTCTACAAAACTTATCTGCGGGGTCATCAGTCCTTAAACTTACAAACTACTTATGAACTAGCTTATACTAAAGACGGCACAAACATCCATGCCCGATGGGGGATTCGAACCCCCGACGGGGAACGGCGTCGCGCGTTGTAGCATAGCGTCTCAATGCGCTCGGTCGCTCCGCTGCGGCTTCGATGTTTTGAAACCGTACATTATACATTCATGTAGGCTGGTCATTCACTATGGTGAGGCCTCATTTTTTAGTAATCAACGAAAAAAACACTGGGAATCTTGAATAAATCTGAAATGCCTTGAAACAAAGAAGACAGTTAGGTAATAGGTGAAGTGCCTCTTCAGCAGTAAACGCCGGACAACAATTTCAGTATTTCAATTTGAGAGTCTAGAGCTTTAAGAAAGTTCGTCAGCTTTCGTAGTTGGTATAGTGTAGTGGATTGCGGTTTTCCTTATTACGATATAGGATGCGCAGGTTTGAACCACCTCAACTGCGCCAGTATTTTTCATTTTCAAATCGTTATCGAAATTATTTTGATCACTGTTTTTATTTAGTTAATTGGTTAAAACTTTTTTATTTTTAGTAGTAGTAGTTATTATGATAACATTGAAGTAATTAAATCGAAAGTCATACAAAAAGTAACTGAAATTACACACATAAGGATTCCAAATAAAGAAAGAATGACTGGAACAAAAAATGTGACCTAACGACAAAACGGCCTATACAATGGTTACAATAATGTGAAAAAGGATTAAAAAATTAGGATCAAAAACTTTTCGATGAAGATATGAAAATAAATTCAAAAAATTTAAGGACGTAACAAGATGTGAACCTCTTGCACATTAGGTAGACGAGATATCCAGTGCGTTATCCTATCTACTAAATTAGGCGTTGTTGACCAAAACCTTGTAATTTCTTTTGCACTCGAACGAGGACCGACAAAAAGTATTATTTAGGAGAACTTTTCCGTCTGAACGCACTCTTTCATTACGTACATTTGCGCGTTTCCTATACATTTCAGCATAGGCTCAAAATACGTAGCCGCACTATTAACAACAACGTGACTGTACAATGCCGAGCTGTATTAGTCGATCTGTAGTGTCGAGTATTGTCGGACGTCTAAACAAAGTTTAGTTCCACGTTCTGCCTCGGAGATTGTAAAAAGGAGGAAGGAAGATTAGAGTTTAACGCCCCGTCGATAGCGTGGTCATTAGATGCGGAGCTTACGCTCGGGTTGTTTGGATAACGATGGAGAAGGAAATCGGCCTTGCCTTTTCAAAGGAACCATCCCGACATGTGCCTGAAGTGATTTAGGGAAATCACGGAAAACCTAAATCTGGATGGCTGGAGGTTGATTTGAATCACCTTCCTCCCGAATGAGTATAAAGAGAACGAGTAATACCTTCCCTCGGTACTAATACATTGTTGCTTTGTGTCTCTCAATAAAAATGTTACTTGTGATAGAATGCAACATTTTTCGTGGAAACGACGCAAATCAAAGGTTTTATTTTTCATGATCGAGTGTCATTATAAGCATGATTTGTAAGGACCACTGCGACAGACAAGTTCTTATCGATACTCGTGTCAATAAGTGACATAAGAGAAGTCTGAAAGCAAACTACTTTCAACGCCATTGATTAAAACAGGCGAACACCATAAAATGTTAAATTATTCCCTACTGTGATAATATCATCTGTCTTACAGAATGAGACTTAAACGAGTTAAACGTGGAATTAATGCCTCTATTTGTTAAACCACACATTGGTGGTGGAACATCTATGTTACGTCTTCAAGTGCACGGAACTTTACTTTATAGTATGACTGACAGTTAAAAGATATACTACATTAGGCGACTCTGACATCAGTGTAGCGTTAATTCATAGTTATGATTGATCATCGGATGATGAGTGTTCTCGAAACGCCCTATGACTTGTGTAAATAAAGAAGAATTACGTAGAACCAGTAAATTTTTATACTCAATCTACAGATTTTTAAAAAGTTTTTGTAAGTTCTTTTTGTTATCTTTTGTCAAATAAAACAAGCATGGACATATATTTTCAATACCTCTTTAAGCTTTTTAATAGTCCAAAAACGACTGATTTTGAGGCAAAAAGGCTTCACGAACTGATTCAAACACAGGCAAAAATTTGTAAATCTCAACTCCCAATATTTTGAGAAACAATAAAACTATTAAATGTAATCAAGAGCACAAGCCAAAAAGCAGTAAAAAGGAGGAATTTTAAAATCATAATTGGGAGAATAACAAATTCTATAAGAATTTTTAATTGGCTTTTGCATAAGAGCTTTTAATCTTAACTGAATCAATAGAATATGCCACAATGCAGATAAATCTCCTTGAAGAGACAGCTTCAAAAGTAGGCCTATGAGTATCTTTTGAAACAACAATATTTGACAAAGGCAAAGACAAATCGAGACGTATGAAAACTGAAAACGTAAAAATGTAAATGGCTACAAACTGTTAATATCTAGGTGAAATAATGCAACCAAATGCTTTGGACAAAACCGCCAACTTAGCAGCATCACGAAAAATAGAAGTGGCTTTTTTAATTAAAAAAAGCTGTGTAACAAGGAATTTTTATCCATAAATGCAAAACTTCGCACTAAAATACGGTCATTATACAAGAATGTCTTTCTGCCTGAGAATCCCTTAAGTCCTCAGAATACAGCCAATTACGTGAAATAGAAAAGAAAAAGAACAAGGATAACCTTGGGAGCAAAAATGGACAAAGGGAAATGGAAATCAAAAAGTAACAAAGGAATTTATGAAAGAATATAATATGAGACACAATGAGAAGAGCTGTATTCTATGGACATCTAAAAAATTGAAAAAAAAAACTTTAACTTTTTCTTTACAGAAACCCAAGAACACCAAAGACGTGGACCATAATAGTTACATAAGGGGAATGGAAATAATGAAAAGTTCAGAGCAAAAGTAAAAGTTTTTCAAGGGTTTCAAGGAGAAAACAATAAAAAATACAGGTGCAATATGGATAGAAGAAACACTAATACAACACACGAAATTAACGAAAAACTACTGCACAGAAATAAAAGAGAAAAGAAATGAAATGTAATTAACTGAATTCATTCCTCGGTATGCCAAATCAATACATAAAACAATTTCTACTGAAAGTTTATGTTTCTTTTTCATTTTACTGGGTTCTTTCGTGCAGAAGGATCGTAAAAGGAATATTGCAATGTAGCATCCCGTCATGTCCACAGCAGAGGAATGCGTGTGACAGCGAGTAGTTACATAAGCAGTCGCAAAACATTTGGCATTGCGCAACACATCAAACAAATCGACCGCCAGCTGCAGCCGTGGAAGGGGTGTGCAGCTGACGCGTTTCTTGTCTCTGTATTGTTCTGTATCCATAATTCAATGTATGCTGCTTTCTTCTCGCAAATGAATATCTGAAAGATCCTGTATCTTCATATTGTGCAAGTATTCTCGGTAGTACCCTACTGGAAATTGTAATTACAACACCATGAAGGCAACACAGAGGTCAAACTGCAATTAAGTATACCACATACTTGCACAAGCAAACGGCTGTCATTTCCACACAAAGAAGGTAGAAGTAATGCCATCTTCCTTCGATATATAAGGAACGACTACTTGACGCGTTTCTAATTCAGAAGCCACATTTGTTAATTGTTTGTGAGAAGATCGCGATATGACACGTGTATGCAGGGGAATCGTCTATCGGCTCGTATCGGATTCTGACAGCAGCAGAATCGTGGCTTATCGATCCCGCAGTTTATCGCTCCACGATACTGCTGACGGAATTTACAGCGAAGACTCCACACGATTAGCGAATGAGATTCTAAACATATTGTAAAAATGTATGTATGTGTGTGTGGTGTGTGTTCCACATCTCCTCCTTATGTACTGGATTTCAACGAAACTTGGTACACAAATTCCCTACTATCGTTGTGGGTTTAAGAACCACCAACGTCACATATTGAGGACATATGACGTCACGAAGAATTAATTTAGCAAAAAACTTCCACATCACGTGGCAATGTCCCACATCTCCTTCTAAATTAATCGACCTGTTTCAACGAAAGACCGAGCGAAGTGGGGCAGTGGTAATGCACTGGACTCGCATTCTGATGGGTGGTGGTTCAAATCCTCCGCCGGCCATCCAGATTTAGGTTTTCCGCGATTTCCCTAAATCACTCCAGGCAAATGCCGGGGTGGTTCCTTTGAAAGGGCACGGCCGATTTCCTTGCACATCCTCACCCGAACACTCCGAGCGTAAGCTCCGTCTCTAATGACCTAGCTGTCGACGGCACGTTAAACTTCCTTCCTTACCTTCTACGAAAGTTAGTACGAAAACGCTTCAACATCAGTAAACTATAGCAGCCAGGGTTATAACCACATGCGGCACATAGTACAGGATATATGATGTCATAAATAATGACAACTGCTCCATCATGCGAAGCAGAAAATTCATAGGGTAAGGTGGTACAAATTCGATATAGGTACAATTCCGATCAACATAATTTGTCAGTCTCGTAGTGTTGGTGACACTTGCCTTTGTGTGGCGTTGTAGTGATCAGGTTTCTACAGCTCCTGTCTTTTCCAAGAATACACCACTTTGCGCTACGGAGATACAAATTTTTTCCTACTAAGAGGTACGTGGAGCAACTTCGCCGAACGCGCTCTTATAAATTATCTAGTTTCCACGCGATTGCAAATTCTATATTATGTTTGTTACCTCGAAGTATGCGTTGGTGCCCGGAAGTGATCATGATTGTACCTAGTGTGGTACATTTTCGATCGATTTTTCACACTTCAGTAACCTTTTTTTGTGTTTACACCAACATGTGTAATGGTCTAGTATTTATGTTACATATTCGTTAAACGTCCAAGAACAAGTGCCATAGTTAAAATTATCTATTTTCTCAACATATTTCCAGTACCAACAACATTTGTCCGAAATGATCGGAATTGTACCACCTTACCCTACACTAATATAGGAAACTTTTTCTCACTGGCAATCCCAGTCAAGTGATAAAAGGAAGAAGTTACTACTTTTTCACTGTTTGGTCAGTAAAACTACAACATTCGGCATGACGTAACAGTTAATTCCCCCAGGGATCTCACGGTTCTTTGGTGAGTATGTGCATGGCGAGCACGGGGCCCCGAGCTAACACAGTCTGCTTTCCTTCTTTACATCCCGGACTGCATTTCCCCTCCCCTCCCCTCCTTTCCTATCCTCACTCCTTCCCCTCCCCACCGGGGGACTGATAACCTCAGTAGTTTAGTCCCCCTATACCAACCAAACAACCGAACCCAACCCAACAGCTAATTCCATGTAGAGCCAAAGAAACCGGTATATGGATGCGTATGCAAACACAGACATATGTAGACACTCAGAGCGCGGCGCTGCGTCCGGCAACGCATGTATAACAGAACGGGTATCTGGCGTAGACAATAAATCGGTTACTGCCACAACAATGGTAGATTATCACGATTTAAGTGAGTCTGGGCGTGGTGTACTAGTCGGCGCACGGGTTATAGGACACAGCATCTGCGAGGTAGCGATGAGGTGGCGATTTTGCCGTGCGACCTTTTCACGAGTGGACCGCGAATATAGGGAATTCGGTAAATAATCAAATCTCCTACATCGCCGCGGTCGGAAAAAGATCCTGCAAGAGCGGGACCATCGATGACTGATGGGAATCATTCAACGTGACAGAAGGCGCAACACTTTCGTAAATTGCTGAGGATTTCAATGGTGGGCCATCGAGTGCCAGGTTGCAAACCATTCAACGAAACGTCATCGGTGTGAGCTTCCGGAGCCGACGACCCACTCGTGTATCCTTGCTGACTGCAAGACACCAAGCTTTTCGGCTCGACTTCGCCCGTCAGTACCGACATTGGGCTGTTGGTGACTGGACACGTTGCCTGGTCTGACGGCTTCTCGTTTCCAACTATACTCACAGAATGGACGTGTATGGGTATGAAGTCTGTTGTGTCCTCGTTGCCTTTTGTTTAGTTCTCGTCCCGGTTTAATCGTCAATAAATATCTTGTATTATTAATTATATCAATGGTTTAGATGTCAAAGAATTCTGCACCAGTACCTTTATTGACAATCAGACCGGGACGAGTACTAAACAAAAGGCGATGAGGTCACAAGAAATGCCGACGAGGAGGGGATATTTGTTGTCAGCCGCGGCCGAGCGCATTAAGGCGCTATGCTACGATGCGCGAGGTCGTTTGCAGTCGTCGGGGGTTCGAATCCCCCCTCGGGCATGGATGTTTGTGTCGTCTTTAGTATAAGGTAGTTCCCGTCTGGTTGTCAATAAAGGTATTGCTGCAGGATTCTTTGGCATCTAAAACATTGATACAATTAGTATTAAAAGATATTTATTGACTGACAAATGTAATACTAACTATATCAATGTTTTAGATGTCAAAGGATCCTGCACCAATACCTTTATTGACAAACCGGGACGAGAAAACAACACAAGGCGAACTAGGTCACAACAAAGACAACCTCGCAAATCCATGGACCCTGCATGTCAGCAGGGAACTGCTCAAGCTGGTGGGGGCTCTGTAATGGTATGGGGAGTGTGCAGTTGGAGTGATATGGTACGTCTAGGTACGACTCTAACAGGTGACACGTACGTACGCGTCCTGGTTTATGATCTGCATCCATTCATGTCCATTGTGCAGTCCGATGGACTTGGGCAAATCCATCAGGACAATTCGTCACCTCACACGCTCAAAATTGCTACAGAGTGGCTCCAGGAACACTAATCTGAGATTAAACTCTTCCGCTGGCCACCAAACACCCGGGACATGAATATTATTGAACATCTCTGACATTCCTTGCAACGTGCTGTCCAGAAGAGACGTCCAACCCCTCGGATTTTCGGACAGCTCTGTAGAATTGATGGTGTCAGTTCCGTCCAGCACTACTTCAGACATTAGTCGAAACGATGGCACGTCGTGTTGCGGCACTTCTGTGTGATCGCGGCTGCCTTACTCGATATTAGGCATCGTATGGTATAATGTCAACTACATATAATACTTTAGTCAAATATACTAGTGTCTAATTAATAAGATAAAACATATCTCTGTCACAGAGCCAAGTCCAACTCCTTAAACCACTGGACAGCTTCCTGACTGAATAGATGGAGTTCGGTAATCCCTCCTGAGAATGATCGTAATGGGCAGTTAGTAAGTATGTGGGTCATCGTTTGGATGTCTGCTCCACAGTCACATGATTGGTCGTCTGCCTGTCCCCATATGAATTTCCAATAGTTACAGCGAACAACACCGGTTCGGAAGCGGTTGGTCAAAGATCATTCTCTCCTGGGAAGGTCCATTCCTTGGAGCTCCTTCGAGGAATCGTCTATCCAGATGCTGTTCAGGTGTACCAGTTTCTTTGGCTGTTTAGTGTAGTTCTATATTATACTCACAAGAAAATTTGCATGCAGTATACACACATATCATTGAATATACCTTCATGAGATGTAAGATCATAAAGAATGGATTTTCGATTTATCACGTCTTTACTACTTACTCAATTTGCGAAATATTTTGCAGACAGTGTGCACATGTACCACTGAATGTACGTTCGAAAATATACAATAGTACGACACATATTTTAGGAGAACTGACGCCAGAATCAATTAAATGCATTAAAATTTGTCCCTAAAACTCATGATAATGTTAAGTTACTGTATGATGACGATTTACACTGATGACTTTTCATCACTGTAAATCTTCACCGTACAGTCATTTAATAAATGGCTAGCCGGCCACGGTGGCCGAGGTGACTGAGGCGCTCCAGTCACGGTCAGCACGGCCACTATGGTCGGGGGTTCGAATCCCCCCTCGGGCATGGATATTTGTGCCGTCCTAGTATGTAAGTAGTTCATAAGTAGTTTGTAAGTTTAGGGACTGATGACCCCGTAGTTAAGTCCCATAAGCTTAACAAACATTTGAACATTTGAATAAATGGCTAAGCGAGGCAATGACGATAATTGTGTGATAATGCCTTGTTGTTTTCATTCTCCCTGGTGCTGGAATACAGCATAAGCTGCAAGTGCCAAGGGATGAATGCAGTTGTCTCATATGTACAGTCAGTGTGGCATACGGAAGTTCGAGTCGGTCCTGGAGTCGTGTTCGGGTAGCCTAATGGTTCAGGAGGGCAATACGGAACGCCGTGCTGGATCCCAATACCATCGTATCACTAGCAGTCTAGATGACAGGCATCTTATTCGCATGGCTGTAACGGATCGTGCAGTCACGTCTCGATCCCTGAGCCAACAGATTGGGACGTTTGCCAGACAACCATCTGCACGAACAGTACGACGACGTTTGCAGCAGCATAGACTATCAGCGCGGAGACCATGGCTGCGGTTACCCTTGAAGCTGCATCACAGACAGGAGCGCCTGCGATGGTGTAAGCAATGACGAACCTGAGTGTACGAATGGCAGAACGTCATTTTTTCGTATGAATCCAGGTTCTGTTTACAGCATCATGATGGTCGCATCCGTGTTTGGCGACTTCGCGGTGAACGCACATTGGAAGCGTGTACTCGTCATCGCCATACTGGCGTATCACCCGGCGTGATGGTATGGGGTACCATTGGTTACACGTCTCGATTACCTCTTGTTCGCATCAAAGGCACTTTGAACAGTGACCGTTACATTTCAGATGTGTTACGACCCGTGGCTCCACCCTTCATTGGAGCCCTGCGAAACTCTACATTTCAGCAGGATAATGCACGACCCCATGTTGCAGGTTCAGTACGCTCCTTTCTGGATACGGAAAATGTGCCACTGCTGCCCTGGTCAGCACATTCTCCAGATCTCTCACAATTGAAAACGTCTGGTCAATGGTGGCCGAGCAACTGGCTCGTCAGAATACGCCAGTTACTACTCTTGATGAATTGTGGTATCGTGTTGAAGCTGCATGGGCATCTGTGCCTGTATACGCCATCCATGCTCTGTTTGACTCAATACCCAGGCGTATCAAGGCCGTTATTACAAAAAATGTTCAAATGTTTGTTAAGCTTATGGGACTTAACTACGGGGTCATCAGTCCCTAAACTTACAAACTACTTATGAACTACTTACGAACTAGGACGGCACAAATATCCATGCCCGAGGGGGATTCGAACCCCCGACCGTAGTGGCCGTGCTGACCGTGACTGGAGCGCCGTTATTACGGCCAGAGGTGGTTGTTCTCGGTACTGATATCTCAGGATCTATGCACCCAAATTGCGTGAAAACGTAATCACATGTCAGCTCCATTATATTTGTCCAATGAATACCCGTTCATAATCTGTATTTCTTCTTGGTGTAAAAATTTTAATGGCTAGTAGTGTAGTATCTTTGTATGTACTCGTACAAGTCTAAAATCGGACAATCCAGAAAATTCCGAGAAGGAACTTATATAAAAGTAAATCAGTCTTCAGTCCGAAGGTTGGTTTGAGCACCACAGTGCTTTACTACCATAAGCATGGTCCTGATGGATGTGGTATACCGCAGGCTTTCCCCGACCTTTGAACTGCCTTATCCAGCCAGTTTTAGGGTGAATTACGACTTATCTTGGATTCCGAACCACGGTGCAACTCACCAGTTTTCACATCAATAAAATTTTGAGAGGTGAAGAAAGTAAAAAGAGACTGATAAAATCTTTGGTTTATACCGGGCATCCAACTTGCGGCCTTTGGACTCGTAGTCTTAAACACTGTATATACTAGTTAATCAGTTGTGCGTAGCAGTTGGGCGAAGTAGCTCAGGGGTGCTTGTGTGTTATGCGTCCCACATGGGTTCAGTCCTTCCTGCCAGCGAGATTAACATCTCCAGTAAATACAGATAGGATTAATTATAAATTAAGACATGTTAGGGAAATCTTTCTTGAAGCCAGTTATTTACGAGAGGACGTCGTTTCCAGAACGAATCTCTCTGTAAGAATGCTGTTACCTCGTTGGCTGCTCCCTCAATCATCCCTCTGTGGAAACATTGTTGCCGCGCTGTAACGGCCGCTCGGTCTGAGGCACCATGTACCGGATTTCATGGCCACTTCTGTCAGATGTTTGAGTCTTCCCTCGGACTTTGGTGTGTTGCCCTTAGCATAGTCTAGTGTAAGTAGTTTGTAAGTGTAGGGATCGATGACAACAGTTTTTTCCTTCAGGTTTCCAAACATTTCAACACCTGAAACCTTATCGGTACAAACAGACTGGAACATTGTTTGGCCTTCTTAGTAGTTCTCAGTTCCAAGTCGTTCATAACCTTGTTCCTATAAATGATCAATTTACGTCTTTGTGACGAACCACTGTAGCGTTTGCCTTGAAACATATATCGGTTGATCTCCTGCTGTCATGAACAATGGAGTTGGCTTCGACGACAACTGACCTTTCATGTCCAAACAATGGAGGCCATTATTTTGAGCAAGATTCATTTGGGTCCAGATTGCATCTGCTTTACGAAACAAAATAACAGTATTATTATGTGACTCGTCGGGCATTATGTCCATTATGTAATAGAGAGCAACTACGACCCGGATCCTTGTGTCTTCTCCCAGTATACTGTCGTCACGGCCCATTAGACGCGGTACAAGAAACTACACTGTTGTGCGCTTTCTGCAAATATGCTCTATCTCTTCTTTAATCGCCAATTAATTAAATGAGTTGATAGCCCAAATTTTTACTTTTATATCTTCATTTCTGTTTTCGAAGAAAATACCACTCAGTGAGTTGTAAAGCAAAAGGAAGTTAGTAGTCACCCGTCAATATAACACGCTTTTCCCCCAAAAGTCTGGGTGATTGAATGGCGACTGCGTTTGAAATTTGGAGGATCAGGAAACGTTTCACCTCGAACATCACCTGATCGTCTGGTAGTACTTGTCACAGAATGATTTATTTGTTCGAGTAAACAGGAAGTCGAATTACTGTGTGTCATGTCAGCGCAATACCAAGGATGCAGAAAGTTTAGTTATTTAAAGAGGCAGGGTATGTTACAGTTTCGTGTGTAGACTAAGCGGAAGTGCTGTGGAGCGAAAACACTAACTTTCACGGCTTTCCGCCGCGGCGGAGGGGCCGAGCGCATTGAGGCGCTATGCTGCGATGCGCGAGGCCGTTCCCCGTCGGAGGTACGAATCCCTCCTAGGGCATGGATGTTTGTGACGTCTTTAGTATAAGGTAGTTTAGCGACTGATGACCCCGCAGTTAAGTCCCTTAAGCTTAACAAACAACAACACAGCTTTCCCCATAGCGCCAAAGGTGTTAACACAGTGCCATTGCATTTCCTAAGAATAATCAGCATCACATTGCACCGTGACGGTCGGGCTCCACTGCCTGCTTTGCATATTTTTTTAACGGTGTAAAAACATCTGAGGTCATAAGCGCCTAGTTCATAACTTCATGGAGCCAGGGACGAAAAATTTTGAATCGAAATTCCCAAAAATCGCAATACGCCTTCATCAGTTTTCTGGGAGGTGTGTGCTTCTTTATCTTAAATTGCATAATGGCATTGTCTTGATCCAATCATTTCGAGTTTATATGACTAGATTCTGAGAATTCGCATCCTTTTTATCTTATGGCATTTTCACAAAACCACGACCCAGTAGCAATTATCTAACACTTGCTTCCGCAAAACAAACTCAAAATAAAGATCCCGGAAGGTCAGTACAACTTCGGTTAAACACTTGACCATGGTGTTTATTTATACGGAACAGCCTAATACATATTTCATTGCTTGTTTTATTTATGATCGAGTGTCATCGTAAGCATTGTTTCATGCTGTTCCGAGCGCTGGAGGTCAAAGATAAGCATTGTTAGTCACGTATTCCTTTGCTACAATAGTTTATCTAGAAGGAAATTGTAAGGTATGTCTGAATCACGTTGCCTAACTCTGATGTGAACTAGCCGACAGAAATGCTTGGCAAGCAGAATCGGGTTAGGGAGACAGCTACATGCGTTATTTTTCGGTGTGGTGCTTTTACACGCCGAATAAATTTTTGTAGTCTTATTCTGGATGCTATCAGGCAGTAGAGGCCATTTCAGATGGGTTAATCGAGTGCGCAACCGAGAAGGATGTTGACAATACGTCAAAACACACCAGGCTATACGGGGTTACAACAACGCGAATGGGGACGGCACGGGTAACAGCAAACGCGCGGAGTAACATGTTATTCGGAGCGCTGGGTGCTACCGATAATTCACACATTGCACTTATAGCCTTGGTCGAAACAGGGCCAAGAGCAGGCCACAAACTGCTGCCAGATGGAGTGACGTCAAAACAAATCCACTCTCCCTGCGCCCCCTCCAGTAGTGTCCGTCACAAGCTTAGCAATGGCAGTATAAATAATCCAGTCTGGAGACGCAAAGCATGCAGACGTTCCGCCATTCTGTCTGTAACTAGGACCGGAGAGAATGATGGTCTGTTAATATCTAGAGGCACCTCGACCTTTCTTGCTGCAGATTCGTGGGCTGCCTGCATGCTGATCAACTTGACAGATTCCGGGCCAAGACACGTTACATCTGTGGCGTGACGACAGAGACATCTGGAGCGTCGCCAAGGCGAGAAGCTTCTGTACAACAAGCATCTGCTCTCCGAAGGGCAGCTTTGGGCTGTTATGCTGTCTATAGCTGGTCTGAAGGAGGCCTCCTAGTTTATGAGACGTCTTCGACTATTGTCCTGGTCGACCGCTATGGGGTGACCAACAAGCTTCTAGACATCGCTGATGCACTCGTGCCTCCTGTAATGAGACCATGAACGTGCAGGATGACGTGAAGTGCCAAACACCAGAATCCTTTTTAATATAGCATTGTGAAAGTGACTGCTGTTTTACTGTGCGCCTCTTACCGGAAATAATTTATTAATATTTATAAAATTTGTAATCTTTGGGAAGACACTCATAGGAAAACAAAAATATTCCCTCCCCTAGAGGGTCTGCATCTCACTCCCTCACCGTCTAGTAACTTCTTTTTCCTATTTTCACGAAGACGTCTGGTATAGTAAAATTTATTTTTGGTGGAATTCTGCTCAAAGAAGGCAATCTTCTAAGGAAGATAAACAGTTTCCTGACATTCTATATGCAATAATTAAAAATCTATTAGCTTGAACACTCCCCTGTTGACATACAGGGTACACGATTTCATGACGTTATGTGCATGTGCACACACAAAGTTTAACGGATTTCTTTTCGTACTCATGTGGACGACTTCACACTTCTCATTATTTAGAGTCAATTGCCAATTTTTACACCATTCTGATATCTTACTTAAATCGTTCTGCAGTTGGTTTTGATCTTCAGACGACTTTACTAGACTATAAATGACGGCGTCATCTGCAAACAACCTAAGAGAGCTGCTTAGATATTTTCCCAAATCGTTTATGTAAATAAGGAACAGCAGAGGACCAATAACACTACCCTGTGGAACGCCCGATATCACTTCTGTTTTAGTCGATGCCTCACCATCGATTACTAAAAACTGTGTTCTCTGTGACATGAAATTCCCTATCCAGTCACAAATCTGGGACGATATTCCATAAGCACGCAATTTGATTTTGTGTCGTGCAATCAGCAAGCCTACACGACTTCGACTCCGAAAGCTCATGCCAGTGATGTTTCGTCGAATGGTTCACACACTGACACTTGTTGATGTTGCGGAATTGGAATCCGCAGCACGGAAGGGTTGCGCTTCTGTCACGTTGGAGGATTCTCTTCAGTCGTCGTTGATTCCTCCTGAAGCGATGTCAGAGATACCCTCTGCCAGATACGTAAATGTGAATTGCAGAGTATCCCCTGTAGATGTAGATTTGATGTTCTACCGCATTGCCGATATTCAGGTTGCACTCGCGAAATGGTCCTACGACAAAATTCCTCCTCATCGCTATTTCGGGGACGCTGTGTCGCCATCTCTCGTGCGCCAACTATAACATCACGTTCAAACTACTTGCCGCGCGGGAATAGCCGTCCGCTCTAAGGCGCCTTGCTGCTGAGTGTGCGGCCATTCCCCGTCGGTGATTCGAGTCCTCCCTCGGGCATGGGTATAGTGTGTGTGTGTGTGTGTGTGTGTGTGTGTGTGTGTGTGTACTATAATCAAAGTACTAAAAGAATCCCAGTTTCCATCTAAAATAATCCGATTGGTAGCAATGTTTCTAGAACAAACACGCAGTAAAGTGCGGACAAGTATTGGTCTATCAGAACAGATTGGAGTTCGAACTGGCCTCAGACAGGGAGATGCACTCTCCCCTATATTATTCAACCTTGTGCTAGAAAAAGTAGACCCGGAATTTATGAAAACTGGCCCTATTGGAATACCCTAAGACAACAATTCAGTGACTCGACTGGCTTATGCGGATGATGTAATCGTAATCAGCGGCAGTAGGGAAGAGCTGAGAAGAATGGCAAGCTCGTACTGCCAGATTGCCAGTAAAGCAGGCTTGCAAGTCAGTGCAGACAAGAAGCAATACATGGTCCTAAGCAAGTCGGCTAGTGATGGGGAGCCGCTCACGGTGGACAATCTCCTATTCAAAAGGGCGAGTACTTTCAAATATCTTTGTAGCCTCTTTAGTGATAAGAACCTCTGTGAAATTGAAATAAATGCAAGAATTATTTGAGGCAACAGAGCATACTTTAGTCTTCAGGACGTGCTGAAGAAAAGGTCCCTGACAAGAAGTTTCAAGACCAGGTTGTATCAAAGTGTGATTGTGCCAGTGGTTATGTACGGTTGTGAAAGCCTCACCCTCAGAAGAACAGATGAACAGAAACTACTGGTTTTCGAACGAAAAATCTTCCGAAGAAGCTATGGTCCTGTGATAGATCCACAAACAGGAGAATGGAGAATTCGAGAAAACCAAGAATTAAAAGAGCTTTACGCACAGCCGGACATTATAAACAGAATAAAGGGAAGAAGGTTGACCTGGGTTGGATATGTACCAAGTATCTACATCTACATCTACATCGATACTCTGCAAATCACATTGAAGTGCCTGGCAGAGGGTTCATTAACCACTTTCATAACTTTTCTCTACCGTTCCATTCTCTAATAGCGCGCGGGCAGAAAGAACACCTAAATCGTTCCGTTTTCGATCTGATTTCTCTTATTTTATTGAGATGGTCATGTCTCCCTAAGTAGGTAGGTGCTAGCAAAATATTTTCACATTCAGAACTAAAAGTCGGTGATTGAAACTTCGCAAACAGATCACGCCGCAATGAATAACGTCTTCCTTTTAATGATTTCCACCCCAATTCTCGCAACATTTCCGTGACGCTTTCCCCCCCGTAACGTGGAAAAAACAAAACGAGCTGCCCTTCTCTGAACCTTCTCAATGTCTTCCGTCAGTCCCACCTGGTGAGGATCCCACAAGGGGCAACAGTACTCCAGGAGAGGACGCACAAGTGTGATGTAGGCAGTCTCTTTGGTGGAGCTGGTGCATCTTCGAAGCGTTCTGCCGATGAAACGTAACCTTTGGTTCGCCTTCCCCACAATATTTTCTATGTGTTCTCTCCAGTCAAAGTTGTTCGTAATTGTAACTCCTAGGTATTTGTTAGAATCTACGACCTTAAGGTTTGACTGATTTTTCGCGTAATTAAAGTTCAGCGGATTTTTTTTAGTGTTCATGTGTATTACTTCACACTTTTCTTTATTTAGTGTCAATTGCCAATTTTCGCACCATGCAGAAATTTTGTCTAAATCGCTTTGGAGTTGCTTTTGATCCTCAATTGACTTCACTAAGCGATAAACGACAGCATCATCCGCGAACAGTCTAAGGGAGCTATTCAGATTGTCTCCTAAATCGTTTATAAACGCGAGGAAGAGTAATGGACCTATAACGCTTCCCTGGGGAACGCCAGATATCACTTCTGTTTTACTCGATGACTTACCGTCAATTACAACGAACTGTGTCCTTTCTGATAGGAAATCGTGAATCCAATCGCACAATTGGGGAGATATTCCATAAGCACGCAATTTCATAAGAAGCCGCTTGTGGGGTACAGTGTCAAAAGCCTTCCTGAAATCCAGAAATATGGAATCGATTTGAGATCCCTTGTCGATGGCACTTAACACTTCATGTGAATAAAGGGCAAGCTGTGTTTCGCAAGAGTGATACTTTCTGAATCCGTGTTGACTACTGGTTAATAGGTCGTTCTCTTCGAAGTAGTTCACAATATTCGAACAAAGTATATGTTCCAAAATCCTACAGCAAATCGACGTCAATGAGATAGGCCTGTAATTTTGGGGATCACTCCTATTGCCTTTCTTGAAGCGAAGGGAGGATACCCCATGATGTGTTGCTGGGAACGGTAGCTGGAAGGAGATACCGGGGTCGACCACGGATAAGATGGAAAGACAATGTTGACAGAGACTCCGAGGACATGAGACTAGGAGCAGGAGATTGGTGGCAAGAGGCTCGCAACCGGGAGCGATGGAGGAGGAGTTTCAAATCAGCGCACACTCCTCTGCAGAGTGAAAAGTTTCATTCTGGAAACATCCCTCAGGCTGTGGCTTAGCCATGTTTCCACCATATCCTTTCTTCGAGGAGTGCTAGTCTTGCATGTTTCGCAGGAGAGCTTCTGTGAAGTTTGAAAGGTGGGAGGCGTGGTACTGACGCAAGTAAAGTTGTGGGGCTGCATCGTGAGGCGTGACGGATAGCTCAGAGCGCTTGCCCGCGAAAGGCAAAGGTCCCAGGTTCGACTCCCGTTTCCGGTACACAATTTTAATCTGCCAAGAAGTTTCATCAGCACTACAGTTCATAAGTGTCATTCATTAACTAATAATACGGTATCGAAAAAATAGAGTTTAGCGTTGTGTGTTCCTGCAACATTATCTTCACTTATACAGGGTGTCCCACTCAAGTGTTTCACCCAGATATCTCTGAAGCTACAAGAGATATTGAAAACCCACTTTCACGGTCATGAACGTACGGCAGGGGCTTATGACAGTCTAAAACGTAAAGTAATATTATTTTCAATGCAAACTTATGTTTTTTTTAATGGATACCCTTTATTATTTCGCAAGCAATCAATAGAATGAAATATCACAAAAAGAATGGCGTCGGTTGCATCGAAATCCGTAAATTACATCCGGAGAAACTGCGAAGCCACGTTGACGTTTGAAACCCATGAGGCGCACTGCTAGCGCGTTTCTGAGATTCAACCGTGAGTCTCATTGTCTCATAGTACCTACTTTCATAAGCCCCTGCCGTACATTCATGACCGTCAAAGTGGTTTTTCAATACCTATTGTAGTTCCAGAGATATCTGGGGTGAAACAGTTGAGAGGAACATACTGTATACCGCCCAGTTGCCGAAGTTGGACCAATGGCTGTTTCTTAATTTGAACCTGACCGATCTAGGGGTCACTCATAACAAATAATACTTAAGGTCATTATAACAATAGCTAACAGGTACATTTTATGTTTTTTTGGTTTGTTTTTCAAGGCGGTGAAACAATTTAAAAAATAAGTAGTAAGTCATAAGTATGGACTTAATGAGCCGGCCGCGGTGGCCGCGGGGACTGAGGCGCTTCAGTCACGGTCTGCACGGTCACTACGGTCGGGGGTTCGAATCCCCCCTCGGGCATGGATATTTGTGTCGTCCTAGTTCGTAAGTAGTTCATAAGTAGTTTGTAAGTTTAGGGACTGATGACCCCGTAGTTAAGTCCCATAAGCTTAACAATCATCATCATCATCATCATCATCATGGACTTAATGAGTGTGCTCGTATATACGCAGTGGCGAAAGCTACAAAAAAAGAGATGTTGATGGTAAAAACACGTTCTCAAATGTAGTTAAGTTATTAGGAAGACAATCAGCCTTTACAACTGAGATGGAATAAATTGTTGCAGATCACCTTCTTTTTTTTGGAGAGAGGTTGTTTGGATTCACAATCAAAGATGGTCGTGAACTTGCATTCGACATTGCAGAAAAATTCTTTCAACGGAGAAAAGAAAATGGCGGGTAAAAAGTGGTTTTAGTCATTTATGAGACGAAATTCACAGCTTTCCGTCCGTCAGCCAGAAGGAACATCAATGACCAGATGCTGAAATGAAGTTTTTTTTTTTTTTTTTTAATATTACATGTCTTATTTCCTATTTAGTCAACGTTTTAACAAATGGTTCAATTTAAGCAACTGAAGGTTCATATTAGCCAACCGGTTACCGTTACCGGTTACCGTTTTCACATTTTTAAATTTTAAATAATATCCATTTATGCTTTGAGTTTATTCGAAGTATAATACTAGCAGATGAAAGTTAAACAAGTAGCTTGTTTTACAGTATATTTTGTTTCGATTAGATAAATAATGTAGACTTGGATAAGAAATAAAACAAGTGGTCCAATATCGACACCTCTTATGCCTGTTTGCATACTATGACGAGTTTTATGGTTTACATACTACATGCCGCGACGGACTGGCCGCTTGCACTGAGGTGCTCTGCTCCGATGCGCGAGGTCGTTCCCTGTAGGGGGTTCGAATCCCCCTCGGGCATGGATGTTTGTGCTGTTTAGTATAAGTTAGTTCATAAGTAGTTTGTAAGTTTAGGGACTGATGACCCCGCAGTTAAGTTCCATAAGCTCAACAAACATTTGAACATATTGTATCACCTGTTGATTTACCTTGATGTTAGCTCGCCTGGTAATTTCGTTTCTGAAAAATAAAATTATGACCAGGGTTCTTATGTGTTAACAGATCATCAGTTTTCCATTTTCAGGTTGAATATACTGTATATTGAAAAGAATTTTCTACATAGTTAATGAATCAGATCCATAACCAAAACTGAGTGACTGATCAGATCATGAGAATATATATAGACTAAAACGAGACAAGTTCTAGACTAAATGCACGCGTAAATATCCTCGCATATATACATTGCGGTACATACTCGAATCATCTAGAACAAATGTGATAAATGTAGTTTATGGATTCCATTGTTAAGCATAAAAGAATCAATAACAAACAAGAAATATATAAAATTATTACATATAAATTGAAAGTATTCTCATAACAAATAGAAAAATAATTTGGTGTATAAGTATATTACGACTAAAGCAGTGCAGGATTTGTTTTTATTTACAAAATTTAGATTAAACAATTTACGACAATAACAAAACCCTGTGGTAATCAGACTGTGACAAATCGTGAAGTAGATCACAAATGACATCAGGTAACGTTAGTAATAAAATCTGGGAACAAAAATGGATTATTGCACATTGTTGTTACAAGGTATTTTACGAACAGAAATAATTTAACAAAATGATCTAGAAAGCAATGTTGTTATGGTAAAGTATTACTGTACTATAAACATAAGCAGTGTGTAAATATATTTGGAGTTACACAAAGCTATAGCCTCATTGCAAACGAAACTGTAGTGGTAGTCGGGTCATCTCTTAACCAATTATTGTAATTCCTGGGGATTAAACTCATGACAATACGCATGCCTGTACCAGTTTCTCTGGCTCTTCAGAGTATATACGCTCAAGGCAGGGATGATTAGAGGCCATACAAAATAAAGTAGACAGTGATTGGGTAG
Source organism: Locusta migratoria (assembly GCA_026315105.1). Taxonomy (NCBI): domain Eukaryota; kingdom Metazoa; phylum Arthropoda; class Insecta; order Orthoptera; family Acrididae; genus Locusta; species Locusta migratoria. Next base: position 366,249,482 of record CM048755.1, read on the forward strand.
GAACAGCATGGAGGATGTGACGATTACAGGACTACTTCAAATGTTCTAATGTAAGTGAAGTTATGGAACCTAACTGCAGTAGTTACCGGTCCATAAACTTACATATTACTTAAACTAGCCTCAGGCTACGGCCACACTTGCGTTTTTTGAAGCTGGATGTTCAGCGTCTAAAGAAGCAGCTTCAAAAGTCGCCTGGTGGTGGCCACATTCGACCGTGTATATCGGGTGATCAAAAAGTCAGTATAAATTTGAAAACTTAATAACTCACGGAATAATGTAGATAGAGAGGTAAAAATTGACACACATAGTTTGGAATGACATGGAGTTTTATAACAACAACAAAAAAAGTATTGCTAGACGCGTGAAAGATCTCTTGCGCGCGTCGTTTGGTGATGATGGTGTGCTCAGCCGCCACTTTCGTCATGCTTGGCCTCCCAGGTCCCCAGACCTCAGTCCGTGCGATTATTGGCTTTGGGGTTACCTGAAGTCGCAAGTGTATCGTGATCGACCGACATCTCTAGGGGTGCTGAAAGACAACATCCGACGCCAATGCCTCACCATAACTACGGACATGCTTTACAGTGCTGTTCACATTATTCCTCGACTACAGATATTGTCGAGGAATGGTGGCGAACATATTGAGCATTTCCTGTAAGGAACATCATGTTTGTTTTGACTTAATTTGTTATGCTAATTATTGCTTTTCTGATCAGATGAAGCGCCATCTATCGGACATTTTTTGAACTTTTTTTAATTATTATTATTTTGTTCTAATAAAACCCCATGTCATTCGAAGCATCTGTGTAAATTTTTAACTCTCTATCTGCATTATTCCGTGATTTATTAAGTTTTCAAATTTATACTGACTTTTTGATCATCCTGTATATCTTCTTTCAGGCTTCCTAGCCCGAAGACATGAATGTGGCCATATATGACTCAGTAGCGTGTTTCAGACGTGCACGGGTGACATCGCAACATTGAGAAATGAATGTATTAAGTAAACAATCTGCAACAATTATATGTGTTGCATTGTTACTTATCGAGTGACGGGCGGTACGTGGAATGTGCATTAGGTATTTTAGCCAATAAATGGTGTATATTCCACCATCAGATTGACGTTAGTATCGATTTGGTAGACAACATTGTTAAAGCCACTTGTGTACTTCACAACTTTGTGGGGAAAACGCTGTGTACAAGTTTGAAGACACGTTATCATGTCCTTTGGACAGCATTCCGGCCCAGGGAATAAGTGGGACCGTGAAAGGAACACACGCAAGAGATCACTTTGCTGAATAGTTCTGTTCTACCGTAGGTTCTGTACCCTGGCAAAACCGATTCGCAAACATTGCTGAGTGAAAAAGACTGCTGGCATAACAGACACCTCTAATATTCTATAATAAAGCGCATATATTGTGACTTGTTACACTTACTTAATTTAACAAATGTAATTCAGCAGATGTCTTTCATAAAATTTAAATGCTTTCTTGTAATTTTGATCTTTTATACTACCCTACTTAAATGTTTTAACTACACTTACCTAAAGCTTCTTTTGTTTCGTTGTCCATGTTGTCCCAACCTTCACCAACAACATTAAACGTCACAGCTAGCCAACCGTCTCTTCTTTTTTGTCTGTTTTTATAATCCGCATTTTGAATGTAGTATAAAAAAAGGTCGAGCTTGAACTTCTAAAATAATACGTTCGCTATCAAGTTCAATTTCTTCCATCTCATACATCGAAAAAAGTGTAATAACACTTGAATACTCACACTACTTTGTGTTGACAGACTGCAAAGATATTACTGAGTTGACGTGGGAATGCAATGTGAGAAGCGTCTTTTGACGCAGGGAATGGGCCCCGGCCCATCCGAATAGCGTCTGGCCTTGTGGATGGATACGCCTTCCCGTCGGACGTTGGCAGAAAAAGACGTGTGTGGCCACTACCGGCCTTCTCCAGGGATGCCGGACACTTGCCACGTCGGACTTTTGCCACGCCGGATACTTGCCACACCTGACCCTTCGCAGGTAGTCGGATTAGCGGCCCCTCAGGAAAGGGACGCCCTTCCCCGTACTCCTGATGTCTGCTTCCAAACCTCCGTCTCCTATCTTACTTGATACAGTCCTTACGAAAGAGATCTTTTTCTTCGACATCTCGCCGAAACGTGCAACTTCTTTCCAATATCCTGAAATCTTGGGAAACTAAAGCAATACCGTCGTATATTTCAGTGTATAATTAGTTCTTCCATCACAAATATGGATCCATTCTCCCTCCGTCTATACGGTAGCTTTCTTGCACACTTACTGATTGCGATAGAAACATTCCATCGCTATGGAAGGAACACGGGAGGAACGATATAAAGATAATTATAATGTTCGCTGGTCTTTCAAGTTGATCACTGTATTTCTACATATATTAATTGCTTCAACTGCATTAAAAATAGAGTGGAAAGACGAACGATATACTTCATAAATTTACTCTCTTGCGGCGACACATTAGTCAATAAAGAGTATTGGGACAATGTTAAAACAATGACAGAAAATACATTTACAAAATAGAGATAAGAGCGTCTATGTTTGACAGGTCATCTAATGTCGACATACAATTTTAAAATATTTGAAATAAGGAAATGAAGCAATATAGAATACTATGCTTGTAACGTAGACTGTTGTTCTACATTGTTTAGCTTTGATATACACTTAGTAGCAGAGGAAGCACCCTAGCTTTTTAAGGCAAAAGCCATAATTCCTATGATCTGCACTATAAAAGAAACAAAAAGCACAAAAGGAAATCGTAATGTAATTTGTGTACTAGCTCACTGGTGAAACTAAAGTCGATAGTTCCTGTGAGTTAGTATGAGCAGAAGTTGTACTCGACAACCGGAATAAATTAATAACTGACTCCGTTTACCGACCCCCACACTTTCATGATGCAGCCGCCGAACAATTCATAGAAAACTTGAGTCTTATTATAAATAGGTACGCTACTCATATAATTATAGTTGGTAGTGACTTAAATCTACCATCCGTATGTTGACAGAACTACACCTTCAGATAGGGTGGCAGATACATCTTCCGAAATTGTTCTAAATGCTTTTTTTATATTATTTTGAACAATTAGTTCACTAATCCATTCAAATTGTAAATGGTTTCGAAAACACACTTGAGCTCTTAGTCACAAATGCTCCTGAGATCACGATGGATACAGGCATAAGTGAACACAAAGTTGTATCAAGCTCAAATCCGTATCAAAGATATTTACCAAAACTAAACGCTAAATATATCTATTAAAGAAAGAAGAAAAAAGGTAAATATTCGGTTGACATCTTACTAGGAGACAGTCTCCATTTTTTCTAAATTAACTATGTAAGGGAAGACCATATGTGGCTTACATTCAAAGAAATAGTATCAACAACACTGGAGGAATTCCTACCAAATAAATTAATAAGAGACTAAACTGGTCCCCCGTGGCACACAAAATAGAACAGAAAGCTTTTGCAGAAAATTTAGACAAATGCAAACTCCCCAAATTTGCAGAAGTTTTACTGAAGCTCATAATTTAGCGTGGCCTTCAATGCGACATTCATTAAATAGTTTTCACAACGAAACTCTTTGTAGAAATGTGGCGGAAAATCCAAACAGATCCTGTCCTATGTTATCTACATCTGCGGAAAGACTAAGTGAATGCCTTTATTGCACGATAGTGACGGTAATATTACTGATGACAGTGCCACTAAAGTAGAGTTATTAAATGCAATTTTCCGAAATTCCGTCACCATAGAAGACGAAGTAAATATTCCACAATTCGAAATGAGAACTGCTGCAAACATAACATATAAGTAGATACCCTTGGTGATGCAAAGCAAATAATTCTATCAAATAAGTTATGTTGCAGACGAAACGATCAAATATATTTCAAAACGTTTCTAATGGATAAGAAAAATACGTCTAATATTTAGCATTAGAAGGAAGTGTGTGAGGTAAAAATCGTAAAGGGAGACCGAGGAACGAATACAGTAAGCAGATTCAAAAGGATGTAGGTTGCCGAACGTTTTCTCAGATGAAGAGCCTTGCACAGGACAGGGTAGCGTGGAGAGCTGCATCAAACCAGTCTGCGGACTGAAGACCACAACAACAACATTTGTTTATGATATTGTTTTGTAACAATTATTTTTGAACAGTAAGCTCCTTGCCTTGTTTCATTAGGTTTTACTGGCCTGATAAAAGATAATCAATAACATGGTGAGAAACTTTAATTTTTAAGGACTACAGCTAAATGTACTTCATGAGATCTGCATCTACTGTAAATTTATTTCTATCCTTGTCTGAGTTTGGAGATATGGCAATTATTTCAACACTACAGCTGCCGAACTTCTCAACCTTAGGAGCAGATCTGTTTTAGGGTGTCTCTTTTAGGTGCATTTCAGAAGTTCAGATTCTCTTTAAAACCTAAAGTGTACCTTATCAGTATAACAAAAATGAGATTTTTAAAAGCTACTTGTGCCTTTGAAGTTTCAGAAAATAATTTTAGAACTCAAAATCTTTGATGGTATGACCATAATATTAGAAAGTAGAAAAAATTCTCTTAACATGTAAACTATGGGAGCTTTTACTTAAGTAGGAAATTGCAAATTGAAAAGTGGTAGATGTAACTATGAATTCTGGTTGCAGGAGGATCATTTGAGTGATGTTTAATGTATTTGATCGTCGATTCAAATTTCACTGCCACACTAGTGAACCGAACTGGGACCAGCTAGTTTCATAATTAACTTATTTAAGGGTACTGAGGTCTGATACACTCTTTTTATTTTTACAACTAATAAAGGTCACATCGTTAGGTGGTCCTCACAGATGTTCTCTATGTTCAATACGTCTCCGTTCTTCGAAAGCAGCTTTTCCTTGCAATGATTCTATTTTCGGCGTGAGCACATCCACACCTTATTATCGCGTAACCATTGTAATGGGCAAAAGGCCTGCCCTTGGCCATTGTAATAACTTCCATACCAACGGTCTGAAACATTACTCCCTTAATTTTATTATTTAAATTTAAATTTTTAATTCAGTGTAAATTTTTGCAAGTAAATGTGAGCACGAAATAGAATAACTATAAAGAGTGGTTGGGAGAAATATTTCAATACTGGTTATTTAGCAAAACCATATATCTATTGAAATGAATGTACTATGTTGTACTTTTAGAGAAATTAATGAGCTACACACCAAGAAAGTAGTTAAAAACCTTTTCTAACCTGGCTGATACTGATAAGCAACGTGAACCTAACTGTTGGAGAGATTATCACTATTACTGATTTTGTAACTAAGTTTCCGGCTAGTTGATCTGTTACTAATCGAAATGTGAAATCTCATTAACTTCATACAGTCGAGATCATGTCATAAATTCAGTACATCATTTCAATTACATCTCATCGAGATATATCGTACTGACATTTTCACAATTCATCAGAGTGTATACAAGAGAAGTTAACTAGACGAGAGCACAATACAGAAGAAAAAACTGGCGTCACTACTCCTTTCTTTTAAAAGAAACAATAGTTAAATTTATGTATTATTCTAATTGCTCTTTGTTCAGAGTTAGTCTTTGACTTACGTTTTTCAAAGAATATTGCGTATTTAAGAATTTATTGAGACATTGAAAGTGACACGAAGCCGGCCGCGGTGGCCGAGGGGACTGAGGCGCTCCAGTCACGCTCTGCACGGCCACTACGGTCGGGGGTTCGAATCCCCCCGCGGGCATGGATATTTGCGCCGTCCGTAGGATTAGCTAGTTCATAGGTAGTTTGTAAGTTTAGGGACTGCTGACCCCGAAGTTAAGTCCCATAGACTCTACAAACATTTGAACATTTAGTGACACGAAATTACAAGAAAAAATATACAAATATAAGCATAATTAATTTAAATATGAGCAAATAAATATTGGTTTGTATGTGGAGGCGCATGTAACGCTACAGGTCACATTATGAAATGCGGAAGCGACCAGTGTGCAGATGTCCGAACGGTAGGCGGTGGTGGTGGTGGGGGGAGGGGGGGCAGGTGCAGTAGACAGGGGCACCCGACCCTTCGAGCAGGTAAAAGTGTGGCAAATGTCCGGCGTGGCAAGTGTCCGGCGTGGCAAGTGTCCGGACACCTTCTCCAGCCTCCCTGTAACTGTGGCGTCTGAGCGTTCAGATCCTAAGTGTGGCCGTAGCCTTAGAGGTCACGACTATTCCTCCACGGCAACTAGTAACATGCTGTTGTCTGTAACTACGTTTACATGTAACACATCTTCCGGAAGACGAAAACCGATTTTCGTAAACTGTTTTTCGCTGTCGTGTTTACATGGCACAGCCTGAATCGGATTTCCTAATCCACTTAAGATGGCGGCTGAAAAACAGCTGATTCAGTCCCCGATTTAGTCAGCAAAATCGCTATTTTTATTTACTTAAATACACAGATTCATGATCGCTCTAATATTAATACTTTTATTTCACATTAGAAAATATCTCTCTGTCCATATGTGCCGAAAATTCTTACCAAAAAAACACAATCTGACAAGCCAAGAACGCTTCAAAAACGGTTGCGTTTACATGGGCACGAAAATCGATAGTGGAACTGGAAAACCGCTTTAGAGAAGTGGATTTCCAGAATCGATTTTGGAGTGTTTACATGACCAACCAAAAGCGGAATTGGGAAATCGGTTTACGAAATCCGGATTTGGGAGCCCATGTAAACGGGGTGTGTGAAGCTATTTGCCATGGCAGAAGTCAGAGCACGGTTCAGAGGAGAAGCGGGTACCGGTGATTACTGTTTGACACGTTAAGTGGTGCACGTAGGGGCGGGACACCGCCTGCTGAAACGAGTGACAGCGAGGTGGAAGACGACAGCGGGGGTCTGAGCCCTTCCCGCTAGTGGAGGCCATTGTGAGGGAGGTGAAAGAGGCCTTGACAGCGGGGGGCTACTTTCTAAGGCTAGCACAGCCCTTCCCACTAGTGGAGGCTATTGTGAGGGAGATGGAAGACACCTTGACAGTCGGGGTCTGCTACTTTCTGAGTCCTCCCATCAGCCAAGTCCGTTGTGAGCCACGCATTGGTACGTGTAATGTATGGACACTGACTACGCGGTTGAAGCGTCACAGTAACTTGTGGTGGAGAGCCGAGAGAGATGCTCACGGACACGGCAGAAACTGTCAGAAGGGACCCAGTACGTTGTGATTGACGGTAAGTCATCGAGTACAACACAAGTAATATCTGGCGTTCCCCGGGGAAGTGTTGTAGAGCCGCTACTGACTTTATTTTTATAAACGATTTAGCAGACAATCTGAGAAGCTCTCTTAGTCTGTGCGCGGATGTTGCTGTCATTTATCGGGTACTAAAGTCACCACAAGATAAAACGCAACAGCAAAATCATTTAGATAAGTTATCTTCATGGTGCAAAAATTGGCAATTTACCCTTAATAATGGTAAATGTGAGGTCATCCATATGACCACTTAAAGAAATCCGTTAAATTTCATTTACACGTTAAAGCAGTCAAACCTGCAGGCCGTCATTTCTACTAAATACCTGGGAGGAACAATTACGAACAACTTAAATTGGAAAGAACACGTGGAAAATATTGTAGGGAAGGCGAACCAAAGACTACGTTTCATTGGCAGAACACTCAGAAGATACAACAATTCCACTAAAGAAACTGCCTACACTACACTTGTGCGTCCTATTTTGGAGTGTCGCTGCGCATTGTGGGATCCATACAAGGTGGGACTGATGGACGATTTAGAGAAAATTCATAGATGGGCAGCACGTTTTGTTGTATCGCGATATAGGGGAGAGAGTGTCACGGAAATTATACACGATTTGGGGTGGAAATCATTAAAAGAAAGGCGTTGTTTGTTGCATCGAGATCTGTTTGCGAAATTTCTTTTATCAACATTCTCTTCGGAATGCAAACATATATTGTTAGCACTCACCTACATTGGGATACATGATCATCATAATAAAATAAGAGAAATCAGGTCCAAAACGGAAAGATTTAGGTGTTCCTTTATCCCACGAGCTACATCTACATACATACTCCGCAATTCACCGTAAGGTGCGTGGCGGAGGGTACACTGTACCACTACTAGGCATTTCCTTTCCTATTCCACTCCCAAATTGAACGAGGAAAAAAAGAATGCCTATATGCCTCCGTACGAGCCCTAATTTCTCTTATCTTGTCTTTGTGATCTTTACGCGAAATGTAAGTAGGCGGCAGCAAGATCGTACTACACTCAGCTTCAAATTCCGGCCCTCTAAATTTACTTAACAGAAATTCACGAAAAGAACGTCGTCTTTCTTCCAGCGATCCCCAATTGAGTTGCCGGAGCATTTCCGTGACACTCGCGCATTGGTCGAACCTACCGGTAACAAATCTAGCTGCTCGCCTCTGAACCGCCTCTATGTCTTCCTTCAAACCGATCTGCTGCGGGTCCCAAATACTTGAGCAATACTCAAGACGTGGTCGTACAAGCGTTTTATACGCGGTCTCCTTTACAGGTGAAGTACATCTTCCCAAAATTCTCCCAATAAACCGAAGTCTGCTGTCCGCCTTACTCACAACTGTCCTTACATGCTCGTTCCATTTCATATCGCTCTGCAATGTTACGCCTAGATATTTGAACGACGCGACCGCATCAAGAAGCTCACTACTGATGCTGTATTCGAACATTATAGGATTGTTTTTTCTACTCATGCGCATCACCTTACATTTTTCTACATTGAGAGCTAGCTGCCATTCTTCGCACCAACTAGAAATTTTGTCTAACTCAACATGTATGCTATTACAGTCAGTTACAGACGACACCCTCCCATACATCACAGAATTATAGAATTCCATTATAGAATGGAACGATAGCAGGGCCGGCCCTAGCGGTTTTGCCGCCCTGTGCAAAAATTTCAAGCACCCCCCCCCTCCACACACACACACATTTTTCGACTTATTCAACTTTATTCAAATATGACGTCTTAAGTTCACATATTACACTCATGCGCCTCTTTTTAGGGAATATGTCTTTAAGATCAAAGCAGCGTCAATCTCACAGAATACAACAAATGTCAAGGGACCTGTAACATACAGTTTTACAGTTTTCATTACTAGATATCAATATGAGTATTCAGGTCGTAGTAAATAGTAGCGTTATGTTCCTTTGTGTTTATGTTATATCGTACTTGTTTTCTTAAATTAATGTTAATTAAACGGAACAGTGCCGTAGTCGATCGCAAGAATACGCCTCGCCCTTCTACCGCTTCTCACAATCCACAGTGACGTCACGCGGAAGCACCCGAACGCTGCGGAACACATTGGCCAACCTTCTACATAGTAACCTTGCACGTTTATTTTGCTTGTACGATGACGCATACCACTGGTGTCTGTATTAATATCTATAACAATTCGTATTTCCAACTTATTTTCACATTTCTACATTTATGCAAGATACTTCCACCTTTCATTGTCTTGTTTAATTTAACCTATCGGGACTATATAAAAATTCATGAATCTGCCGCCCTAGAGCCGGCCCTGAAGATAGACAAAAATCATAAAGTTGGTTCGATGAACCCTCTGCCATGCCCTTCAATGTGTCTTGCAGAGTATCCATTTAGATCAGGGCCGGAAAATCGCACGCGTGGAAAGCGAGGTGCAGAGTGTGTTTGCACAGTGCATCGGTTCAGCTCGGAATACTTCGCCTCGACTCGGCTTGCTGGGTGAGGCCGTCGCTTTACGCTGCCGAGTGCGCTGCCTGACGGCTTAGTCAACATTGGATTAAGTAAGCGCAAGACAATTACTACAATAATGGAACCACCTGCTAAAAAAAAAAAAAGCAAAAATTCCCGAAAGTCAATTTAAACCGGAATGGGTACTCTCTTACAGTTTTGTTCGTTGTGACGATAAAGCCAAATGTCTAATCTGCGGTACACTAATTACGTGTGTGAGAAAATCGGCCGCGGTGGAGTAGCCGAGCGGTCTAAGGCGTCTCGCTGCGGGGCGCGCGGTTGCTCACCGTGGAGGTTCGAGTCCTCCCTGGGGCAAGGGTGTGTGTGTTTGTCCTTAGGTTAGTTTACCTAGGTTTAAGTAGTTTGTAAGCTACGGACGGATGACCACGCAGTTTGGTCCGATAGATTTACAAACATTTGAACATTTTTTGAGAAAATCGTCTATTGAAAGACACTACAGCAAATTGCATTTATGGACGGGCCATTAATAAAAACCATCATGTTGGACGTAGTAGAGACATTGATACCATTTTCCAGAATGACAATAAGAATTAACGACACTGCTGAGAATTTGCATGAACAATTGGCAGCCAAAATTGAAAACTTCCTTGCGTACTCCATCGCACAGATATTAATGACACGGCTCAGATAGCAATTTCTTTGCGTGGCGTGGACGACGACCTACATGTAACGGAAGAGCTCCTGGATATGATTTCTATGAAGGACACTGTTACAGGGGCGGATATCTTAGCAGCTGTTGAAATGGCAGCTGAAGGAATAGGACTCCCTTGTGAAATTTATTAATATTGGTTTTGTTATTGTTTCAGTAAATTACCAACCTGCAGCCAATTCTCGATGTTTTTGTGAAACCCTTATCGATGGGTATTGAAAGTGCGCCTCTAGATTTACATTTCGAAGTGATTTATTTTCAAACCGATGTTCGCCGAAAGGATTTGTTTGACAACACAAAAGATTTGCTCCAGTTCTACCAGAATTTGTCCAATTTCCCAAGTTACACAAAGAAGCAGCAAAGATTGTTTCTATGTTTGGCTCCACATGTGTATGTGAAAGGTTTTTTTCTGTTATGTCTTGTACGAAAACTAGATTGCGTGCAAGTATTTCTAATAGTAATTTAAAAAATGCTTTCAGAGTTGCTGTCAGCCGATATCTTGTTCCAGATCTTCGTAGCATAATCGCAAATAGAAGAAAAAAAAAGAAAAGAAAAAAGAACATAGAAGAGATAAATTTGTGTTGAAACCAAATTTAAAATTGTTCAAATGTTTGTAAAGCTTATGGGACTTAACTACGGGGTCATCAGTCCCTAAACTTACAAACTACTTATGAACTACTTACGAACTAGGACGGCACAAATATCCATGCCCGAGGGGGGATTCGAAGCCCCGACCGTAGTGGCCGTGCAGACCGTGACTGAAGCGCCTCAGTCTCCTCGGCCACCGCGGCTGGCATTAAAATTGTTATCATTACAATTATTACTATTATTTAAATCTCTTTTATACCGGTAATCGTGCTCCACCAAACTAAGCTAGTGTACATAACTATTTGACGATGAAGAAGAAAACAGGGTAAAAGTTTTGAAAAGGTCTAGACAGGCGACGGAAGCGTAAGGAAAGAGAGAAGCAGCGCTATTGCGCAGCGCCGAGGAGCGGGTGGTTCACACCGTCGTCAACACAGCGCAGCCGTCTTCTGCACTCTGCACTGTGCGATGCGCCGCTGCATGCACCTTGAGCGGCCCTGATTTAGATGTAGATGACCCATCTACAAAGGTCCAGAGTCATAAAGTTTGGAAACATATTGGAACTCCGTTCCCCTAAAGGTGGAATGTGGAGTCTGTCCGAACATAAGCCACTGCAGAAATGGGATAACATCAGTTGGAGTCACATTCACCAGAACAAGAAGTTTCTTGACTGACAAAGTTTGTAATGGCGGTAGAAAAATAGCACGGCACATCGTCGCTTTTGCGGAAATGTGGTTTGTCGAATGTATTCCATGTAGAGTGATTTTGAGGGCGAATATTAGGGGAGACATAAGTACTCTGGGGTGAACTGCCAAGGATAGAGTATGGATTTTGGAGCAGTATTCCGGAGAGAGCAAGTCGAATCCATGTAGAGTGATTTTGAGGGCGAATATTAGGGGAGACATAAGTACTCTGGGGTGAACTGCCAAGGATAGAGTATGGATTTTGGAGCAGTATTCCGGAGAGAGCAAGTCGAATCCATGTAGAGTGATTTTGAGGGCGAATATTAGGGGAGACATAAGTACTCTGGGGTGAACTGCCAAGGATAGAGTATGGATTTTGGAGCAGTATTCCGGAGAGAGCAAGTCGAATCCATGTAGAGTGATTTTGAGGGCGAATATTAGGGGAGACATAAGTACTCTGGGGTGAACTGCCAAGGATAGAGTATGGATTTTGGAGCAGTATTCCGGAGAGAGCAAGTCGAATCCATGTAGAGTGATTTTGAGGGCGAATATTAGGGGAGACATAAGTACTCTGGGGTGAACTGCCAAGGATAGAGTATGGATTTTGGAGCAGTATTCCGGAGAGAGCAAGTCGAATCCATGTAGAGTGATTTTGAGGGCGAATATTAGGGGAGACATAAGTACTCTGGGGTGAACTGCCAAGGATAGAGTATGGATTTTGGAGCAGTATTCCGGAGAGAGCAAGTCGAATCCATGTAGAGTGATTTTGAGGGCGAATATTAGGGGAGACATAAGTACTCTGAGGTGAACTGCCAAGGATAGAGTATGGATTTTGGAGCAGTATTCCGGAGAGAGCAAGTCGAATCCATGTAGAGTGATTTTGAGGGCGAATATTAGGGGAGACATAAGTACTCTGGGGTGAACTGCCAAGGATAGAGTATGGATTTTGGAGCAGTATTCCGGAGAGAGCAAGTCGAATCCATGTAGAGTGATTTTGAGGGCGAATATTAGGGGAGACATAAGTACTCTGGGGTGAACTGCCAAGGATAGAGTATGGATTTTGGAGCAGTATTCCGGAGAGAGCAAGTCGAATCCATGTAGAGTGATTTTGAGGGCGAATATTAGGGGAGACATAAGTACTCTGGGGTGAACTGCCAAGGATAGAGTATGGATTTTGGAGCAGTATTCCGGAGAGAGCAAGTCGAATCCATGTAGAGTGATTTTGAGGGCGAATATTAGGGGAGACATAAGTACTCTGGGGTGAACTGCCAAGGATAGAGTATGGATTTTGGAGCAGTATTCCGGAGAGAGCAAGTCGAATCCATGTAGAGTGATTTTGAGGGCGAATATTAGGGGAGACATAAGTACTCTGGGGTGAACTGCCAAGGATAGAGTATGGATTTTGGAGCAGTATTCCGGAGAGAGCAAGTCGAATCCGTCAGTGCTCGTCTCGGAAGAAAGTGCCTACAAGCAGTCGGCGCTCTACTAACTGAGACAGTGCGTAGCCTAGTTGCAGCAGCATATTCTGCAAGGAGCACTGTTTACGGGTGAATATACTTGTAGCTTTGACATTTCGAAACAATCAAGTGGCATTTGACCATCAATGGCGAGTTTTTCCCGTCAGTCACTCGAAATGAGCAGACGAGAATATCGAGGACAATTAATTGGACTCACAATCATTGTCAACTTCTGTATAATATTATTCAGACGGTTTTCCTGAAATTTATTATTAACGAGAAAGTAACTGGATAGCCCTCCACACATTTTCCATCTTTGTGAATTGAACATTTTCATATTTCTTTGTGTTTTCTTTCCACACTAGATTTATCGAACATTGATATTAAATTTTGCGTTATTCTCATTTGCCTTTTGGGTGATAAAGGCTTCCGTCAACCTTTAGCAAATCTATGATTGCAGTAGTTTGCATCCTTAAATCAGTTATGAAGATAACCATTTCATGTGGGTAAAGACATTTAGTTCATTATTGAAGTACAAAGATGCGAGTACTCCATTAACTTATTGAGGGCTAACTTTATTAGCTCATGTTATCTGTTGTGCTTGAATCTGGTTTGGTTTTCTGGTGTTTTCTGTGTTAAAGGGAAACTGCGAGGCCAGAAAGTAATATTAGGTACCTATGTGCCTTCCCAAAGTTCTTATTTATCAAGAGACAAATCCTGTCAAGCTGATTTCTTTAGATGACACGGGGTCTGTTATTCACATGACAGAAAACTACGGTAGGCATTACTTATTGTGAGGCACACCGCGATGCACTATGATTAGACGCGGTTTCCAAGGCACAGTCACCGAAATACACCAGATTTGCTAAATCATTAAAAGAAAGGTGTTATTTGTTGCGGCGAGATCTATTTGCGGTCCGCCTCCGTAGCTCAGCGGTAGCGTCGCTGACTACCACGCAGGAGGCCCCGGTTCGATTCCCGGCAGGGGACTGGGTGTTGTGTGTTGTCCTATTCATCATCATCATCATCATCATTGGCACGTAAGTCTCCCACGCGGCGTCAAATAAAAAGACGTACACTCAGGCGGCCGAACAAACCCGCAAGGTTTCTCCCGGCCAAGAAAGCCATACGCTCATTTCTATTTGCGAAATTTCTTTAATCAACTTTCTCTCCAGAATACGAACATATTTTGTCAGCACCCACCTGCATATGGAGACATGATCATCATCATAAAATAAGAGAAATCAAATCGAAAACAAAAAGATAAATCAAAGCCGCGCGGGAATAACCGAGCGGTCTGGAGCGCCACGTTGCGGCTCGCGAGGCCTCCCGCGTCGGAGGTTCGAATCCTCTCTCGGGCATGGATGTGTGTGTTGTCCTTAGGTTAGTTTAAAAAAATGTTCAAATGTTTGTAGAGTCTACGGGACTTAACTACGGGGTTATCAGTCCCTAAACTTACAAACTACTGCCGGCCGCGGTGGCCGAGGAGACTAAGGCGCTCCAGTCACGGTCTGCACGGCCACTACGGTCGGGGGTTCGAATCCCCCATCGGGCATGGATATTTGTGCCGTCCTTAGGATAAGAGCTAGTTTATAAGTAGTTTGTAAGTTTAAGGACTGATGTCCCCGTAGTTAAGTCCCATAGACTTTACAAACATTTGAAAATTTTACAAACTACTTATGAACTAGCTAAGACTAAAGACGGCACAAATATCCATGCCCGAGGGGGGATTCGAACCCCCGACCGTAATGGCCGTGCTGACCGTGACTGGAGTGCCTCAGTCACCTCGGCCACCGCGGCCGGCGGTTAGCTTAACTTAGTTTAAGTAGTTTGTACGCCGGCCGCGGTGGCCGAGGTGACTGAGGCGCTCCAGTCACGGTCAGCACGGCCATTACGGTCGGGGGTTCGAATCCCCCCTCGGGCATGGATATTTGTGCCGTCCTAGTTCGTAAGTAGTTCATAAGTAGTTTGTAAGTTTAGGGACTGATGACCCCGTAGTTAAGTCCCATAAGCTTAACAAACATTTGAACATTTATAGTTTGTACGCTATGGACTAACCACGCAGTTGAGTGCGATAGATTTACAAACATGTGAACATTTTTTTGATATATCAAATAGCGACATTATGTTGCGCAACAGAGATGGGTCATTCGTGAAGGAACGTCTCGAAAGGAATTGTTCGCGACACTGACCGAAAAGGACTGATGTATAACTTGAGATGAACAGTCGTCCACCGTTCTCTGAGGGATGGTCTAGTAGCCGGCTGAGTCTCGTTCTTTTAATGGATGGTCACTCCTTCGTCGTTCCTAATTCATATTCCCTCATTCATTTTAGTTCCTTTCGTTCGTTCTTCTTCTCACCTCTCCAACTGTTATCAAAATCTCGACTTTTGATTCTTTGAATACATTGTTAATTATTCAGGACTAGATGTCGTTTCTTGATATTCTACTGGTAGGTGACAGAAATTAGCCTGAGATCGAAATATCATTAATAACAGCTGAAAGAGTAGGACGCCAGATATAATCTAAAAATATATAAGTCTAGCAACAACCTGCCGTAGAAAATGCGAGACTACATGGGAGACAGAAATTCTCCTCCGCAATCCAGGAAACATTTATAATGATCATCTTTTGATCTAATCTTTTCTTTAGTTCGAATTTCAAACTCCAAGAAAAAGTCCGTTTGACTGGAGCAGTTTCAATAGAGAATCCTGGAAACTGACGAGGGCAATGCATCCATCATAATGGATCAAGCCAACTGTGGCATGAAGATCCGGTTGATGCTGAAGTAGAAGGTGCACCATAAATTGATACAGGTCCCAAAATCATATAGCGGTGAAGGAAGTAAGATTAGCGTTTAACTTCCTGTCGGCAAAAACTCTATGACAACATGAGAGTTTTCTTCGTTTGTGTGGCCATAATGTCCGTAGTTGCTTTCATAATTATGAATAGCAGTGGTTGTCCGTCTTTGCAACTACAATAAAATTACGATTTTTTTCTCACCAGACGCGTTTCGTTTTAGTGACTGTAAACATAAATGTTCAAATGTTTGTAGAGCTTATGGGACTACTAAAGACGGCACAAATATCCATGTCCGAGGGGGGATTCGAACCCCCGACCGCAGTTGCCGTGCAGCCCGTGACTGAAGCGCCTCAGTTCCCTCGGCCACCGCGGCCGGCGACTGTAAAACATCTTCAGTGGTCTGTAATAATAGAAATCTACAGTTTGTTTTGTTTTTAGATCGAAAACAGTTCGTTAACGGAACATGAAAAGTAGGCCTAATGTTTGTTACTTACGGAATTTTGTCTTCTTTTCGCTTCACATCATGGAATGCCGGTCTGTTTTATGATGCGTCGTTTTTTCCACTACTTCCACTGTCACTTTTGCACTGCCCATAGTTGTTTTCCACATATCAGAAGTGTTTGCTTTTGTTTTGACTTCTGATCTGTGGAAAACAACTATGGGCAGTGCAAAAGTGACAATATGGCGATGGCAAACTCATTAGATGAAGTTATAGTCAACGTGTTTTGAAGACATCGGTCTGGACACGGCGTCTGCAAAGTCTAGTTGCTTTTATCGTTAAGTCGATGACGCATCCGTTATCCTGGTTTCTAGGGCGTAAAAATCTGTGATGGTTATTGGACCACAACAAGATTTATAAACACACCACTTCACGATGGCGGTAGACATGGACGAAGCCTTGCCATTCCCAGACGTAGGGCCTCAGCCGCAATATTCATCGAAACCCTACCCGCGCACACGAAATCAGTATCGTCATCCTGGAGGTATCGCAGGGTTCGTCCCCGACGCTGAAAACCTGCCGCAAGGCTGAACCATTCACGGGAAGTGCCCGTTGTTAGCGCTGCTCGGGTACCTGATGTGTGCCGTTCTGCATTTCTCGTTGCAGTTATATACAGCACTAAACTTTCACCAAGCTAGCTTTCGTCTTGTTGCCAGTAGCTTTAATTACTCTATCAGTAACACTTTCAAATTCCAGCAGATGAAATGTCTCTTGACGCAAAGATACCCTGGCACTGCAGATACTCCTAAGCAAGGAAGTCTTTGGGTCTAACACGAGTGAAAAATCGATAAAATAAGTACGATACAAACATAGACTTATTACAAATAACTAGACCGTTCAGTAGCGATAGTGTAACGATTCTATATTGAAAGACGCCATGTTGGCACACAGTAAAAGATGTAAGTCACTTGATGAAATATTGCATACATTTTGACTTAAAAGATTCAAATAACATTCTAAGAATTCTATATCCCTGTTCCTGGGAAAAGCGTGAAAATTGAGGCGTTAGTTAAAATTACACTTTAGATTACAAATAATCAAGTGTAATCTACAAAAACCAAATCTATGATAAAATTACGGTATGGAAAGGAAGGCAAATAAAAATTGTCCCAAAAAGTAGAAACTGAAAAATAATCGGAAACGACACATGTAAATTATGCCAGGAAAAATCAAACTTTAACCGGAAGTGAAAAACTAAGTGGTAAAATAACCTACTAGGCCGGCCGCGTAGCTGACTGGCTATCCCCTGGCCCCTGGGGCACGGCCCACTGTCTCATGACCACCAGCCAGTAAGCTAAGCTGTCGTAGCCTCCGCCCCCTAAACTTTGAAGGGTTGTAGCTCCCAAACTACCAGTGATAGGAATGTAGTTTAAATTGATTTGGACGCAGCTGCTTTCAACGAATCCAATTCACGATAGAAAAAAACTATTGTTCCATTTAAAAAATTATATCTTTGTGGTGTAACTCTTTGGAAAATGATACAATAAACTATGTTCATAGCTCCGCAGAAAGTGTAACATTTCTTGTGTTGACCTACCGCATTAAAATTTCCCGTCACCTATTATTTTATAAGTTACAGAGGCAAACACATTTAGTGAAACACCCTGTATATATATGAGGGGTTCAGAGCACAAGTGGCGTAACTCCACTTTTAGTTGAAAACAAGTTAGAGAGATATTAAAAACTTAAATACGCAGTATTTTTGTTCCACAATATTATTTATTTGCTTGTCATTAGCAGCTTTCGGCTTCTTAGGCCATCGTCAGATAACTTCATACTAAACAGATAGTCGACACGTAACACGTGTTGCGTGTGGCCTATCTGTTTAGTATGAAGTTATCTGACGATGGCCTAAGAAGCCGAAAGCTGCTAATAACAAGCAAATAAATAATATTGTGGAACAAAAATACTACGTATTTAAGTTTTTAATATGTCTTTGTTCCTCCAAGTACCGATGGAATATTCTATGGAACATTCCATCGGTACTTGGAGTTACAGAGATGTTTGAAAACAGAGACACAGCTACAGTTTAGAGTTGGAAAAACTTATCTCTGAGGTTTTATCATCTGTGCGTAGAGTACGCGACTGTGTTTTTGCTTTAATTGCTACCCGCCTTCGTCCAGAGAACCTGTGTACATGTGCCCATGTGCATTAGTGGAAGATGGAATGTGGAGGGTCTTGTACTGACCATATTATGGAGTGTTGTTAAGAATAGCCACCAAACAGTCAGGAAAATTTTCCTAGGAATGATAATATGACGGGTAAGCCACATCAGTAATAATTGATAGATATAATGTGTGTGTTTCCTTGATGAAATTAGTGCAAGACCCAGACATGGAAGTGGAAGAAATAAACCACAAATTATGATACCTAGCCATAGTTATCTGCCTAATGATGCAGACTTTGGTCTGACTGAATTAGCCACAAACACAATTAGCAGAAAAAATATATTTATACCTCGTGATTACACAGATATTATCGAAGGATGTAAAATAGAAAAAGCTTTTCATTGTTCGCATAATGAAGAACGACAAGTTTGTCTCAAATCAAACGTTCAAATGTTTGTGAAGCTTATGGGACTTAACTGCGGGGTCATCAGTCCCTAAACTTACAAACTACTTATGCACTACCTTATACTAAAGACAACACAAACATCCATGCCCGAGGGGGGATTCAAACGCCCGACGGGGAACGGCCTTGCGCATCGCAGCATAGCGCCTCAATGAGCTCGGCGGCTCCGCCTAGGTGACTTTGTCGCAGGAGCTACTAGACAGCACAATCAAGAAAAGGGCTACTGATGGGAATTGGCTGTTAAGTCAGCCGGACGCAATTTGAACGGGCAGCGCCATTTTCCATGAGGTTTAAATCAGGTTTCCGTCAAAGGGAAGATTTTCATGAGGTGGATTTTCGTAAGCACAGGTTAGGCAGATCACTTCAAAGCCTTGCTTCAGTGACACAAGGGAGACTTTACAAGACCAGGTGGACTGTGGCAACCAACAAAGGACATGTTCGATCTTCTAAAAGTTATTCCTCCTGTGTATCGTGCATTCTTCAAGAACTTGCCTGCGAAGATGTCTACTCGTCATTCAGATTCCAGAGATCAGAATTCGGACGAGGAAAACGACGAACATATATTCAATGTACCGGGTGATCAAAAAGTCAGTATAAACTTGAAAACTTAATAAGTCACGGAATAATGTAGATAGCCGCGGTGGAGTAGCCGAGCGGTCTAAAGTGTCTCGCTGCGGAGCGCGCGGTTGCTCGCCGTGGAGGTTCGAGTCCTCCCTGGGGCATGGGTGTGTGTGTGTGTGTGTGTGTGTGTTGTCCTTAGTTTAGTTTGCCTAGGTTTAAGTAGTTTGTAAGCTACGGACTGATGACCACACAGTTTGGTCCGATAGATTTACAAACATTTGAATAATGTAGATAGAGAGGTAAAAATTGATACACATGCTTGGAATGACATTGGGTTTTATTAGAACAAGAAAAGAAAAGAAAATTTAAAAAGAAATTTAAAAAAATTAAAAAAAAAATTAGTTTAGAAATGTCCGACTGATGGAGCTTCATCTAATCAGAAAAAGCAATAATTAGCATCACAAAGGAAGACAAAGGAAAGATGATGTTCTTTACAGGAAATGCTCAATATGTTCACCATCATTCCTCAACATTAGCTGTACTCGAGGAATAATGATGTGAACAGCACTGTAAAGCATGTCCGGAGTTATGGTGAGGCATTGGCGTCGGATGTTGTCTTTCAGCATCCCTATAGATGTCGTTCGATCACGATACACTTGCGACTGCAGGTAACCCCAAAACCAAAAATCGCACGGACTGAGGTCTGGGAACCTAGGAGGCCAAGCATGACGAAAGTGGCGGCTGAGCACACGATCATCACCAAACGACGCGCGCAAGAGATCTTTCACGCGTCTAGCAATATGGGGTGGAGCGCCATCCTGCATAAAAATCGTACGTTCCAGCAGGTGTTTATCAACCAGACTGAGGATGATGCGATTCTGTAACATATCGGCGTACCTCTCACCCGTCACGGTAGCACGGTACAAAACTAGTATCACGCGCCATATGAGGGACAATTTTTGAACTTTTTTTATTTTTTTGTCCTTTTTTGTTTTTGTTTTTTCTAATAAAATCCCATGTCATTCTAAGCATGTGTGTGAATTTTTACCTCTCTATCTATATTATTCCGTGATTTATTAAGTTTTCAAATTTATACTGACTTTTTGATCACCCGGTACTTGAATCTGCGGTGGATGACTGATAAAAGTGGTCAGTGCACAAACTTTGTAACTCCTTTCATTTTTGTTTAACAAGACATTTCCTAGTCATTTCCTGTACGATATTCTGTTTTGTTAATACATTTAGAGAGACTTTTGTGCATTATTATCCAGTATTCATAAATACAATTAAATTATTAACATTAATAATTTTTATACACTTCTTAATGAATGTTCCTCTTACTCAAAACTATCGTAGGTGGAGTTACGCCACTTGTGCTCTGAACCCCTCATATATAATAATGTATTTTATTCAGATCTTGTTTAAAATTGTAATTTGTGTGTTATACAGTACGCTGCTTTGTTGTCTCAGCTCTTCACTTGTGGTTTACATGTCGTTTGTTTCACCGAGGCACCATAACAGTGAAAAAGTCATCCTCGTTGCCCTCTAATATGACCTCGGCCGGCCAGTAGGCCTATAGTTGCACACCTGTGTGGCATGGACGGTATGAGGTTATCAATCAGCTCTTGAGGTTGTTTGTAAAGCTTATGGGACTTAACTACGGGGTCATCAGTCCCTAAACTTACAAACTACTTATGAACTACTTACGAACTAGGACGGCACAAATATCCATGCCCGAGGGGGGATTCGAACCCCCGACCGCAGTGGCCGTGCTGACCGTGGCTGGAGCGCCTCAGTCACCTCGGCCACCGCGGCCGGCAGCTCTTCAGGTATACTTGGCCATTCTTCCATGTGTGCAATATGCAGCTCTGTGGAGGTGTTAGTCTGGTCGCAATGAGTCTGCCAAGTGCATCCAAGACTTGCTCCGTAAGGTTTAAGTCCGGTGAAGAAGCTTGCCACGCCATTCGTTAAATTCCCTCAGCTTCATGCATGTTGACCACCAATGCAGTTCTGTAGGAATGAGTGTTATCGTTCACCAGAAGGAATCCATCTCCTATGGCATCAGTGTAGGTCACAACAAAAGGTCGAAGGGTATCATTTCTTTACCTCTGAGCAGTCAAAGCACCATTCTGAACGTCATAGAGGTCCTTACATCCACCAATACTGATTCCTGCCCACACCATTCGTCCACCACCATGTTATGGTGATGTTTCCTGCACATAATCAGCATTGTTTCGTGTTCCCCCTTCTCTCCACATGAGGGAACGACGATTGTCCGGCTGAACACAAAATCTTGACTCATCTGTGAACACAACGCGGCAACTCCAATCCTGATGTTCCTCCGCCCAGATTTTGCGGGCTAAACGGTGGCGTGGTTTTAATGAGACACACACCATAAGCCACGGCGCGTAGAGGTCACATTCCCGAAGGCAATTTCGGAGTGTTTCTGTTGATATTGCGCGTCCTGTTGCTGCCTGGAGGGTACGTTGCACTGATTTGCATTCAGTCTCCTGTCTCGACGGGCTGTTAACCGGAGATAACTGTCATCTCTTGCTGATGTAATGCGTGGACGACTCTGGCCTTGCCTTCTTTTAACGGTTCTTGCCGTCTGAAATCACGTCTAGGTCCTGGAAATTACACTTTGAGACACTCCAATAGCTGCAGTCACCTCCCACTGTGTCTGTTCCCCTCCTAATCTTCCTACGGCCCTCCATGCCATAGCTACGGGTAAGTCACGCTGTTGCTGCATTGCGCTACCTGCTAACTACCCTATGTGAACCCAATTGCTTGTGTAACTCGTTTAGTAGAGTCACGCAAGTCAACAACCCCCCCCCCCCCCTTCCTGCAGCAACTTTCTCCACTCCATAGAACCAACAGAAAGACGACGACATTCTGCCGATGACACTACTTCAAAACCTAGATATCCCAACTGATCTACTAATGAAACAAATCTCAATTTGCGATCAGTTATGGCTTCACTGTGCTAGGTTTAGATGGAATACCAAAGTGCGGCGCTTGAAAATTTGTGGCCGGCCGGGATTCGAACCCGGGATATCCTGCTTACTAGGCAGACGCGTTGACCACTCCGCCACCGACGACACAGTGAAGAGTCCGACTGCAGAGGACTCTTCCCTTGCATGTCTCCCGCCACACACAAATCTCCATTCGCCACGCTGTCTCTTTCCTATACCACAGCCTATTTGTTCTGTAATGCTCGCAGCCTGAATACTGTATTCCAGCATCAGGGAGAACAGACCATGAGGTATCGATACAGTTCTCCCTGATGCGAGAATACAATATTCAGGCTGCGAGCATTACAGAACAAATAGGCTGTGGGTTGACCATGTGAATACAATGACCTCACCTAAAATTAATTTAAAAATAAATCCTGGTGGGAGACAGTATTAAGGATGGTATTTTTTTTCTTAGTTTATTTTCTTTCACACGCTGCGAAAAAAAAAAAAAAAAAAAAAAAAAAAAAAAAAACCGGCCGGGCATAAGTTTTCATTCGCCGCACTTTGGTATTCCATTTAAACCTAGTACAGTGAAGCCATAACTGATCGCAAATTGCGATTTATTTCATTCATTGAAGACTGTAACAGCGTCAAAAATATATGATAGTGATCTACTAATGTTTTGAACAGTGTATTTAATCTATCGATTTCAGCCGAACGGGAGGAGTAGCGTACCGTGCTCATTTTAGTTGTTTGTAGACACGTCGTTGTTAGACTAATTTATTTTCTTCGGCGACGTTGGTGGTGAGTGTGACGTCCGTTACCGTTGCCGGAAACGGCAGTAAACGACTTTGCGTGTGAACGAGCACGCTCCGGTGGACGTGGAGCGGGCTCATTATACGCGCCGCGCAGCCAGCTGTGCCGTTGCTAACGAAAACCTTCTTTGTGCTTTTACATGTTTGGATAGTTTGAGTGAAAGTCCACATTTATGACGAGACGAACTTTCTATCGCTGCAGACGTGCCTTGTGGCAACCACGTGGGGCAGTGTTGCGGTACAGCTGTTACTCTGGCAGAGTACCTTCTTTAAAGTCCTTTATTACTTATCTCAATTACCGACAAAAATTAAAGCCGAATTTTGATCAGATAGTTTAGCTGAATACTAATAAGGGAAAGGTTTGACTGGAATCGGCGCGTAACCATGCATAGAATAGAACTCGCTCATCAAAATAATAGTGTTCTGTGTCATTCCTATGAAAAACATTGCTTGCTGCGGTGGAGTAGCCGAGCGGTCTAAAGCGTCTCGCTGCGGAACGCGCGGTTGCTCGCCGTGGAGGTTCGAGTCCTCCCTGGGGCATGGGTGTTTGGGTTTGTCCTTAGGTTAGTTTACCTAGGTTTAAGTAGTTTGTAAGCTACGGACTGATGACCACGCAGTTTGGTCCGATAGATTTACAAACATTTGAAAAACATTGGCCGGCCGCGGTGGCCGAGGGGACTAAGGCGCTCCAGTCACGGTCTGCACGGCCACTACGGTCGGGGGTTCGAATCCCCTCTCGAGCATGGATATTTGTGCCGTCCTGGTTCGTAAGTAGTTCATAAGTAGTTTGTAAGTTTAGGGACCGATGACCCCTAGTTAAGTCCCATAGACTATACAAACATTTGGACATTTGAAAAATATTGCTTTCTATCACGAGTGATATTTTAATAGAGACAAAGTAACAAAATATCAGCATCATAAGAGAAAAATAATACATAATTCAAGTACCAAGCTCAGCGAAATGAAATAACTCCGAGGTCAAATCAGATTAGAGTTTTTAGATTATCCATTACGGATGTTTCAGAAACCGTGACTGTTAATTTCGATATCATTCAAAAAATGTTCAAATGTTTGTTAAGCTTATGGGACTTAACTACGGGGTCATCAGTCCCTAAACTTACAAACTACTTATGAACTACTTACGAACTAGGACGGCACAAATATCCATGCCCGAGGGGGGATTCGAACCCCCGACCGTAGTGGCCGTACAGACCGTGACTGAAGCGCCTCAGCCCACGCGGCCACCGCGTCCGGCTGTAACATGACCTATCTGAAGATGAACCTGGAAAGATTTGAAAACCGGTTCATGGAATAAACATCATTTCAAGAAAAAGTGACTGGTGCAGTTTTCTTAAATCATGTTGAGATTAGAGTTTATTAAATTACATTCATTTATATATTATTTTCTGTAGGACTAAAATGAATCAGAGTACAGTTCAGGCCCATGACTTGCAAGAGTTGTTCTAAAGATGCATTTGGGAGGACGGCGGTTCAAATCCACCTCCGATGACCCTGGATTAGGTTTTCCGTGATTTCCCAAAATCACTCAAGACGAACGCCGGGTTGGTTTCTTTAAAGAGGGCACGGCCGATTTTATTCCCCACCCTTGACAAAAGCTATCCGAGCGTGCGCTCCGTCTCTAATGACCACGACGTCGATTGGATGTTAATCCCCAATTTTCCTTCTTTACTTCCTTCACAGAACAATAAATTATATTCAAACAAGCTAAGCCAAGACTATTTAAATAATCGAGTTCACATAAATCAGCTTCAAGCGTTAGATAAGTTGAAACTTCCTGGCAGTTTAAAATCGTGTGCCGGAACCGGGACTCGAACCTAGGGCCTTTGCCTTTCGTGGGCAAGCGCTCTACCATGTCTCCACCATACCCATTGTTCCAGTGCTAGTCTTGCAAGGTTCGCAGGAGAACTTCTGTGAAGTTTGGAAAAAAGGAGGCGAGGTACTAGCAGAATTGAAGTTGTGTGGACGGACCGTGAGTCGTGTAGGGATAGCGCAGGGTAGAGCTCTTGCCAGCGAAAGGCAAAGGTCCCATATTAGAGTCCCGGTTCCGGCAAACAATTTTAAACTGTCAGGAAGTTTTTTTTTACAGCGAAATATTTTTCCCAATTAATGCATTCACATATCTGCCAAGTTTCTCTGCCATACAATAATTGCCGGCCGCGGTGGCCGAGGGGACTGAGGCGCTGCAGTCACGGTCTGCACGGCCACTACGGTCGGGGTTCGAATCCCCCCTCGGGCATGCATATTTGTGCCGTCCTTAGGATTAGCTAGTTCATAAGTAGTTTGTAAGTTTAGGGACTGATGACCCCGTAGTTAAGTCCCATAAGTTCTACAACCATTTGAACATTTGAACAATACAATAATTAAAGCCCACAGAGGACCTCTCTGAGTAGCAGTATTTAGTTATAAACACCGGGTACTTAATTAACAGTGGCCGGGTATTTCCGTACTGTCAAATACGCTGTCTCTGGACAAACACCAGTTTCTGACTATAATACTCTTCTTCTTACGGTAATATTTTAACATCGGATTATACCTCTTGAAGCGTAGATCATACTAATTAAGGACAGTAAATGCGCGAAATTCTGAAATTCAAATTTGGTTGTCACCTGGAAACACTTCCGTAAAATATGTGGGAGTAGATAAAAGATGCGATTAGAAATGTAACGATCATATAAAATTAATCATGGGTAAGACAGATGCTAGACAGAAATTTCTTAAGAATCCTTAGGAAGTGTAGTCTGTCAACAAAGGAAGTAAGTTACAAAACACGTTCGGTTGACGCTTGAGTATTACTCCTCAGTATGAGATCCGTATCATGTAGGGTTGATAGAAAATCCAACTGAGAGAAGCACTCTTCGTTTCGAACTCATTCTGTAAGCGCGAAAGCTTCAGAGAGGTCGTCAGGAAACTATAGTGGCATGCGCTGCAAGAGATGCGTTCTGAGTCGCGATACGGGCCTCTGTCAAGTTCCGAGAGTACATTCATCAGGAGTCAGCCAATAAAAACATTGCTTCCTCCTATGTATATCTCGCGAAAAGATAGAAGGCTAAAATTAAAACCGTGGGTATTCCAGCAGTCGTTCATTTCCGTGGTAAATGCGGACTAGGAAGTGACGAAAGCAAACAAGCACCCTCAGGCACACACTGCAAGGTGGCTTTCAGAGTATTAAGCTAGAAGTAGATGTAAAAAAACGCTTCCGTATTAACGTAATAGCTTATCTTGCAAGTTTCGCTGCCATGCGATAATTAAGGCTGACAATAGGCCTCTGATGAGCTGCGCTTTAATTATCACCACCCGTCGATTAATTAATAAAGGTCGCCTATTTACGCGCCAACAGATACACTGCCTCTACACAAACACTAGTTTGTAACCGTAACACTCTTCTCGTAGCATTAAAATTTTAGCGTAAGATTACACCTTTAATGAGTAGTTTGTACCATTTTGAATTTTAAATAAACGAAAATCTGATATTCACGTTTGTTTCCCTTAGAAGCCACTATACAGGCAATCTGCAACTGAATTTTGTCGGTGACATCAGTTTTAAAATCCAGATTTTAAATTTAGTTAGTAAATGTTCAAATGTTTGTACAGCTTATGGGACTTAACTACGGGGTCATCAGTCCCTAAACTTACAAACTACTTATGAA
The DNA here is from genome assembly GCA_026315105.1 of Locusta migratoria. NCBI lineage: Eukaryota > Metazoa > Arthropoda > Insecta > Orthoptera > Acrididae > Locusta > Locusta migratoria. The sequence continues at coordinate 366,276,478 of CM048755.1, forward strand.
CTACTTACGAACTAGGACGGCACAAATATCCATGCCCGAGGGGGGATTCGAACCCCCGACCGTAGTGGCCGTGCAGACCGTGACTGGAGCGCCTCAGTCTCCTCGGCCACCGCGGCCGGTGACCCCCTGCTTACCATAGCCACTGAGACCTAATGGATATGGCACTTTCACGGACTGCATTAAAACACGTCTCTCTCCACAACACAAACTTCACTTCTACGTTAGTACTTATAGCTCTTTACTAATAATCAGAAGGCCTCGGGTTCCAATCCCGCTTACAGCAGAAAATTTAATTCAATGCTGCTTTTTCTTCAGTTCAATATCTTTGATATATGTGTTGTGGTCATCAGTCCGGGGACTGGTTTGATGCAGCTCTCCACCTTACTCTATCCTGAGCAATCCTCTTCATCACCTCATAAGTACGGCAACCTCCATCTATTTGAATCTTCTTACTGAATTCATCTCGTGGTCCCTCCCTGCAATTATTACCCCACACACTTCACGATTCGTTGATGTCTAATAATGTTTCCTACTAATCGATCCCTTCTTTTAGTGGAGGTATGTCAGAAATTCTTTTCTCCCCAATTCTGTTCAGTACCTCCTCATTAGTTACGCGATCCACCCACCTAATCTTCAGCATTCTTCTATAGCACCACATTACAAAAGTTTCTTCCCCCTTCTTGTCTGAACTATTTTTCGTCCGTGTTTCACTCCCGTACAAGGCAACACTATACACAAATGCTTTCAGAAAATACTTCCCAACAGTTAAATTAATATTCGATGTTAACAAATGTCTATTTTGCGCAAACGTTTTTCTTTCCATTACCATTCTGCATTCTATATCATCTGTACTTCGACCATAGTAGGTACTTTTACTGCCCAAGTAATAAAACTCATCTACCACCTTTGTTCTCTCGTTACATAATCTAATTCCTTCAGCGTCTCCTGATTTTCTTAGACTACATTCCCGTTATCCTTGTTCTGCTCTTGTTAATGTTCATCTTATACGCTCCTTTCAACACATTGTCCATTCCGTCAATTTGCTCTTCCAGGTTCTTTGCTATCCCTGACAGAATTACAAAGTCATCGGCAAAACGCAATGTTTTTAATTCTTCAACCTGAACTTTAAATTCTTCTCCAGCTTGCTCAATGTAAAAACTGAATAATATTGGGAAAAGGCTACAACCCTGTCTTACTCCCTTCCCAACCACTGCATCCCTTTCATGCCCTTCAACTCTGACAACCGCTGTCTGGTTTTTGTACAAGTTGTAAATAACCTTCCGATCCCTATATATAACTCTTGGTTGCTTTAGAATTTCAAAGAGTCTATTCCAATCAACATTGTCAAAAGCTTTCTCCAAATCTACAAATCTTTCCTTAATCTATATTCCAAGATAACTTTTAAGCTGAGTATTCCATCCCATGTTGCTACATTTCTCCTGAATCGGAACTGATCTTCCCCGAAGGCAGCATCTATCAGTTTTTCCATCCTTCTGTAAAAAATTCATGTTAGTATTTTGCAACCATCAGTTATTAAACTGACGTTCTGTAATTTGATATACACTACTGGCCATTAAAATTGCTACGCCGGCCGCGGTGGCCGAGGTGACAGAGGCGCTCCAGTCACGGTCAGCACGGCCACTACGGTCGGGGGTTCGAATCCCCCCTCGGGCATGGATATTTGTGCCGTCCTAGTTCGTAAGTAGTTCATATGTAGTTTGTAAGTTTAGGGACTGATGACCCCGTAGTTAAGTCCCATAAGCTTAACAAACATTTGAACATTTGAAAATTGCTACACCAAGAAGAAATGCAAATGATAAACGGGTATTCATTGGACAAATATATTATACTACAACTGAAATGTGATTACATGTTCACGCAATTTGTGTGCATAGATCCTGAGAAATCAGTACCCAGACCAACCACCTCTGGCCGTAAAGCGCCAGTCACGTTCTGCACGGCCACTACGGTCGGGGTTCGAATCCCCCTTCGGGCATGGATATTTGTGCCGTCCTTAGTATTAGCTAGTTCGTAAGTAGTTTGTAAGTTTAGGGACTGATGACCCTGTAGTTCAGTCCCATAAGCTTTACAAACATTTGATTTCTGGCCGTAATAACGGCCATGATACGCCTGGGCATTGAGTCAAACAGAGCTTGGATGGAATATACAGTTGCTAACGCCCATGCAGCTTCAACACGATACCACAGTTCATCAAGAGTAGTGACTGGCGTATTGTGACGAGCCAGTTGCTCGGCCACCATTGACCAGACGTTTTCAATTGGTGAGAGATCTGGAGAACGTGCTGGGCAGGGAAGCAATCGAACATTTTCCATATCCAGAAAGGCCCATACAGGACCTGCAACAGGCGGTCGTGCATTATCCTGCTGTGATGTAGGGTTTCACAGGGATCGAATGTAGGGTAGAGCCACGGGTCATAACACATCTGAAATGTAACGGCCACTGTTCAAAGAGGTGACCGAGACGTGTAATCCCATACCATGACGCCGGGTGATACGCCATTATGGCGATGACGAATACCCGCGTCCAATGTGCGTTCACCGCGATGTCGCCAAACACGGATGCAACCATCATGATGCTGTAAACAGAACCTGGTTTCATCACAAAACATCAGCACGGCCACTACGGTCGGGGGTTCGAATCCCCCTTCGGGCATGGATATTTGTGCCGTCCTTAGTATTATCACAAAACATGACGTTTTTCCATTCGTGCATCCAGGTTCGTCGTTGCGTACACCATCTCAGGCGCTCCTGTCTGTGATGCAGCGTCAAGGGTAGCCGCAGGCATGGTCTTCGATCTGATAGTCCATGCTGCTGCAAACGTTGTCGAACTGTTCGTGCAGATGGTTGTTGTCTTGCAAACGTCCCCATCTGTTGACTCAGGGATCGAGACGTGGCTGCACGATTCGTTACAGCCACGCGGACAGGATGTTTGTCATCTCGACTGTTAGTGATACGAGGCCGTTGGGATCCAGCACGGCGTTCCATATTGCCCTCCTGAACCCACCGATTTCATATTCTGCTAAGAGTCATTGGATCACGACCAACGCGAGCAGCAATCTCGAGATAAGATTAACCGCAGTCGCGATATGCTACAATCCGACCTTTATCAAAGTCGGAAAAGTGGTGGCACGTATTTTTCCTACTTACACGAGGCATCACAACAACGTTTCACCAGTCAACGCCGGTCAACTGCTGTTTGTGTATGAGAAATCGGTTGGAAACTTTCCTCATGTCAGGACGTTGTATGTGTCGGCACCGGAGCCAATCTTGTGTGAATGCTCTGAAAAGCTAATCATTTCCATATCACAGCATCTTCTTCCTGTCGGTTAAATTTCACGTCTGTAGCACGCCATCTTCGTGGTGTAGCAATTTTAATGGCCAGGACTGTATCTTCTAAGATAACTCTTAAGGTGAGTATTCCTTCCCGAACTGATCTTCCCCGAAGGCAGCATCTATCAGCCTTTCGATCCTTCTGTAAATAATTCGTGTTAGTATTTTGCAACCATGACTTATTAAAATGATGATCTGTAATTTGATATATATCGATACAAAATATGTCTCTGGACATTGATTTACTGCTTGATATTTATATCTCCTCCGCCTGAGGTAGAAGTCAAGATCGCCGGTCGTAGTTGCCGATCGGTCTGCGGCGCGCTACTCACAGTCTGCACGGCCGCTACGGTCGGAGATTAGAATCCCACCTCGGGCATGGATATTTGTGTCGTTTTTAGTATAAGGTAGTTCATAAGAAGTTTGTAAGTTTAGGGACTGATGACCCCGCAGTGTAGTCCCTTAAGCTTAACAAACATTTGAACATTTAAATATTTGAAGTCAGGATCGTTCCCATTAACGTTCATTGCTGGGATGCTATTCCGCTATTGGAGAGCCTCGGCAATGTTGACACGTATTTATATAGGAGAACATTGAAGTTTGTCTTGTGAAGGGAGACATGCTTGCAGACATTCCCTCTATCCAGTGGGTCGCGCAGGGTTATTGGTTATTGTGCTTTTTCTGGTAAGCACAAAGTCCAGGCTGATGTAACAATTTTAATTCAGTGCCTCTCTATCAATTAAATATATTTGGTGTGAGTATCGTTAGTGTTTCTCTAGACCAGTATTTCTCAAAGTCTTGATTGAAGAGTTGCGGTAATAGTAGGACGTAGTTGCACTAAGAAACAAAAGTGTCCAAATGTTTATAAAATTACGGGACAAAACTGCCGAGGTCATCGGTCCCAAGAGTGACAAATTAGGAAGATCCACAATACAAAAACATAGCACTAATAAAACTATTGCCGGCCGCGGTGGCTGAGGCGCTTCAGTCACGGTCTGCACGACCACTACGGTCGGGGGTTCGAATCCCCCCCCCCCCCTCGGGTATGGATATTTGTGCCGTCCTTAGTTGTAGGTAGTTCATAAGTAGTTTGTAAGTTTAGGGACTGATGACCCCGTAGTTAAGTCCCTTAAGCTTAACAAACATTTGAACATTTGAATCAAACTATTTTTTTATATTAAATTTTCAAATGTTTGTCAATCTAAGGGACTTAACTATGTTGGTCTTTATTCCTTAGGCTTACAAACTACTTAACCTAACTTACGCTAAGGACAACACACACACATGCCCGAGAGAGGATTCGAACTTCCGACGGCTAGCAGCAGCGCTCCGCTCCGTAGCAAGGCGCCCTACAACGCTCGGCCAATCCACCGAGGCTCTTTTATATTAATTATCAGTTTAATAGAACGTTGATTGTTTAATAATTAATGAACTGTGTTCATGATGAATCAACGCCAATCCCGAAAACTATTTTCTGGAACTAAGCGATAGCTAAATGAACATCATGCAATGTGTAATTTTGAGAAATTCGGAAAAAAAACTATATACTTCCTTACAAACTTATTTTACAACGGGGCCTGGCTTAACGAGCATAATTCAGTTCTATGTCTTATTTGAAATGCGAAACACTCGTTAAATCAAAATGTTTTTTTTTTTTTTTTTAATTCTATGGGACCAACCTACTTTGGTCATAAGTCCCTAGACTTACAAACTATTTAAGCTAAGTTAAACTAACCTAAGGACAACACACACATCCAAGTTCATTCGAACCTCCGACGCGGGAGGGAAGCACTCGTTATGCAAAATATATTTATTCTGTCAGAAATGATCTAAAATTGTATAATGTTCTCCATTTCCAAAAAAAAAAAAAAAAAAAAAAAAAAAAAAAAAACGAAGAAATCATACTATAATATACCGGGTGATCAAAAAATTAGTATAAATTTGAAAACTTAATAAATCAATAAATTGACACGCAAGCTTAGAATGGCATGGGGTTTTATTAGAAAAAAAAGTTCAAAAAATGACCGACAGATGGCACCTCATCGGATCAGAAATGTAATAATTAGCATAACAAATGTAGACAAAGCAAAGATGATGTTCTTTACAGGATATGCTCATATTCACCATCATTCCGCAACAATAGCTGTAGTCGAGGAATCATGTTGCGAACAGCACTGTAAAGCATGTTCGGAGTTATGGTGAGGAATAGGTGTCGGATGTTGTCTTTCGGCATCCCTAGAGATGTCGGTCGATCACTATACACTTGCGACTTCACGTAACCCCAAAGCCAATAATCGCACGGACTGAGGTCTGGGGACATGGGAGGCCATGCATGACGAAAGTGGCGGCTGAGCATACGATCATCACCAAACGATGCGCGTAAGAGATCAAAAAATGTTGAAATGTTTGTACAGCTTATGGGACTTAACTACGGGGTCATCAGTCCCTAAACTTACAAACTACTTATGAACTAGGACAGCCGTAGTGGGCGTGCAAACCGTGACTGAAGCCCCTCAATCCCCTCGGCCACCGCGGCCGGCAGTTGTGTTATAATTCAGATGCGAATTGCCAGGACATTTGTGCTTGGAAGGCGGACGCGTATTCAAAAAAGGTGGGAAACACTGCTCTAGAAGACGGCCGCTTATTCCGAATCTGGACGCAGTGCAAGGACCTGTGCGTCTTCCTTAGCGGTCAGTTTTAGCAGCGGCGAAGTGTCTGGAGTGATGGGGCGGCCGCCTTCCGCCTAGGTCGGCGGGAGGGCGGAGAAAGGGCGTGGACGTAGCGGTGCGCTGGCCGAACCGGTCTGCCAGCACATCTGCTGCCGACTCCCCAGTCTCAAGCCTCATACTCAGCTGTATTTAAGTGCTTATGGTATATCGCCCCAAATTTGCGACTGGATAGAGGATTTCCTGTCAGGGAGGACACAGTTAGTAGTTATCGATGGTAAGGAATCGATTAAAAAAGAGGTGATATCGGGCGTTCCAAAGGGTAGTGTTATTGGTCTTCTGCTGTTCCTTATTTACATAAACGATTTAGGGGAAAATCTAAGTAGCTCTCTTAGGTTGTTTGCAGACGACGCCGTTATTTACCGTCTAGTAAAATCATCTGAAGATCAAAACCAACTGCAGAACGATCTGAATAAAATATCACTATGTTGTAAAAATTGGCAATTGACTCTAAATAATGAGAAGTGTGAAGTCGTCCACATGAATACGAAAAGAAATTCGTTAAACTTTGTTCACAAGATAAATCAGTCAAAAGTGAAGGCCGTAAACTTCATTAAATACCTAGAAATTACTATTACTTCAGACTTAAACTGGAAAGGACACATAGATAATGTCGTGGGAAAGGCGAACCAGAGACTGCGTTTCATTGGCAGAACCCTTAGAAGATGCAACAGAACTACTAAAGAAACTGCATACACTACGCTTGTCCTCCCTTTTTTGGAGTATTGCTGCCCAGTGTGGGATCCTTATCAGGTGGTTTTGACGGAGGACATCGAAAGAGTCCAAAGAAAGGCAGCTCGTTTTGTATTATCACGATACAGAGGAGACAGCGTTACGGAAATGATACAGGATCTGGGATGGGAATCATTACAACAACGGCGCTTATCGCTGCGGCGTGGGCTACTTACGAAACTCCAATCTCCAACATTCTCCTCCTCCTTCCGAATGCGAAAATATATTGTTGACTCCCACTTACATAGGTAGAAATGATCATCAGAACAAAATACGAGAAATCAGAGCTCGAACGGAAAGATTCAGGTGTTCTTTCTTCCCGCGCGCTATTCGAGAATGGAAGGGGAGATAAATAGTATAACGGTGGTTCGATGAACCCTCTGCCAGGCGCTTAAATGTGATCTGCAGAGTATCCCATGTAGATGTACTCATATAAGACTGTCAATTTCACTTCTACTTTAAAATATACTCCAATACACTGAGTATGACCATTAATAAAACAATCTTACTTGGGATTTCAATTTTGTGAGTTGGCAAAACAACAAGGTTGGGCAGCCGGAAGCAACACAACTGAGTTCTGCGAACTTCATCCTATATCGGTTCAAATTGTGTTAAAATTTGGTCTTATAGGCTGAATTTGTGTCGCATAGATCTGTTTGTAATTTGTTGTTTACAGTGTATAATAATCTGAAAACGGACATCTTGTGCGGTGGAAGTAATAATTTACGATAACGTCGTTTCTGCGGCCATGTATCTCGCGGTACAGTAGCATATCTTAATCTGTAATGTTATTAGGCAAGAAAACTGCAGAATATAAAACTGACCTATAAGGTAATAGAGCACGTTCCGTATGAAGCAAGTCATATATTCATACTTCGGGGTAAGGTGCATGTGTAAGAATATGTGTAAAAAAGAAGGTTAAAGTAAATGAATTCGTGAAGACCAAATGTATGATAACTATAGTATATTTGCATCTATATAAATATTCTGCAAGTTACATTGAAGTGAATGGCAGGGGGTTCATCGAACCACTTTTATGATATTTCTCATTCCATTTTCAATCTGATTTCTCTTCGATGATCATGTCATCATATGTAGTTGGGTCTAACTAAATATGTTCGAATTCGGAAGAGAAAGTTGGTGAAAGAAACTTCGCAAATAGATCTCGACGCAACGAATAACGGCTTTTTTAATGGTTTCCACCCCACTCATGCTTCATTTCAGTGACACTCTCTCCACTACATCGCGATAATACAAACCGAGCTGCCATCCTCTCAATTTTCTCTAAATCGTCCGTCAGTCCCAACTGGTGTGGATCCCACAATGCGCAGCAATACTCTAAAATAGGACGCACAAGTGTAGTGTAGGCAGTTTCTTTTAGTAGAACTGTTGCATCTTCTACGCGTTCTGCCAACGAAACGTAGTCTTTGGTTCGCTTTCCCTGCAATATTCTCTCTGTGTGTGTGTGTGTGTGTTTTTTTCATTTGAAGTTGTTAGTAATTGTTACCTCTATGTATTTAGTAGAATTGACGACCTGTAGATTTGACTGATTTATCGTGTAACTGAAGTTTAGCGGATTTCTTTTATGGCCATATAGATGGCTTCACACTCCTCACTATTAAGGGTCATTTGCTATTTTTGCACCATGCTGAAGCCTTATCTCAATCATTTTGTAGTTATTTTTGATCTTCTGGTGACTTTACTAACCGATAAATACAGAGCGAGGTGGTGCAGTGGTAACACACTGGACTCGCATTCGGAAGGATGGTGGTTCAAATCCATCTCTGGCCATCCAAATTTAGTTTTTCCGTGATTTCCCTAAATCACTCCAGGAAAATGCCGGTATGGTTTCTTTGAAAGGGCACAGTCGATTTCCTTCCACATCCTTACCCAAACACTTCGAGCGTAAGCTCCGTCTCTAATGACCGCGCTGTCGACGGGACGTTAAACTCCAAACTTCCTTCTTTCCTTTTAACCGATAAATGACAGCATAATCCGCGAACAGTCTAAAAGAGCTACTCAGATTGTCTCCAAAAAAAAAATGTTCAAATGTTTGTATAGCTTATGGGACTTAACTACGGGTTCATCAGTCCCTAAACTTACAAACTACTTATGATCTAGCTAACACTAAGGACGGCACAAATATCCATGCCCGAGGGGGGATTCGAACCCCCGACCGTAGTAGCCGTGCGGAACGTGAGTGGCGCGCCGCAGTCCCCTCGGCCACCGCGGCCGGCCAGACTGTGTCCTAAATCGTGTATGAAAACAGGGAAGAGTATGGGCTCTAAAAATCTTCCCTGGGGAATGCCAGATATCACTCTGTTCTACTCGATGACTTTCCGTCAATTACAACGTTCTGTGTCTTTTCCGACAGGAAATCATGAATTCAGTCGCACAACTGTGGCGATATTCCATAAGCACTCAATCTGATTAGAAGACGCTTGTGAATTACAGTGTGTATAAGCAGGGTATACAAAGTTAACTGTCCCGTACAAATACCAACTTCGGATTAAGACGTTTAATATCCTCTCCAAAGCTCATAACACATGAATGTATGAAAACAAATTAAAAAAACTTTTGAAAATTGGTCTTGAGAGAAAGAGAGAGCACGTTTGTAAGTAATCTCACACTGATACCAATCAGCACATTTTTTCATGCGATTAGAGGCGAGAACGGAGGTCTAGAATTTTCCCCAGGAAGTCTTAATATAAACTGTAAGGAGCAAACGGCGCGATTTCATTTAAGTCCTACGCTCTTCTGATTTCCAATCAAATGTGTAGCCTATACGACTACAGCCTGAAGCTTGCTGCAATCTCAAGCTCAACGTGCGCTGCATGACGTGCAACTCCCCTGGCTAGCACCACTTGTCTCCAGTCTTGCATGTGAGGGGTATGGCAACTGACACGTGCCACTTATCACCCCACAACTTCCTGAACACGTCGTCGGTGCGTCGAACCATGTATCCCACGACAGTATTCGCTATCTCTATGAAAGGATGGGCGCCACAATCAGTGGCGCCTGTGGAGGCTACACCACGTACTTATATGGCAGTTTCAATACCGCTTGAGTTATTAATCTGTAAATGTTATCATTTCATATACTCCATGTGCACTTTTGCAACAATAAATGTTGAGTCTACTGTTGTTTTCTGAATATAGAGACACACATGTTTCGGCTGTTTGCTAGACACTCAGTAGTTTTTGAATAAACAAGGTCAATGTTAATGATGGAAATTCGCGTTTTCAATGCTGTACATCGAAAGAGCGTCTGAAGATTATCATTATGGGGTCAAAAGTTAATGACGTTCGAGTATTTAACGTGTTTGTGTTTTCTTACTCGTAAACATGGGCAGCTTGTTGAGCGTCGTCGCGGTCCAGGGCAACCGGCGCCATCGATAAAAAAAGGGGGCTTGGACTGCCAAACCATGGAGCCAGGTGCGAACCTCCATCATGGCAATTTTTGGTAGATGTTTTTCTGTATTTGATAATATTCTCAGTTTTGTAGTACCTTTTATTGCCTTATTTTGAGGTTAGGAATGTGTGTGATTAATATTACGAGTACCCAAGCTACATCATGAAAACACAAAAATGTTAATTACTCGAACGTCAGTAACTATTTACCACGTATATACCAATAAAAAATGTTCATCTTTAGAAGTATATAATTAGAAACGCGATTTTTCATCATCAACTTTGACCTTGATTTTTTTCAAAAACTACTTAGTGTCTAACAAAAATCCGAAACACTTATATCTTTATATTGAAAATTGAAAGTCCATGAAAAATTCGATCGAAAGCGATGATACACATGCCAGACCCTTTCCTTGTAAGTAAAATAATAGTAAGGGTCAGTTCAAACTCCGATTTTATATTGTGGAAATTATTTAGTTATGAAAGGTGTGACACTTTCTAGCTATTATAATTATTCAATTAATTGCGTGACATATACACTTATCAAATTGTCGAACGTTGTTGTTGTTGTGGTGTTCAGTCGACAGACTGGTCTCATGCAGCTATCCACCGCAGCGGGTTAGTCGTGCGTACTGGAGCGCGCGCGGCTGTTCGCCGTCGGGGTTCGAGTCCCCCCTTGGGCATGGGTGTTTGTGTTGTCCTTAGGTTAGTTTACCTTAGTTTAAGTAGTATGTAAGCTACGGACTAATAACCTAGAAGTTGAGTCCGATAGATTTACAAACATTTGAACATTTGATCTCCACGCTACTCTGTCCTGTGCAAGTCTCTTTATCTGAGAATAAGTTCGGCAACCTACATCCTTTTGAATCTTCTTACTGTCCCTCGGTCTTCCTCTACGAATTTTACCCCACACACTTCTCTCTAATGGTGAGTTGATGGTTTCTTGAAGTCTAAGAATGTGTCCCATCTATCTATCCCTCCTCTTATTCAGGACTTAGGATATACCAGAAATTCCTTTTCTCCCGAATTCGGTTAAGCAACTCTCCATTAGTTACGTGATCTACCCATCTAATTTTCATAATTCGTCTTTAGCACCACATTTCAAAAGCTTCTATCATCTTTTTGTCTGAACTCCTTATCGTCCACGTTTCACTCACATACAATGCTACACTCCAGGCAAATGCTTTCAGAAAGGACTACCTAACATTTATATTAATATTGGATGTCAATAAATTTCGCTTCTTCAGAAACACTTTTCTTCCCATAGCCATTCTGCATTTGATATCTTCTTTACTTCAGCCATCAGAAATTATCTTAACAAACTCATCTACTACTTTTATTGTCTCATTACCTAATCTAATTCCTTCGGCACAGCCTGACTTTCTGACGCTACATTCCATTATCCTTGTTTTACTCTTGTTGATGTTCATCTTATACCCTCTTTTCAAGACACTGCCCATTCCATTCAATTGCTCTTCCAGATCCTTTGCGGTCTCTGACAGAATTACTATGTCATCGGCAAATCGCAAAGTTTTTATTTCTTCTTCCTGAACTATAATGCCCTCTCCAAATTTCTCCTTGCATTCCTTCACTGCTTACTCACTCTACAGATTGGACAACATCGGGGAAAGGCTACAACCCTGTCTTACTCCCTTCCCAACCTCTGCGTCCCTTTCATGCCCTTCGACTCTAATAACCACTGTCTGGTTTTTGTATAAGTTTAATATAACTCTTCGTTCCCATATTTTACCCCTGTTAGCGTCAGAATTTGTAAGAGTTTATTCCAGTCTGCATTGTCAAAAGCTTTCTCCAAATCTAACAATGATAAAAATGTAGGTTTGCCTTTCCTCATCCTATCTTTCGAACATAAGCTGTTGAAATACTTTATTTCTGCTATACCACAATTTCATGGACAGTGTGACATTGCAGTGCGATATTTACGTACGGAAACAAAATATTACAGCTACGTTAAAATATTTTTCTTAAATTTCATAGTAATCAAACAACTTAGTACTACAGCAAAACATTATTTCGTATCTTATTGTTGTTATTATTGAAATCATACACGTGTGATACACGTTATAGAGGATAAGGGTGAGACGTGTCATCAATGTAGCCATTCCTATATCACGAATCAATAATTAATCCCACAGCTATTTTCTGAATATTCTTAAGTTTTAGGCAGACTATCAGCCGACATTGTTTACTGAAAGACCGTATCACAAACGCAGCATGGGTTTTAGGCGGGCACTTTGAACAGCCATCTCCTCATAATGTCCATGTGAATATTTGGAAGCCAAGGGCCAATGGGGAATCCCATGGCCGCGGCGGAGCGGCCGAGCGCGTTAAGGCATTATGCTGCGATTCGCGAGACCGTTCTCCGTCGCGGGCTCGAATCCCCTCTCGGGCAGGGATGTTTGTGTCGTCTTTAGTAAAAGGTAGTTCATAAGTAGTTTTTAAGTTTAGAGACTGATGACCCCGTAGTTAAGTCCCTTAAGCTTGACAAACATTTTAACATTTTTTTGGGAATCCCATGGTCACTCCACCTACGTACTTGGAAGTACGCGGTAATGAGTGCGTGCTAAAAGAGTGTTATTCATACACCGTATGCTGTACTTCGTGAATGATACTGCCACTTTTGTGACAACATCCCGGTAAAAAAGTGTAGGAAGTTGAGGAGATAAGTGGGGAAGGTGGCGGTTTGTGGACCACAGGTTGTTAATGGGTGCCCTCGATCCTCGGCGCGGAAGTGAAAGCCACAAGGCGGAGAGCCTCGAACCGTCCGGTTTTGCATTACGTCCGCCACGCTGCTCCGAAACCCTGGGGGCAGATTTCCAATACTGACGCGGCCACCGCGGAAGTCGTCTCTAATTCCGCCGTCGCTCTTAAAAGCCAAATATAGGCTATTTCCGTAAGAGCGTGCCAAACAGCCGGCCGCGGTGGCCGAGGGGACTGAGGCGCTCCAGTCACGGTCTGCACGGCCACTACGGTCGGGGGTTCGAATCCCCCCTCGGGCATGGATATTTCTGCCGTCCTTAGTCTTAGCTAGTTCATAAGTAGTTTGTAAGCTTAGGGACTGATGACCCCGTAGTTAAGTCCCATAAGTTCTACAAACATTTGAACATTTTTTGAGCGTGCCAAACATTTTACGGACATGGAGAATGCTCCACTTCAAGCAGGAAATCTGGGGGCGGAGGAGACAGTTCAAGGAGGCGTTACTGTGTACTTTTTTATTTACGTTGGTTATATTAATTGCAAATACAATGAACGTAATACTTGAACCGTATCTACAGAATGTGCCGAAACTGACGGCATCGACCTCAACGCAAACATAATATGGATGAGCGAGATTCTGACGTGTTTTGAACCATACCACAAGCAGCTACAATTATGGCTACTAGTTCCATCTCCGTACCCACTTACGTCTCATACACAAATCAATATTCAAGAAATGCAATAGGAGTGATCCGCAGAATTTCAGGCCCATATCACTTTAGAACATATACTTTCCTCAAATATTATGAACAACCTCGAAGAGAACGATCTATTGACCCATAATCAACACGGATTTAGAATAGTTATTGTGAAACGCAGCTAGCTCTTTACTCGCGAAGGCTTCCTCGGGGGGTCGTCGTCACAAGAAATGTTCAAACGTTTGTAAAGCTTAAGGGACTTAACTACGGGGTCATCAGTCCCTAAACTTACAAACTACTTATGAACTACCTTATAGTAAAGACGACACAAACATCCATGACCGAGGGGGGATTCGAACCCCCGACGGCAGACGGCCGAGCGCACTGCAAAACGGCGCTCCAGTACGCGCGGCGCCGTCAGAAGAGGTAGTACTTGTACTATAAAATAACTAGGGTTCAGTAATACAAAACCGTATGCCTAAGTGAAATGTATTTAATGTTAAAATTAAAGAGTTCCTTTTGTAGCACTGATAATGAATTAAATAGATCATACATTTTTATAATACAGTCAGTTAATGATGAATAAGTGCGAAGTCTGTAAAATGTTTTCAGGAAACAATCGATAGGTAAAACAACGTGATATAATAAGTAATACTGAAAAATTAAAAAAAAATTACTTCTTTACAAATTGTCTATATAGTGGGGCCATTCTTGATGAGCATAATTCGCGTCTGAGTCTTGCCTGAAATGCAAAACACTGCTTACCAAAATATATATTTCTGTCGGAAATCTTGTAGAAATAGGATAATGTTCTCCATTTCGAAAATACACAAAAAGAACTTTGTACAAGAATTGAAAAGAAAGCTTCAGCAAAAGAAAGAAAATTAAATTCGTTTTATTTGAGATAACGTAGTTTTCTTCTGGCTCGTGAATAGGGAAGAGGGATCGACAGGATATTATTATTTGGAAGGGGGCCACAAGAAAGTTTTTGCAAGGAGGGGGATCGCCTATTCGAAAAGGTTAAAAAACGCTGCACTAGCAGTTGTTGGACAACGATAGTGCAGGCAGTCTCTTTAATGTATGTGTTGCATCTCCTAAGCATTCTGCCAACAACACTGAGTCCTCGTTTGCCTTCCCACAATATCATCAATGCGGACTTTTCGTAATAGTAATTCCTAGGTATTTGTTTGAATTGGCAGCCTTGAGATTCATGCGATTTATCGTGTAACCGAAATTTTATGGCTTTATTTTAGTACTCATGTGGATGACCCCGACCTTTTCTTTATTAAAGACCAACTGCCACTTTCTTACCATATAAATATCTTGGTTATATGATTTTACAGCTGGTACTGAACTTCTGAAGACGTTACTAGACAGTAAATGAGTGCATCATCTGCAAACAGCCTAAGACCGCTGTTCAGGTTATCTCTTACTTCATTTGTATAGACTGGGGCAACAGAGGGGCTATCACACTTCCTTGGAGAACACCAGTTGATACACCAATTACTCATTTGTATAGACTGGGAACAACAGAGGGGCTATCACACTTCCTTGGAAAACACCAGTTGATACACCAATCACTCATTTGTATAGACTGGGAACAACAGAGGGGCTATCACACTTCCTTGGAGAACATCAGTTGATACACCTATTACTCATTTGTATAGACTGGGAACAACAGAGGGGCTATCACACTTCCTTGGAGAACACCAGTTGATACACCAATCACTCATTTGTATAGACTCGGAACAACAGAGGGGCTATCACACTTCCTTGGAGAACACCAGTTGATACACCAATCACTCATTTGTGTAGACTGGGAACAACAGAGGGGCTATCACACTTCCTTGGAGAACACCAGTTGATACACCAATTACTCATTTGTATAGACTGGGAACAACAGAGGGGCTATCACACTTCCTTGGAGAACACCAGTCGATACACCAATTACTCATTTGTATAGACTGGGAACAACAGAGGGGCTATCACACTTCCTTGGAAAACACCAGTTGATACACCAATCACTCATTTGTATAGACTGGGAACAACAGAGGGGCTATCACACTTCCTTGGAGAACATCAGTTGATACACCTATTACTCATTTGTATAGACTGGGAACAACAGAGGGGCTATCACACTTCCTTGGAGAACACCAGTTGATACACCAATCACTCATTTGTATAGACTCGGAACAACAGAGGGGCTATCACACTTCCTTGGAGAAAACCAGTTGATACACCAATCACTCATTTGTGTAGACTGGGAACAACAGAGGGGCTATCACACTTCCTTGGAGAACACCAGTTAATACACCAATTACTCATTTGTATAGACTGGGAACAACAGAGGGGCTATCACACTTCCTTGGAGAACACCAGTTGATACACCAATCACTCATTTGTATAGACTCGGAACAACAGAGGGGCTATCACACTTCCTTGGAGAACACCAGTTGATACACCAATCACTCATTTGTGTAGACTGGGAACAACAGAGGGGCTATCACACTTCCTTGGAGAACACCAGTTGATACACCAATTACTCATTTGTATAGACTGGGGACAACAGTGGGGCTATCACACTTCCTTGGAGAACACCAGTTTCTACACCAATCACTCATTTGTATAGACGGGGACAACATAGGGGCTATCACACTTCCTTGGAGAACACCAGTCGATACACCAATTACTCATTTGTATAGACTCGGAACAACAGAGGGGCTATCACACTTCCTTGGAGAACACCAGTTGATACACCTATTACTCATTTGTATAGACTGGGGACAACAGTGGGGCTATCACACTTCCTTGGAGAACATCAGTTGATACACCTATTACTCATTTGTATAGACTGGGAACAACAGAGGGGCTACCACACTTCCTTGGAGAACACCAGTTGATACTCCAATCACTCATTTGTATAGACTGGGAACAACAGAGGGGCTATCACACTTCCTTGGAGAACACCAGTTGATACACCTATTACTCATTTGTATAGACTGGGGACAACAGTGGGGCTATCACACTTCCTTGGAGAACACCAGTTTCTACACCAATCACTAATTTGTATAGACTGGGAACAACAGAAGGGCTATCACACTTCCTTGGAGAACATCAGTTGATACACCTATTACTCATTTGTATAGACTGGGAACAACAGAGGGGCTATCACACTTCCTTGGAGAACACCAGTTGATACACCTATTACTCATTTGTATAGACTGGGAACAACAGAGGGGCTACCACACTTCCTTGGAGAACACCAGTTGATACACCTATTACTCATTTGTATAGACTGGGGACAACAGAGGGGCTATCACACTTGCTTGGAGAACACCAGTTGATACACCTATTACTCATTTGTATAGACTGGGGACAACAGAGGGGCTATCACACTTCCTTGGAGAACATCAGTTGATACACCTATTACTCATTTGTATAGACTGGGAACAACAGAGGGGCTATCACACTTCCTTGGAGAACACCAGTTGATACACCAATCACTCATTTGTATAGACTGGGGACAACAGAGGGGCTATCACACTTCCTTGGAGAACACCAGTTGATACACCTATTACTCATTTGTGTAGACTGGGGACAACAGTGGGGCTATCACACTTCTTTGGAGAACACCAGTTTCTACACCAATCACTAATTTGTATAGACTGGGAACAACAGAAGGGCTATCACACTTCCTTGGAGAACATCAGTTGATACACCAATTACTCATTTGTATAGACGGGGACAACAGAGGGGCTATCACACTTCCTTGGAGAACACCAGTTGATACACCAATTACTCATTTGTATAGACGGGGACAACAGAGGGGTTATCACACTTCCTTGGAGAACACCAGTTGATAAACCTATTACTCATTTGTATAGACTGGGGACGACAGAGGGGCTATCACACTTCCTTGGAGAACACCAGTTGATACACCTATTACTCATTTGTATAGACTGGGGACAACAGTGGGGCTATCACACTTCCTTCGAGAACACCAGTTGATAGACCAATCACTCATTTGTATAGACTGGGAACAACAGAAGGGCTATCACACTTCCTTGGAGAACATCAGTTGATACACCAATTACTCATTTGTATAGACTGGGAACAACAGAGGGGCTATCACACTTCCTTGGAGAACACCAGTTGATACACCAATCACTCATTTGTATAGACTGGGAACAACAGAGGGGCTATCACACTTCCTTGGAGAACACCAGTTGATACACCAATCACTCATTTGTATAGACTGGGGACAACAGAGGGGCTATCACACTTCCTTGGAGAACACCAGTTGATACACCTATTACTCATTTGTATAGACTGGGGACAACAGTGGGGCTATCACACTTCCTTGGAGAACACCAGTTTCTACACCAATCACTCATTTGTATAGACTGAGAACAACAGAGGGGCTATCACACTTCCTTGGAGAACACCAGTTGATACACCTATTACTCATTTGTATAGACGGGGACAACAGAGGGGCTATCACACTTCCTTGGAGAACACCAATCACTCATTTGTATAGACTGGGGACAACAGAGGGGCTATCACACTTCCTTGGAGAACACCAGTTGATACACCTATTACTCATTTGTATAGACTGGGGACAACAGTGGGGCTATCACACTTCCTTGGAGAACACCAGTTTCTACACCAATCACTAATTTGTATAGACTGGGAACAACAGAAGGGCTATCACACTTCCTTGGACAACATCAGTTGATACACCAATTACTCATTTGTATAGACGGGGACAACAGAGGGGCTATCACACTTCCTTGGAGAACACCAGTTGATACACCAATTACTCATTTGTATAGACGGGGACAACAGAGGGGTTATCACACTTCCTTGGGGAACACCAGTTGATACACCTATTACTCATTTGTATAGACTGGGGACGACAGAGGGGCTATCACACTTCCTTGGAGAACACCAGTTGATACACCTATTACTCATTTGTATAGACTGGGGACAACAGTGGGGCTATCACACTTCCTTGGAGAACACCAGTTGATAGACCAATCACTCATATGTATAGACTGGGAACAACAGAAGGGCTATCACACTTCCTTGGAGAACATCAGTTGATACACCAATTACTCATTTGTATAGACTGGGAACAACAGAGGGGCTATCACACTTCCTTGGAGAACACCAGTTGATACACCAATCACTCATTTGTATAGACTGGGAACAACAGAGGGGATATCACACTTCCTTGGAGAACACCAGTTGATACACCAATCACTCATTTGTATAGACTGGGGACAACAGAGGGGCTATCACACTTCCTTGGAGAACACCAGTTGATACACCTATTACTCATTTGTATAGACTGGGGACAACAGTGGGGCTATCACACTTCCTTGGAGAACACCAGTTTCTACACCAATCACTCATTTGTATAGACTGAGAACAACAGAGGGGCTATCACACTTCCTTGGAGAACACCAGTTGATACACCTATTACTCATTTGTATAGACGGGGACAACAGAGGGGCTATCACACTTCCTTGGAGAACACCAATCACTCATTTGTATAGACTGGGGACAACAGAGGGGCTATCACACTTCCTTGGAGAACAGCAGTTTCTACACCAATCACTGATTTGTATAGACTGAGAACAACAGAGGGGCTATCACACTTCCTTGGAGAACACCAGTTGATACACCAATTACTCATTTGTATAGACGCGGACAACAGAGGGGTTATCACACTTCCTTGGAGAACACCAGTTGATACACCTATTACTCATTTGTATAGACTGGGGACGACAGAGGGGCTATCACACTTCCTTGGAGAACACCAGTTGATACACCTATTACTCATTTGTATAGACTGTGGACAACAGTGGGGCTATCACACTTCCTTGGAGAACACCAGTTGATAGACCAATCACTCATTTGTATAGACTGGGAACAACAGAAGGGATATCACACTTCCTTGGAGAACATCAGTTGATACACCAATTACTCATTTGTATAGACTGGGAACAACAGAGGGGCTATCACACTTCCTTGGAGAACACCAGTTGATACACCAATCACTCATTTGTATAGACTGGGAACAACAGGGGGGCTATCACACTTCCTTGGAGAACACCAGTTGATACACCAATCACTCATTTGTATAGACTGGGGACAACAGAGGGGCTATCACACTTCCTTGGAGAACACCAGTTGATACACCTATTACTCATTTGTATAGACTGGGGACAACAGTGGGGCTATCACACTTCCTTGGAGAACACCAGTTTCTACACCAATCACTCATTTGTATAGACTGAGAACAACAGAGGGGCTATCACACTTCCTTGGAGAACACCAGTTGATACACCTATTACTCATTTGTATAGACGGGGACAACAGAGGGGCTATCACACTTCCTTGGAGAACACCAATCACTCATTTGTATAGACTGGGGACAACAGAGGGGCTATCACACTTCCTTGGAGAACACCAGTTGATACACCAATTACTCATTTGTATAGACTGGGGACAACAGTGGGGCTATCACACTTCCTTGGAGAACAGCAGTTTCTACACCAATCACTCATTTGTATAGACTGAGAACAACAGAGGGGCTATCACACTTCCTTGGAGAACACCAGTCGATACACCAATTACTCATTTGTATAGACGGGGACAACAGAGGGGCTATCACACTTCCTTGGAGAACACCAGTCGATACATCAATTACTCATTTGTATAGACGGGGACAACAGAGGGGCTATCACACTTCCTTGGAGAACACCAGTTGATACACTAATTACTCATTTGTATAGACTGGGAACAACAGAAGGGCTATCACAGTTCCTTGGAGAACACCAGTTGATACACCTATTACTCATTTGTATAGACGGGGACAACAGAGGGGTTATCACACTTCCTTGGAGAACACCAGTTGATACACCTATTACTCATTTGTATAGACTGGGGACGACAGAGGGGCTATCACACTTCCTTGGAGAACACCAGTTGATACACCTATTACTCATTTGTATAGACTGGGGACAACAGTGGGGCTATCACACTTCCTTGGAGAACACCAGTTGATAGACCAATCACTCATTTGTATAGCCTGGGAACAACAGAAGGGCTATCACACTTCCTTGGAGAACATCAGTTGATACACCAATTACTCATTTGTATAGACTGGGAACAACAGAGGGGCTATCACACTTCCTTGGAGAACACCAGTTGATACACCAATCACTCATTTGTATAGACTGGGAACAACAGGGGGGCTATCACACTTCCTTGGAGAACACCAGTTGATACACCAATCACTCATTTGTATAGACTGGGGACAACAGAGGGGCTATCACACTTCCTTGGAGAACACCAGTTGATACACCTATTACTCATTTGTATAGACTGGGGACAACAGTGGGGCTATCACACTTCCTTGGAGAACACCAGTTTCTACACCAATCACTCATTTGTATAGACTGAGAACAACAGAGGGGCTATCACACTTCCTTGGAGAACACCAGTTGATACACCTATTACTCATTTGTATAGACGGGGACAACAGAGGGGCTATCACACTTCCTTGGAGAACACCAATCACTCATTTGTATAGACTGGGGACAACAGAGGGGCTATCACACTTCCTTGGAGAACACCAGTTGATACACCTATTACTCTTTTTTATAGACTGGGGACAACAGTGGGGCTATCACACTTCCTTCGAGAACACCAGTTGATAGACCAATCACTCATTTGTATAGACTGGGAACAACAGAAGGGCTATCACACTTCCTTGGAGAACATCAGTTGATACACCAATTACTCATTTGTATAGACTGGGAACAACAGAGGGGCTATCACACTTCCTTGGAGAACACCAGTTGATACACCAATCACTCATTTGTATAGACTGGGAACAACAGAGGGGCTATCACACTTCCTTGGAGAACACCAGTTGATAAACCAATCACTCATTTGTATAGACTGGGGACAACAGAGGGGCTATCACACTTCCTTGGAGAACACCAGTTGATACACCTATTACTCATTTGTATAGACTGGGGACAACAGTGGGGCTATCACACTTCCTTGGAGAACACCAGTTTCTACACCAATCACTCATTTGTATAGACTGAGAACAACAGAGGGGCTATCACACTTCCTTGGAGAACACCAGTTGATACACCTATTACTCATTTGTATAGACGGGGACAACAGAGGGGCTATCACACTTCCTTGGAGAACACCAATCACTCATTTGTATAGACTGGGGACAACAGAGGGGCTATCACACTTCCTTGGAGAACACCAGTTGATACACCTATTACTCATTTGTATAGACTGGGGACAACAGTGGGGCTATCACACTTCCTTGGAGAACACCAGTTTCTACACCAATCACTAATTTGTATAGACTGGGAACAACAGAAGGGCTATCACACTTCCTTGGACAACATCAGTTGATACACCAATTACTCATTTGTATAGACGGGGACAACAGAGGGGCTATCACACTTCCTTGGAGAACACCAGTTGATACACCAATTACTCATTTGTATAGACGGGGACAACAGAGGGGTTATCACACTTCCTTGGAGAACACCAGTTGATACACCTATTACTCATTTGTATAGACTGGGGACGACAGAGGGGCTATCACACTTCCTTGGAGAACACCAGTTGATACACCTATTACTCATTTGTATAGACTGGGGACAACAGTGGGGCTATCACACTTCCTTGGAGAACACCAGTTGATAGACCAATCACTCATTTGTATAGCCTGGGAACAACAGAAGGGCTATCACACTTCCTTGGAGAACATCAGTTGATACACCAATTACTCATTTGTATAGACTGGGGACAACAGTGGGGCTATCACACTTCCTTGGAGAACACCAGTTTCTACACCAATCACTCATTTGTATAGACTGAGAACAACAGAGGGGCTATCACACTTCCTTGGAGAACACCAGTTGATACACCTATTACTCATTTGTATAGACGGGGACAACAGAGGGGCTATCACACTTCCTTGGAGAACACCAATCACTCATTTGTATAGACTGGGGACAACAGAGGGGCTATCACACTTCCTTGGAGAACACCAGTTGATACACCAATTACTCATTTGTATAGACTGGGGACAACAGTGGGGCTATCACACTTCCTTGGAGAACAGCAGTTTCTACACCAATCACTCATTTGTATAGACTGAGAACAACAGAGGGGCTATCACACTTCCTTGGAGAACACCAGTCGATACACCAATTACTCATTTGTATAGACGGGGACAACAGAGGGGCTATCACACTTCCTTGGAGAACACCAGTCGATACATCAATTACTCATTTGTATAGACGGGGACAACAGAGGGGCTATCACACTTCCTTGGAGAACACCAGTTGATACACTAATTACTCATTTGTATAGACTGGGAACAACAGAAGGGCTATCACAGTTCCTTGGAGAACACCAGTTGATACACCTATTACTCATTTGTATAGACGGGGACAACAGAGGGGTTATCACACTTCCTTGGAGAACACCAGTTGATACACCTATTACTCATTTGTATAGACTGGGGACGACAGAGGGGCTATCACACTTCCTTGGAGAACACCAGTTGATACACCTATTACTCATTTGTATAGACTGGGGACAACAGTGGGGCTATCACACTTCCTTGGAGAACACCAGTTGATAGACCAATCACTCATTTGTATAGCCTGGGAACAACAGAAGGGCTATCACACTTCCTTGGAGAACATCAGTTGATACACCAATTACTCATTTGTATAGACTGGGAACAACAGAGGGGCTATCACACTTCCTTGGAGAACACCAGTTGATACACCAATCACTCATTTGTATAGACTGGGAACAACAGGGGGGCTATCACACTTCCTTGGAGAACACCAGTTGATACACCAATCACTCATTTGTATAGACTGGGGACAACAGAGGGGCTATCACACTTCCTTGGAGAACACCAGTTGATACACCTATTACTCATTTGTATAGACTGGGGACAACAGTGGGGCTATCACACTTCCTTGGAGAACACCAGTTTCTACACCAATCACTCATTTGTATAGACTGAGAACAACAGAGGGGCTATCACACTTCCTTGGAGAACACCAGTTGATACACCTATTACTCATTTGTATAGACGGGGACAACAGAGGGGCTATCACACTTCCTTGGAGAACACCAATCACTCATTTGTATAGACTGGGGACAACAGAGGGGCTATCACACTTCCTTGGAGAACACCAGTTGATACACCTATTACTCTTTTTTATAGACTGGGGACAACAGTGGGGCTATCACACTTCCTTCGAGAACACCAGTTGATAGACCAATCACTCATTTGTATAGACTGGGAACAACAGAAGGGCTATCACACTTCCTTGGAGAACATCAGTTGATACACCAATTACTCATTTGTATAGACTGGGAACAACAGAGGGGCTATCACACTTCCTTGGAGAACACCAGTTGATACACCAATCACTCATTTGTATAGACTGGGAACAACAGAGGGGCTATCACACTTCCTTGGAGAACACCAGTTGATAAACCAATCACTCATTTGTATAGACTGGGGACAACAGAGGGGCTATCACACTTCCTTGGAGAACACCAGTTGATACACCTATTACTCATTTGTATAGACTGGGGACAACAGTGGGGCTATCACACTTCCTTGGAGAACACCAGTTTCTACACCAATCACTCATTTGTATAGACTGAGAACAACAGAGGGGCTATCACACTTCCTTGGAGAACACCAGTTGATACACCTATTACTCATTTGTATAGACGGGGACAACAGAGGGGCTATCACACTTCCTTGGAGAACACCAATCACTCATTTGTATAGACTGGGGACAACAGAGGGGCTATCACACTTCCTTGGAGAACACCAGTTGATACACCTATTACTCATTTGTATAGACTGGGGACGACAGAGGGGCTATCACACTTCCTTGGAGAACACCAGTTGATACACCTATTACTCATTTGTATAGACTGGGGACAACAGTGGGGCTATCACACTTCCTTGGAGAACCCCAGTTGATAGACCAATCACTCATTTGTATAGACTGGGAACAACAGAAGGGCTATCACACTTCCTTGGAGAACATCAGTTGATACACCAATTACTCATTTGTATAGACTGGGAACAACAGAGGGGCTATCACACTTCCTTGGAGAACACCAGTTGATACACCAATCACTCATTTGTATAGACTGGGAACAACAGAGGGGCTATCACACTTCCTTGGAGAACACCAGTTGATACACCAATCACTCATTTTTATAGACTGGGGACAACAGAGGGGCTATCACACTTCCTTGGAGAACACCAGTTGATACACCTATTACTCATTTGTATAGACTGGGGACAACAGTGGGGCTATCACACTTCCTTGGAGAACACCAGTTTCTACACCAATCACTCATTTGTATAGACTGAGAACAACAGAGGGGCTGTCACACTTCCTTGGAGAACACCAGTTGATACACCTATTACTCATTTGTATAGACGGGGACAACAGAGGGGCTATCACACTTCCTTGGAGAACACCAATCACTCATTTGTATAGACTGGGGACAACAGAGGGGCTATCACACTTCCTTGGAGAACAGCAGTTTCTACACCAATCACTGATTTGTATAGACTGAGAACAACAGAGGGGCTATCACACTTCCTTGGAGAACACCAGTTGATACACCAATTACTCATTTGTATAGACGGGGACAACAGAGGGGTTATCACACTTCCTTGGAGAACACCAGTTGATACACCTATTACTCATTTGTATAGACTGGGGACGACAGAGGGGCTATCACACTTCCTTGGAGAACACCAATCACTCATTTGTATAGACTGGGGACAACAGAGGGGCTATCACACTTCCTTGGAGAACACCAGTTGATACACCTATTACTCATTTGTATAGACTGGGGACAACAGTGGGGCTATCACACTTCCTTGGAGAACACCAGTTTCTACACCAATCACTAATTTGTATAGACTGGGAACAACAGAAGGGCTATCACACTTCCTTGGAGAACATCAGTTGATACACCAATTACTCATTTGTATAGACGGGGACAACAGAGGGGCTATCACACTTCCTTGGAGAACACCAGTTGATACACCAATTACTCATTTGTATAGACGGGGACAACAGAGGGGTTATCACACTTCCTTGGAGAACACCAGTTGATACACCAATTACTCATTTGTATAGACGGGGACAACAGAGGGGCTATCACACTTCCTTGGAGAACACCAGTTGATACACCTATTACTCATTTGTATAGACGGGGACAACAGAGGGGCTATCACACTTCCTTGGAGAACACCAATCACTCATTTGTATAGACTGGGGACAACAGAGGGGCTATCACACTTCCTTGGAGAACAGCAGTTTCTACACCAATCACTGATTTGTATAGACTGAGAACAACAGAGGGGCTATCACACTTCCTTGGAGAACACCAGTTGATACACCGATTACTCATTTGTATAGACGGGGACAACAGAGGGGTTATCACACTTCCTTGGAGAACACCAGTTGATACACCTATTACTCATTTGTATAGACTGGGGACGACAGAGGGGCTATCACACTTCCTTGGAGAACACCAGTTGATACACCTATTACTCATTTGTATAGACTGGGGACAACAGTGGGGCTATCACACTTCCTTGGAGAACACCAGTTGATAGACCAATCACTCATTTGTATAGACTGGGAACAACAGAAGGGCTATCACACTTCCTTGGAGAACATCAGTTGATACACCAATTACTCATTTGTATAGACTGGGAACAACAGAGGGGCTATCACACTTCCTTGGAGAACACCAGTTGATACACCAATCACTCATTTGTATAGACTGGGAACAACAGGGGGGCTATCACACTTCCTTGGAGAACACCAGTTGATACACCAATCACTCATTTGTATAGACTGGGGACAACAGAGGGGCTATCACACTTCCTTGGAGAACACCAGTTGATACACCTATTACTCATTTGTATAGACTGGGGACAACAGTGGGGCTATCACACTTCCTTGGAGAACACCAGTTTCTACACCAATCACTCATTTGTATAGACTGAGAACAACAGAGGGGCTATCACACTTCCTTGGAGAACACCAGTTGATACACCTATTACTCATTTGTATAGACGGGGACAACAGAGGGGCTATCACACTTCCTTGGAGAACACCAATCACTCATTTGTATAGACTGGGGACAACAGAGGGGCTATCACACTTCCTTGGAGAACACCAGTTGATACACCTATTACTCATTTGTATAGACTGGGGACAACAGTGGGGCTATCACACTTCCTTGGAGAACAGCAGTTTCTACACCAATCACTCATTTGTATAGACTGAGAACAACAGAGGGGCTATCACACTTCCTTGGAGAACACCAGTCGATACACGAATTACTCATTTGTATAGACGGGGACAACAGAGGGGCTATCACACTTCCTTGGAGAACACCAGTCGATACACCAATTACTCATTTGTATAGACGGGGACAACAGAGGGGCTATCACACTTCCTTGGAGAACACCAGTTGATACACCAATTACTCATTTGTATAGACTGGGAACAACAGAAGGGCTATCACAGTTCCTTGGAGAATACCAGTTGATACACCTATTACTTTAGACTGGTGCGAGGCCAGCAAGTGGGGATCTGTGGACTACTTTAGCTGGTGGTGACGTGAGAGTAGCCACAATTCTTAAGTTCTGTGGTTAGTTATGACTCAGGCCTAAGCTTGTAGGCTGGAGGTTTTAGTGTGTTGTAGAGTGGCTGGCGCATCCTATTCATTCCTATGATCAGCCAGCCACTCACAACTGCTAAGTAGCTTTAATTCCTTGTATCATTGAACGGAGAGAAGTCTTCAAACGTTAAAGTGATCTCAGGTGTGTCTCAGGGAGTGTTACAGGACTGTTGCTTTTCACAATACATACAAATGAGCTCGTAGATAACGCTGGAAGCTTTTACGGATGATGCTGTAATTTATCGAGACGTCACAACACTGGGAAAGAGTAACGAAATGCAGCGATTCGACGTTTGATGCAGGGAATGCTAATTGAGCCTCAACATAAACAAGTGTAAAGTGCTGCGCTTACACAGGAAATAAGAGCCTTCATTGTACAACTACATAGTATCGGGACTAACACTGCAAGCAGTTACTTCCATAAAATATCTGGAAGAAGACATAAGGGGCGATTTGAAATGGAGCGACCATGTAAAATCAACCGTGGGTAAGGCAGATGCCAGACTGAGATTTAGTGGAAAAATCCTCAGGAAGTTTAGTCTATCGCTTGAGTACTGCTCATCAGTGTCGGATGCGTATCAGGTAGGGTTAATAGAAGTCATACAGAAGATCCAACGGAAAGCAGCATGTTTAGTTACGGTCTCATTTAGTAAGCACGAGATGATTAGGAAACTCCAGACGCAGACTTTGCAAGAGTGACGTTCGGTATCACGGTGCGGGCTTCTGTCAAAGTTCAGTGAGCTTGCGTTTCATAAATAGTCAACCGAAATACTGCTTCCTCCTACGTATATCTTGCGAAGCGACCACAACGATAAGATTAGAGGGATTAGGGCCCGCACGGAGGATTACAGGCCATCAATTTTTACGCGCACCGTACACGAGTGGAATTTGAGGAAGTGACATGGTACGCAAAGCACACACTGCCACACATCTGAGGTGGCTTGGGGAGTATAATGTAGACGTCTTCCTTTTTAGTGACACCTGTTATGATACAACCTTTCGTAATTCGGAATACGTTCGCACAGGCTTTTCTGCATGTAGTTATATTTTATTTCCGTTATTTGCTTCTCTTCTCTTTTATTGTAATTCTCTTACACTGGTCCCTTCTTATTACTGCCCAGGCGCTTTAAACGCAGATCTCGTGCGCCTACTTTTCTACGTCCATCCACTTTACGCTGTACAGCGAATGTTCTGCTGCAACTAAAGTAGCATCGGATTTGTACACAACAACATAGATACTCTGCAAAATACATTTAAGTGCCTGGCAGAGGGTTCATTAACCACTTTCATAACTTTTCTCTACCGTTCCATTCTCTAATAGCGCGCGGGAAGAAAGAACACCTAAATCGTTCCGTTTTCGATCTGATTTCTCTTATTTTATTGGGATGGTCATGTCTCGCTAAGTAGGTGGGCGCTAGCAAAATATTTTCACATTCAGAAGTAAATGTCGGTGATTGAAATTTCGCAAACAGATCACGCCGCAATGAATAACGTCTTTCTTTCAATGTAATGATTTCCACCCCAATCCGTGCTCCCCCCCCCCCCCCCCCCGTAACGTGATAAAACAAAACGAGCTGCCCTTCTCTGAACCGTCTCAATATCTTCCGTCAGTCTCACCTGGTGCACCTGGTGAGGGTCCCACAATGGGCAACAGTACTCCAGGAAAGGACGCAAAAGTGTGATGTAATCGTTGGTTCGCCTTCCCCACAATATTTTCTGTGTGTTCTCTCCAGTCTAAGATTTTCGTAATTGTAACTCCCTAGGTATTTAGTAGAATTTACGACCTTAAGGTTTGACTGATTTATCAAGTAATTGGAGTTCAGCGGATTTCTGTTAGTGGTCATGTGTATTACTTCACACTTCTCTTTATTTAGTGTTAATTGCGAATTTTCGCACCATGTACAAATTTTGTCTAAATCGCTTTGCAGTTGCTTTTGATCCTCTGTTGACTTCACTAACCGATAAACGACAGCATCATCCGCGAACAGTCTAAGGGAGCTATTCAGATTGTCTCCTAAATCGTTTATAAACACAAGGAAGAGTAGGGGACCTATAACGCAATGCCAGATATCACTTCTGATTTACTCGATGACTTAACGTCAATTACAAAGAATGTGTCCTTTCTGATAGGAAATCGTGAATCCAATCGCACAATTGGGGAGATATTCCATAAGCACGCAATTTCATTAGAAGTCGCTTGTGGGGTACAGTGCCGGCCGCGGTGGCCGAGGGAACTGAGGCGCTCCAGTCACGGTCTGCACGGCCACTACGGTCGGGGGTTCGAATCCCCCCTCGGCATGGATATTTGTGCCGTCCTTAGTCTTCGCTAGTTCATAAGTAGTTTGTAATCTTAGGGACTGATGACCCCGCAGTTAAGTCCCATAACTTCTACAAACATTTGAACATTTTTGGAGTACAGTGTCAAAAGCCTTCCGGAAATCCAAAAATATGGAATCGATTTGAGATCCCTTGTCGATGGCACTTATCACTTTATGTGAATAAAGGGAAAGCTGTGTTTCGCAAGAGCGCTACTATCTGAATCCGTGTTGACTGTTGGTTAATAGGTCGTTCTCTTCGAGATAGTTAATAATGTTCGAACAAAGGTACAAGGAAGGCAACAAGAGCTCCAAAGGTGTATGTGCAGGTATAGTGGGAGCCACAAGCAGTCCTGATGCGCAGCGCTCAGCCTTCCTTCGCCGCGGCATTAGGAGGGAACGTGGGAGGCTCATCGTCCCGTGGGCATTTTACCTGACAGAACACGCACGACTTACCAGATAACAGGCTTAGTGGAGCTGAGGCTCGACATAAAGCCCTCATCAATATTCGGAAGGAAGATTAGGGATTAACGTCCCGTCGACAGCGTAGCCATTTGAGATGGAGCTCACGTTCCGGTTTCTGAAATCTGGAAGGAAATCGGCCGTGCCCTTTCGAAGGAACCATCCCGGTGTTTGCCTGAAATGATTTACGGAAACCACAGATAATCTGGATGGTCGGAGGTGAATTTAAACCACCGAATGCGATTCCAGTGTGTTACATCACTAATCGGGTTCAATCCCAGGAGCGCAATGCCGGAATCAAGTACTCTACTCGCTAGTCAACACAGCCATCAGTTCTCAATATACACTCCTGGCCATTAAAATTGCTGCACCACGAAAATGAACGTGCTACAGACGCGCAATTTAACCGACAGGAAGAAGGTACTGTGATATGTAAATGATTAGCTTTTCAGAGCATTCACACAAGGTTGGCGCTACGACGTGCTGACATGAGGAAACTTTCCAACCGATTTCTTATACACAAACAGCAGTTGACCGGCGTTACTTCGTGAAACTTTGTTGTAATGACTCGTGTAAGGAGGAGAAATGCGTACCATCACGTTTCAGACTTTGATAAAGGTCGGATTGTAGCCTATCGCGATTGCGGTTTAGCGTATTGCGACATTGCTGCTCACGTTGGTCGCGATCCAATGACTGTAAGCAGAATATGGAATCGGTGGATTCAGGAGGGCAATACCTAACGCCGTGCTGGATCCCATTAATTTTAAAAATGTTTGTATAGCTTATGGGACTTAACTACCGGGTCAGCAGCCCCTAAACTTTCCAACTACTTATGAACTAGCTAATCCTAAGGACAGCACAAATATCCATGCCCGAGGGTGGATTCGAACCCCCGACCGTAGTGGCCGTTCAGACCGGACCGCCTCAGTCCCCTCGGCCACCGCGGCCGGCCCCAACGGCCTCGTATCACTAGCAGTCGAGATGTCAGGCATCTTATCCGCATGGTTGTAACGGATCGTGCAGCCACGTCTCGATCCCTGAGCCAACAGATGGGGACGTTTGCAAGACAACAACCATCTACACGAACAGTTCGACGACGTTTCCAGCAGCATGGACTATCAACTCGGAGACCATGGCTGCGGTTACCCTTGACGCTGCATCACAGACAGGAGCGCCTGCGATGGTCTACGCAACGACGAACCTGGCTGCACGAATGGCAAAATATGTTTTCGGATGAATCCTGGTTCTGTTTACAGCATCATGATGGCCGCATCTGTGTTTGGCGACATCGCGGTGAACGCACATTGGAAGCCAGTATTCGCCATCGCCATACTGGCGTATCACCCGGCGTGATGGTGTGGGTTACCATTGGTTACACGTCTCGGTCATCTCTTGTTCGCATCGACGGCACTTTGAACAGTGGCCGTTACATTTCAGATGTGTTACGACCCGTGGCTCTACCCTTCAGTCGATCCCTGTGAATCTCTACATATCAGAAGGATAATCCACGACCGAATGTTGCAGGTCCTGTACGGGCCTTTCTGGATACGGAAAATGTTCCACTGCTGCCCTGTCCAGCACATTCTCCAGATCTCTCACCAATTGAAAACGTCTGGTCAATGGTGGCCGAGCAACTGGCTCGTCACAATACGCCAGTCACTACTCTTGATGAACTGTGCTATCTTGTTGAAGCTGCATGGGCATCTGTACCTGTACACGCCATCCAAGCTCTGTTTGACTCAATGCCCAGGCATATCAAGGTCGTTATTACGGCCAGAGGTGGTTGTTCTGGGTGTTGATTTCTCAGGATCTGTACACCGAAATTGCGTGAAAATGTAATCACATGTCAGTTCTAGTATAATATATTTGCCCCATGAATACCCGTTTATCATCTGCATTTCTTCTTTGTGTAGCAATTTTAATGGCCAGTAATGCACATAAACTATCTGTGATATAGGTACAAAATGTTCAAGTGTTTGTAAACCTATTGTACCAAACTACTATGGTCATCAGTCCCTAGACTAACGAACAACATGAACTAACTTACATTGAGGGCAACACACACATCCATGATTGAGGGAAGACTCGAAATTTCTTGTAGTGAGGAGATGCAGCATGTTTTTTGTCTTTTACAGACATAATATAAATAAATGGAGGTAGCTGCTCAATAACGATGTCTATTATTTTATAAGTGCGCGATAGATCTAATTCGGCATCGTATTGCATTTGTCAAGCTTCTGCGAAATATAATGAACAGTCTTGATATTGATCTAGTTACAATCATGTTATGCTGTGATGGTTTTATAATGTTACAAGAATTTTACTTACATTAGGCTGCGATGTAATGCACATAACACAACTGGTGCGGTGGCTGTCGTTAGAAGACGTCGAAATATATGAGTTATTTCAACTATCCCAATGTGATTAGATAATAAAATATCTAATTAGTTTAGATAATAATTTTGTTCACTGTTTTAATTGTGGACTGAGGTTTCGTTATTGTTTATATGCTTTTTGATTTGACAGCACACCTAGGATGATATATGAAACTTCCTGGCAGATTAAAATTGTGTCCCGGAACCGGGACTCGAACCTGGGAACTTTGCCTTTCGCGGGCAAGCGCTCTACCGACTGAGCTATCCCGACACAACTCACGATCCCGCCTCACAACTTTACTTCCGCCAGTACCTCGCCTCCTACTTTTCAAACTTCACAGAAGCTCTCCCTGCGAACCCGTGAAGTTTGGAAAGTAGGAGGCGAGGTACTGGCGGAAGTAAAGTTATAAGGCGGGATCGTGAGTTGTATCGGGATAGCTCAATCGGTAGAGTGCTTGCCCGCGAAAGGAAAAGGTCACACGTTCGAGTCCCGGTTCTGGCACACAATTTTAATCTACCAGGAAGTTTCAAAAATGTTCAAATGTTTGTAAATCTATCGGACCAAACTACGTGGTCATCAGTCCGTAGCTTACAAACTACTTAAACCTAGATAAAATAACCTAAGGACAATACACACACCCATGCCCCTGGGAGAACTCGAACCCCCACGGCGAGCAATCGCGCGCTCCCGCAGCAAGACGCTTTAGACCGCTCGGCTACTCCACCGCGGCCCCAGGAAGTTTCATAGCAACGCACACTCCGCTGCAGAGTGAACGTTTCATTCTTAGTTCATAAGTAGTTTGTAAGTTTAGGGACTGTTGACCCCACAGATAAGTCCCTTAAGCTTAACAAACATTACATTTTCAACGTTATATCCTGCCTTTCGCCGAGCACATTGCAACGTAGCCTTGTACTTCGCTGCAGAAAATTAATTGTAAATCGCTAAGTGAAGTTTGATGATGAAATAACGATCATATATCTCTATGCCTTTCTTTTACCTACGCCATTGGGTCTGCACTTTGAGGACTAATATAAAAAGTGTTTGTGGTGTCGCACAAGTATGAAGTGCGCGCCACGTACTTCCGCCATGCACGCACGGCGCGGCGTTCTTACGACGTCAGCCACGAGCGCCCTCTGCTGCAACTCCGCTCGTGGCCACGACTGCTGCGTCGGCCACATGAGAATGTGATAGGCACCAGTTAAGACTTGGCTATCGGATAGGCACTAGGAATCAGCAGTAGGCAGGACTCTCTCTCTACTTCGACTATGTAGCAGCATTCTGCAGTAATAAACTTTGTAAAAGTTAAGTATTAGAACGTTTCTATGAAATATATATCTCGTTCTAATTTACTCTAGTGTTTCTAGTTTCTGCTGTCCCACTGGCTGGTCACCTCCGTACCCGCACACGCGTGCATCCTATTTTCCTGTGTCGATCTCTCTCTACTCGGCCACCGACACCCACGACAGCCGGCGGAAACGAGACACAACAGTGGCGAAGAGGCTGGAACACAAAAGTGTTAGGTACGTAGAATACGTGATTCGCTCTTTTTTAATTACTTTAAGCAGAGGGTTGTTTGGTTGAAAATGAAATGAGCCACTGACGGCATTGAAATACACATTGCTTCGTTCCCATGGTATTGATATCTTGTCCCTTGCAAAACCAAATAGCAATTGATATCTTGTAATTTTTTCTCTCTCTGTTAAATGCCACTTATGGTAGACAACAACGTTTTGCATGAAATAGACCCAGACTACTTGACTTTTTTTTATTATACAGTGTTATTCAAAGAATGGTTTGCGCTGTTCAGAGCGTCAGAGGTCAAATGTGTCCCTTGTAAGAAGCATTATGAAATGGGGCGAAATGTAAAATAACTACTGGGAAAGGAGAATAGAAAACTTCGATTTACTGGAAAGGTTCTTCTATATCGCAGTGCACGAGAAAAGGAAATCGCATTCGAGCTACAAGTACGATAATGCTAGAGTACTTTGCCGACGTTTGAAAGTCCTTATCAAACAGGGTTAACAAGAAGGATAAAAGCGAAGTAAATAAAAAAGGCCAGAACGAGAGAACCTGAAGGGAATGTGGCAAGAGAGAGACAAACAGATAGACAACGGTGCTGCGACCTGGCGAGCAGCTGTGCAAACAGGCAGGGCTGTCGCCCCGACCTGTGGCCACGGCACGCCTGACGTCACGCTCCTACTGCCGAGGCAGCAGCCATAGCCCCACAAAACTGTTTAGATAACACACGCATACTTACAAAACACTTAGTGGGCTAACGCTCTTCTAGTTACAGGTAGTTATCGACATTAAACTAAGGCTAAGATTAGATTAGTTTAGTACTTGTGCCGGCCGCGGTGGCCGAGGGGACTGCGGCGCGTCAGTCACGGTCTGCACGGCCACTACGGTCGGGGGTTCGAATCCCCCCTCGGGGGATTAGCTAGTACATACGTAGTTCGTAAGTTTAGGGACTGATGACCCCGTAGTTGAGTCACATAAGCTACGCAAACATTTGAACAATTAGTACTTGTTCCATAGATCATCAATACCACACTTCGTTTTGATGTGGAACATGTGAGGTTAATAAAAGGTGTCTTTACAAATTATTACTTTGTAGTAAATGTTACATGACACCATTTACTTCTATTTCATTTTTTTTATTTTTTATTTTTTTTTTTTTCAGGTTTAGTAATTTATATCTAAAAATTAGACTCTGACCATAACTTGTTGGTTATGAACTGTAGGCTGAAACTGAAGAAACTACAAAAAGGTAGGAAAATAAGGAGATGGGACCTGGATAAATTGAAGGAACCTGAAGTTCTTAAGAATTTCAGAGGGAGCTTTAGGCAACAATTGACAGAAACGGGGGGAAATAAAACAGTAGAGGAGGAATGGGTAGCATTGAGAGATGAAATAGTGAAGGCAGCAGAGGACAAAATAGGTAGGAAGGCAAGACGTACAAAAAATCCTTGGATATCACAGGAGATAATAAATTTAATCGATGAAAGGAGAAAATATAAAAATGCAGTAAATAAAACAGGCAAAATGCAATACAGACAACTAAGAAATGAGATTGACAGGAAGTGCAAAATGGCTAAGCAGCAGTGGCTAGAAGGCAAATGCAAGGATGTAGAAGAATGTATAAATAGGGGAAAAATAGATACAGCCTACAGGAAAATAAAAGAAACATTTGGAGATAAGAAAACCAGCTCTATGAATATCAAGGACTCTGATGGAAAACCAGTGCTCAGCAAAGAAGGGAAAGCTGAAAGGTGGAAAGAGTATATGGAGAGGCTCTATGAAGGAAATGAACTTAATGGCAATATTGTAGAAAGGGGAAAAGAAGTAGATGGGGATTAAATAGGAGATACTATACTGAGAGATGAATTTGGCACAGCACTGAAAGACCTAAGTCGAAACAAGGCCCCTGGAGTAGTTGATATTCCCTCAGAGCTACTGACGTCTCTGGGAGAACCAGCCATGACAAAATTGTTTCACCTGGTGTGTAAGATGTATGAGACAGGTGAAGTACCCTCAGACTTTAAGAAAAATGTTATAATCCCCATTCCAAAGAAAGCAGGTGCAGACAGGTGTGAAAAGTACAGAACCATCAATTTAATAAGTCATGGTTGCAAAATATTAACACGAATTATTTACAGAATGATGGAAAAGCTAGTAGAAGCCGACCTCGGGGAGGATCAGTTTGGGTTCAGGAGAAATGTAGGAACTCGGGAGGCAATACTCACTTTACGGCTTATCCTAGAAGATAGATTAAGAAAAGGCAAACCTACATTTCTAGCTTTTGTAGATTTGGAGAAGGCTTTTGACAATGTGGATTGGAATAAACTCTTTCAAATTCTGAAGCAAGCAGGAGTAAAATATAGGGAACGTAAGGTTATTTACAACTTGTACAAAAACCAGATAGCGGTTGTCAGAGGTGAAGGGCAGGAAAGGGATGCAGTGGTTGGAAAGGGAGTAAGACAGGGTTGTAGTCTTTCTCCATTGTTATTCAATTTGTACATTGAGCAAGCTATAAAGGAAAGCAAGGAGAAATTTGGAGAAGGAATAAAAGTTCAGGGTGAAGAATTAAAAACATTGCGTTTTGCCGACGACATAGTAATTCTGTCAGACACAGCAAAGGACCTGGAAGAGCAGTGGAACGGAATGGACAGTGTGCCGAAAGGTGCATATAATATGAACATTAACAAGAGCAAAACTAGGGTAATGGAGTGCAGTCTAAGAAAATCAGGTGAAGCTGAAGGAATTAGATAAGGTAAAGAAACAATAAAGGAAGTAGATGAGTTTTGTTAGTTGGGCAGTAAAGTAACAAATGATGGTCGCAGTACAGAGGATATAAAATGCAGAATGGCAATGGGTAGAAAAGCGATCTTGAAAAAGAGAAATTTGTTAACATCGAATATTGATTTAAGCCTAAGGAAATCCTTTCTGAAGTCATTTGTGTGGACTGTTGCCTTGTGTGGGAGTGAGACAGGGAAGTGAAACATAGACGATAAACAATGCGGACAGGAAGAGGCTTTTGAAATGTGGTGCTACAGAAGAATGCTGAAGATTAGGTGGGTGGATCGCGTAACTAATGAGGAGGTACTGAACAGAATTGGGGAGAAAAGGAATTTCTGGCATACCTTGACTAAAAGAAGGGATCGATTGGTAGGGCACATTCTTAGACATCAAGCAATCGTGAATTTATCATTGGAGGGAAGTATTTGGGGTAAAACCCGTAGAGGAAGACCAAGATATGGATACAGTAAGCAGATTCAGACAGAAGTACGTTGCCGTTCTTATGTGGAGTTGAAGAGGCTTACTCAGGATAGGGTATTGTGGAGAGCTGCATCAAACCAGTCTCTGGACTGAAGACCACAACAACAACAACTAATTTATGTCTAAAAATTCATCTATAGTGTAGAAGGAGTGGCCATTCAGAAATTCTTTCAATTCACTTTTAAATGCTAGTTGGCTATCTATCAGGCTTTTGATGCTGTTTGGTAGGTGACCATAGACTTTTGTGGTAGCATAATTCACCCCTTTCTGTGCCAAAGTTAGATTTAACCTTGAATAGTGAAGATCATTCTTTTTGATAGTGTTGTAGTTATGTACACTGCTATTAATTTTGAATTCGGTGGATTTGGTAATGACAAATTTCATAAGTGAATATATACACTGTGAAGATGCTAAGAAGTAATACCATAGGCTAGACCGTCTCCTGCTTTTGTACCAGATACAGCGATGAAGAACCTGTGAATAGACAAGTTTAGAAATAGTCCACTGGCAACCAATATAGCACAACAAATATAAAGCATGTTGTAGAAGAAACACAAACGTCTCATACCAACCAGAACTACGCCCGCCCTCCTCCCCCCTTTTATTTCAAAAATGTTCAAATGCTTGTAAATCTATCGGAGCAAACTGCGTGGTCATCAGTCCGTAGCTTACAAACTACTTAAACCTAGGTAAACTAACTTAAGGACAACACACACACCCATACCCCAGGGAGGACTCGAACCTCCACGGCGAGCAACCGCGCGCTCCGCAGCGAGACGCTTTAGACCACTCGGCTACTCCACCGCGGCCCCTTTTCTTTCCCCTGGTAAACACACAATTCACAAAAAATGTTGAAAGGTTTAAAATGTTTGTAGAGCTTATGGGACTTAACTACTGGGTTATCAGTCCCTAATCTTACAAACTACTTATGAACTAGCTAATACTAAGGAATGCACAAATATCCATGCCCGAGGGGGGATTCGAACCCCCGACTGTAGTGGCCATGCAGACCGTGACTGGCGCGCCGCAGAACGCTCGGCCACCCCAGCCGGATTCAAAGGTTTGTTAAGCCTAAGGGACTTAACAGCGGGGTCATCAGTCCCTAAACTTTGAAACTACTTGTGAACTAACTTATATTAAACACAACACAAACATCCATGCCCGAGAGAGGATTCGAACCCCCGACGGGAAACGGCCTCGCGCATCGTAGCATAGCTCCTGAATGCGTGAGCTACTCCGCCGCGGCTCCAAGCTGTTTCTACTCTTCTATTGATTTCTTCTTGTATCTATAAAGCCATTGTCTTCAACTGTCTTGAATACGAAACATGAGTTTCCCCCTGCGTATAGAAAGTTCAGACAACTTTGACACAGGTGACGTTTACGATAACTGCAAACATTACCACAGTTGTGCGAAAGATTATTTGTAAATTGTATAGAAACAAGACTGCAGTTATAAAAATCGGAGGACTTGGAAAGGAAGTAGGGATTGAGACAGGAGTAATGTAGGGCTGTATCTTATCCTCGATATTATTTCATCAGTTAATTGAGCGAGCATTAAAGGAAACTAAGAAGAGATTTCGAAAAGGGTTTAAAGTTCAGAGAGAAGGAACAAATATTATGAGGCTTGCTGACGACATTACAATTCTCTTAGAGACGGCAACGGTCGTGGGAAATTAGTTTAGCGGAATGCTAAGTGTCTTGAAAAGAGGTTGTAAAGTTTTACATCAGTAAAAGTAGAGGAAAACTAACTGGATGCAGTGGTAAATCAGCCGGTGTTCACGGAAAGTAGATTAGAAAATAAGACATGGTATCTATTAGATAAATTTTAATGTTTTGGCAGCAAAAAAGTTACAAGAGGATATAAAATAATAAAATAAGGGGTCGTGATATTTAGAGAATCTTTTGTAGAAAAAAGAAATGTTTGAATGTCCAACATAAAATTAAGTGATAGGAAGACCGTTCAGAAGATATTTATCTGGAGAAGTGAGACATGGGTGATAAGCAGTTTCGAGAAGAATAGATTAGAATCGTTTGTAATAAGATTTTGTTGAATTCTTAAGATGCGGTCGGTGGATCAAATAATGAATGAAAAGGGACTCCATAAAAATAAGGAAAAAATAAATATATAATGTACAACTTGACTGTACGAAGCGATTGGTTGATGGGGCACCTAATGAGACATCATTGTTTGGAAATGGAGGGAATTAGGGGGTTAAAATTGTTCAGGGTTCAAAATGTTCAAATGTTTGTAAAGCTTATGGGACTTAACTGCGGGGTTATCAGTCCTTAAATTACAAACTGCTTATGAACTAACTTATACTAAAGACAGCACAAACATCCATGACCGAGGGAGGATTCGAACCTCCGACGCGGGGGGCCGCCGCACGGCGCTCCAGACCGCTCGGATACTCCCGCGAGGCGTTCAGGCTTCAGCTGAACATAGTGTGCAGTAGTTACGAGGCTTGCACAAGAGAGACTAGCGCGGAGAAGTGTGTGAAATCAGTCTTCAGACTGAATACTCAAAATACGCCTCTGAACAACCCCTGAAATTTTATCAGTTGAGTTTGGGCTCATCCCGTATAACTGAAATAGATATTTGCTGGATTGTTGTTCTTAATACTATACATGTGGTAAGTAATTACACCACCTCTGCTTCTAGCACTCATAATGTGGTACATGGATACTTACACCCATGTGTGTGTTAGCTGGATGAGGCAGTGTAGTAAGAGTGTGGGTATATAAAAAAAAGCTCTTTTAAAGCATTATTACTGTAGTTCACGCACCAGTTGTCAATAATAAAATATATATGTCAACACAACATGGTTCAGGACGACATTATCCCATTATCAAGTTCTGTAAAACAAGGAAACGTGGAATAATCAGGGCACTATATACAAACGACTGTACCACAAATATTCCAATGAAACTAACCTTCTACCTACCTAGATGAGCCATTCTCTCTATTACTGTGGCAAAACACCTAAAAATTGAACGACGTTCATTGGGCTCCATAAGTGATAGTTTGAAAGTCATGCACTATGAGGACAAAGGTTGGTTATTATCAAATCTCGAAGAAATAGAGATATTTTGTGCGTTGAGAGAGGATTCCACCAGCATGCTCAACGAAACGACAGAACTATCTAAAAACCATTACTGGGCGCATTTTAGCAACCTCCTCCTTGAGAAATACTGATGTGTGTGTATGTATTAAATATCGGCATCTTGTTTTTAACTGCACTGTAAAATTTAGAGAGTAGTTCTGTTACAAAACTTTTAATTTAGTGACTGATTTTATGAATAAATGTTAGGTATCTTGACTGGAATATCTTTGGCCACCAATGACAGCGGTTAAGTATATGGACAATCTTTGAAACTGGATCAGCTCTCCGTTATTGCACAACTTGCTGCCATCTGACAAACATGTGGTACTGCGCAAAGTTTTATTTTTGACAATGTACATACATACGATGCTTCCTAGCAGCAGATAAGTTTTATGGTAGGTAGAAGGTTGCTTGTGGTACAGTCGTTAGTATAAAGTGCCCTTATTATTCTACGTTTCCTTGTTTTACAGAACTTGATAATGGAATAATGTCGTCCCGAAACATGTCGTGTTGACATATATATTTTATTATTGACAACTGGTGCGTGAATTATAGGAATAATTGCGAAACAGTTGTGGGATGGCGTCAAAACAGATGATTCTTTTAAAGTAGTTTTAATTGTTAGGACAGCTATGAATTGTGTTTCTTGTGAAACAAAGAATACTTAATATTACTATGAATGACCTGATTTGGAGTTTGTTGGTGTATATAGCCGGCCGCGGTGGCCGAGGAGACTGAGGCGCTCCAGTCACGGTCTGCACAGCCACTACGGTCGGGGGTTCGAATCCCCCCCTCGGGCATGGATATTTGTGCCGTCCTAGTTCGTAAGTAGTTCATAAGTAGTTTGTAAATTTAGGGACTGGTGACCCCGTAGTTAAGTCCCATAGACTATACAAACATTTGAACATTTTGGTGTATATAGGAACACCGACTTTTCTGCCGTTCTATGTCAGAAGAAAAAAACATTTTGGATCGATCTGCGCTGCAAGGCAGCTTTTTGTATCATTCAGTACTGTAGCCGCTGTGGTTCCGCCCGTCTGTAATGCATTGTCGACTGTTATGGAATCAATAAGCAAAGCAGGCCGATAAAAGGGCCCTTATCTATTGATCGCTCTCCTCCTGGGACAGAACGGACGACGGACTTTCCTGTCCTGTGTGATTCACAAATAAGCTATTGCTCCTAAATGACAGTTAACCTCTAGCCAAAGTAAATTTTAAATACTCCTATTGAGGTGTGTGCCTTTGTCTTACTGCAGCCTCTGTTCTGTCTCACGCAACCAGTTGTAAGAGTGAAACTTCCTGGCAGATTAAAATTGTGTGCCGGAACCGGGGCTCGAACCTGAGACCTTTGCCTTTCGCGGGCAAGCGCTCTACCGACTGAGCTACCCCGACACGATTCACGATGCCGCCTCACAACTCTACTTCCGCCAGTACCTCGCCTCCTACTTTCCAAACTTCACAGAAGCTCTCTTGCAAACACGCATTCTGGAAACATCCCTTAGGCTGTGGCTAAGCCATGTCTCCACCATATCCTTTCTTCCAGGAGTGCTAGTCTTGACCGAGCGAGGTAGCGCAGTGGTAACGCACTGGACTCGCATTCGGAAGGATGGTGGTTCAAATCCACCTCCGGCCATCCAGATTTAGGTTTTCTGTGATTTCCCTAAATCACTCCAGGCAAATGCCGGGATGGTTCCTTTCAAAGGGCACGGCCGATTTCCTCCCCCATCCTTCTCCAAAAATCCGAGCGTAAGCTCCGTCTCTAATGACCAAGCTGTCGACGGGACGTAAAACCCTAAGCTTCCTTCCTTCCTGCTAGTCTTGCGTGTTTGCAAGAGAGCTTCTGTGAAGTTTGGAAAGTAGGAGGCGAGGTACTGGCGGAAGTAAAGTTGTGAGGCGGCATCGTGAGTCGTGTCGGGGTAGCTCAGTCGGTAGAGCGCTTGCCCGCGAAAGGCAAAGGTCCCAGGTTCGAGTCCCGGTTCCGGCACACAATTTTAATCTGCCAGGAAGTTTCATATCAGCGCACACTCCGCTGCAGAGTGAAATTTTCATTCCGGAAGTTGTAAGAGTATTTGCAGCGTAACCTTCCTCAGCAGTTTGGTACTTTTTAGTTATTAAAACCACTCAAAGACAAAGTGGAGGGAGCAGCGGGAAGCCCGCAAGGTTCTAGTGTCGGTGTTTTATATTTGTTTTACCTCCTGGTATACTAACCTCAACCTATAGTTTATCTGAACGAAATTAATATGAACAACCACTAAAACCTAGAATTACAATCGCCGAGTTCTCTTGGCTTTATCAATCACATACTCAAATTTTAAATAAATTTATTTGTTACTAAGGTATTAAACATATGGAGAGGCATTGAATTAAAATTTGTGCTGTGGCTGGGATATGAACCCGGGACCTCTTACTTACTAGGTAGGCGTTTTAGACCGCATTTCACAGGGAACATGAGACAGAATTAAAGTATGTGGTGTGGAGGGAGACGTGCTTTAAGACAGTCCGTGTAGTCGGTTTGGCTGCGACGCTGTGTTAGCTGAGTGGTCTAAAGCTCCTGCCCAGTTAGGAGGAGGTACCGGGTTCGAATCCCGGCCGCAGCACAATCTTCAATTTAATGCCTCTCCATAGGTTAAATAACTTTGATATAACGAGACAATTTTGTCTCAAGGAATTGTATTATTTGTTGTTATTTATTCCTGTTAGGTACAAAATACTAACACGACAATAATGCATTAATATGTCCTGCTGCGTCACTGTGACAGCCTCACAACAGACAAAAAAAAAAAAAAACAGCACCATCTGTCCAATATGAAAATGTGTAGCTATCATACCGTCTGCTTGCTACACTCGTCGATGTCATGAAGAAACATATAATTCTGCGCCAGTTACAAAACTTGATACACTACGCGTTTCGACGGTTAATAATCTTCAACAGAAGGGAGACGTCTTCTTCGTGATTGGCGCTAGTGGAAAGCACTGTTGATTTTGTGCAGCAGCATACGAGGAGGTTAAGAATTTATGTTGTGATTTGCTCTGTTGATAAATGGGCGAATTAATAACAAACTTATAGTGTAACATAGTAGATAGTTTTAAAATATTTAAAATACTTACGGAGCAAGTGACGCAGTATCTAAGTTAAAAATAGCCAACAGTAAAAGGATTTAGTGAAACTCTGAGTTTTTTTTTCCCGCACCAATAGTTGGATCAAGAAGGATGCTCACAAAACGTTTTTATTCGAATCTATGTTTGTGTGTAACGGTACAAGGAACATTATCCAATTCCCACTGTACACTGACTTGATTAGTATCTGTAAATATAAACCGCTTAGTAGAGAAACGAATCTTTTAAAGCTGAAGTTAAGAATGATAATTCAAGAAACGAAAAATATTACCAATGAAAGAAAATACCAATTGGTGAAATGCAAAGAGTAGATAAATTTTATAACACCATTTGTTGCATAAATACATTCTCGCGATATCGAATACGATAACGAAGAATTAGGTTGATGAAAGATTGCA
Organism: Locusta migratoria; assembly: GCA_026315105.1. Lineage (NCBI taxonomy): Eukaryota > Metazoa > Arthropoda > Insecta > Orthoptera > Acrididae > Locusta > Locusta migratoria. Next base: position 366,320,463 of record CM048755.1, read on the forward strand.
AGAGGAAGGCCTCAGACAAGGTCAACCGGTTCGGCTCACATGTGAATAATCTACAACGAAAGACTCTAAGATAGTTTGGTCCAATGCCTCACTGTTTTTCAGAAACCATTCCTAAATTTCGAGACTAATAACCGACTCCGAATTCAAAAAATGTTCAAATGTTTGTTAAGCTTATGGGACTTAACTACGGGGTCATCAGTCCCTAAACTTACAAACTACTTATGAACTACTTACGAACTAGGACGTCACAAATATCCATGCCCGAGGGGGGATTCGAACCCCCGACCGTAGTGGCCGTGCTGACCGTGACTGGAGCGCCTCAGTCACCTCGGCCACCGCGGCCGGCGACTCCGAATTGATGAGATCGATAGATAACAGAGAACTGGACATTTTCAATCCAGATACACACGTCTACAAATGCATGTTTTTTCTAGAAATCGAGAAAAGAGATTTTTTTCAGCTGACGCTTATGTATCTAAAATGTACATGCTATTCACCGAAAGCGCAGGTAGTGTAGCTACCAAAGCATCGGGTCGGGGAACAGGGAACCCGTGTTCCATTTCCAAATGAATGCAGCTTTTTTTTTTTTTGTCATTTGTATCTGTCTCCGTATCGAAATTCACAAGAGGATTGTTTTGTGAGCTTCAGTCCGAAGACTGGTTTGATGCAGCTACCCAAGCTACTCCACCCTATGCAAGCCGCTTTATCTTTGAATAACAATGGCAACCCACATACATTTTGCTGTACTAGTCTCGTGGTCTCCCTCTGCGATTTTTATCCCACACACTTATCTCCAGTACTAAGTTCTTTAATGTCTCACAAAGTGTCCTAGTTTACTTATTATTACTTAGACACATTGTAAATTATTGATACCAAAGATGATGCTTTTTATTAAATTATTTAATACGACAGGTCTGTTTCGGCGTGAATGCCATCGTCAGGTTTACTGTAAACTACAAAGGTGGGTATACTATTTAATTTAAGAAGATAATTTTACTTTATACATACATTGATAGCTCTTCTTACCCTTGTAAGATCGCTGCTTCTCTTATATGTATAGGTTCTTATTTACATATGTGAAAGAACTGTTGTTGTTATAGCTCTTATATAGTTGTATATATACTTTTAAAAATAATTCTTATGTTGTCGATGTTTGACAACTATTTTGACAGATATGTAAGCGATATTACAAGTTTACAATGCAATTATTTCTTTGCTATTATATAGAGCATACCTGGTCTTATTGGTATGTCGATAGGACGGTTCATTACTAGTACGTAAATGATTAACCATATGTTTTTTGTGGAATTAATTTTGGTGTAATTTTTGGGTTTTTATGGATCACAATAATTATATGCTTTCCAGTGAATACTTTTAATTTCGTCACAGTAAAATCTCTGACGTATTTGTAAATTCCGTCTATCTCTTTGGAAGAATGTTACTAATGAAATTTTTCAAGTAACGCGTGTGCTTCATCTCGATTTGTTCATTTAAAATTTGTTCAGGGTTAACTTGCGTGTGTAAATAAATTTCAACCTCTTCAAGAACGATCATTATTGCTCCCTTTTGCGTGATACGTAAAATTTCAATGGCCTGCTCTATATGGTCTACTATGTGTTGTCCTTGCTTCAAGTGATGGAAGAAAGTCGACTGGTCGCTTTCGCTATTACGAACATGCTCTCGAAAGCATTATAAATGGTTATTATTACTTATGAAGCCCCGTATTCTCCCCAATCTTAACATGGAAAAAATGAAAAATAAACTGCAGAGAGCGCGGGAATGGCTGCGCGGTCTAAGGCGCCAAGTCACGGATTACGCAGCTGCTCCCGCCGGAGGTTCGAGTACTCCATCGGGTATGGATATGTGTATTGTTAGTTTAGTAGTTTGTAAGTATAGGGAGCGATGACCATAGCAGATTGGTCCCTTAGAACTACAAACATTTGAATACTTTTTGAAATGCAGAAGGCATGTGGAAACAGAAGTTCTTTTATCCATACCCAGTTACCTCGGTAGCTTTTGTTGGACAGCATTTACCTTCTGTGACATAAGCAGCAGTTAGTTATCTCGATCTCTAGGAAAATATATGCTTGTAACCCTCATATAAGGGAATGAAAAAAGCTAAGTTTTTAATTTTTTATCGGAATCAACGTCGATTCGATTGTATGTGCTGAACTATACGGGTGATTTTCTAATATACGACGTGGGGAGAGAGGTATTTTAGTCAAAATATCTTAAAACCTTTATATTTAGTTTGTTGAATTCAGCAGAGCCAACAGCCGTATACTTCAAAATTAACACCCGTTTATGAACAAGGCACTAAATATTTTGTGACTAGTGTTATGAAACACCCATTTAGTTTAGAGATCATAGAAGGACTGTAATGTAAAGCCGTAATTGGATGCTTAATAAGTTAATTTTGAAGAATACGGCCGTTAGTTCCGCTAAATTCAACAAGCTAAAGAGAAAGGTTTTAAGGTATTTTGACTAAAATACCTCTCTCCCCACGTCGTATATTAGAAAATCACCCCTATAGTCCAACACACACAATCGACTCGACGTTGAAGCAAGCGATAGTTAATAAAAAAAACTGATTGTTTTTCATTCCAGAACCTGTACGCGATTTCAGACATCATGAATCATCAAAAGAAGATCCTCCGACCTTTTGTTGTGTCCTACGTTGGGGCCATATGAAATGGGTTCCTTCTGGTGGACGATAACGCTCGTCCCCACAGAGCTGCACTGGTGGACAACATGCTTGAAGCCGAGGGAACTGCACGGATGGATTGTGCAGCTTGTCCATCGGACTTAAATCTGATTTAGCGTGTATGGGATGCACTTGGTAGACGCACTGCAGCCAGGCTAACACCTACCAGAACTGTTGTAGAGCTGCATATTACACTCACTGAAGAATGATCGCCGGCCGCGGTGGCCGCGGGGACTGAGGCGCTTCAGTTACGGTCTGCACGGCCCCTACGGTCGGGGGTTCGAATCCCCCCTCGGGCATGGATATTTGTGCCGTCCTTAGTTGTAGGTAGTTCATAAGTAGTTTGTAAGTTTAGGGACTGATGACCCCGTAGTTAAGTCCCATAAGCTTTACAAACATTTGAACATTTTTTTTGAAGAATGATCAAGTATCCCTCAAGAGCTGAATGATAACGTCATACTGCCCACGCCACGCAGGTGTGCAACGGGTACTGACCGTCCAAGCTGACCATACACCATATTAGAGGGCAACGAGACTGACCTATTTTTTACTATTATGATAGTCTTATGGTGCCTCGTACAACGTAAACGTCATGTAAACTTGAAGTAAAGAGTTGAGACAAAAATTACAGATCATCATCGTTTTCCATCTCCAGTTTCCCGGGTGTGGCTAACAAGCGCTCTCTATCTCATCCGATCTTGATATACCATTTGGTCTTGGACATCATCCCAGTTAAAACTGTTATTCTCTACATCTGATTTTACTGCCTCTATCCATCGTCTTCTGGGCCTTTCTCTTGGTCTTCGTCCTTCCACTTCCATTCTGAAGTATTTTTAGCTGTTCTTGTGCTATCCATTCTCATTACATGGCCCCATACCACTGCAGTCTTCGTTTCCCCAAGATGTTGGCAATAGGGAGCCTGATACCAGCTGTTTCTCTGTGTGCCTCATTTATGATCTTGTCTCTCCTGGTACTTTGATTCATTTCTGTTGCTTGGATTCTGCTGTAATCCTTTTTTAACAATGTACAAGTTTCCATGCCATATATAAGTATTGGAGTAAAGTAAGTGTTATACAAAGTTAACTTTGCTGCCTGGGGCACTTTTTTGTCCCTGAGTAGATTCCGAACTTGCATGTAGAAATTTGATGCTTTTTGTGTTCTGCTGAGGATTTCTTGCCGCATGGTGTTGTCTGCGGAGAAAACACTTCCAAGGTACTGAAAGTGGGAAACTGATTTAATTTTTGTTCCCTCCAAGTAGATGTTTGAACTTGTTCCCTCTCTGTTTACAAAATCACACACAAATTACAATTGTAATCAATATCTGAATAAAATACGGCACTGTATCTATATTGTGTACTAGCTTAAACCTGCGGCTCCGCTTGCGTGTTGGTTGATTATGGTAGATAAGCTATCTTACAGTAGTGTGCTATCACACTGGTTTTGAAGGATAAAATGAAATACAATACCTTCTTTACAAACAAACATTTTTAATCAACATTATCAGGAAAGTAAGTAGTGTAGATCGAATCACACGTAAAAATGCACTCGTTTCGAAGAATCCAATCACGAAATTCAACAATAATGATTGTAATGATATCCCAGATCGATCACTTGATGTAATGCGCAAAACGTCAAATAGATTTCTTTAAACCGATGTATTTTACTGCTTTATGTATTTATTCTTATATTTCTTATTCGTATGCTTACCCTTACAGAGAAAGGGCTGAACACGTTGTTGCACGCATAGACCAAAGACATAATCTGTGGCATCACGTTTCGCTGTATGGAACCTCCTTGCTATAGTGTCGCAAACGTCATCGCTGGCCTTCGGTCCTATTTTTTAATAATTTGACGACTTTCAACCACCATATCTTCCACCCTCTCATAGCTATCGGCATGGAACTGCTATGAACGGGAGACTTCGGACAACAATTACACACAGACCATTCGTTTGCGTTCTATAGTTTTCGCTACAGAGCGAAATATTAACACACACACATACACGTAGAATTTTATATACACCGATAACTTTCCATCCCAATATACTCCACCCTTTATCATTATCAACCCTCAAGCAACAATGCAACCAATAAAACCATTTTCAAAGAGTAAATATAATTCTCAAAGAGTAATTATTGTTCCGCATTTCGAGTTATATTCTTCAAATTACTAAATATCCATCACATCGCTATAAAACCGTGCCTAAAAGCTTCCTCAGGTATAAATCGGTAACTGTACAAATATTTAAATCTCTGCGTCTTGTCGTTCGGACGTGATAAGAGTATACTGAACAGACAATCACATTAATATATATAGATAAGTAGCTATCCTATCGCCACAAAAACGTGCCTAAAGCCTTCCACGGGTAGGCATTAGTAACTGTACAAATTTTTAGCTCTTTATGTCCTGTGGTTCAGACGTGATAAACGTACACAGAACTGACATTCACATTTATAGATATAGAATGAAGATGATATCTGGCCTTATAGCCTAACTGTTTTGAGCAGTGTAATTGCTTAGTAAATAAATTTTGAAGTATACAGCTGTCGGTTTAGTTCAAGGCGACGAATTTAGATCAACCACAGTCCTGAATCCATATTAATGATGGCTCAAATAAAACCGTAGCTTGTACACAAACGAGCTGTCAAACTTGAGGCGAATGGCCTGGGTGTCTAAGTCGCTGCCCTTTGTGAGAACGCGGTGTCCACAGGCACGTCTAGTGGAATACTGGCCCACTCGACGTGTCACGAAAGAGCAGGCGGTGCGTGAAAGGCCAGCGCCCAACATAGCAGCTGTCACGCCTTGCCACTGGGCGTCCGCTCTCACGCCGCCTCCAGGAGAGAAAGCCACGTTAAGTGTTCCACTGGCGTCAACTGAATTACACACCTCACAGAGGACAGTAGATAGCAGGTCAACAGCCAACTTTATAGATCTCGTTACTGCTACAAATACGTCAGGCATTAGAGACGGTCTATACCCAGCGTGACGCTTGTAAAGAGGCCTTGTAACTGTCACTGAGTATTTGGTGCTATTTAAAAAGTCGGTCGCAGCAAGAAAAGAGATGGCTGTCATGGTCCACACTATTCCATGCTTTCCCTGGAAACGACCGTTCCTACAAAAATCTATGTCCGTCTGTTGTTGTTGTTGTTGTGGTCTTCAGTCCGCAGTCTGGTTTTATGCAGCTCTCCGCGCTACCCTGTCCTGTGCAAGTCTCTTCATCTGAGAATACGTCCGGCAACCTACTTCCTTTTGAATCTGCTTACTGTATTCATCCCTCGGTCTCCCTCTACGATTTTTAACCCACACACTTCCTTCTAATGCTAAGTTGAAGATTCCTTGACGTCTCACAATGTATCCTACCAACCTATCCCTTCTGTTGATCAGGATATGCCAGACACTCTTTTCTCCCCAATTATATTGAGCATCTCCTCATTAGTTACGTGACCTACCCATCTAATCTTCATCATATGTCTGTAGCACTACATTTCGAAAGATTCTATCATCTTTAGTCTCAACTCCTTATCGTCCATGTGTCACTCCCATACAATGCTACACTCCAGACATGTGCTTTCAGAGAGGACGTCCTAACATTTACACTAATATTGGAAGGACAGCTCATTTTGTATTGTCGCGGCACAGGGGAGATGTTCAAATGTTTGTAGAACTTATGGGACTTAACTACGGGGTCATCAGTCCCTAAGCTTACAAACTACTTATGAACTAGCTAAGACTAAGGACGGCACAAATATCTATGCCCGAGGGGGGATTCGAACCCCCGACCATAGTGGCCGTGCAGACCGTGACTGGAGCGCCTCAGTCCCCGCGGCCACCGTGGCCGGCCACAGGGGAGACAGCATTACGGAAATGATACAGGATCTGGGATGGGAATCATTACAACAACGGCACTTATCGCTGTGGCGTGGGTTACTAACGAAACTCCAACATTCTCCTCAGAGTGTGAAAATATATTGTTGACTCCCACTTACATAGGTAGAAAAGATCATCAAAATAAAATACGAGCTATTCGAGAATGAGATGGGAGATAAATAGTATAAAGTGCCAGGCACTTAAATGTGATTTGCAGAGTATCCAATGTAGATGTAGATGTCAACAAATTTCGCTTCTTCAGAAATTCTTTACTTCCCATAGCCATTCTGCATTTTATATCTTCTCTACTTCGGCCATCAGAAGTTACCTTGTTACCCAAATAGCATAACTCATCTACTACTTTTATTGTTTATTACCCAATCTAATGTCTTCAGCATCGCCTGATTTTCTGACACTACATTTCGTTACCCTCGTTTTACTCTTGTTAATGTTCATCTTATATCTTCCTTTCAAGACACTGCTCATTCCGTTTAATTGCTCTTCCAGGACCTTTGCTATCTCTGACAGAATTGCTATATCATCAACAAACTGCAAGGTTTTTATACCCTCTCTTTGGACTTTAATTCATCTCCAAATTTGTCTTTGCAATTCTTCGCAGCTTGTTCAATGTACAGATTGGACAACATTGGGGACAGGCTACCACTCTTACTCCCTTCCCAACTACTGCTACCCTTTGATGCCTTCGACTCTAATAATTGCAGTCTGGTTTTTGCACAAGTTGAATATAAATCTTCACTCCCTATATTATACCCCTGCTACCTGCAGATTTGAAAGAGTGTGTTCCTATCAACATTGTCAAAAGCTTTCTCCAGATCTACAAATGCTAAAAATGTAGATTTCCCTTTCCTTAACCTATCTCCTAAGATAAGTCGTAATGTGAGTATTGCCTCGCGTATTCCTATATTCACTCCTAAATCCAAACTGATATTCCCCAAGATCTTATTCCACCAATTTTTCCATTCGTCTGTAAATAATTCGTGTTAGTATTTTGCAACGCCGCGGCGGATTAGCCGTGCGCACTGGGGCGCCGTGCTGCGGTGCGCGCGGTCATTCGCCGTCGTGAGTTCCGTCCCCCCCTCGGATATGGGTGTTTGTGTTGTCCTTAGGTTATTTTACTTTAGTTTAAGTAGTTTGTAAGCTACGGACTAATAACCTAGTAGTTGAGTCCGATAGATTTACAAACATCTGAACATTTTTTATTTTGCAACTATGACTTATTAAACTCCCACATGGGGCTCACGGTTCTTTCGTTAGTATGTGCGTGGCGAGCACGGGGCCCCGAGCTAATGCAGTCTTCCTTCCTTCTTTACTTCCCAGAGTGCATTTCCTTTCCCCCTCCCCTCCTTTCCTATCCTCACTCCTTCCCCTCCCCACCGGGAGACTGATAATCTCAATAGTTTAGTCCCCCTAACCCGACCAGACAACCCAACTAACCCAACCCAACCAACTTATTAAACTGATAGTTCTGTCATTTTCACAATTGTGTGCACTTGCTTTCATAGGAATTGGAATACTACATTCTTCTTGAAGTCTGAAGGTATTTCCTCCGTCTCATACATCTTGCTTACCAGGTGGAACAAATTCTTCATGACTGGCTCTCCTAATGATAATAACTGTTCAGACGGAACATCATCTACTCCAAGGGCTTTGTTTCTACTCAAATCTTTTAGTGCTCTGTGAAATTCTTCTCGCAGTATCGTATCTCCTATCTCATCTTCTTCTACTTCGTCTTCCATTTCGAGAATGGAAGCTTTACAGCTTCTATAACTATGCTGTGGCTCAAGGGGAACCACGTTATCAGGGACAAGAAATATTCAACGCTTTCGCTAAGATTGCCATCCGCCACGAGACGAAGACATGTTCCTTACGGAGACCTCTTGCAAGACGTGCGGCAGCAGATGAGAACCTTGTGGAGCGCCTATCTAACCAACAAAGTGAAAGGCCGAACTATCACGGATGTCTGCACGGCCCTGGTTCTCCCGCAGTATGTTCCACAGGACGGTTCCTAGGGGAAGACGTCGACCACATCATTTTAAACTGCCCACTGCGTTATCACGCAACAACAGAATTAGCTTCCTACTAGTGCGAAGACTGTACTCGCAGCGCGTCACGTTTGATTATACACTCTGGAAAATGAAAAAAGAACACCATGAATTCGTCGACCCAGCAGAGTGAAATATTATTGACACATTCTTGAGGTAGTATACAACACAGGATGACACAAGCAGAGCCGTACGCACGTGAGTACAGTCACCAAAGTGCCCACAATGTAGGCGTTAGTACCGCGTATACCCTCCTTTTGCAGCAATGCAAACTCTAATTCTTTCATGGAAACAATCGTAGAGGTTCCGAATGTGGTTATGTGGAATGGCCTGCCATGCAATTTCCATCTGGTGCCTCAGTTTGGCCAGATTTCGTGCTGCTCATGCAGACCACCCAACATGACGCTTCATGCGGTGCCAAACATGCTCAACGGGGGAGAGATCGGGGGATCGTGCTGGCCAGGGTAGTTGACGTACGCATTGAAGAGCGCGTTGGGTGGTACGTCATACATATGGATCTGCATTGTACTGTTGGAAAAGCACATACTCTTGTTGGTGCATGAGTGGTACCAAGACGGGTTAAATGATGGTTGCAGTGTACCGTGCACTGTTCAATGCTCTTTAGACGATCACTAGAGGAGAATGGCGAGTGTAGAATATCGCTCCCCTCACAATGATGCACAATCATGTGTGCCGTTAGAGTGTCCTCCGCTCACGCCCCAACATCGTTCAGCCCGCCTCCAATGGTGCCAAGGTAGGCGCTTATGAAGGGACGAATGGAGACGTGTCGTCTTCATTGATGAGAGTCGTCGCTGCCTCGGTTCCAATGACAGTCGTACGTGTGTGTGGTGTCGTGCAAGGGAGTGCGGAAATTTGGAGTGTACGCTTCAGTGGCAAACGGGACCGAAACATGGAATCATCGTATGGGGAGCCATACCCTACACTGGTCGTTATCCTCTGGTGTTCATTGTGGAAAAATTGAACAGTACACGGTACATTGATATATAATATGCCGGTGACGGGCAATGATCCTATCGTTAGTGGGGAGGGGTGGGCAAGTTTGAAGCCCTTACTCTTACGGGAATTAGTTTCATAACTACGAGTTTGAGTACTGTGGGCAGGGTGAAGCTAGGAATTTGTATCTGACGGGAGGCGTGCTTAGGTAGTCCTTGCAGGTGCGGTGATCACTGTGTCCCCAGTGGTGTTGGGGTCAGCGCAACTGCCTAGAAAGAAGGAGACCCGTGTTCGAATCCCGGCTGGGTACACATTTTAAGCTTTACCCAATCGCAGTTGATGTCATATATTCTGTGAATTTGAAGAATAACAACTGCAGTATCAGAAACGACGTCTGTTCTTTCGGAACAGACGCCACATGTCTTACATATGTGTTCGTACTATCTGTGACCTGCACCCTTTGAGACTGAAACACTTTCTGTGTGTTCCCGAGCACCTCCATCCTGAAGAGCCTCCCAGTCCACGCCACACAGGTCCCGCTATACGTGTACCCGATTCTTGCGTGTAGTGGACGCCTGACCTATTCAACGGAACCCGGAAACCCATCATACTATGGCCCAAGTCGAGGAATCACGGTCGAAGAACCGTCTGAACCTCTGATTCACCCCTTCATTCGGTCCGCGGTTGATCCTGTCAGCTATGAAGACGGTGAAATCTGCCTACATCTTGCAAGCAACACTGCCAGTCTAAACCACTTCATATAGCCGCCCAAAACACAAGAGAATCTCTTCCGATCCAAAGCGACATCATTGTTGGTACCGACAAAAGTCATTTGCTGGTGGTTGCACCCTGTACTCTTCATGCCATCCGGAAGGACCGGTTCCACATCTGAAACGACTGCACTTGGTATGCACACGGTGTGAAAATTGGCCTTCTTCCCTTCCTAATAGTCATATCCTTAGAGGGACCATTACCCGCCTAAAGCTGGTGCTCCCATTCACAAGTAAACCAACCCTGTGTGATTTGTTACACTCCAAAGATGTAGTTACAGATCCTCAGTATCCTTAGAGACGAACCGAATCGTTCAGGGGGTATGAGTGGCGTGAAATGAAGCAAGAACGTCGATTTGTTGTACACTGCACTGTAAATTGTCATTTTAGACCGTGAAATACGTGTAAATGAACGCCTTGAAGCAAGGGGTGGTTTCAATTATACCCACTGTACGACACCGTATGGCCTTTCCATGCGGATTCCGAGCAATGGTGTGTCTGAAAAATTGTCGTGGATCACCCATATAGAACCGCGTGCTTTCAGCGGTGGGCGTCCAGCTTCTAACCTCTGTCGCAGAAGGTTCAAGACAAGGGATGAAGTGTGGGAAAATGGGATGAACTACTCTCCCATTGTGTGAGACGTCCGGCGTGGCGTTGGGTAGAATTGTACAGATATTTGCTGCTAAGTCTCATCATTAAGTCACCTTACGCCCCACATGAAGTTCTGATCTCTGGCCTGTTCCTCGCGTGTATGAAGCGCCGACCAGGGGGACGTCACACGGCACTATTAGATAGGAAGATGTTAGCACCTTTTAGCAGGATTTAAAACTTTGGTGTCCCAACAGAAACTGCAAAAAGGTGACCTTTTAATTATATTGCCCAGGAATATTCTCACTATGGCTGCCGGGCTGCACCACTAAAGTTACATTACTATACGGATTTCAATAAGTAGTTTACACCTCACTGTCGTCTATACTCCGTTCACCGCCGGCCGCGGTGGCCGAGGGGACTGAGGCGCTCCAGTCATGGTCTGCTCGGCTACTGCCTTCGGGGGTTCGAATCCCCCCTCGGGCATGGATATTTGTGCAGTCCTTAGTATTAGTTAGTTCATAAGTAGTTTGTAAGTTTAGGGACTGATGACCCCGTAGTTAAGTCCCATAAGCTATAGAAACATTAAACATTAAAACTCCGTTCACCGAATCGAGAGACGTACTGTAAACACACTGAGGCTCGTGACCAGGGGTGGACAAGACAGAGTCGATAGCTCAATTTCTCTGGATCCGTTTCAGGTGTAAGGTATTTGTGTGTTTTGATATATAGCAGTTCTATTAGAAACCAAACATTTAAAATTCATTTCTGTTAATACTTTATATAAAGTAATTTTCTCCGAAAAATTCCCAAATCTGCATCTTCTATTACCACAGGAAGCACTTTGTCAAGTGTTGGAAATTTCTTACGAAAAACTTTTCTTCGTATCGCGTTTCAGTCAAAGTCATCACGACGTTTTGAAAGCTTCTGTCGTATTTCCTTTTCATAACAATAGTCTAACAGTCATTGACTGTTCTGGACACAACAGCTGCGTTTTATACACACTAGGACCATGTGTTTCTCTAAAGAACTTTATTACTTGTTTTTTGAACACTTTTGGATAGACTCAGATTGAAGGATGACATAATGAGGTTAATCTTACGTAATACTATGAGAGAGAAAAAGAGATACATATACTATGATTGCTGAATGTTATTGTAAACACTAATACTTACGTTACTATTCAGCAACTGGTCCATTAAGGTTAAGTTGACAGACGACACCTAATATCACTGCTATATGAAAACACAAATAACGACCTTACACCTGAAACGGCTGCAGCGAAATTGAGCGAGCGTCCCCGTTTTGTGCACCCCTGGTCACGCGCCTCAGTATGTTTACAGTACGTCTCTCGTTTCGGTGAAATGAGTATAAGACACTCAGAACATCGACAGACTAGGATTTTCAGGTTCAGTCTACAATTCAATTCCCTAAAAACTAAAGTCACAAATTCACCCCCTCGCCCGCACGGGCACTATCCATCGACAAGCATCTGCATTCTTATTTGGCTTACTTTTGCAGGTAATAGCTACGGCCACATATACAGTTCCCGTAAATATTTGCAGAGCGACAATTATTGAACTATATGAAATAAAATCGTCAGATCTACTGAAAGGTTTGCGTTATGACGTTCAAACAGCACGGATGGCCGCAGGGCATGTAGATAATTGGTATGCTCATGCGCATGGTTTGGTTTAGCGAATAAGCTCACTTTGATTTGGATGGTTTGTCAACAGGCAAAATTGGCGCTTCTGGTGGGCGGAGGAAGCGCATTTCACGAACAGAAAGTTTGTTCGCCTTCAGCGGCGGACTGTGGTGTGTTATGTCCAGGCGCGGAATAATCGGTGCGGGATTCTTGATGCCACGGTGACTACGAGAATGTACGTGCAGGTATTGGGAGGTACTTTCATCCCTATTATCCACATTGACACTGATTTCTACATAAATACTCTGCAAGTCACATTGACGTACATGGCAGAGGGATCATGGAACCGCTTTTATGATGTTTTTCTATAGTCCCATTCTCTAATAGCTCGCGGAAAAACACCAAAATCTTTCAGTTTTTGATTTGATTTATCTTATTTTATTTTTATGATCGTGTCTTCCTATGTAGGTGGGTGCTATCGACATATGTTAGAATTCGGAATGAAAGTTGGTGAAAGAAATTTCGCAAATAGATCTCGACGCAACGAATAACGCCATTTTTTTTAATGGTTTCCACCCCAACTCATGCATAATTTCCGTGACACTCTCTCCACTACATCGCGATAATACAAACCGAGCTGCCATTCTCTGAACTTTCTCTAAATCGTCTATCAGTCCCACTTGGGGGGGGGGGGGCAATCCCACAGTCCACAACAATACTTCAAAATAGGACGGACACGTGTAGTGTAGGCAGTTTCTTTAGTAGAACTGTTGCATCTTATAAGTGTTCTTCTGACGAAACGTAGTCTTTGGTTCGCTTTCCCTACAATATTTTCTATGTTTCCTTTTTAATATAAGCTGTTTGTATTGTTACTCCTTGTTATTTAGTAGAATTTACGGCCTGTAGCTTTGCCTGATTCATTGTGTAACTGATATCTTATCTAAATCATTTTCCAGTTGTTATTGATCTTCTGGTAACTTACCGAGCGAGGTGGCGCAGTGGTCTCGCATTCAGGAGGATGGTGGTTCAAATCCACCTCCGGCCATCCAGATTTAGGTATTCGGTGATTTCCCTAAATCACTCCAGGCAAATGCCGGGATGGTTCCCTTGAAAGGGCACGGCCGATTTCCTTTCCTATCCTTAACCAAAATCTGAGCGTGAACTCCGTGTGTAATGCTCACGCTGTCGACGGGACATTAAACCCTAAGCTTCCTTCCTTCCTTCCTTCTGGTAACTTAACTAATCGATAAGTGACAGAATCATCCGCGAATAGTCTAAGGAAGCTACTCAGATTGTCTGCTAAATCGTTTATAAAAATAAGGAACAGTAGATGCCCTTCAACACCTGCCTAGGGAACGCCAGATATCACTTCTGTTCTACTCGATGACTTACCGTCAATTACAAAGTACTGTGTCCTTTCTGATAGGAAATCACGAATCCAATCGCACAACTGTGGCAATATTTGATAAGTACGCAGTTTCATTAGAAGACGCTTGTTAGGTACAATGTCGAAAGCCTTCAGGAAATCTAGAAATACGGAATCTATTTGACGACCCTTGTCGATAGCACTCATCACATCATGTGAGTAAAGAGTAGACTGTGTTTCACAAGAATGGTACTTTCTGAATCCGTGTTGATTATGGGTTAATAGGTCGTTCTCTTCGAGGTTGTACATAATATTTGCGGAAAGTATACGTTCTAAAATCCTACGGCAAACCGACGTCAATGATATAGGCCTGTAATTTTGCGGGTCACTCTTATTGCCTCTCTTATATTGGAGTAACCTGTGCAACGGAACGTTCGCTGAGCGCTCGGATGTATATGATAATTAGACATGGGGCTATTGCATCAGCATACTCTGAAAGGAAACTAAATGGTATACAAGCGGTACCGAGAAACCTACTTTTGTAAAGTGATTTAAGTTGCTTTAATACACCAGGGGTACCAACTTCTAAATGACACATGCTGGCAGCTGATACGAATTCTGGAGTATTTGCTTCGTCTTTTTTCGTGAAGGATTTTCTGAAGGCTGTGTTAAGCAGTTATGCTGTAGCAGAACTGTTATCAGTAGCTTCGCCGTTACTGTTGTGTAGCGATGGTATTAATTGTGTTTTACCGCTAGTATATTTTACATACGACTAGAATTTCTCAGGATTCTCTACCAAATAGCCGGCCGCGGTGGCCGAGGTGACTGAGGCGCTGCAGTCACGGTCAGCACGGCCACTACGGTCGGGGGTTCGAATCCCCCCTCGGGCATGGATATTTGTGCCGTCCTAGTTCGTAAGTAGTTCATAAGTAGTTTGTAAGTTTAGGGACTGATAACCCCGTAGTTAAGTCCCATAAGCTTAACAAACATTTGAACATTTGAATTTTCTACCAAATTACGTGACAGGGTTTCGTTGTGGAATTTATTATAAGCTTCTCGCATTGAAGTTAGAGCTAAATTTAGAGTTTCTGTAAAAGACTGTCAGTCCCGAGGATGTTGTGTCCATTTCAATTTGGCATGCTTTTTTTTAGCTTCTGCAAGACTGATGTAACCTGTTTTGCGTACCACGGCGGGTCAGACCCCTCTTTTTTAATTTGTTTGGTATAAATCTGTCAATGGTTGTCGATATTATTTCTTTGAAGCAACATCTCATCTACACTAACATTGTTAGTTTCTAAAGACTAGAGATTCTCACTGAGGAAAGCGTTAATCGAATGTTTATCTGCTTTTTTGAATAGATATATCGTTCGTTTAATTTCGGTAGATTTGGGAAATCCGATATTAATTTTCGCTACAACTACTCTGTATTCAGCAATCCGCGTGCGTGTTTTGATGTTCTTTATTAGGATTATTAGTTGCTAAGAGATTAAGTATATTTTCACAACCATTTACTATTCTAGTGGGTTCGTGGAACTAATTGCTCGAGATAATTTTCGGACAATGCGTTCAGTAGGATTTCGGACGATGTTTTATGCTTGTCCCCGGTTTTAAACATCTATTTTTGCCGACATAATGAGGGTAAGTTAAAGTCGTCAACAATTACAATTGTTTGCTTGGAGAATGTTTTCTAAATTTAGTCCAGGCTTTCTTTGATCATCTCTGCAATGGAGTGATCTGAGTCAGGGGTCGGTAAAAAGAGCCAATTATTAATTTATTCTTGTTGTCAGGTATAACCTCTACCCAAACAAATTCACAGGAACTATCTACTTCAATTACGCTTCAAGATAAACCACTTGTGACAGTAATAAATACGCCACCACCTGTTTTAATCAATCTATTGTTTCTGAACACCATTTGCCCCTTTGTAAAAATTTCAGCTGAACTTATCTCCTTTCGGTACCTATAATGATTTGAGATTCAGTATCTTCTATTAGCGCTTGGAGCTCTGGTACTTTCCCAACACAGCTACGACAATTTACAACTGGTAGCCCAATGGTTTTTCGATGGATGTTCGTCCTATCTTTGACCTACACCCTTTGAGATTGAAACGTTTCCTGTGTGTTCCCGAGGCCCTCTAACCTAAAAAAAAACTGCCAAGTCCACGCCACATTTCGACAAGATGTGGTTCGAGCAAGACGGAGCTCGACCCGATCGAAGCAGGAGAGTGTTTGATGTTCTGGAGGAGCAGATTGGGGACCGAAGTCTGTCTCTGTGGCACCCAGAGGCCACTGGCATCGGCCTCGATTACCCGCCATATTCTCCGGATGTGAACACATATGACTCCTTTTTTGTGGGGCTCTATTAAAGACAAGGTGCACAGCAGAAACCTCAAGAGCAATCCTAGGCTGAAAACTGCCATTCAGGAGGTCATTGACAGCATCATGTTCCGACAATTGAGCGGGTCGTGAAGAATTTCACTATTCGTCTGCGCCACACTATCGCCACGGAGGACAGACGTATCAAATATGCCATAATCTAAATCCAAATACCTGTTTATAATCTTGTGATAGTGCAGCTCCTGTACCTTCCGTGCTTGCTATATTAGATTCATGGTTAAATCCGCCTTATGCAACACACCTTGTTTTGTTTTTCTACCCAAACATGTTTCGGCACTTATTGTGCCATCTTCCGTGGGTTTTTGCTTTTATTTTCTAAAATTCAAGTTACAGAATTTGGTTATACAGTGATTTGGTCGAGTCATTTGATTTGACAACTTTTTTTGGATATATTAGGCCTAATTTATTACGATACTTACATTATGTCATTTGCAGTATTTGTACCTGCTTTAGTTGAGGAATGACAGGTTTTCACAGCTTGTCATTTGCAAGCAACGTCTAGCAATTTAAAAGAAAGCTAAAGCAAAAGAAAGAAGATTAAATTAGTTTCATTTGAGAGACCATAGTTGAGGAGAAAATATTCTTACTTGAAAAGGGGTCGGCAGAATATTTTTACTTGAAAGGGGCTCTCATATTCTAAAAGGTGAAGAACAATGGTGTATGGAATTACGTCACTGGCGGTAGTAAAGGCGTCAGATAGTATTTGTTTGAAAATTAGGGCCGCATTTGGGTTTGTCGCAGAGAGGGGAAGCTTCATCGCATTGAAAAAAGACATCTAGCGCCAAGGCCTTATGATGTAAGGTGCTATCGGATACAATTTAAAATCACATTTGGTGCGTGTCTATGGCACTGCAACCGGTTTGACAAAAAAGGTTTAAATGTTTGTAAAGCTAAGAGACCAAACTGTTGAGGACATCGGACCCTACACTTGCAAACTACTTAAACTAACTTATGATGACAATAACACGCAACACGCGCGCGCGCCCATGCTCGAGAGAGGACTCGAACATCAGACGGGAAGCGGGCACCAAATGCGTAGCAAAGCGCCTTAGACAGTACAGCCAGTCCCGCGTGGCCCCAGACGCCATCTTCCAGCGAGACAGAACATGTTGCTGCACGAACACTTGCCTTCTTAGCGTCGCGAGATGACAGCCTCCTCCCTCGGCCCGCCAAACTTGTCGCTAATAGAAACTGTGTGAAATATGGCGAAACGACGGCTGCAGCGCTGACCCATTGCCAGCCACTGCAGATGAAAATTGGAAGCAGGTGACTGCAGCATGGATAGCTATAGCACAGGACGACATTCACGCCTTACACCCATGGATCAAGTTATAAGTGCCCATCGATTGTTGGAATATTCATGGGAACTAAACTAGGGTAACCAGATTTCCAGAATGAAAATACGGGACATATATGCATAGGTACCAAGACTGCCATACGAAATGTTGCAACATGCCACTAACATAAACACATAACACACGCAGAATATATAAAGACAAGACAGTATTTCTCTCGTCCCCTGCCCACAATAAATAACGTCTCGTATTTTTTTGGTGGATCTCGTATTCACGTTTGTTTCTCTTAAAATCACTTTTTCTTTAGTATTGCTTGTTGTGATCAGAAAATGCGACTTTTAAGAATAAAACAGTTACCACAACACACAAAGTTTTTAATTTCTGGAAGAACATAAAACCTTCGGTCAACAGCAGGAATTGGCGTTGTTTCAGGGGAGGGGGGGGGGGGGGGCGGTGTTACAAACTACATGTATGGAAATCCCAATAATGAAGGCATACCTGGTCAAAAGCTAACATAATAATTAACCAGACATACTCGCAACACAAAATTCCTTTAGAGTTAAAGAAATATTTTATTTTATAGTTGTCTCGTGCAAACAAGTAGAAACGAGAATTATTATTACTAACGCACCTTACATATTTTTCTCTGTTGTATTTCACAGAATAATATAAATGTATGTCATTCAGGAGTACGTATTTTCACACAGATATTCATAAAAGTCAACGTGGCGTGTATTCTTCAAATGAGTTTTGTTATTATTATTTCCGTCACAGTTTTCACACTAAATCTGTTCGCCATTCTGCAAACTGTGTGTGGTGGAGAACACACTTTCTGCAGCAGTATCAGTGCCACACACGCAGTAATGACCTTCAAATGTTTGAACCGGATATATTCAGATGCAAGAAAGTTGAAAATGAGAGAGCAGCTTTTACCAACTCGCTTCATTGTTGCCAACGATTGAATTTACTCTTGACATTTGTTTTCAACATGGTTCACTTCCTCAAAAAGCTGATCTTCGCATATTGGCTACAAAATATTATCGTCAAACTCCGGTAAATTTTTAAGCTTTACTGAACAGACTTCCAATGAACACGAAATTTAAGCTGAACTCAAATGGTTACAGCCTTCTCGATATAATCAAATAATGTCTCGTAAACTAAACTTGAAATGTCCAACAAAATCAGACTCTGGAAATACCACATCTTTTTGCAATGTACTTAACAAGCTGCACTTTTCGTGTGATAGCATAACGAAATACCAACCACAGAGCCTTACAAGTCGTACCTCATTCTCTTTGAGTTAAAGCCAATTTTCTTTGTTTGATGGTAAGCACATTTGTTCTCCATTTCATTACAGTAAACATTACTTAAAAACACGTTATTTCAAAATATATGGGACGGTTAGTAAAAAACGGGACAATATGCGTCCCGTATTTATTTTGTCGAGACAACGGGATATATAGGCAAAATAAGGGACGATCCCGTGACGTCTGGTCACCCTAGACTAAACTGCTAGGTCATCAGTCCAGGGCCCACGGCGAACCCTGTGCTTACCTGGAAACAGGGCACACGCTGGACCAAGACGACTCGCGTTATCGTTTACGCGAAATTTTCCCCTTGTTGATGTTGTTATTGTTTATAAAGGTACGACCGCTAACGCATGAATGTAATTGGCTGTCATATTCGGAATGTCCAAATGTTTGTAAATCTATGGGACTTTACTACTCTGGTCATCTGTCCCTAGCGTTAGCATCTACTTGAACTAACACTAATGCTAGTGACAGCAAATTCACTCATGCCCCTAGGGAGGAGTCGAACCTCCAACGGCGAGCATCGGAGCGCTCCGCAGCTAGGCGCCTTAGAACGCTCAGCCATTCCACCGCAGCTGACTGTCATATATGTAGTCAGTGTGGCATGTGGAAGTTAGGGTCGGTCCTGGAAAGGTGACCGGATAGCCTGATGGTAAGGCGACCTCTCACGAAAAGCAGAAAAGCTGCGTTCTAGTTCAGGTTCGCCACGAATTTTCGTATGTTACTATCTTCATATATTCTGTGAAAATGAAAACAATAACAACTGTAGGATCAGAAGTGACATCTGTTCTTTCGGAATAGACGCCACATGTATAAATGTAATATGCCAGCGACAGGCAATGATCCTTTCGTTAGTGGGGAGGGGTGGTCAAATTTGAAGCCCTTACTCTTACGGGAATTAGTACATAGTGACTACGAGTTTGAGTACTGTGGGCAGGGTAAGGCTGGTAATTTGTGTCTAAGGGGATGAGTGCTTAGGTAGTCCTTGCAGGTGCGGTGATCACTGTGTCCCCAGTGGTGAAGGGGTCAGCGCAACTGCGCAACTACCTAGAAAGCGAGAGACCAGGGTTCGAATCCCGGCTGGATACACATATTCAGTTTTGCCCATTCGCAGTTGAGGCCATATTATATTCTGTGAATATGAAAACAATGACAACTGCAGAACGTCTGTTCTTTCGGAATATACGCCACATGTTTATATTACTATTTGGTAGTAGTGCCTACAACTATGCCTGATACAATGGTGCTGAGAGAAATTCGCTGTTGCAAGTAAATAATCGATTTATATTATTGTGAGCACTATAATCCGTCATCATGGAGAAATATTTGCAAAAAACCATTAGCAATCTTTCCGGTTGCTTTCTCTGTTGCGGTATTTCTTAGACCATTAGTATAGTCTGTAAAGGAACAAAATAAAAAAGAAAGAACAGCAGTGATACAGACTGGAGTCGCAGTTTTCAACTGCAAGAAATTTACAAAGTGTTGCAGTGTTTTTTCAGGAGGCTGCTTTTCCATACAAAAAATAATCCACAAAACGCTCATTATCCACTAACTAGTTGCTCCGCTGTGTGGTGTGAAGACTTGCGAGGTACGATAAAATGAATGCAAAGCCTTATTGAGATATTTCCTTCATTCAGTCGCGTAAAGCACCTCCGCGCGATTCGAGTCTAAACGGTATCACTTTGTGCCTTCAATTAATCCCCAGAAACTTTTAGGACGATGCCATAAAAGTTTTGGCACGAGCATTGTGGCTATTGTGCGTCGTTCCGCCGGGAGACAAAAGCACAGTAGAGCAGGATACTCAGAGTTAACGAGCTTACGTGTCGGGACAATGGCGCCTGCATCATACGGGTGCCACCAGCGACGCCATGTACAATGCCGCCACCAGTCGTGTGCTCTCGTAACAAGGGATTTTCACTGCGCTTTGCCCGTAGCTAGAAAGTACCATCACTCTCCCCGGCAGGCCATCTCCACCAACTGCCATGTTTCAGCGGTAACTTACCGTCTCGTTTATCACCTCTCAAATGTCAAGTTCACGGATTTAGAAAATATCGTTGCCGCCCGCGGTGGCCGAGGGGACTGAGGCGCGCCAGTCACGGTCTGCACGGCCACTACGGTCGGGGGTTCGAATCCCCCATCTGCCATGGATATTTGTGCCGTCCTTAGGATAAGCAAGTTGATAAGTAGTTTGCAAGTTTAGGGACTGATGACCCCGTAGTTAAGTCCCATAAGCTATACGAACAAACAAACAACAAAATATCGTTCATGCGAAACACAACTAGCTCTTTACTCACACGAAGTGATGAGTGCTATCGACAAGGAACCTCAAATTGATTCCGTATTTCTTGATTTCCAGAAGGCTTTTGACACCGTACCTCACAAATGGCTTGTAATCAAATTGCGTGGTTGTGGTATATCGCCCCAAATTTGCGACTGGTTAAGGGATTTCCTGTCAGAGAGGACACAGTTTGTAGTAATCGATGGTGAAGCATTGACTAAAACAGAGGTGATATCGGGCGTTCCACAGGGTAGTGTTATTGATCCTCTGCTGTTCCTTATTTACATAAACGATTTGGGAAAAAAATCTAAGCAGCTCTCTTCGGTTGTTTGCAGATGACGCCGTCATTTACCGTCTAGTAAAACCATCTGAAGATCAAAACAAACTGCAGAACGATCTGAATAAGATATCACTATGGTGTAAAAATTGGCAATTGACTCTAAATAATGAGAAGTATTAAGGCGTCCACATGAGTACGAAAATAAATCCGTTAAACTTTGTTTACAAGATAAATCAATCAAAAGTGAAGGCCGCAAATACCACAAAATACCTAGGAAATACTATTACTTCAGACTTAAACTGGAAAGAACACGTAAAACTTCGTTTTATTGCTAGACCCCTTAAAAGA
Organism: Locusta migratoria; assembly: GCA_026315105.1. Lineage (NCBI taxonomy): Eukaryota > Metazoa > Arthropoda > Insecta > Orthoptera > Acrididae > Locusta > Locusta migratoria. Next base: position 366,342,327 of record CM048755.1, read on the forward strand.
TGCAACGGAACTACTAAACAGACCGTCCTTTCTGGAGTATTGTTGCCATTGTGGGATCCTTATCAGGTGGGTTTGACGAAGGACATCGAAAGAGTCCAAAGGAGGGCAGCTCGTTTTGTATTGTCACGATACAGGGGAGACAGCGTCACGGAAATGATACAGGATTTGGGATGGGAATCATTACAACAACGGGGCTTATCGCTGGGGCGTGGGATACTTACGAAACTCCAATCGCCAACATTCTCCTCCGAATGCGAAAATATATTGTTGACTGCCACTTACATAGGTAGCAAAGATCATCAGAATAAAATACGAGAAATCAGAGCTCGAACGGAGAGATTCAGGTGTTCTTTATTCCAGCGCTATTCGAGAATGGAATGTGAGATAAATAGTATAAAGGTGGTTCTAGGAACCCTCTGCCAGGCACTTAAATGTGATTTGCAGAGTATCCCATGTAGATGTAGATTTTCACTGTTGGGCGTTGTGGCTGCAACACTGCAGGTTTGTCCCCCTAAAACACATAACCAAGCAAGCAAGCTGCAGCACTGTGAAAGACAGAGAGATTTTACTTATTGTAGCTATACATTAAACAGAAGACGTGTCTACTTCTGTAGATAATTTGGGAGATACAAAGTGCTAAATTTAGTACACAGGCTGCCACCCATGCAAGCAAGTATGAGAGTAACCCAGCTGGACATAGGAATCAGTGTGCTAGGCTATTCGATAGCGATACGCTAATCCATTCTTCGTCAGCTCTGTACCAGATTTCACTACATGTAGTGGGTGGATAATTGTCGGCTGCTAAGTTTTCAACAACCCGTGGCTAGACGTTTCCACTAATTGAGAGGTCTGGGGAATCTATTGACAAGGCAATTGTCAAACATCCTTTTCATCGAGGAGATAAATACAGCACGAGAAACAAGAGCTGTTAGAAAAAAACACGTTGTAGTGACTTCACAGATATGACACAAAAAAAATGTTCAAATGTTTGTAAAGCTTATGGGACTTAACTACGGGGTCATCAGTCCCTAAACTTACAAACTACTTATGAACTACTTACGAACTAGGACGGCACAAATATCCATGCCCGAGTGGGGATTCGAACCCCCGACCGTAAGGGTCGTGCAGACCGTGACTGAAGCGCCTCAGTCCCCTCGGCCACCGCGGCCGGCCAGATATGACACAAACATCAGTTTTAACATATCAGAAACTAAACGGCTGCTGTCAGAAATTACCAACTTTGTGAAACAGAGGAGATGGTATATGCGTCTCTAGGCTTTCCCGACGTGTACCGCTGATGAACTTCTCTCGGGTCTCTAGCTTACCTTCCGAGCTGCAACACCTGAGGTAGGTCTTCCGCCGAAACGGCTATACCGAACCGCAGATCAACAGGACGCTCAAGAAGAAGAAAGAAGTGGTTATCCCAGAAAAAGAGGAAGAAGACAAACGACTAGCTGGCCTACAGCACGTGGGCCCCTCTCGACCAAGATTGTACGTCTTTTGGAAAAATGCAATATTAAAACTGTCTTCCGTCCACCAGCGAAGACGAAGGAGCTACTAGATTCTGCTAAAGACCCGCAAAAGCTTAACACACCGGGAATTTACAGCATCCTGTGTGAATGCGGGAAACAATACACCTGCCAAACACAACGCTGTTATCTCAAAACGCTGCGAAGAACATATTAGGTGTGATCGACTAGGGCACACAGTAAAATCGGCCATAGCACAACACAGCATAAATGATGAGCAATCTTTGAACTTCGAAAACACGAAGGTGCTAAGCCGAGCCTCAGGCTTCTGGGAAAGTGTAATCAAGAATCCATACAAATAAGTATTCACGATAAACTGGTAAACAGAGATGAAGGTTTAAACACGTCCATTGAATGTGTGGCCGTGTTCCATTTTGATTTATTCATTAACCTGAAGTGTTTCTGCACCATTAATGTTATCCATCTGTGTGTTAATTATTTTATTCTTTTTATTAAGGATCAATGCCCAATGTTTATATATGTTTGCCCCATATGTTTCCACCTGTTCAAATCAAATGTTTGTTAAGCTTATGGGACTTGACTACGGGGTCATCAGTCCCTAAACTTACAAACTACTTATGAACTACTTACGAACTAGGACGGCACAAATATCCATGCCCGAGGGGGGATTCGAACCCCCGACCGTGGTGGCCGTGCAGAATGTAACTGGCGCGCCGCAGACCGCTCGACCACCGCGGCCGGCTTTCCACCTGTGTGATTGAACTTGTGAGTTCATGTGAATGTGGAATATACATGTGGCGTCTGTTCCGATGTATATACATAATATGCCGGTGACGGGCAATGATCCTATCGTTAGTGGGGAGGGGTGGGCAAGTTTGAAGCCCTTACTCTTACGGGCATGTTTCATGAATACGTGTTTGAGTTCTGTGGGCAGGGCGAAGCTGGGAATTTGTATCTGACGGGAGGCGTGCTTAGGTAGTCCTTGCAGGTGCGGTGATCACTACTGTGTCCCCAGTGGTGTAGGGGTCAGCACAACTGCCTAGAAAGCAGGAGACCCGGGTTAGAATCCCGGCTGGGTACACATTTTCAGCTTTGCCCAATCGCAGTTGATGTCATATATTCTATGAATATTGAATGTGGAAGGTTTCTCTTAATATTGACTGACTGCCACGCAATGGCTTACAGTCGCCGCCTCGCGTCTCAGGCATCGTTTTGCTGTAGTTAAGAACGCGTGGCTTCGTTTGTCGTCTGCGCTGGCGTCTGCTGGCTGGCCAGAGACAAGCTTACTTGGCAAGGTGGCGAGGTGGCCATGTTGTTAGTGTCGTACCAACCTAATCTGGGCCGAAAGAGGTGACAGGAGAACCCTCTGGGAGCGGATGTAGAGGGAATTGTCTTCACCAGGTAGCAAGGGTTGGTAAACACCAGTCTCTGAACGCACTCTGCGTCGCCTTTAGCGCGCTCTATATCCGGTGTATGGGGGTGGAAGGTTTTTCCGTGGCCATAGAGCTTCTCTCGTGACTCTTCATTCTGGATCCGACGACCGCGGAAGTAAGTACCTCGCCGAATCATGCTGAGGGGAAGGCATGCTGTTAGAATCTTGCTTTCTTTGTGATCAGGCAATCTTCGCTATACAAGGCGATGTAGTTCTTAATGTACAGAACTCGAGTAAATTCATTGTAAATTTATTACTTGCATTTTCATTCCAGTGATGATTGTGTGTCCGGTTTTGCTCAAGTTAGAATACACGTGTGTGGCCTTCAGCCTTTGTGTTAATATAGTATGTTTGAATTTCCTTCGTGTTTTTAACTAACGTTTTCACTTTCCGTTTGTATCCGCGAGTATGCTAAATATTTCTTAGATTTTCTTGTTTGATTCCGTCTTTCCTGTCATGTATGGCCGATTGCACCACACGTGCTTTCGTAACGGTCGTGACTTCGGCCTTCAGCCATGGTTTTATTAATACTAGCTTTCTTCTATACGAATTTTCGCGTGTGCTTCACTTGCTTATTCTAAATTAATTTCTGTTTGTAAATGCCATGAAATTCGGCGTGGTCGCACACCTCATGGTACTTAAGAATTATGAGCCGTTGCCCCCCCCCCCCCCGAACATGAGTTTCATTTAGTGCACAGTATAATTAAATTTGTGATCAAGGCACCCGCCATCTCATCAAGATGCCGCCGACGCTTCATTTCGCCGCTGCTTTCATGTGTTCCAGCATTGTAATGTACCGCCAAGCATTATGCACATGTCTGAGAATGAATGAATGTGCTTTCAGCTACCCATTGTGTATTTGAAGATTTCAAAATGTTCAAATGTTTGTTAAGGTTATGGGACTTAACTACGGGGTCATCAGTCCCTAAACTTACAAACTACTTATGAACTACTTACGAACTAGGACGGCACAAATATCCATGCCCGAGGGGGGATTCAAACCCCCGACCGTAGTGGCCGTGCTGACCGTGACTGGAGCGCCTCAGTCACCTCGGCCACCGCGGCCGGCTTTGAAGATTTCCTCCCACGTTACCTCCATATTCATAAAGGGCAGAAACAATTGTAATACGGGCAGTAATTATATGATTTAATTCACTTTTGTACAAGGTGTGTGCTTAATTTGGTCTCCCTACATTGATTTGCTTGTTATTTTACTGAATAGATTATGATTCAAAGTATCGGATCTCTGCTTTATGATTTCATGCTCCTCATCCCAGTTTTAATTATCTATTCATTTATTTTTTAATACTGATTTTGTCTTTGTAAAAACGTTGGCTGCTCCCTTAAGGAGTGAGCAGTTACATTAATTTCCATTGTGCATTTACTGTGGCCACTCATAAAGTAATTTCGAGCAGCAGTGAGCGTTTTAACTTACATTTGCAGATCTCAACTGCCCGAGATCTTGCTTATTTCAGTAACAGGCTACTTTCCAGGTTAGTAGCTAGTATGACACTTCCCAAAACGTCGCTATATCTCAATGCCGCCACACAGCTGGAGACCCGAGAGAAGTTCATCAGAGGTGATGGTATTTATGTGCTCCAATACAACCCATACCATAAAGGCAATTGCCTGGACCGTATGGCGATGTAGAACGCAATCTAAATCTACAACTATGTCACTACTCTACAACTCTCACAAAAATATCTTAGACTGGGTTCATCGCACAACCTTAAGACAATTTTTCTACAATTCCACTAGCTTACAGCGAGTGGGGGGACACCGAACTTTTACAGTAGGAGCTCTGAGATCTCTCATTTTGTGTCGATGATGCTCTCTGTGAAGCTTGACTTCTATAGAATACAATCATATAAAAGAAGAAGGAAACTATTCACATGACATTTTGATCAGTATATTCTACAGAAATAGTTAGCACTTCCGTCACTTCAGTTCAGTATGTGTCCTGTTGCCTAACATGCACAGGGTCCGCCATGGGTGCTGATAACGTTTTCCATTCCTGATGGCATCGACGCATTTGAGGCGCGAATGGTGGTATGGATATCCATGCTGTACTCAAATTTCATTTTATCTGCAGTGATTGGCACTGGGTAACGGCCCTACGACCGTCTTTTCACGATACCCTTCGCATTTCCGAATACCAACATGTCTGGTGATATGGCGGGCCAGGGCGAAAGACTGACGTCCTGGGACATCAAGAAGGCACGCGTTCGTGCACCAACATGTGGCCGTACATTGTCATGCTGAAAAATAGAGTCTGGGGTGTCGCACAGAGAGGGCACAGGATGACATTCATGTAGGTCGGACTGATCACGGTGGCTTGGACGAACACCAATCGTAATTTTTGGTTCTACCCAATTACCCAATAGCACCATACGCCACACAGCCTCGAGTAGACGCTGTATGTCTTGTGTGATTGCAGTCACTGTCATGCTGCTCCCCTGCCGGCGGCGAACAAATATCCCGCCATAATTTTTCAAAGAAATAGAACACGGATCCTACCGAAAACATCATCTGATGCCATTCCTGTCCCCAATGACGTCTGTCCTGTACACAATTGCCGTCTAACTAGGAGGCCATATGGGTAAAGGATTTTAGAACTTATTTTATATTTATGCTACCCTAAGTTCTGAACACAAATAACAGTCAAAGCCTATAAAAAATTCTCGAGAAAATCGACTTTTGAAGTTTTTGCAAGTACTCATAAGTACTAATAATTAAAACAGTCGCATTATGTGTCAGTGTAGCTCAGGTAGTAGCGTTCTAGCCTTCAATCATAGGCTCTTTGGTTCGAATCCTGCCGTAAAAGTTTTTTTATATATAAATATTTTCCGTTCTATCAATATAAATATAAATATACAATCCCTGAGACAGATTTTCGTCTGGAATATGTCAAAGACATTAATGATAAATCTGAAGCATTGAATTAAAATTTGTGATGCGACCAGGAATCGAACCCGGACCTCCATGCTTACTAGGCAGACGTCTTACCGCTTACTAGCATTTAGGGCGCCTTGGAATAGTCTCAGCACGATTTCCTTCGCGTCACAAACTTTAATACAGCTTCTGTGTTCCACAGAACATTGCCACTACTGCTAAGGTTCTCCATGCAGCGGAATAGCACCTCGGCAATGGACATATGGAACATTCCTGTTTAATGTGATATAAATATCAATGTAAATATAAATATACAAATTTTAATTCAATGCTTCAGATTTATCATTAATGTTTTTCCGTTCTGCTCGAACACTTACACAATTTTAATACCTAATGGTAATTTTTACTAAAAATGCACGTAATTTTGTTTATTCGTAATTTTCTATATTTTATAAAAGGTTGTAAATAATGACGCTTTCAATTCAAAAACAAGTTAAATTTTTACAGTATTGGCTTCACTATTAGTTGACGACGGTAGTACTCGTTTAATTTGTGAAGAGCTACAACGCTGCTTTTGAAAAAAAAAAAAAAAAAAAATGTTCAAATGTTTGTATAGTCTATGAAACTTAACTACGGGGTCATCAGTCCCTAAACTTACAAACTACTTATGAACTACTTACGAACTAGGACGGCACAAATATCCATGCCCGAGGGGGGATTCGAACCCCAGACCGTAGTGGCCGTGTAGACCGTGACTGGAGCGCCTTAGTCTCCTCGGCCACCGCGGCCGGCGCTTTTGTAAAGCCGTCTCCATAGCTACTAATGACTTTCCAAGTAGCTGACCTTACTCAACCATCGTTATACGTGATGGCATAGTGTTCAGGTCGTCTGCATACACATAAACAAAAACTGACTCAACGCTTGTAATTAGAGATCTCAAAATGTTTTATATAACTAATTTCGGAAATAAGGGGAAAAAAACTTGTCACAGCGGGATTCGAACCACTGGTTGCGAAGCTAGGACGCTGTCACCTAAGCCACACCGACAGTTACTGCAATTGTGTTAATAATTGATACTTACGTGTACTTGCAACACTTCAAAGTCGATTTTCTTGAGATTTTTTAGAGTTGCGTCGAATGGCTTTGGCTGATTGTTATTTAAGCTCTGAACTTCACGTATCACATATATAAATAAGTTCTAAAATCCGATACCCATGTGGTCTCCTTGTAAGACGTTTCTGCATGTTAGTTCAAATGTTTAACTGCTGTGGTTAGCAATCCCTAGGCCTAGAAACGATTTAAATTAACTTACGCTGAGGACAACACACACAGCTATACCCGACTGAGGACACGAACGTCCGACGACGAGCAACCGCACGTTCCACAGCAAAGCTCCTTAGAACGCTCGGCGGAGTAGTGGGCGACGCGCACTTAACTCGTGCCGTTACAATCGGCGACGGACAGCCACCCCTGTTAGTGTGCGGTGTTTACAACTGTTGCGCCAGAACTAAGGGAGACCACATCTGTCCTGCACTGCTATTCGTGTGAGGTGTCGAGAGGTTGTCTGGGAGGTGTGACCTGCCCCATATCGACGCGTTCTACGAACTTCCGTAAACCATTCCGCACACATTCATTTTACTTCGTTCCGCACGACCAGCAATTTTCAGGATACATCAATTACTCTCGTGCCAATAATGCTCCCTATTTCAAACTCAGTGATTAGACGGTACGGTTCACGCGTACGTCTGCGAGGCATCCTGCAGTCACACTGATCCATTCCGTTGTGTTTATGGTAACAGCGAGATCCGCAGGCACAGTCTAATGGTGGCCGCTATTGGGCCACGATAGCAGTGTTGACCTTTAACCCAGCAGCCGACACGGTTCAAATGCTTATCATTTCTGCAGTATATATTCTGTTCATATCAACTTCCTGTCCCTAGACCAGAGTTTTTCAACCTTTTCGAATATGCGATCCCCTTCCAAGTAAAAATATTCTGACGATCCCCATTAAAATAAAAGTTTTTTTTATGTCTTGGACGCACTGTTTTTTACTTTATCATTACGCGTTTCGATACAGCATCGTCAGATCTGTGGCACAAATAATAAAAATAAATTACATTTCGGATGTTTACAGTTCATAATCATAAAATTCATATGGAGCACAAACACATTATATGCAAATATACTAACAAACTTTTTGTAAAACGATGGTAATTCAAATACATCTTATTGGAGATGACCAACTAAAAGATAAACCACCATCGTGGATGTCTAGTGAAGGTATTCAACTAGATTCTCATGCCAAACTGCGGTGAGAGGGGGGGGGGGGACACCGTAACAGGTAAAATAGGTTCAATAGCCGCCAGATGGCGCAGGTTTAAAATTAAATATTATTTGAATGGATTTAGAATAACGTCATCTTGCGACCTCTGCACTGTCTACTGACATAGAAGCTATCATAAACGTGACTACAAGATGTGTTAAGTCAAAATAAAAATCCAGCCGCGGTGGCCGAGGGGACTGAGGCGCTTCAGTCACGGTCTGCACGGCCACTACGGTCGGGGGTTCGAATCCCCCCTAGGGGATGGATATTTGTGCCGTCCTTAGTTGTAGCTAGTTCATAAGTAGGTTGTAAGTTTAGGGACTGATGACCCCGTAGTTAAGTCCCATAAGCTATACAAACATTTTGAATTACAACGAAAATATCTAAGAAGCAAACATGCTAAACCATTGTGACGTGACAGTCATATGGCTACTCATCTTACATTACAAGTCAACATTGTAACGGATTATTAGATGTTCTTATCAGCTAACTGAAATTAGCGATAATATAAATTAAGGGGATAATCTGGTAAATGCCTGTATTGTGTCTAAAAAGAGAATAATAATGAGGCGGGGGGGGGTGTGGACGAGGGAGTGAGAACAAATAAAGTTGGGGGAAGGAAGGAAATGTTACTAACCATGTTGAACAAGATTGTATACCTAGTGTAGATGTAATATACTTGGCGACTTAATTTTTATTATTTGTGCCATTGATCTGATGATGTATCGAAACGCGTAATGATAAAATAAAAAACAGCTCGACCAATACACTTCAAAAAATGTTTTACGCATGCCAACGTCTGGTCGCTTGTCCGCAAAAAATGGAAGCTTTTATGAACCAAGTGATAAACCAAATAAAAGTATTCTTCCACCCTCCCCCCTTTTCACGAACGGTAACAAAACTGTGTGATCTCAAAGGAAACAAATTTGATCTTCTTTCCTTTTCTTCACATTTCTTTTAAATTTTTGGATGAAGTTTTTCATTTATTTTTCGCAATGAAAAACATTATCTTATATTTACAAGATTTCCGACAGAAAAATATATTTTGCTTAACGACTATTACGCATTTCAGGCAAGACTCAGAGGCGTATAATGCTCATTAAGAGAGGTCCCACTGAATAAACAATTTGTAAACAACAAGATCTTTTTTCGAATTTTTCAAAATTAGTAATTGTATTAAGTTCTTTTACCTCTCGATTGGTTCTTGAAAACAGGTTTCAGACGTTGCGCTTATTCATCATTAACACACTGTATTATAAAACAATCTGTAAAACAATCTGTGATTTATTGAAGGAACTCCGTAATTGTAACATTAAATATACCGGGTGATCAAAAAGTCAGTATAAATTTGAAAACTTAATAAATCACGGAGTAATGTAGATAGAGAGGTAAAAATTGACACACATGCTTGAAATGACATGGGGTTTTATAACAAAACAAAAAAAGTTCAAGAATTGTCCGACAGATGGCTCAGCAATAGCTGTAGTCGAGGAATAATGTTGTGAACAGCACTGTAAAGCATGTCCGGAGTTATGGTGAGGCACTATAAGTTCCGATCGGAAGATTCACTTGTATGCGTCTTGTTTAAACAACTGTATTAAATGTTCAAATGGTTGTTAAGCTTAAGGGACTTAACTACGGGGTCATCAGTCCCTAAACTTACAAACTACTTATGAACTACCTACAACTAAGGACGGCACAAATATCCATGCCCGAGGGGGGATTCGAACCCCCGACCGTAGTGGCCATGCAGACCGTGACTGAAGCGCCTCAGTCCCCTCGGCCACCGCGGCCGGCCCAACTGTATTACACAACCGGTGCATACATTGTTACCGAAATATTCAACACCACATTAATCGAGGGTAAAACCTATGACCTAGAAGGATTTTAGTAGTGAGAGCTTGTCATCTGCTGCGACTCTCATTAATGTTTCTACTCCGCCATTTTTAAAACTTTTTTTTGTTCTAATAAAACCCCATGTCATTCCAAGCATTTGTGTCAATTTTTACCTCTCTATCTACATTATTCCGTGATTTATTAAGTTTTCAAGTTTATACAGACTTTTTGATCACTCGGTACAGGTTTGCGAGAAGTAAAGAAAGAGTTTAATGACAAGTAGAAATATCTGTGAACACTTTTCCGATAGAGTATGAAATGCCAGATTGATGATTCAGTTAACATTTAGATAATATTTATTTTCTTTTCGATGGGAAAATCTTGCCGCCTCCAAAATTTTGCCGCCCTGTGAAGCCGCATATGTTGCACCTGCCTAAATACGGCCCTGTACACACCCATACCCTAGGGAGACCTCGAACCTCCGACGGGAACGGCAGCCCAGTCCGTAGCATGACGCCTTATACCGCGCGGCCATCCCGATCAGCCTTTACTGGATTTTAGAAGACAATAGCATTTGCAAAGAGTCTTAACTGGTCTATTAAAATTATGTTCTTAATCATTATATTACGAAATGTAGAGGACGTATATCCCTATGTCACTTTAGTTTTAACTTGATGACTTGCTTTCAGTTTTTACTAACTGTAACCTTTCTGACAGGAAATCACGTTTCCACTCTCCCTACTGATTTAATACTCCATAGGTAGACAATTAGGTTAGCAGTCGCTTGTGAGGAACAACGTTAAAAGCTTTCTGGTAACGTAGAAAAGTCGATTCAACCTGAGATCCCCTGTTGATTATTCGCATATATAAAAAGTACGATATATTGTTAAGTTCATGAATCTTGTCTGACAATAGATCGTTTTCCTAGAGGGAATTTAGAATATTAGAACAACGTACATGTTAAATAATCTTATAGAAAATTGTAGCCAGAGATATGGACTTGTATTTTCTACCTGAAGTATTGTTGTAACGTGTGCAATTATCCAGTCGTTACTAGTGCTAGATGTTGTATATCACTGCTAAGTATTGACCTTCTGTATCTGTGTACTATTAAAGGGACCTAACTCGTATACAGTCTACATGGTGCTGACAAAATGCTATGAGGACTTGACATACACACAATTTTTATTTATTAGTAAGGAGTTGGCCGTCATTGCCTTTAAAAACAGCTGCAACTTTTCGAGTAACAGATTCCTAAAGTGTGTTTATAGTTCCAAGAGAATGTTCATCATACTTGTATCAAAACATAGCCGCGGTGGAGTAGCCGAGCGATCTACGGCGCCTCGCTACGGAGCGCGCGGTTGCTCGCCGTTGGAGGTTCGAGTCCTCCCTAGGGCATGGGTGTGTGTGTGTGTGTGTGTGTGTGTTGTCCTTATGTTAGTTTAACTTATGCAGTCTGTAAGCCTAAGGACTAATAACCGACGCAGTTAAGTCTCATAAATTTACAAACATTTGAACATTTTTTTTATCAAAACGTGTGCCAATTACATCAACCATGTTGAAGCTGTAAATTTGGCCCTCACTTTCTGCTCTAGAACTACCCATATCGCTTCAGTTATGTTGAGACATGGCGATTTTGCTGTTTAGGGAAGTTGTTAGATAATGTTCTAATGATGTAAAAAGAACGCTTGAATGCTTTTGGCTGTGCGTATAGTGGCATTACCATTTTGGAATATGGCAGTGTTTGTTAGCAATATGTTAACCATCGTAGTCCGTTTGTTGTCGAAGATGGTGAGATATTCATTCAAATTATCCGACCAGTGAAATTCATGATAGAAACAGTTTAAAACTATTGTTAGGATCATTAATTAAAAGATGTTATTTCCGAATTGATTCTTTGCATTTTAGCAACCAACCATTTTATATCTTTGTAGCGATAATTACTTTAATTACTTTACCTTGAGTTAAAACAGTTCTTCCTTGTGATGTGGGTAACGTTTCTGTGTTATCTAGTGTTTTACATATTTTACAGCGAGTTGACAACGTATAGAGACTAGCACTAGTAGAGCGGAGAACTTTCCATCGTATCAACATATGCAGCGGACAAGTGGCCTCGCTTATGCCTCACGCTTCGGCTTATCTCCATACTTGTTATTACCACGTATGTATCTCTGCTGCTGTTAATTGCTTCCTGATAGTATGCTCACGTTTGCATACACTTTTGGAGTGACGTAAGACCCCTAATGACTAGCTCGTGCAAATGAAGCGAAGAACGGGACCTACAATATTCATAGTTCCACGAAAAACGTTATTATTCTCTGAAACAAGGGCGCTACTAATTTACGAACTCAATAATAAATACAGGCATTACTGTGACGCGAAGTTTAGAGGTCTTTCTCGTACGAGTGCTCATCGTGGCGTGACTAACCAAGCAAATGTCCTGCGCCACATACAATAATGGAAACGCATTACAAAACTAAATTAATTAAAATGTACATTAATAGAGTTGCAACATTTACAAACGAAATACGAAAGACAATGCTAGTACGATAGCTTTTTAACGGATTGAGCCATCAGTTTAATAAATATATCAATACGAATTACGTACAGAAGAATGGATCTGCTAGTGAGAGCTGAACTAGGATACGATCAGTTTGGATTCAAATTAAAGGTACGAACGAGAGGTCACACTGGACGTCCGACTTCTCTTACTGTGATCTGTGTCTGTAAATCTATCGGACCAAACTGCGTGCTCATCAGTCCGTAGCTTACAAACTACTTAAACCTAGGTAAACTAACCTAAGGACAAACACACACACCCATGCCCCAGGGAGGACTGGAACCTCCACGGCGAGCAACCGCGCGCTCCGCAGCGAGACGCCTTAGACCGCTCGGCTACTCCACCGCGGCGAGTGAGTATCGCATTTCACTCGTCGGTTCTAACCTTTCTCCGACCTCCAGATTTAGTTTTACCGTGATTTTTCTAAATCACTCCAGGCAAATCCAGCATCCTTCTTTTCAAAGGGCACGGCTGATTTCCTTTCCCGTGCTGACCAAAAACTATCCGTGCATGTGCTCCGTCTTAGTAACCACGATATCGACGAAACGTTAATTCCTACTCTTCCTTTCTTTCTTCTTCTCTTACTAGAGAGGTTGAAAAAGGGTAAATATATAACTAACTTATCTCTTAATCCCGGAAAATCTTTTGAAAATTTTAACATACATTCTTTGCAATTTTGAAGTTCCTAGAAATAAAACAATCGCACCGACGTGTTTTACGGCCCACTTTACATTTGTAGTTTTATAAGTTATTGCAAACATTTTGGACCAAAATAATAATCTAAATAATAAAAAATTAACTAATAGAGTGTCTGAAACCCTTTTAGGAAATAAAAAGAAATAAGTCGTGGCGATTTCCAAACAACTGACCTTCAGCGTCATTCTAACGCCTTGCCCACTACGCTATGGATATCACCCAAAAAGTGTGTTCCTTAATCTCATACTATTGATGGCCGTTGTTAACTGATGCTAATATGGCATTTGTAGACACTAGATTATCATTTATCGTACGAAGAACGATGTGTTTTTGTTAATTCATAAGTGCGCCATTGCTTTAGATGTCAACGTGTATGTTACTATAAGAAAATAATCAAATACGCAACGCAAGATGGCGTATGCCAGAGAGAGTTCTGGGCGAGGAATGTCACATGACATCTCTGAACGGCTGGTTTTCGTTCATTCAATGGAGGGTGTCAAATCTCCGTTATTTTTGCAAATATCCCTCAAACGTTACGAGATATGAAAAAACATAACGGAACAAAGTTGTAGAGAATTTTCTCCTCTATAAATTCGGTTATTCAATTTTCGCGTCGGATGAACCGTTTATTTGCAATTAAGATTACATTACAAACGCCTTTTTTGTGTTACTAACATATTTCTTGTCCGAAAAATTTGAAAAAGGGAGGTTCTGGTCTCTGGCGGCCTATAATTATGTCTGTAAAATTTGATGCTGATCGGTTGAACGGTTCGTCTTAAAAACGGGAACACGTTACTGATAGACAGACGTTATTTTTGTACATATCTTTGAAACGCTACGATATGACAGCAAAGTTGTAGAGAATTTTCTCCTCTACAAATTAGGTTATTCAAGTTTCGTGTCAGATGAATACTTAAGCCGTTATTTTCATTTAAATTTCTAGCTGTCAAAAGACGATCGCAAAGGCCCACTTTTAGTGTTACTACCGTAACCTAAAGTGGGAAAAAAATTATATGTTTGTAAACCTAACGGACCAAATTGCTAAGATCATCGGTCTTCAGACTTAAAAACTACTTATACTAACTTATGCTAAACATCAGACACTCGCATGCCTGAGGGAGGACTCGAATCTCCAACGAGAGCGACACGCAGTCCTTAACATGGCGCCTTAGGCGTCACAGCCCTGGAAATAAGATACTAAGAGAGAACATTTACATATTACTTTTACAGAAATAAGACAGCGATTATATTAAACGGAGGTGGTTACAATACAGGGTTGCAGCTTATGTCCCAAATCATTAATTCAAACGGTGCAGTGCGTAAGCAGTGAAGAAAACAGAGGAAACATTTTCAAAAACAATTAAAATTCAAGGAAAAGAAATAAAACTATAAGTTATGCCTGCTCAGAGGCGTCATGCTCTGGATGAGCGGACGTATCCGCCGGAGGTTCGAGTTCTCCCTCTGGCATGAGTGTATTTGTTGTCCTTGGTGTTCAAATGTTTGTATAGTCTATGGGACTTAACTACGGGGTCATCAGTCCTTAAACTTACAAACTACTTATGAACTAGCTAAGACTAAGGACGGCACAAATATCCATGCCCGAGGGGGGATTCGAACCCCCGACCGCAGTGGCCGTGCAGACCGTGACTGGAGCGCCTCAGTCCCCTCGGCCACCGCGGCCGGCTTGTCCTTAGTGTAATTTAGTTTAAAGCAGTTTGTAAGTCTTGGGACTGATGACCATAGCAGTTTGATCCAATAGGTTTACAAACGTTTAAAACTTTAAGTTGTGCCAATGACAAAGTAATCCTATCAGAGACGACAGAGGACTGTATAAATCAACTGAACGAAATTTATAGTGCCTTGAAAAGATGTTACAGTATGTACACCAATAAATGTAAAACAGATGTATGGGACTAAAGTCGAATTACCTCATATGATGTTGTGGGATCCAGATTAGGAAATGAGGCACTGCAAGTAGTAGGTGAAATTTGCTAATTTTACAGCGAAATTCACGGCAGTTTCAGACGTAAAATGTTCAAATGTTTGTAGAGTCTATGGGACTCAACTACGGGGTCATCAGTCCCTAAACTTACAAACTACTTATGAACTACTTACAACTAAGGACGACACAAATATCCATGCCCGAGGAGGGATTCGAACCCCCGACCGTAGTAGCCGTGCAGACCTTGACTGGAGCGCCTCAGTCCCATCGGCCACCGCGGCCGGCAGTTTCAGACGTAAAGAGGACACAAAATTCAGACTACGAATATGCATTTGTTAACATCGAATATAAATTTCTGTGTTAGGAAATGTTGGTTGAAGACATTTGCACGGAACGTGCGCCAGAATGGGAATAAAACGTGACTACATGAAGAGATTAAAATCTTTTTAAATGTGGTGTTACAGAATAATGCTTATGATTTCATGGTTAGCACAAGGAGGTAATACTGATTAGGTTGGTTAGTTGGTTGATTTGGAGGATGGGAGGGGTGGCACCAAACAGTTTGGTCATTGGTCCTACTGTCCAAGTTTCCAAGGTTCCAAGGAAACCATAACCGTCTAAGAGAGTCCTTTTTGTCACGTATTATGACAGGCATGGAAAAACCAAGGGGAAATTTTAGACCCAAACTTGTAGAGGGGAATAATGGGATGGGATGGCAGGGCGAGGACCTAAGATATAAGTAACAATTACTGTGAGAGATGGTAGTTCTCCTCGAATCTATAAAAATTAGTCCAACATATATGAGTCCGAAAAAGGATGGTGGCCGTGGCAGAATAGCCGTCCGCACTAAAGCGCCTTACAACGGTGCGTGCGGCCGATCGCCGTTGGGGGTTCGAGTCCTCCCTCGGACATGGGTGTTTGTGTTGTCTTTAGCATAAGTTGCTTGAAGTTAGTGTAAGCAGTTTGTAAGCCTAGGGGTTCGTGGCAGACGTAGTTACATCACTTAGATTCACAAACTTTTGAACAGTTTTGAAAAGGATTATTTCTGAGATAAACAAGTGTTAATAGGAAGCTGTACGCGACAGTTGGTCGTGTATATTAACACCGTTTACACCCAGAATTTTATTTACCGGTGAGACAGGGTTAACGAAAGAGGTTGTTGTGAATGTCCATACTCAGCGTGTACGGGCAATTCCCACGCTATTCAGGAAGAGGTCATCGCAACGATTCTCAATCAACATATGGGCAGGCGTACTTAGGCATAGATTAATAGGGCCATACGTGCTACCACAAAGGTTGAATGTGGCGCATTATCTGGAATTTCTATTTAATGTGTAGCCTAACGTGCTGGAGAATGTTCCATGTCACGAACGGTTATACATGTGGTTCATGCATGAAGGCACATAATGTGCGTGAACATGTGCCGCGCCGCACGGGAGTAGACACGTGGTCTAAGGCATCATGCTACGGACTGGGCAACTGCTCCCAACGAAGGTACCAGTCCTCCCTCGGGCATGGGTGTTTGTGTTGTCCTTAGTGTAAGTAGTTTGTAAGTCTAGGGATTGAGACCATAGCAGTTTAGTCCAGTATCTTCACAAGCATTTAAACATACGAATGAATTAATCCTAAGATGCGGAAATAGCGCGCATATGTTTGTGTGTGTTTTAGTCACGGGTGGTAACGGTTGTTTGTTTACCAACTGTTCCACATTTGTTGTCGTGTATTTGCTGCCAGTTCAATGTTTCTAAACTTACAGGTTTTACATCTCTGTATCTGGTACAATAACCAGGAGATAATACTGCGAACGGTTGTACCTCTTCGACGTATTTAATTTTTTATGTCTATCTGTGTCAGTATACGTGTCAACTTACTGCCTAAATGTTTTGTAACTATGCTTGCGTTATCTTACAGGTGTGGTAAGATTCTGTCCTGTGCAGAAAGAAGGGCAGCACACTTCGTTACAGGTTCATTTATGAATCGCAAAAGCCTCGGGGAGCTGATCGGCCAACTCAAGGGAAGCGTTCTGCATCAAGGTGTGGGCTTTTGTCATAGTAGAGCGTATTTATCTAGAGGAATCAACCAATATATTGCTTTCTCGTACGTATATGGAAAGGAGCTTAGGGTTAAACGTCCCGTCGACAGCGTAGTCATTAGAGACGGAACTCAGACTCGAATATTTGGGTAAGGGTGGGAAAGGAGATCAGCCTGCCCTTTTCAAAGGAACTATCCCGGCATGTGCCTGGAGTGATTTATAGGGAAATCACGGAAAACCTAAATCTGGATTGCCGGTGGTTGATTTGAACCACCGTTCTCCCGAAAGCGTTTCAGTGTGTTACCACTGCTCCACCTCGTTCGGTCGTACGTACTGTATTATCTTTCTAAAAGACAATGACGGTAAAAATGTTCAAATGTTTCTAAACCTATTGAATTAAACTGCTACGTCATCAAACCCCAGAGTTACAAACTAATTAAACTAACTAACTTACACCAAGGAGAACACACAACCCATCCCCGACGGAGGACTCGAACCTCCAGCGAGAACGGACGCTCAGTCCGTAACATGACACCTTAGACCACGCGACCATTCCGCGGTCCCCAATGAGGATATAATTGGAGATATTATAGCCCACACGTAGGCTTACCTGAAGTCAGGTTTACCGAAAACCATGCGCGACTGTAACAGGAGAACCGCGGTGGAGTGGCCGAACGCATTGAGGCGCTATGCTCCGATGCGCGAGGGCGTTCCCCGTCTGGGGTTCGAATCCTCCCACGGGCATGGATGTCTGTGTTGTCTTTATTATAAGTTAGTTTCTAAGTAGTTTTTAAGTTTAGAGAGTGATGACCCCTCAGTTAAGTCCCATAAGCTTAACAAACATTTGATTTTGTAACAGGAGAATGAGGGTGTGTCAGAGGCACACTCTGTGCTCTCTGGCTTGTGAAGTAGAGATGCAGATGTCATGGAGTTCTCATGACCGACTCAGTCCGCTGTTACTGCTCGCCTTTTTGGCCTGTCGGCTTAGAGAGCCTATATAATGAGAGAGTGGCCATGTGTGAGACCGCTCCTGATTGGCTGAGAGCCCAGGACGCCATGTTTTTACCAGAATTGGCGGACCTTACATGTGAGTGATTGGCTCCAGTGTCCGTTTCTGCACTGTGATGTGTCTTAAAAGCTTCTGACAGCGATTTCACAGCACAGTTATGTACAGGTTCTATTACGTTAGGCACTGCTCCACTTTTGCACGTGTTTTGTCGGTTTTATTTACGTAAATTAACGTGTTGTTCGTCGGTCATCGGCGATAACGTTTGAACTTCGCGGCAATTTTTACGATTATACGTTGGTTTGAAGTGATTTACTGAGTGTAACTAATAAAATGTATTACATAATCGTAGAGGGAGACCGAGGGACGAATATAGTAAGTAGATTCAAAAGGATGTAGGTTGCCAAACGTATTCTCAGATGAAGAGACTTGCACAGAACAGGGTAGCGTGGAGAGCTGCATCAAACCAGTCTTAGGACTAAAGACCAAAACAACAACAACATTACATAATCATTGACAGATGGCTGTAAAAACCGAAATAAAGATTGTTATATGCTGCTTGTGTTCGGAAGGAATGAGCAGCATTTTCTAACTTTTTTGAGTCTGTTTCTGCTGTTTCACTAGAGATAGTATTGGAATTTTTCCGACTTTCTGTGATAACTGTCCCTAAAAGAATCTCAAGAATGATGTTATTGGTATTTCCCAGTGTAGGAAAATGTTATAAGATTGACAGGAGCACACTTAAAATACATTATATCGGGGCGGAAAGCGATAATATTTAAATAATTTCAGTGATGGATATGCTAACATTAAGTTCTGAAATAGCATGATTTTCTTTGAGATACGTAACATTAAATACCTATCTTTCTTATCAATGAACTGTCAGCTGTCGAAATTACCAGAACATCGTAAAATATGGTTCATTCTATAGTCAGAGAAACTGTTTCACTAGATTCATTTGCTGACACAATTATTAGGCCTGTATGAACATAGATAAATGGCAATTTTTTAAACCACGAACTGATTAGTAAACTAGAAGATGTGCTTTGCTGTCGTGGGTGGGACTGATGCCTTATTTCAGTTGTCAAGTCGCTGCACTTCTGCCTGGGTCGCTATGTAAGTGCACGTCCCGCGCGCAGTCTGATAAAAACATGGCGGCCACAGGCCGGTTGGCCACTCTCTCCCTATACAGGGTGTTACAAAAAGGTACGGCCAAACTTTCAGGAAACATTCCTCACACACAAAGAAAGAAAATATGTTATGTGGGCATGTGTCCGGAAACGCATAATTTCCATGTTAGAGCTCATTTTATCACTTCTCTTCAAATCACATTAATCATGGAATGGAAACACACAGCAACAGAACGTACCAGCGTGACTTCAAACACTTTGTTACAGGAAATGTTCAGAAGTCCTCCGTTAGCGAGGATACACGTATCCACCCTCCGACGCATGGAATCCCTGATGCGCTGATGCAGCCCTGGAGAATGGCGTATTGTATCACAGCCGTCCACAATACGAGCACGAAGAGTCTCTAAATTTCGTACCGTGGTTGCATAGACAAGAGTTTTCAAATGCCACCATAAATTAAAGTCAAGAGGGTTTAGGTCAGGAGAGCGTGGAGGCCATGGAATTGGTCCGCCTCTACCAATCCAGCGGTCACCGAATCTGTTGTTGAGAAGCGTACGAACACGTCAACTGAAATGTGCAGGAGCTCCATCGTGCATGAACCACACGTTGTGTCGTACTTGTAAAGGCACATGTTCTAGCAGCACAGGTAGAGTATCCCGTATGAAATCTTGATAACGTGCTCCAGTGAGCGTAGGTGGAAGAACATAAGCCCCAATCAAGACATCGCCAACAATTCCTGTCCAAACGTTCACAGAAAATCTGTGTTGATGACGTGATTGCACAATTGCGTGCGGATTCTCGTCAGCCCACACATGTTGATTGTGAAAATTTTTAATTTGATCACGTTGGAATGAAGCCTCATCCGTAAATAGAACATTTGCACTGAAATGAGGAGTTACACATTGTTGGATGAACCATTCGCAGAAGTGTACCCGTGGAGGCCAATCAGCTGCTGATAGTGCTTGCACACGCTGTACATGGTACGGAAACAACTAGTTCTCCCGTAGCACTCTCCATACACTGACGTGGTCAACGTTACCCTGTATAGCAGCAACTTCTCTGACGGTGATATTAGGGTTATCGTCAACTGCACGGAGAATTGCTTCGTCAATTGCAGGTGTCATCGTCGTTCTAGGTCTTCCCCAGTCGCGAGTCATAGGCTGGAATGTTTTGTGCTCCCTAGGACGCCGATCAATTGCTTCGAACGGGACACCTTCGTTCTGGAAATCTGTCTCGATACAGACGTACCGCGCCACGGCTATTGCCCAGTCCTAATCCATACATCAAATGAACATCTGCCATCTCCGCATGTGTAAACATTGCACTGACTGCAAAACCACATTCGTGATAAACACTAACCAGTTGATGCTACGTACTGATGTACTTGATGCTAGTACTGTAGAGCAATGAATTGCATGTCAACACAAGCACGGAAGTCAGCATTACCTTCCTTCAATTGGGCCAACTGGCGGTGAATCGAGGAATTACAGTACATACTAACGAAACAATTGGGTATTTTGACAATTGTCTGCACAAATTATGTCAATTTACATTTAAAGAGAAATATTAAAGTGAGCTCTAACAAGAAAATTAAGCGATTCCGGACAAATGTCCACATATTTTCTTTCTTTATGTGTGCTGAATGTTTCCTGAAAGTTTGGCCGTACCTTTTTGTAACATCCTGTATAAGGAGAGAGTGGCCACGCGTGAGACTGCTCCTGATTGGCTGAGAGCCCAGACCGCCATGTTTTTACCAGATTTGGTGGGCTTTACATATGCGTGATTAGCTACAGGGTCCGTTTCTGTACTGTGATGTGTCTTAAAAACTTCTGACAGCGATTTCACTGTACAGTTACATGCAGGTCGTATTAAGGTAGGCACTGCTCCACTTTTTCACGTCTTATGTCGGTTTAGAACTTCGCGGCAGTTTTTACGATTATACGTTGGTTTGAAGTGATTTACTGAGTGTAATTAATAAAGTGTATTACATAATCATTAAGGATAGTTAAGAGAAATACCTCGTATATCCTCTGTTGGCTGTAACAACCGAAGTAAAGGTTGTTATATGCTGCTTGTGTTCGGAAGAAATGAGCAGCATTTTCTAACTTTTTGAGTCTGTTACTGCTGTTTCACTAGAGATCGTATTGGTATTTTTCCGATGTTTTGTGATACACTGTCCCTAAAAGAATCTAGAGAATGACGTTATTGGTATTTCCCAGTGTAGGAAATGTTATAAGATTGACAGCTCACTTAAAATGCATTATATCGTGGCGGAAAGCGATAATATTTAACTAATTTCAGCAATGGATACGCATACAGAAACTTCTGTAATAGTATGATTTTCTTTGAGATACATAACATGAAATACCTCTCTTTCTTATTAATGAACTGTCAACTGTCTAAATTACCAGAACATCGTAAAATATGGTATTAACATTCAACAGTCAGAGAAACTGTTTCACTAGATTCATTTGCTTAGAAATTTCAAAAAAATGTTTAAATGTTTGTTACGCTTAAGGGACTTAACTGCGGGGTCATCAGTCAAAAATCAAATGTTTGTTAAGCTTATGGGACTTAACTACGGGGTCATCAGTCCCTAAACTTACAAACTACTTATGAACTACCTTATACTAAAGACGACAGAAACATCCATGCCCGAGGGGGGATTCGAACCCCCGACCGTAGCGGCCGTGCAGACTGTGACAGGGGCGCCGCAGACCCAGTTTCTTTTTTTTTTTTTTTTAATTTTATCTTCTGGTGGATCTATGGTTCACGGTCTTTCCTTTAGTTCGTTCGTGGTTGTTCGTTGAATTGTTGGCTCAGCTTTTTTTATTACAGAGGGCGTTTAGCCCCCTGACTGGGCGCGCTGAGCCACGGCGCCCGGCACCCCTCGGCTACCGCGGCCGGCCACAAATTTATTAGGCCTGTATGAACACAGATGAATGGTATTTTTTTAAACCACGAACTGATTAGTAAGCTAGAAGATGTACTTTGGTGTCGTGGGTGGGACTGAAGCCTTATTTCAATCGTCAAGTGGCTGCATTTCTGCCTGGGTCGCAATGTAAGTGCACGTCCCGCGCGCAGTCTGGTAAAAACATGGCGCCCACCGGCCGGTTGGCCACTCTCTCCCTATAAAGGGTGTTACAAAAAGGTACGGCCAAACTTTCAGGAAACATTCCTCACACACAAAGAAAGAAAATATGTTATGTGGGCATGTGCCCGGAAACGCTTAATTTCCATGTTAGAGCTCATTTTATTACTTCTCTTCAAATTACATTAATCATGGAATGGAAACACACAGCAACAGAACGTACCAGCGTGACTTCAAACACTTTGTTACAGAAATTGTTCAAAATGTCCTCCCTTAGCGAGGATACATGCATCCACCCTCCGTCGCATGGAATCCCTGATGCGCTGATGCAGCCCTGGAGAATGGCGTGTTGTATCACAGCCGTCCACAATACGAGCACGAAGAGTCTCTACATTTGGTACCGGAGTTGCGTAGACAAGAGCTTTCAAATGCCCCCATAAATGATAGTCAAAGGGTTGAGGTCAGGAGAGCGTGAAGGCCATGGAATTGGTCCGCCTCTACCAATCCATCGGTCACCGAATCTGTTGTTGAGAAGCGTACGAACACGTCAACTGAAATGTGCAGGAGCTCCATCGAGCATGAACCACATGTTGTGTCGTACTTGTAAAGGCACATGTGCTAGCGGCATAGGTAGAGTATCCCGTATGAAATCTTGATAACGTGCTCCAGTGAGCGTAGGTGGAATAACATAAGCCCCAATCAAGACATCACTAACAATTCCTGCCCAAACGTTCACAGAAAATCTGTGTTGATGACATGATTGCACAATTGCGTGCGGATTCTCGTCAGGCCACACATGTTGTTTGTGAAAATTTACAATTTGATCACGTTGGAATGAAGCCTCATCCGTAAATAGAACATTTGCACTGAAATGAGGAGTTACACATTGTTGGATGAACCATTCGCAGAAGTGTACCTGTGGAGGCCAATCAGCTGATAGTGCCTGCACACGCTGTACATGGTACGGAAACAACTAGTTCTCCCGTAGCACTCTCCATACAGTGACGTGGTCAACGTTACCTTGTACAGCAGCAACTTCTCTGACGGTGATATTAGGGTTATCGTCAACTGCACGGAGAATTGCCTCGTCCATTGCAGGTGTCCTCGTCGTTCTAGGTCTTCCCCAGTCGCGAGTCGTAGGCTGGAATGTTCCGTGCTCCCTAAGACGCCGATCAATTGCTTCGAACGGGACACCTTCGTTCTGGAAATCTGTCTCGATAGAAACGTACCGCGCCACGGCTATTACCCCGTGCTAATCCATACATCAAATCCGCAACTGCCAACTCCGCATTTGTAAACATTGCACTAACTGCAAAACCACATTCGTGATGAACACTGACCAGTTAATGCTACGTACTGATGTGCTTGATGCTAGTAGTGTATAGCAATGAGTCGCATGTCAACACAAGCATGGAAGTCAACATTACCTTCCTTCAATTGGGCCAACTGGCGGTGAATCGAGGAAGTACAGTACATACTAACAAAAGAATTGGGAATTTTGACAATTCAAATGAAATGTTCGAATGTTTGTAATTCTATCGGACCAAACTGCGTGGTCACCAGTCCGTAGCCTACAAACTACTTAAACCTAGGTAAACTAACCTAAGGACAACACACACACACCTATGCCCCAGGGAGGACTCGAACCTCCACGGCGAGCAACCGCGCGCTCCGCAGCGAGACGCTTTAGACCGCTCGGCTACTCCACCACGGCTTTTGACAATTGTTTGCACAAATTATTTCAATTTACATTTAAAGAGAAATACTACAATGAGCTCTAACATGAAAATTAAGTGATTCCGGACACATGTCGACATAACATATTTTCTTTCTTTGTGTGTGAGGAATGTTTCCTGAAAGTTTGGCCGTTCCTTTTTGTAACACCCTGTATAGGCTTTCTAGTCGGCTCCGCCTTTGATGATATCTAGTGATCAATTTCGAATTATGTGCGAGTGTCGCTATACTTTTGAACACACACGTTTACCAATACTGCAAGGAAGAACTCTCGCGAATATGACTAATACAAGAGGCGTATCTAAAAATGTCTCGATACTTTGCGAACACGTGTGGTAGGTAGAGGGCACTCCGGCAGCCGTCAGGAGGTGTGGTAGAGAGGCGGCAGCCACGAATAGCAAACAAGTCCTTCTGCGTCCGGAAATACTGCAGAGGCCAGCGGCTGGCTAGCGGCTGGCCTTGGCGCGGCCTCGCCTGGCTGCGCTGCGTCCACACTGCGGAAATTCGTACCGACACTCACCTTTCAGAAGCCTCGCGAAAAACACGCCGCGCGCTGCGTCATCTGCACTCACACGAGCTGCTCACTGGCCTTTATATTTTTATTATTATTATTTGGCCTTCTGAGTGTTAACTCAATGTGGCCATCTACAACACACAGTGGAAATGTACATATGTTTAAATAAACAGACAAAACAGAAGTACATTTTGCAAAATGGAAAGTGGAAACAAATCGAAAACTGCATTACATTACAATTTAAATACTGTTGGAACATTTTCACATAATCACAAGCAAAACCTTATATTACCAACACACTTGATGCTTATAGATTGTGTACAGTGATCTTAATAAACTTAATTATGGTTTTATATACACGAATGTCTTTTGTACACAAAAGGGAAGAAGCTGACTGGGGAAGGGGATATCCCATCTTCACCAATGTCTGCAGGAAGTTCAAACGTTCTCGGTCAAATTTGGGGCACCTGAACAGGATGTGGTTGACATCAGCTTTCCGTTTCAGGATCACACTCACATGCCGCCGAATCGTAGACGTTGATCCGATGTAGGTGTTTTGGATAAGAGGCGTGATTGAAGTGAAGACGAATAATGGTAGCAATCGCGGATCGGTCCAGATGAGCCTTCATAAACCACGGCTGCGTAGACATCCGACGTTGCAGCACAGCGTAGGAAGCGCCTTTCGTTTCTTGGGAAACGTTCCACATCTGTTGCCACTGTTGTTTGGCGTATTCCTTGACCGCAGATAAGAAGTCTGTGTATGGTAGTTGTAGGTCCAACACAGGCTCAAACGCGGGGTGGGCCAATACCTACTGATCAATCTGAACACCTCGGCACTTCACTACGAGACGAGCGTCCGGACAAAAACTTTGTCAGTCTCACGAGCCATCACACTAATTCTACAGCTACATACATACTCCGTAATCCACCGTAAGGTGCATGACGGAGGGTACACTGTACCACTACTAGGCATTTCCTTTCCTATTCCACTCCCAAACAGAACGAGGAAAAACATAATACCTATATGCCTCCGCACGAGCCCTAATTTCTTTTATCTTGTCTATGTGATCACTACGCCAAATATAATTAGGTGGCAGCAAGATCGTACTACACTCGGCTTCAAATTCAGGCCCCCTTTCTCAACAGAAATTCACTAAATGAACGTCGTCTTTCCTCCAACGATCCCCAATTGAGTTGCCGGAGTATTTCCGTGACACTC
This sequence comes from Locusta migratoria, assembly GCA_026315105.1. Lineage (NCBI taxonomy): Eukaryota > Metazoa > Arthropoda > Insecta > Orthoptera > Acrididae > Locusta > Locusta migratoria. Next base: position 366,368,224 of record CM048755.1, read on the forward strand.
GCGCATTGGTTGAACCTACCTCGCCTCTGGACTGCTTCAAAAAAAAAAAAAAAAAAAAAAAAAAAAAAAAAAAAAAAAAGTTCAAATGTTTGTAATTCTATCGGACCAAACTGCGTGGTCATCAGTCCGTAGCTTACAAACTACTTAAACCTAGGTAAACTAACCTAAGGACAAACACACACACCCATGCCCCAGGAAGGACTCGAACCTCCACGGCGAGCAACCGCGCGCTCCGCAGCGAGACGCTTTAGACCGCTCGGCTACTCCACCGCGGCGAACTGCTTCTATGTCTTCCTTTATACTGATCTGCTGCGGGTTCCAAACACTTGAGCAATACTCAAGACGTGGTCGTACAAGCGTTTTATACGCGGTCTCCTTTACAGGTGAAGTACATCTTCCCAAAATTCTCCCAATAAACCGAAGTCGGCTGTCTGCCTTACTCACAACTGTCCTTACATGCTCGTTCCATTTCATATCGCTCTGCAATGTTACGCCTAGATATTTGAACGACGCGACAGCATCAAGAAGCTCACTGCTAATGCTGTATTCGAACATTATAGGATTGTTTTTTTTCTACTCATGTGCATCATCTTACATTTTTCTACATTGAGAGGTAGCTGCCATTCTTCGCACCAACTAGAAATTTTGTCTAAGTCATCATCTATGCTATCACAGTCAGTTAAAGACGACATACACCCTCACATACACCACAGCATCATCAGAAAACAGCCGCAAATTACAACTTACTCTGTCTATCAGATCATTTATATAGATAGAAAGTAATAGCGGTCCTATCACACTCCCCTGGGGCACGCCTGACGATACACTCGTCTCTTATGAACACTCGCCGTCGAGAACAACGTACTGCGTTCTATTACTTAGGAAATCTTCCAGCCAGTCACAAAACTCTGAATCTATTCCATGAGCTCGTATCTTCGTTAGCAGTCTGTATTGTGGCACTGCGTCAAATGCCTTTTTTGAAGTCGAGAAAAACACAATCCGCCTGTTGCCCTTTATCCATGGCTCGCAAGATGTCATGTGAGAAAAAGGCAAGCTGAGTTAGTAAACGGTGTTTACTAAACCCGCCCTGATTCGTAGAATGAAGCTTTTCCGTCTCAAGGAAATTTGCTATATTCGAACTGAGAATATGCTCCAAAATTCTACAGGAAACTGATGTCAACGATATTGGCCTGTAATTATGTGGATCAGTTCTCTTTCATTTCTTATAAACGGGAGAAAACTGCGTTTTTTCCAATCACTAGGAACTTTGCGCTGAATTAAAGATTCGCTATAAATGCAAGCTAAGAAGGGGTCCCATGCCGCAGAATAGTCTTTGTAAAACCAAACTGGTATTCCATCCGGACCACGAGACTTTTTCGTATTTAGCTCTCTCAGCTGCTTCTCCACACCGGAAATACCTATTGCTATGTCCCCCATTTCGGAATTAGTACGTTGATCAAATGATGGTATATTTGTGTGGTCCTCCTGCGTAAAAGATTTCTGAAAGGTTAAATTAAGCACTTCAGCTTTCCGTTTGCTTTCTTCTAATCTGTAATCACTCCATGAAAACCAATGTGAAGATCATTGCCTAGGATACTTCGCATTGAAACAGTTTCTAGGATTTCTTGCCGATTATATCCCACACACAGAGCAGGCGGGAAGAATTATTACTGCCGGCCGCGGTGGCCGAGGGGACTGAGGCGCTTCAGTCACGGTCTGCACGGCCACTGCGGTCGGGGGTTCGAAACCCCCCTCGGGCATGGATATTTGTGCCGTCCTTAGTATTAGTTAGTTCATAAGTAGTTTGTAAGTTTAGGGACTGATAACCCCGTAGTTAAGTCCCATAAACTTAACAAAGATTTGAACATTTGAATTATTACTTTCAACAAGCCTCTAAGCCCGGTACGAGCAAGCACGCGGCTTGGATATACATCCTACACTCCTTTTCTTTATCTTTCTGCCCATCCCTTCCCCCATCTCTATGCCTGTTTATTACCTCGCTCTCCTCTTTGGCGTCTCACTGTATTAGCTCCCTGAAAACCCAGCGTTGCTGGGGTGTTTATTTATTTATATATTCAGTTGGTCTACGTACTCCTGCCTGCTGTCTCTGTCCATCTCCGCCACTGGCCTCTCTCTGTCTCCGTCTACCTGTACTCCGTTCATCGTAACGAGAGACGTACTGTAAACACACTGAGGCGTGCGACCAGAGATGAACAAAACAGGGACGCTCGCTGAATTTCGCGCCCGTTTCAGGTGTAAGGTAGTTGTGTGTGTTGTTTTATAGCAGTGATAATAGGTGTTGACCGTCAACTTCGTCTTAAAGGACCAATTGCTGAATAGTAACCTAAATATTAGTGTTTACAATAACATTCAGCATTCATAGTCTATGTGTCTCTTTTTTTCTCTCATTAGTATCGCGTAAGAGTAACATCATTATGTTATCCTTCAATTTGAGTACAGCCAAGAAGCGTTCAAAGAAGAAGTAATACTGTTCTTTAGAGAAATAAATGTTTCCTAGTGTGTATAAAACGCAGCTGTTGTGTCCAGAACAGTCCATGATTTATACTTTTATGAAAACAGTCAATAGAAAGCCGCACATTCTCAGAAGTCTCCAAAGGAAAAAAGGGGAAAAATACGACAGAAGCTTTCAGGACGTCTTGATGACTTTGAATGAAATGCGATACGAAGAGAAATTTTTCGTAAGAAATTTCCAACACTTGACAAAGTGCTTGCTGTGGTAAGCAAAGATGCAGATTTGGAAATATTCGGAAAAAACTCTTTTCATGAAGTATTACAAGAAATTAATTTTAAATGTTTGGCTTCTAATATCACTGCTATATAACAAAACACACAACGACCTTACACCTGAAACGGATGCAACGAAATTCAGCGATCGACCCTGTGTTGCCCACCCTGTTCATGCGACTCGGTGTGTTTACAGTACGTCTCTCGTTTCGGTGAACGGAGTTTAGTACCTGCCTCTGCCTCGTCCTTCTGCCCCCCCCCCTCCCCGCTATTCCTCCTATCCCCTCCATCTCAGTCATTAACTCCCCCGCTCTCCACCAATCTCCTCCTGTCCCCTCACTCACTCTCTTCATTGCCCCCCCCCCCCACCCCCAACCGTACATGAAAAATTAAAATACCTGCCAACCTCACGGTGGTCGGTCAAACGGTGTATTTTGGGCAGAATGTCTACTTGTGCATCTATGTGCGAGCTAATTGTTTAATATTAATGTTTGTAAATCTATCGGACCAAACTGCGTGGTCATCAGACCGTATCTTACAAACTACTTAAACCTAGGTAAACTAACCTAAGGACAAACACACACACTTATGCCCCAGGGAGGACTCGAACCTCCACGGCGAGCGACCTAATTGTTTCATTTTATCTGCATGGTCTCTGACCCACATATAAGAGCTATAAGGCACTAAGCAGCCAAGGATATCCTAGCGTGGCTCAAGGACCCGAATTATTGAGACAACCAGCATCAACTCCCATCTGATGATCAGCCGACTAAAATGATCGTGGAAGATGTTCTCATTATTTTCCTTTTGTCTCATAACAAAACGAACAGCCACGTTTTGAGGCTCTACTACTGTATTTTTCATCGTTTTACTTGCCTTATGGAATGCGGTCTACAAGTGCACATAAATACTTAGACGTTAGAACACAGAATACGAGGGTTGGAACTTAAATAATGGCAACTATTTATTTACAATCGATACAAAAGCGTTACATGTTTGCACCTGTTACTGTCCTTCAAAGTAGTCACCACCATTGTGTAGAACCCGTTGCCAGCGATGTGGAAGGCGTAGTATACCGTTAGCAGAGCCTGTTCTGTTGATGGTGCGAATGGAACGGTCTACTCCCTATCGAATCTCTGGAGCAGTTATGAAGTGATTCGTTCATCTTCGGAATCAAATCAAAGTCACAAGGACTTAAGCTTTGCAAGAGAAGCGGCAACACTTTCTGTGCAATGCACTTGACAGAGGTCGTATCATTTAACTTCATGAAGTGATGTCGTCGTATCGTGGCGTGTGGGCCGTTCAGATGTCACGGTGGCTCTATGCTGGAATTAATGAATCCACGAAGACAGCCAGTCACATCGTGCAGCTTAAGACAGATAACATGTGAGCGTTCCATTTTATATCCCTAACCAAAAGTTATACCCAATAATTTCTATGCTTTCCAAATCAAATGTTTGTTAAGCTTAAGGGACTTAACTGCGGGGTCATCAGTCCCTAAACTTACAAACTACTTATGAACTAGCTTATGCTAAAGACGCCAGAAACATCCATGCCCGAGGGGGCATTCGAACCCCCGACCGTTGCGGCTGAGCAGACTGTGACTGGCGCGCCGCAGACCGCTCGGCCACTACGGCCGGCTTCTATGATTTGATCGACTCAAACAGTCTCGCTCATACCGTAGTCATAAGAAACAACTGTTTCATCTTGTGAAATAATTTTAAAAAATGTAAATTCCTGAAAATATAATTCACCTTGAAAATTGTAGCGGTATCTTGACATATTTTCAAAATCTAACCGAGTATTTGCGTGTAATACTCTTCAGCTATATCTTATCCAGTTACAGTCACTATTTCATCATTAAGTATCATACAGAAAACAAATATCGGAAAAACTCATTGCTACGAATCACCCCCTGTTAGCCATAATCCCAGACATATACTATGAAATAAAGATCCCGTGATTTAAAATTCCAGTCGAGAAGCCTTAGTATGCCCAAGTGTTCGTCAGGCGAGGGACGTATACTTGCCGCCCCGGCTGTAGACATCTCAGGACATGGGACTCATCTTGATAATGCAGACGAAAGGGACACAACTGGCAATCCAAAATACTGAAATAAATTCCGGATCACGCTTATGATAACCTGCGTAAGTAGAACCAGGCACTGCTCCGGGAACACTGACACCAATCCTCCCAACCTCCACCAAACACCCCTCCCCCCACAAAAAAAGAACCATCTCCAGCATGAATAACACCCTACTAAAGTGTGCGTTAAAAGGTACGAAAAGTTTTTTGTTATAACGTAGCGCGACATCTAGGAAGACGAATGTGGTTCCCGGCCTCCCCCTAAAAAAAATCAAGGCTGTCCTGTCAACAGGCAAGCCTATGCTCACCGTCGTTTCCGGCGTCAAAGGTCAGATACTCATCGAAATCCACGAGCACGGAAAAACAATGAAGGGTACTGTGAGACACTCCGTAGCCTACTCAAGTCCATGAAGATCAAACGCCTTCCACGCGCGTCCAAGCTTCTCCAGAGTCACGCAAAGTGTACTGGCCAAGTTCCAGTGGGAGTAGTTTGAACATCCGCCCAACATATGGGGCATGTCGCCCTGTAACTTTCATATATTTCGTCCGCTAAACAGATATCTCAAGCGCTTCAACTCGGACGACGAACTGAAGGACACAATAGAGGATTTTGCTCTTGTCACAGACACAGGAATTCTGGGGAACAGGAAATACTTCGGCGTGTTAAATAGTGGAATACAAGGTGCATCTGGCCTTCAAAGTAATTGCCATTGGCAACAAACACACTTCTGCCATCGGTTGTACAGGTGTTGGGAACTGTCAGCAAACGCAATCAAAGACACTCTTCACTCACTGTTTGAACAGCATACCCTTGCACTAACATCCCATGGATCTCCGTCACCGTTTACCCTAATTTGAAACAAAATTTTATGTTAACGCTTTGCTCCATTGCTCCATTTTGCGCTCCACGTTGCAATGACACGAGTTCTCACACTGACCCTGTTAGCTGGGTCGCAGAGTGTACCACCGCTTCACTGCTTTGCACGATAGGGGCGCTTGCTGACATGCCCCTCAATATGTACGCGCAGGCGCCTTATCTTCGCCAGCGCGGGTTGTAAAATATGGGACCATTCACCCAACTTTTCAAACGCACCTTGTAAATGTTCAAATGTTTGTATAGTCTATGGGACTTAACTACGGGGTCATCAGTCCCTAAAATTACAAACTACTTATGAACTACTTACGAACTAGGACGGCACAAATATCCATGCCCGAGGGGGGATTCGAACCCCCGACCGTAGTGACCGTGCAAACCGTGACTGGAGCGCCTCAGTCCCCTCGGCCACGCACCTTGTAATTAAGCTCAGGCCTCTGGTGTAGAGACTTCAGTTATACCCACATTGTCATTTCGTACCTTTTCATTTGAATACCCCTTCTATTTCCTTTGTATTTAACTTCACCACTTATAAATTTCGAAGAAAATGTCAATTACAACTGCATATACCGGGTGATCAAAAAGTCAGTATAAATTTGAAAACTTAATAAATCACGGAATATTGTAGATATAAAGGTAAAAATTGACACACATGCAAGGAATGATATTGAGTTTTATTAGAAAAAAAAAGAAAACAAAAAAAGTTCAAAACATGTCCGACAGATAGAGCTTCATCTGATCAGAAAAGAAATAATTAGCATAACAAATTAAGACAAAGCAAAGATGACGTTCTTTACAGCAAATGCTCAATATGTTCACCATCATTCCTAAAAAAATAGCTGCAATCGAGGAATAATGTGAAGAGCACTGTAAAGCATGTCCGGAGTTATGGCGAGGCACTATCATTTCCGATCGGAAGATTCACTTGAATGTCAGTCTTGTTTAAGCAACTGTATTACCAGTGGCGGCTCGTACAAAATTTGACCAGTGTGCTACAATATTACAAAAATAAACAGGAAACAAAATATACTAAAATAAAAATTCAACCTTTGTATGATTGCCTTTAATTAAATATCTATTAATACTGTATTGACAGTAAGACCTTCAGGGGAATCTATAACAATGCTGCCAACTGCATGTATTCACTGCAGATAGTAAATATAACGTTTAAAACATATTAATTTTATTTACAGAAATTAAAAATTTAGACTCAGAGGTATTTGAATACAAGCCTCTCACAGTTAGGTTTGAGAGACAACGCGCAAGACGCCTGAGCCAGCGCGCTATTTGAGTGTGTATGCCGCAATATTGGTCATACACTATTCTTCCGCAGCCGTTACACGCAGCGCGAAGAGAAATATTGATCTGGTGCTGCAGTCAGTCTCAGCACACGAGCCGCCAGGCCTGACGTCACGTCTGCGCATGCGCACTAGCGAACAGACGACTGCGCCGCCTCTTTGCGCACGTACCAGCGCGGCTGAATCCCACTTCAGCACACGGAGCTGGTTTCCAGCTATCGCAGCGAGAGCGTTCCAAAATGCGTTTTCATCCTTATTACTAGCATTCTAATACGCATTGGAAAGGAATTGGCATAATTTTATTGTTATATCTGGCTGGTATTCTAAGAGAAAGGATGTAATTTTATAGCGATTTCTCGCTTGCATTCGAGGAGAAATGGCATAATTTTAGAAATATATTTACAGTGTGCTGCAGCACATTAGCACATTATCACCAGCCGCCACTGTGTATTGCAGCACCGGTGCATACACTGTTACCGAAACATTCAACACCAGATTAATCGAGGGTAAAACCTATGACCTAGAAGGATTTTAGTAGTGAGAGCTTGTCATCTGCTGCGACTCTCATTAATGTTTTTACTCCGTCATTTTTTAACTTTTTTTTGGTTCTAATAAAACCCCATGTCATTTCAAGCATGTGTGTCAATTTTTACCTCTCTATCTACATTATTCCGTGGTTTATTAAGTTTTCAAATTTATACTGACTTTTTGATCACCCGGTAGCTTCTTTTAGCTACAGGAAGTGATCAAAATAATACGTTCACCATGCAGTACACTATATCTTGTTGCAAGTTGGCACCACTTAGTATGTGGGGCTGTGCACCGATGTGCGAGGCCGTTCCCTGTCGGGGGTTCGAACCCTCTCTCGGGCATAGATGTTTGTGTTGTCTTTATTATAAGACAGTTTATAAAAAATGTTCATATGCTTGTAAAGCTTATGGGACTTAACTGCGGGGTCACCGAAACACGACCACAGTGCACAGTTGATGTACGATCTCTCGGACGTTACCTTGCAGTATTTTGTACGTTTTCTTCTGCGAAGGTCAACTCAAATGATCGGTGTATTGCGTTATCTCTAAGACTTCTAAAGAGCCAACAGTTAGTGGGAGCGCCTGTGACGAAAACGGTTGTACTCTTTAACGTTTCACTGCCGGCAGTATCCTCGGTAATGACAGAGTACAGAAGGCGAGGTAAAACACAATTGGAGAAGGGAAATAGTGGGGGAAACCCGAATTTAATTGACAATGACCGACGAGCATTAAGAACGATTGTGAGCTTACAACAAAAAACTATTAGAGCAAAAGTGACTGCAAAACCCAACACTCACTGAGTAATTCTGCTTCGATAAAAACAGTACGGCTGAAGCTTTTCTTGGAAGGGCTGCAGTTTCTGAACCGTTAATGACGGAAGCCAACGCGAAGCTGCAGAGGAAGTGGTGTCGCGATCGTAAAACCTCGGCAGTGGTTGACTGGAGGTATGTGGTATGCTCTGATGACTCATAGTTACTACAAACAACCGCCATTATGTATTGAAAATCTCAAAAGAAGCTTACGACACAGCATGATTGCTTCAAACAGCCAAGCATGAGGAAGTTCCATCATGATTTGGGCATCTGTATCGTAGTATTCAATTGCTTTTATCATTATTCTCACTGGTCTGGTAACTGTGAATGAATGTCTCACCATCCTTGACAACAGACTGTTTACTACGACTAACATATTGCTTTCAAACACTGCCATATCCCATATTGCGCCCGCACATACAGCCAGAATGGTGTTGAGGCATACTTTCTGCCGGCCGCGGTGGCCGAGGGGACTGAGGCGCTCCAGTCACGGTCTGCAGGGCCACTACGGTCGGGGGTTCGAATACCCCCTCGGGCATGGATATTTGTGCCTTCCTTAGGATTAGCTAGTTCATAAGTTTAGGAACTGATGACCCCGTAGTTAAGTCCCATAAGCTATACAAACATTTTTAAGCATACTTTCTACAGCACTTGGCCGCTGTTTATACTTTGATAGGATGCAAAGTTCTCTGTTTGATAGTTCTTACGTTGTCGACTCGCTGTAAAATATGTAAAACACTCGATATTACAGAAAAAGTGAACTCATCGCAAGGAAGAACTATTTTAAGGCAAGATTCATTTCATTATCGCTACAAGGATATAAAATGGTTGGTTACTGAAATTCAAAGAATCAACTCGGAAATAACCTCTTTTAATGAATGATCCCAACGACATTTTAACTGTTCCTATCATAACATTCATTGGTCGGGTATTCTGAATGAATATCTGACCATCCTCGACAACAAACGACTTACTATGGTTAACATATTGCTAACAAATACTGCCATAATTCAAAATGATAATGTCCCACGCACACAACCAAAAAGATTCAGGCGTTCTTTGTACATCATCAGAAAATTATCTAACAACTCCCCGAAACAGCAAAAGCACCACGTTTCAACGTAATTTAACCGTTATGCGTAGTTTTAGAGCAGAGAGCGAGAACCAGATTTACAGCTTCAACATGATTGACATAATTGGCAGATGTTTTGGTACAAGAATGATTAACATTCTGTTGGAAACTATAAAGGCACTTTACAAATCTGTTCCTCGAAGAGTTCCAGCTGTTATTAAAAACAATGACTGCCATCTCCTTACTAATAAATAAATATTGTGTCTTTGCAAGGTGTTCATATTATTTTGTCCACCCCAGTAGGTGCAAGTATGACCCACATTATTCAAATGTTTGTAAATCTTTTGTATTTAACTACTCTGGTCATCAGTCCCTAGACTTACAAACTACGTAAACTAACTTACGCTTAAGACAACAAATATACCCATGCTCGAGGGAGGAGTCGAACCTCTGACGGCAAGTAGCTGCTTGCTACAGAGGTAGGTGCCTTGCAACGCTCGGCCACACCACCGCGGCGCCGCATTATTCAATCTCAGGTGGCGGGTGTATGAATTACATAAAATGATATAAAATAGGCTGTATGTGTGAATGTGGGTATGTATGTTCCACATCACCTCCTAAACTACTGGACCGATTTCAACCAAACTTGGTACTCATGTTCCTTACTATCGGGCAACAATCGCTGTCTGGGCAAGAACCACTATGACACATACATAAGGACGAGACCAACGAGAAAGACAGGCCCCGGCGCGCACATCTTGTCACGTAAGCAAGATAGTCGTGAGCCGGCGCGATCTCTAGCTGTTTGGCCGGCCGCTGGGGCACAGCCCATTGCCACATAGCGGCCAGCCACTAAGCTAGCGATCGCTCCGGCTCAGGACTACCTTGCTTACGTGACAAGATGTGCGCGCCGGGGCCTGTCTTTCTCGTTGGTCTCGACGTAAGGAGATATGACGTCCTAAACAATGACAGTCGAGAAAAACGGCCGCATCATACGATAATATGCTACATTTGCTCCTAATGTGATGGACCGATTTCAACCAAATTTGGTAGAAATATTCTTTAAGGTCAGGAATCATTTGCTATGGTTGCAAAAAACCACCTCGATACATAGTTCATACGATACCACGTCGTAAACAATGAAAACTGCCCCATCTTGGGAGGCGTGATAGTTTGGTTTTATTCGTTCAGAGCACTTAGCGACTTGCAATAAACTTTGAACATATTTTCAAGTCATTACGAAACGTTTCTCGCTGACAACGCGCTTACTACTTTTCCGATGTTCATGATGTGTATATACGGCATTTGGCATGACGTTACAAGTTATTACTTCTACACTGTAAATCGTATTCGCTAGACAATTCACAGACAGTACACATACATACCACTGAATTTTCCTTCGATACTATATCACAGTTCGACATATAGTTCAAGAGATATGAAGTCGTAAACAATTTGGTTCATGCAAAACCGCATCATCACGCACGAGGTTTCGATTTATTATGTCTTTACTGCTAACACCATTCACGAAATATAACGCTGAATGTACCTTGGAATTTACATCATAGCACGACACATATTTCAGGAGATATGACGTCATAAACAGTGAAATTTCCGAATAACTGCTACGTCATGCGTTATTTTCCCCATATCTCCTCCTAAAATAACGGACCGATTTCAAATAAACTTGGTACACATATTGCTTGCTATCTGACAAAAATCTTTGTGGTGTTAAAAACTACCTACGACACGTCGTTCATGAGATATGACGTCGTAAGCAATGAACCACAAAAGCTTTCCTATCACGCGACACTTCATTAAGCCACTATTTATTTATCGCACATAGTTTCCTAATATTGCACTCTACAAATCTGGAAAATTATATGATTGTAGGACCCATAGTGAAGGATATATGTCATAAGTATTGAGCTGCATTAAACCAAACTTAAATAGACTGATAGTAAGGTAGAAGGCGATGTACAGAACGGGAAGAACGAGATAGACTAAGATAAGAAATTACATTTCATTTTGCATATTTCTTTGTTTTACTATTTGATAATTTCTAACCTGTTTTCATGAATACATGAAGATGAAATCTTTACCGAATTTTTATTTTCGATGCTAATACGAGGCTGGAAAATGCATATATAACCCGGCCAATACGTGGTTTAGGAGCTAGTAAATTAATAAATATTTGTAATATGACATTTTTAATAAGTATGATATCCTTTACTGCTGCTTATTACCTTTATTTATTTATCAATACAGCTGTTTCGCCTTATTTGGCATTGTCAAGTGGTCTGCAATAGTTGAAATAAATTTTGTGAAAATATTTTTTCGAAATAAATAGGGAGTACATTATAATGTTTTAAATTTATTGCTTACATTCCACTTATTGGTAACACACACACAGCATCTGTACCTCTATATGATTTTTACAGGTACCTTTCTTAGAAAGGCCTTTTTTAATAATCATATAGAGGTACAGATGCTGTGTGTGTGTATTATCAACAAATGGAATGTAAGTAATAAATTTAAAACTTTATAATGTACTCCCTATTTGTTTCGAAAAAATATTTTCACATAATTTACTTCAACTGTTGCAGACCATTTGACAATGCCAAATACGGCGAAACAGCTGTATTGTATAAATAAATAAAGCTAATAAGCAGCAGTAAAGGATATAATCTATATATATAAATGTGAATGTCTGTTCGGTGTACGCTTATCACGTCCCAACGACAAGACGCAGAGACTTAAATATTTGTACAGTTACTAATTTATACCTGAGCAAGGTTTTAGGCACGGTTTTATAGCGATCTGGTAGATATTTAGCAATTCGAAGAATATAACGCTAAATGCGGAACAATAATTAATGTCTGAAAATTATATTTACTCTTTGAAAATGGTTTTATTGGTTGCATTGTTGCTTGAGGGTTCATAATGATAAAAGGGTGGAGTATATTGGGATGGAAAGTTATCGGTGTATACAAAATTCTACGTGTGTGTGTGTGTGTGTGTGTGTTAATATTTCGCTCTGCAGCGAAAAATACAGAACGCAAACGAATGGTCTGTGTGTAATTGTTGTCCGAAGTCTCCCATTGTACACCATAGCAGTTCCATGCCGACAGCTATAAGGGGTTGGAAGATATGGCGGTTGAAAGTCGTCAAATTATAAAAAAATTCGGACTGAAGGCCAGCGATGACGTTTGCGACTCTATAGCAAGGAGGTCACATACAACGAAACGTGATGCCACAGACCATATCTATGGTCTATGCATGCTACAATGTCTTCAGCTCATTCTCTGTAAGGATAAGCATACGAATAAGGAAATATAAGAATAAATAAATACAGCAGAAGAAAAGAAACTTCTTTTAATACATCTCTTTAAAAAATCGATTTGACGTTTCGCGCGTTACATCAAGTGATCGATCTGCGATATTATTACAATCATTATTGTTGAATTTCGTGATTGGATTCTTCGAAACGAGTGCGTTTTTACCTGTGATTTCTTATATATTCTCTGATAAATGTAACGTGTTTTTAGAAAAAAGGAGATGGACAGAGAGAGAGTGGATAGGAAAAGTACTAACTCAAGGCTCGAATAAATAAATACATACCCGGGAAACGCCAGGTTTTCAGCTAGTACTTATTAAAAATGTCATATTACGATATATTCATTGCTGCAGGCCCATTAATGAAGAAAGGTTTGATAATAAATATTCATCCGCGAATTTCAAGCCGCGGTGGAGTAGCCGAGCGGTCTAAAGCGCCTCGCTGCGGAGCGCGAGTTTGCTCGCTGTGGAGGTTCGAGTCCTCCCTGAGGCATGGGTGTGTGTGTTTGTCCGTAGGTTAGTTTACCTAGGTTTAAGTAGTTTGTAAGCTACGGACTGATGACCACGCAGTTTGGTCCGATAGATTTACAAACATTTTTGAGCGAATTTCAAAGATGCAGTATTGTTATCTACAGGCCTGGACACGACGAGAAGGAAACCTGACGAAATGTTGCCGCTGAACGACGCATTGTCTCTGCTGATAACCCTAGAAGACTTCATCACAGACAACATAAAGTTTATGCTCAAAGTTAATGGGGCATATATGGCCCATCAACCGGGAGAGAGGGACGTTTAGAAACGCCATCAGGGGCATGTGGAAGCAGAGAACCGTTACGTTAAGTTGCAGAAGCGGCGTCTTCGACCGGACGCGAAATTAAGGCCGCAGAGATCCGGAGAGCGATAAATGGTGGGGGGTTCTAGCCCAGGGCTAGGACGTGGTCTGTGGAACAAGGCAAAGTTTACCGCCGGCTCAATGGAGGACAGTAGTTACAAGAGAAAACTACCCGCAATATAAGCTCAGAGATTTAAACTGGGAGAGTGGTTCAGTAAAATGTTAAAAATATTTGAATAAATACAGCAAGCAGCCATTGATTTTGAAGAGATTTATTTACCGTAAGGATGCATTCCTCACCTTCACCAGTCTTGCATAATTCATTTAAATCTGCGCCAGTATAACATTTGTATAAAATTTGACTGGTGAGGCTATCCTGTAAGAAGTAAGCTTTACTTTAGGTACCACATTTTCCGAGTTACCTGTTACCTCAGGAATCAAACGGTGTCGACTAAATTTTCCAGTATCTATTATTACTAAATCCATGTTGATTACCGCGTGGGAGTGTAAATGTTCAAATGTTTCTAAATCTATGGGACTTAACAGCTATAGTTATCAGTTCCTAGGCTCACAGACTACTTAAACTAACTTATACTAACCTAGAACAACACACGCAGCCATCAGGTTACTTTCCATGGTTTGCGCTCCACGACTGTGATGTATTTCCAATGCTCTGCGAATTTTCAGCTATCAGTCGACCTTTTCTTTTTAAATCTTTATTGGCAAATCATGATTTCAGCCAGTAACTGGCCATTATCAATGCATGTGTTCAACTGTAGATGTTATTAATGTGGAAAAACTCAGACCACGCCAAGTATGACTACTGGACATTTTTGCCGTTTGTCCAGTTGTGATACTTGGCGTGGTCTGACTTTTTCCACATTAATACGAGGCGCGTCTAGAAAGTAAGTTCCACCAAGGACAGATTTTAGGTGTAAGAAGAGATGAAAGTTGCTAGGAGAGAGGTCCGAGCTGTATGGAGGATGATCAAACAGGTCCCATTGACATTTCCGTAAGAATTGTTTGGTCACATTCGGTGTGTGAGGTCAGGCATTATCGTGAGAAAAAACATCTTTTGACAGTAATCCTCTTCTTACACCTAAAATCTGTCCTTGGTGGACAACACTTTAAAGATGATGACGAGCTGAAAGAACATGTTACCACATGGTTGAATAGACAGGCGGCAACATTCTATGAAAAAGGCACACAAAACCTTGTGCCATGCTGTGACAATTGCCTACAAAATTTCGGAAGCTATGTAGAAAAGTAGTTTAACAGTTGTAGATTTTTGTACAATCAATATTTTTCTGTATCTGCACCCGTTCGTTTTACATAACCAAACGGAACTTACTTTCTGGACGCGCCTCGTAACATTTACAGTTAAACACATGCATTGATAATGGCCAGTTACTGGCTGAAATCATGAATAGCCAATAAAGATTTTTGAAAAAAGATCGACTGATAGCTGAAAATTCGCAGAGTATTGGACACACAGCCATGCCCGAGGGAGGGCTGGAACCTCCGAGGGGCAGCAACTGCTCGCTCCGCAGCAAGGCGCATTAGAGCGCTCGGCCATTCCACAATGGCCGCGGGAGTGCTCGAGAGCTCTTAAGCGCCTTGCCGCTAAGAACGTCGCTGCTCCCCGTCGGAGGTTCCAGTCCTCCGTCGGGCATGGCTGTGTTCAAATTCAAATGTTTGTAAATGTAAGGGACTTAACTACGTTGGTCATCAGTCGCTAGGCTTACAAACTACTTGAACTAACTTGAAGTAACTTATGCTAAAGAAGACACAAAAACCCATGCCCGAGGGAGGACTCGAACCTCCGAAGGGGCATTATCTCCCTATAAAAATGGCTCCAAATCTTTTTTAGACTGTGGATCACTTTATTTCTAGTGAGCAGATACCACAAGGTTGAATAAAAATAAACTATGTCAATCGAAAAATTTATCTTAATTCAAAACTTTAACATATTCGTTAAACTCGAAAGTTCTATATATTGACAGTAATACCGTAACAAAAAAATTTAGTAGAAATATGATTCTCTTTCCAGCAATATGATTTCAGAGCTTTCTTCTTTTTTTTTCAAGTTCGGTAATTCTAGAGATAATGCAGTTGCTCAAAGCTACACGCGTATCGTCTATTACTTTCGAACGACTCCTGGATTTGTTGTTGAACAGATAACCTTTGTTCATGTAAATAAATCGAGATGAAAATCGTAAGATGATGAAAGGCGATTTCCGGAATGTTATTACACGATTTCGTCTTTTTTACAACAAATGTGCCCAACAGTATGGATTAAAATGCGTTCTTGCAGTTTCCATCATTGCGGAATTCGAGAAGCGTTCACAATAAATGAGAAAACAGAATATATTTCAAATAGTATGATGTTATCCTCTTATGTCATGACCAGTGTTGTTAAGTTATCGTGACAGCGTAATTGAATAAATGATTGAACTTTTATATTTTTCAAAAATTTAAATGTTCAAATGTTTTTATAGCTTACGGCACTTAACTACGGGGTCATCAGTCCCGAAACTTACAAACTACTTACGAATTAACTAACACTAAGGACGGCACAAATATCCATGCCGAGGGGGGATTCGAACCCCCGACCGTAGTGGCCGTGCAGACCGTGACTGGAGCGCCTCAGTCCCCTCTGCCACCGCGGCCGGCTATATCTTTCGCAGACCATATGATTTTTACCTCACTTGTGGTCCGTGGATTACAAGAAGAGGAACTTTGCTCTATAACTTCATAGTTATGTCACTGCCCAGCGGTATTTCCACTTTTACTCACTTTTATATTCCACGATAACTTAAAAAAAAAGTCTCTAAATCTATCGGACCAAACTGCGTGGTCATCAGTCCGTAGCTTACAAACTACTTAAACCTAGCTAAACTAACCTACGGACAAACACAGTCACCCATGCCCCAGGGAGGACTCGAACCTCCACGGCGAGCAACCGCGCGCTCCGCAGCGAGACGCTTTAGACCGTTCGGCTACTCCACCGCGGCTAACTTATTTCAATATATGTCCTTTCGACATTCCTGCTATGATTGAAAAGCGTGTTACTATCTTCGGTAGTGAAATAATTTCGTAACGCCGATTTCCGCATTTCGTCCCTTTCTGTTATCTTCTGTTTCGGTTCCAGAATGGCCACTGTACGACGAAATCGATCCACTTACTGGCGTACCTTGCGGCCACAATATTTTAGGATTTTTACTAAATTTTTCTTGGTTCTCTTTCGTTTTGCCCATTTTGGTTTCGTTGAGCTTTTAGTTGACACCGGCGTGTGATGGGAGAGGAGAGATGAAAGACAAGGCGGCCGCGCACGGAGTCTTGAGCACAAGGACACCCGCGTGACGACAGACACCGTTACTTATCTGCATTTCGCGGTGGAAACTCCGCAATCTTGTAGCCCACAAAAAGGCGCCCAAGTGGCATTGCGCTAAGACATCGCGAAACTCGGCCGCAAGTGCGCTACTAAAAAAAAAAGGCCAGAATTAAGACTGAGTCTCCAACAGACGCTCAAATAGCAACGACGCTTGCACCTCCCACAATGTTGTATTAAACCAAATATCGATCGTCAGTACATGATGCATTTCAAATCGACTACTTGAGATGAAAACTGATACGTTATCTACAGCCAAACAATCTATATTATAATAGTTGGTTACGGTCGGGAGTTCGAATCCCCCCTCGGGCATGGATATTTGTGCCGTCCTTAGTTGTAGCTAGTTCATAAGTAGTTTGTAAGTTTAGGGACTGATGACCCCGTAGTTAAGTCCCATAAGCTTCACAAACGTTTGAACGTTTTTTTTAGTAGTTGGACTTGATGAAACATATCAGATATGTTCTGCGAATACAAAAAAAAAAAAAAAAAAAAAAAAAAATGCTTTCCATTATCCGTCCTTTTTCATACCAGTCTCTTTCGATTTATTTCATCGCCTATTTAAAGTTTTCGTATTTGGTTTCACTGTTAGAAATTTTACCCAACTAAGTAACAATGAGGGCTCTTTGAAAGTCAGAACCACCTAATTCCACAGATGTGTTGGGAATACGGAACACCTTCCATAAAATAATCCTTCACTGTGTAAAATGAGACCACTGCTCAGCTTATTTTTCACGAAGGAAGCTCAAATGTTTGTTAAGCTTAAGGGACTTCACTGCGGGGTCATCAGTCGCTAAACTTACAAACTACTTATGAACTACCTTCCACTAAAGACGACACAAACATCCATGCCCGAGGGGGATTCGAACCCCCGACCGTAGCAGCCGTGCAGACTGTGACGCGCGCCGCAGACCGCTCGGTCACTGCGGACGACACACGAAGGAAGTTTCATGGGAATTATGACCCCGTTATAGAACAGCCTTTAACTACACGGGCGGGGTCTGAGCAGACCCCACCAGATATTTTTTGTTTATAATTTCCATTGTTGGCGCACTACAGATTCGTAATTTTAGGTATTCCCGACATGCCGTGAATGTTTGCAATAGATAGACGGGCGCTGCCCTCTTCCAGCGCTAAGAACCTGTTTTGCATTGCTGCTTTTAAGCACTATTCATTTACAGTTTACTAATACAGTAATTTGCTTTCATTTCAATATACGTACAACAATGGCTCGCTTTCTCCGCTGTGACAATATTTTACTCCTATTAAGAGGAAATCAGCAATAGAGAATACGTAATGTTAATTGCAATGAGTAAAGTAAAGTGATACGTTTGAAGTAGATTAGAAAATAGTCCAATCTGGCCAAATATATACAGGAAATTATGTGAAAATTGGTTGGTACAGAACGAAGTTTTTCAGCGTCTAAAGCAGATAAGCCTGGTCTTAGTGCTTCTAAAAGTCGAAGATGTTATTTTTGCCCGAGGTCGACAGGTAAGAAGAGCTCTCAAATATGGAAAACTTGCAACAACAACAAAAAATAACA
Source organism: Locusta migratoria (assembly GCA_026315105.1). Classification (NCBI taxonomy): domain Eukaryota; kingdom Metazoa; phylum Arthropoda; class Insecta; order Orthoptera; family Acrididae; genus Locusta; species Locusta migratoria. The sequence goes on from CM048755.1 coordinate 366,386,742, forward strand.
TAATTTCTATGCCTCATTCAAAGAAGATCAATTATTGTTTGTCCGATGAACTCAAAGGAAACGAATATTATTGTAGGCACCTAAAAATGTGCTGTCATTTCTTGTTATAAAGAGTTCGCTTTGAGTTGAATTCATGTCATTTTTTTCTGGGCTATAAAAATAAAAAATCCAAAAAATACAGGTCTTCGTAAAATACTAAGTTCTTGTTAACACTGGTGATTATAAGCACGATAAACAATTTAAATAATAAATATGTTGTCTTTTATTACGTAGATATAGAAATATTGAAGTTATTTCCAATAATTACATATAAAGATACCTACACTTTGTTGGGGTACTTACAGAGCTCACACGTGACTGTACATTACCAAAAACAGCGCTTGTATTTAAAGGTTGATATAGCCATTGATAATTTTACATACGGTACAGTTTCCAAACTTTTTAGCAACTACTGGATACTGATGAAGCATGAAAACTGAAAATCTCTGTAATGTCAAGAAATTCCAAATTGTAGTTGCACGCCTGGGAGCTATCTGAAGGGGATGTTCTTATGTCCTGGCCACCTGCAAGGTAACAACGCCCATTCACAAGTTGACTATACTTGCTGCCAACAAAGGATTCGGCTCGTTTGCGAGTACAAGAAAGTTGAGTTACATGAAACTGGGAGAGAGAGATATTTCACCGAGAAAATCGAAATGTCGGGATTTCCCATACACAGCCAGAAGTTACAGAGAGACAGCATTCTCGCCACGGACAAGCTTACATAGTGACGCAGGTAGGCCTGTATTCACAGTCATAGTGCTATGTGAAAAATTGTAGTGTTGAGTACACACTAGGATTTTATTCTACCACCGTGGTCGGATGTCAACGTAACTTGATACACACTGCCGGAACTAAAGTTAAAGTACCTGAAAAGATGACGTCACATTTGATCCGATGTCGGCAATGTGACCTAAAGCAAAGAAGATGTACTGATGACGGTATTGGTTCAAATGTTCGTAAATCTGTGGAACTTAACATCTTTGGCCTACAAACTACTTAAACTTAACGACACGCACACCCATGCCTGAGGGAGGTCTCGAACCTCCGTCGGCGAGCAACCGCGAGCTCCGCAGCAAGGCGCTTTAAAAGGGTGCGTTTATGCTGGCACCTCGCTGCTGGCAGTTCGCTGCTCGCTGCTCGCTGCTGGCACTTGCAGCTCGCTGCTCGACGGCAGCCTGGTTGCATTCACGCTGCAGGCACCTCGCTGCTCGCTGCTCGCCCTGTGTATTCTCCTGCAGCTGTTACATTGCAGCTGAGTGCACAACTGCGGTGGCGTGAAGCGTCATACATTTTCTCCACATCCTCTGACGACCGTGACACTGATTTGTTCGCTACAAAAATGTTGATACTGGAAAAGAGAAGGAAGAGGAGGTACAGAGTGCATCCTTTGAATGCTGAACATACTCACTATGGATACTTTTACAAGTACTACCAACAGCTCGAAAACTGTCCAGATTGTTTATTCAGACATTATCGTCATCGGCTTTCACTCTGCAGCGGAGTGTGCGCTGATATGAAACTTCCTGGCAGATTAAAATTGTTTGCTGGAACCGGGACTCGATCCTGGGACCTTTGACTTTCGCAGGCAAGCGCAGTACCGACTGTGCTATCCCGACACGACTCACGATGCCGCCCCACAACTTCACTTCTGCCAGTACCTCGCCTCCTACTTTCCAAACTTCACAGAAGCTCTCCTGCGAAGCATGCAAGACTAGCACTCCTGTAAGAAAGGATATGGTGGGTACATGGCTTAGCCACAGCCTAAGGGATGTTTCCAGAATGAAACTTTCACTCTGCAGCGGAGTGTGTGCTGATATGAAACTTCCTGGCAGATTAAAATTGTGTGCCAGAACCGGGACTCGAACCAGGGACCTTTGCCTTTCGCGGGAAAGCGTACTACCGACTGTGCTATCCCGACACGACTCACGAAGCCGCCCCGCAACGTCACTTCCGCCAGTACCTCGCCTCCTACTTTGCAAACTTCACAGAAGCTCTCCTGCGAACCATGCAAGACTAGCACTCCTGGAAGAAAGTATATGGTGGAGAGGCCTTGGCTAAGCCATGTTTCCACCATATCCTTCTTCCAGGAGTGCTAGTCTTGCATGGTTCGCAGGAGAGCTTCTGTGAAGTTTGCAAAGTAGGAGGCGAGGTACTGGCGGAAGTAAAGTTGTGAGGCGGCATCGTGAGTCGTGTCGTCCTAGCTCAGTCGGTAGAGCGCTTGCCCGCGAAAGGCAAAGGTCCCACGTTAGAGTCCCGGTTCCGGCACACACTTTTAATCTGCCAGTGAGTTTCAAGTTTGATATCATCGCCTGGCGATGATCGTAGCGAGCTGCGATGGTGCACGCTAAATGGGCTGATTCATCATCGCCGTGCCATGTCAGCGAGCAGCGAGCAGCGAGGTGACAGCATAAACGCAGCCAGGGCGGGTCGACATAGGAAGCGCCTATCCTTGCAGTGCTGCGTCGCGCACAAACGCGGTGCACAGAGCAGCACGGAGCGGCAAGCAGCAGCGCGGGACGGAACGCGGTATTGCTGGATGCGCAGCAAAAAAATGTTCTAATGTTTGAAAAGCTTATGGGACTTAACTGCGGGGTCTTCAGCCCCTAAACTTGCAAGCTACTTATGAACTACCTTATACTAAAGACGGCACAAACATCCATGCCCGAGGAGGGATCCGAACCCCCGACGGAGAACGGCCTCGCGCATCGCAGCATAGCGCCTCAGTGCGGTCGGCTGCTCCGCCGCGGCGACGCGCAACAACATTCCAGTCTGCCCTGGTACCTCAGTAAAACTGGTCGACGAAACTATAAAAAACGTCAACTGCTGCGTTCATGGTAGTTTTTCATCATCTGAAGGTAGGCAACCGTAGAAAACGTCGTCAGTTGGTGACACCAGTACTGGAAAGTAAAAATATATATGGCGTAATTAATCTTTTAAGTGGGTTACATATAGGCAGTGATAAAAAGTTTGAAAATTTAGCATAATCCAGTGTGAATGAAAATTAATAAACCCACAAAACGATTGGGTTACGGTAGAAATGACTATTTTATTACCTACCTTTTTCTGTGTCCACCGACTTAATCATCTTCGTTTTCTCTTTTGTAAATGAAGATAGCAAGGATGTCATCTTGTTTTTTGCTTCAGTAGTACTGCATTCCATTTCGGCTGCAATGAACTGCCAAGCATGAAGTTATTTATTTATTTATTTTTATTATATCTTTCATGTGGTAATCATTATGTTTCGGATTCCAGAATTTCGAAAAAAAAATAAATGTTCAAATGTTTGTAGAGCTTATGGGACTTAACTATGGGGTCATCAGTCCCTAAACTTAAAAACTACTTATGAACTAGCTAATAATAAGGACGGCATAAATATCCATGCCCGAGGGGGGATTCGAACCCCCGATCGTAGTGACCGTGCAGAAGACAGAATTCCGGTTTATTTCGTTCTAGATCTATTCACTTTTCTATTTTAGTGTGATTCCACTGTAGACTCATTTTGTGTTAGAACGTAAATATCACACCACCTGTCGGAACACTGCCGCGTCTTTCTGGCACAGAAGCTTACAAGCACCGTCCGAACAGAGCGCGCACGAACTAGCCATTTCCTCTGATTTAGCGTCACTGTAGAGAACTAGTAGGTTTTTGCGCGGTAATGCGCAGAGCGGCGCGGTTTAACGTCCACGCCCGCCGCGCCGCGCTCAGCTCAACCTCTCTTCTTGGTTTTGCGCAGCGCGGCCGGTGCGGACCGGGCTTTAGAGCGCTACATCTACACGGGATACTCTGCAAATCACATTTAAGTGCCTGGCAGAGGGTTAATCGAACCACCATTATACTATTTATCTTCCATTCCATTCTCGAATAGCGCTCGGGAAGAAAGAACACCTGAATCTCTCCGTTCGAGCTCTGATTTCTCGTATTTTATTCTGATGATCATTTCTACCTATGTAAGTGGCAGTAAACATTATATTTTCACATTCGGAGGAGAATGTTGGCGATTGGAGTTTCGCAAGTAGCCGACGCCGCAGCGATAAGCGCCGTTGTTGTAATGATTCCCATCCCAAATCCTGTATCATTTCCGTAACGCTGTCTCCCCTGTATCGTGACAATACGAAACGAGCTGCCCTTCTTTGGACTCTTTACATGTCTTTCGTCAAACCAACCTGATAAGGATCTCACACTGGGCTGCAATACTCCAAAAATGGACGGACAAGCGTAGTGTATGCAGTTTCTTTAGTAGTTCTGTTGCATCTTTCAAGGGTTCTGCCAATAAAACGCGGTCTCTGGTTCGCCTTTCCTACGACATTATCTACGTGTTCTTTCCAATTTAAGTCTGAAGTAATAGTAATTCCTAGGTATTTTGTGGAGTTTACGGCCTTCACTTTTGATTGATTTATCTTGTAAACAAAGTTTAACGGATTTTTATTCGTACTCATGTGGACGACTTGCACTTCTCATTATTTAGAGTCAATTGCCAATTCTTACACCATACTGATATCTTATTCAAATCGTTCTGCAGTTGGTTTTGCTGTTCAGATGATTTTACTAGACGGTAAATGACGGCGTCATCTGCAAACAACCTAAGAGAGCTACTTAGATTTCCCCCTAAATCGTTTATGTAAATAAGGAAAAGCAGAGGACCAATAACACTACCCTGTGGAACGCCCGATATCACCTCTGTTTTAGTCGATGCCTTACCATCGATTACTACGAACTGTGTCCTCTCTGACAGGAAATCCCCTATAACCGCAAATTTGTGGCGATATACCATAACCACGCTCAGCCACTCCACCATGGCGATGTCACTGGTTACATAGCTGCCAGAGCACCGTCTGCGTTTACTCTTTAATAGTCTCAGAGCGATATCAACATGTATAGCAAACAGGCGCCATGCCACAGAGACGCACTCGTGCTTGTTACAGCCAACTGAGAGAGATTGAAAGGAGTCAAACTGTGGTCTTCCCAATACTGAGATGGTCCCTTTGAAGAATTACCACACAAGTTGGACGTGCTCAGTCAGCTGTGCAGCGATGCTGGTTGCAATGATCACGTGAACATTCTCACACCCGTAAAAGAATTTTTGGACGTCCTCGCAACTTAGACGTCCAGCAATAACGTCGTATTTTAAGGGCAGCAGCGGCAGAACATATAGCAACCACAGCACAGGTGAGATGGTTTCTGAGCCCAGAAGTGTCAGCCCGAACTGTTGCTCACGGAATTTGTTTTTGCAGCACTGATGATGTTCAATCATTTGAACGACGTCGATATGCAATATTTTTAAATAAATATTTTATATCACACCACACATAATGTTGTGGTGGTCTGTCACACAATCCACTGTGGAGTATCCATACAAATTGCAGAATCTGCCTGCACACAAGTGATGGTTGTTTCCACGCGTGACGTAGATATGGTGAACATTGTCTCGTAGAGTGCATTCGTCTAAGATACACTTGCCTTATAGTCAGCAATGCAATAACTTACACCTGTAGGAAGAAAGATTAGTGTTGAACGCCCCGTCGACTGCGTGGTCATTAGAGGCGGAGCTTACGCTCGGGATAATTGGGTAAGGATGGGGAAGGAAATCAGCCGTGCGCTTTGAAAGGAACCATCCGGGTATTTGCCTGGAGTGATTTAGGGAAATCACAGAAAACCTAAATCTTGATGGCGGGAGGTGGATTTGAACCACCTTCCTCCCGAATAAGTTACAACTCTCGCTCACCTTAGGCCTTTGTGGAGGGAACGCTGACCAACACCCTGCATGTGTAGAAAGTTGTAAGACCCGCTCTTTTGCCATCTTCCAACAGGGACGTGATGTGTTCTTCCAATAGGATAATGCTCTTCCCACAATAGAAGTGAAACGGAACATGTTCTGCAAGACGTACAGCACTAACTCCGAACTTGTCTGCAATCGAACACCTGCGAGATATGATTGAGACAACCGACGTGTGCGACTCGTCAACCACAACTCTTGAAGAATTACGTAATCAGGTCGAGCAGGCGCGTAATAATGTATCCCAAGACAGTATCGCCATCAGTATGATCGAAAAGATACCAGAAACAGCGCCTGCATTGCCGCCAGTGACGTCTAGATCACGTATTAATGTGGAAGTTCTAGCATGTCGCCGGCCGCGGTGGCCGACGGGACTGAGGAGCTTCAGTCACGGTCTGCACGGCCACTGCGGTTGGGGGTTCTAATCCCCCCTCGGGCATGGATATTTGTGCCGTCCTTAGTGTTAGTTAGTTCATAAGTAGTTTGTAAGTTTAGGAACTGATGACCCCGTAGTTAAGTCCCATAAGCTCTCCCTAAATAGCTCTCTTAGGTTGTTTGCAGATGACGCCGTCATTTACCGTCTAGTAAAATCATCTGATGATCAAAACCAACTGCAGAACGATCTGAATAAGATATCAGTATGGTGTAAAAATTGGCAATTGACTCTAAATAATGAGAAGTGTGAAGTCGTCCACATGAGTACGAAAAGAAATCCGTTAAACTTTGTTTACAACATAAATCAATCAAATGTGAACGCCGTAAACTCCACAAAATACCTAGGAATCACTATTACTTCAGACTTAAACTGGAAAGAACACGTAGATAATATCGTGGGAAAGGCGAACCAGAGACTGCGTTTTATTGGCAGAATCCTTAAAAGATGCAACAGAACTACTAAAGAAACTGCATACACTGCGCTTGTCCGTCCATTTTTGGAGTATTGCAGCCCAGTGTGGGATCCTTATCAGGTGGGTTTGACGGAGGACATCGAAAGAGTCCAAAGAAGGGCAGCTCGTTTCGTATTGTCACGATACAGGGGAGACAGCGTTACGGAAATGATACAGGATCTGGGATGGGAATCATTACAACAACGGCGCTTATCGCTGAGGCGTGGGTTACTTGCGAAACTCCAATCGCCAACATTCTCCTCCGAATGCGAAAATATATTGTTGACTCCCACTTACATAGGTAGAAATGATCGTCAGAATAAAATAAGAGAAATCAGAGCTCGAACAGAGAGATTCAGGTGTTCTTTCTTCCCGCGCGCTATTCGAGAATGGAATGGGAGATAAATAGTATAATTGTGGTTCGATGAACCCTCTGCCAGGCACTTAAATGTGATTTGCAGAGTATCCCATGTAGATGTAGATGTAGATGTAGATGTAAGCCATACAAACATTTGAACATTTTCTAGCATGGATCGACACGTTATACGTCACTACTACTTGGGCTATTGATATGAAATCATTTCATGTACTCCATACGCATCGTTCCGGCTATAGCGAATTGAGTTAATTGGAAAAAATCTAAGAGGATGTACTAATTTTCATTTCCAGTAGTGTATGTGCAAATCATCGGCGGATGTGCCTGTTTCATCGTTAGAGCTGCAATTCGAGTGGTAGGCAGAACTGCACCAAAGGGCTTCCTGGCAGATTACAACTGTGTGCCGGACCGGGACTCGAACCCAGGGCATTTGTCTTTCGTGGGCAACTGCTATAATGACCGCAAACGATCGCAACTCAAGTCCTGTCCTCACAGCGTGACTTCCACCAGTACTTCATCTCTTGTAGCATTCGTGTGTAGTGTTGTTGGCGCGCTGATAGGATACATGAGCGTTGGAGGATTACTGTCTCATGCGTAGGCTACCATTTACGTAACAGAAACGGTTGCGTGACCGTAAAGCTTAATCTGCCGATGAACGGCCGCGCATTATGTTCAGCGATGAATCGTGGTGCTGCACTACGTCATCTAACCATAGTCGCCTACGACGTGGAAATAGGTCTCTTTCTTCTAGTGTTTTGGAGAGCCACAACGATACCAGGCTCAGTTTCCAGGATATCACTGGGCACTTACAACAATTGTACGCCAGCTTGTGTCCGCAGAGGATACATCTGCGAGAGTAATCTGTAATTCTCGTACCATCGATGGCAGGTGTTATCTGCTAACATGGCACTTTTAGACTTTAAATTATAATTATTGTCCTAAGAACGAAGTGTTTTTGATAATTTTCAATGCGACATTACTTTGAAATGACAACACTTGAGTTATAATTAGAAAATCATCAAATACAGAAAGCAAGACGGTGTATGCAAAAGAGAGTTTTGGGCCGACGGATGTCACGTGACTGACTTCCGAACGCCAAGTGTACCCTGCTTCCTTATCAAGACTATAGTCACTCGTCCGAACGCCAAATGTGCGCTACGTTCGTTCCAGGCTATAGTCGTTCGTATCCAGTACAGGCAAAGAAAATAAACTTTAAACATACTAGCAAGACAAGACAGGTGATAATATTTTAACGGAAAAATGTAATGAAAATGTCGGAGAGATATTAAAATAATTGTTTAAACAGGTAAAAGTTAAAAAAAGAGTATGTTTGTCAAGGCTAAACTCAAATAATTTTGGCTGTTTGTTAAAATACGGTCAGAAAGAATATTACGTGTTGGGTGCCTAGATAATATCGAAAGAGTATAGTCGTAATCGTATTATTTTTTATTGTTTACATTTTCATTATTTTTGATCGAAAGTTTTGCAAAGAATCATAAAACTACAAGCAAATGTCAAGTGGGCCGTAAAACAGGTCAGTGCGATTTCTTCCTAATGTTTGTATGAGTTGGGAAAAAAAAAAAAAAAAAAAAAAAAAAAAAAAAAAAAAAAAAAAAAAAAAAATACGCGCTGCCTGGTGCTGACACAGAAACCATCTCTTGTTGTTTCGTTCATCAATGGTGAAGCTGTACACTGGTCAAAACAATTAGGGGATCAGGTGAGACATCTAGGTTCTGAAGTATTGTCATCGGCAGAATGAACTAAAATGGTTCGACGTCTTTCTGTCGTTTCTACGGAAGGAGACAACAACAATGCAGCAACCAAGATAATAATAACAGAAAGTTTCTGCAGAAGAGTTTGGTGTTGATTGGTCTTTATTATACCAAACGAATTACACAAGCAGTTCGGTTGAGATAGTGTTGTCAGCAGACAGTGCATTGCAACAACAACGAAGCTATGGTATGGAGATCCATGTGAAGGTTGGAATCGGGACAGACACAGAGAGAAGTGTCTGCAGCTATTGGAGTGTCTCAAAGTGTAATATCCAGGGCTTGGACACGATTTCAGACAACAGGAACCATTGTAAGAAGGCAAGGCCAAGGTCGTCCACAGGTAACATCAGCAAGAGATGGCCGTTATCTCCGGTTGACAGCCCGTTGAGACAGGAAGCTGCACCCGCCAGGCTGCAACATGACCCGCAATATCAACACAAACAGTCCGACATCGGCTTCGGCAATGTGGCTTCTACGCACTGACACGGAGCGCGTCCCATTAAAACCACGACACCGTTTAGCCGCAGAAACTGGGCGGAGGAACATCAGGATTGGAGTCGTAACGAATGGCGCCGGATTCTGTTCATAGATGAGTCAAGATTTTGTGTTCAGCCGGATAATTGTCGTTCCCTCATCTGGACACAACGTGGAAATCGGAACAATCCTGCTGATGTGCAGGAAACATCACCATCTCGTGGTGGTGGACAAATAGTGTGGGCAGGAGTCAGTATTGGAGGACGTACGGACTTTTATGGCGTTCAGAATGACGTTTTGACTGATAGGAGGTATAGAGACGAGATCTTTGGAGCTTTTGTTGTGCTCACGCTGGTGCCATAGGAGATGGGTCCTACTGGTGGGCGATAACTATCGTCTCCACAGAGCTGCACTGTTGGACAACATGCTTGAGGCTGAGGGAACTGAATGGGGTGGCCAGCTTGCTCACCAGACATAAATCCGACTGAGCTTGTCTGGGATGCAGTTGGCAGACGCATTACAGCGAGTCCAACGCCTTCCACAACGGTTGCAGGGCTGGATATTGCACTCATGGAGTAATGGCCGAATATCCCTTAAGATCTGATTGAAAACCTCATACTGCACGGTGCGTAGCTTTAAATTAACGCCGTGCAAACCTCAAGTAAAGAGTTGAGACAGCAAAATATCGTACTGTACCACAAACAAATTATAATTGTAACCGATATCTGAATAAAATACGTTATATTGTATGTATCTTGTTTATGACATCTGACCTGATCCCCTAATTGTTTATTATTTAGATTAGATTAGATTAATACTTGTTCCATAGCTCATATATACGACATTTCGTAATGATGTGGAACGTGTCAGTTTAGTAAATGTTGTCTACACTTCACAATCAATATTTTAAGGATTTCTTATTACAGTTTTTGTTGTTTTTTTTTTTTTTTTTTTTTTTTTTTAATTTTATCTAAAAATTCATCTACATTGTAGAAGGCGTTGCCATTCAGAAATTCCTTTAATTTCTTTTTAAATACTAGTTGGCTATCTGTCAGACTTTTGATGCTACTTGGTAAGTGACCGAAGAGTTTTGTGGCAGCGTAATACACCCCTTTCTGAGCCAAAGTTAGATTTAATCTTAAATAGTGAATATCATCCGTTCTCCTACTGTTGTAGCTATGCACACTGCTATTATTTTTTAATTGGGTCGGATTGTTAATAACAAATTTCATGAGTGAATATATATATTGTGAAGCTACAGTGAAGATCCCTAGATAACTGTCTGCAGGATGCTCTTGGGTGGACTCCAGCAATTATTCTGATTACACGCTTTTGTGCAATGAATACTTTTTTACTCAATGTTGAATTGCCCCAGAATATGATCCCATATGAAAGCAGTGAATGAAAATAGGCGTAGTAAGCTAATTTACTGCGATGTATATCACTAAATTTTGCAATGACTCTGATAGCATAAGTAGCTGAACTCAAACGTTTCAGGAGATCTTCAATATGTCTCTTCCAATTCAGTTCCTCGTCAATGCAAACACCCAAAAATTTTGAATATTCTATCTTAGCTACAGATTTATGTTCAAAGCTTAAATTTATTAATGGTGTCATGCCATTTACTGTATGAAACTGTATATACTGGGTTTTATCAATGTTTAATGAGAGTCCATTTGTAGAGAACCACTTAACAACTTTCTGAAAGATATCATTTACAATTTCATCAGTTAATTCCTGTTTGTCAGGTGTGGTATACTTGAATCATCAGCAAAAATTACTAGCTTAGCATCTTCGTGGATGTAGAGTGGCAAGTCATTAATACATATTAAGAACAGCAAAGGACCCAAGATCGAACCTTGTGGGACCCCATTTTTGATAACTCCCTAGTTACAGGAATTAATTGTTTCATCTATCAGTTATATTTTAAATTAACATCATGTTCCTTATAAACCTCATCCCAGTGTAACTGCTGTAGACTTTCTTTGAAATTTCTATTTTATAAGTCATTAATCGAGCCCACAATTCTGGAGGACTGGTTCGAATTACTGAACGGAGCTATGTCATATATTGTTGGCTTCAACGATAAAAAATAGCATATTCTTTGCGAGATCGGTCGCCAACTTTTCGCATCTTGTCCACTCACGATTTGGACAGGTAACTACAGCGGCTTCGTTGTTCATCTCTACCAAATCACTCGATTCGTCGTGTGTATGATGATGACGAATATGACACATTTATCGTAATACTCCTCATATTGAGTAATATCAGCAGTTTAGATCTTGGACAATGAGATCCTTTATTAACAGATATCAAAATACAAGGAATATGGGATTTTTATCCCTATAAAGACGTTAAGACTGGTAAAGTTGAGTGGGATGCACATTACTTTGGGTTTCGGAGAAAGGTAGGAACACACGAGAGAGTATTGACGCCACTTCGTGGCTTAGAAAATTATCGGAACACCGGCAAACACACGTTTATAGTATTTGTAGATTTACGCTCACAATATGATCTGCAATACAGCGGCAAAATTCACTTATGCTAGGGATACTTAATTCGTCACCATATAATATAACACACACTAGTTGTTTGCCGGCCGCGGTGGCCGAGGGGACTGAGGCGCTTCAGTCACGGTCTGCACGGCCACTTCGGTCGGGGGTTCGAATCCCCCCTCGGGCATGGATATTTGTGCCGTCCTTAGTTGTAGGTAGTTCATAAGTAGTTTGTAAGTTTAGAGACTGATGACCCTGTAGTTAAGTCCCTTAAGCTTAACAAATATTTGAACATTTTGAACACTAGTTGTTTTTATATCATCCTATCTGTTTCAGTGCAAAGTGGCGAAGTTATGACCCAGAGCAAAGTTGTCAGTTTCCGTCTGGTGCTTCTCGCCCCTCCCCTTCCACGCCCCCACCCGCCGGAAAACGCCTGCGTTTCAGGTGGTAAAGTTGCAGCTAGCAACCCTCGCCTCTTGCCTCCCCTGCCACTTTCGCTTTCTCCGTGGGGCGTCAGTGCTTGAAGCAGTAACCCGCAGAATGGACTGTTAAGTATAGGGGTAGACGAGTGCACTGACACGAGCGCGGGTGCCCGCAGTGCTTGCTCCTGGCGCTTCCCCCTCCACCTCCGTGCAAACATCGCTATCAGAGACAGAGCGAAACATGATTTGCGACCGAAACCGTATCCGAATATGCGGCTGCTCTTCTAGCGTCGGTCGAAACCGAAAGCGTAACCCAAACTTACGTAATTGGGTGAAAATTTCGGTAAACTTTCGTTACACCACAAGTCACTAGTTTTCCCACATTTATCAAGATCTACATCTACATCTACATGGGATACTCTGCAAATCACATTTAAGTGCCTGGCATAGGGTTCATCGAAGCACCATTATACCATTTATCTCCCATTCCATTCTCGAATAGCGCGCGGGACGAAAGAACACCTGAATCTCTCCGTTCGAGCTCTAATTTCTCGTATTTTATTCTGATGATCATTTCTATCTATGTAAGTGGGAGTCAACAACATATTTTCGCGTTCGGAGGAGAATGTGGGCGATTGGAGTTTCGTAAGTAGCCCACGCCGCGGCGATAAGCGCCGTTGTTGTAATGATTCCCATCCCAGAGCCTGTATCATTTCCGTGACGCTGTCTCCCCTGTATCGTGACAATACGAAACGAGCTGCCCTTCTTTGGACTCTTTCGATGTCCTACGTCAAACCCACCTGATAAGGATTCCACACTGGGCAGCAACACTCCAAAAATGGACAGACAAGCGTAGTGTATACAGTTTCTTTTGTAGTTCTGTTGCATCTTTTAAGGGTTCTGCCGATAAAACGCAGTCTCTGGTTCGCCTTTCCCACGACCATTATCTACGTGTTATTTCCAATTTAAGTCTGAATTAATAGTAATTCATAGGTATTTTGTGGAGTTTACGGCCTTCACTTTTGACTGATGTATCTTGGAAACAAAGCTTAACGGATTTCTTTCGTACTCATGTGGACGACTGCATACTTCTCATTATTTAGAGTCAATTGCCAATTTTTACACCATAGTGATATCTTATTCAGATCGTTTTGCAGTTGGTTTTGATCTTCAGATGATTTTTTTACTACACGGTAAATGACGGCGTCATCTGCAAACAACCTAAGAGAGCTACTTAGATTTTCCCCTAAATCGTTTATGTAAATAAGGAACAGCAGAGGACCAATAACACTACCCTGTGGAACGCCCGATATCACCTCTGTTTTAGTCGATGCCTTACCATCGATTACTATGAACTGTGCCATCTCTGACAGGAAATCTCCTATCCAATCGCAAGTTTGGAGCGATATACCACAACCACGCAATTTGATTAAAAGCCGTTTGTGAGGTACGGTGTCAAAAGCCTTCTGGAAATCAAGAAATACGGAATCGATTGGCGAACCCTTGTCTATAGCACCCATCACTTCGTGTGAATAAAGAGCTAGTTGTGTTTCGCATGAACGATTTTTTCTAAATTCATGTTGATCTTGGGTCAATAGTTCATTCTGTTGAAGATAATGCACAATATTTGAACACAAGATATGTTCGAAAATCCTGCTGCAAATTGACGTCAATGAAATAGGCCTGTTGTTTAGTGGGTTACTCCTACTGCCTTTCTTGAATATAGGTGTGACCTGTGCAACTTTCCAATCTTTTGGTACATCATCCTACCTGCACTAAGCCTTCTATACTGTGTGTAATCCTAATCAGGAGTCCGCATAAAATGACGTAGGAGGCGTGCAAGTTTAGACAAATTGACGATACTTTTAATAAAGAACTCCTAAATTGGATTATTTTCTCCTCGTTCTGACATTTTATACCTAAAAAGTAAAGTTAGAGAATAACTAAACTTAGCTGGATACAGTGGAGTCTCGAGTTTCCCATAAATCCCAGCGACTTAAAACAAAACAAAACCGCAGATACATACTATCTTCACAGAAAAAAAATACTCAACCATTATATCCCGAAGTAAAGAGTTAAAAGATTTTAACACCTTTAGGACGCCAATGTAAGTGTTTATTTAAACACTTTGTTTTAAAACAATGCATTGTTCACATGTATTTTTCTCAAGGTCGAATTACTTCTTTTTCGCACATAAATTTCAATAGTACTACGTGATACCGGTCCCAGTAACCTCGAATTCACGAGATTCTATTGTATACGTACCATAAATGTGTCAACCGATCGTGAAACCCGTCACTGAATAATTTTTTGATTCCATAAGCAGTCTTTAGAAATTTTTAAAAATTTTCTTGGCATTACTAGCTTTACATAGCCATCTTCACTTCTGTTTTTGCAATCGACAGACAACTTCACGTATCTCCTTTTTGGCATTCCTAAAAATATAATGCGTATAAGTTACAGCACAGAGTAACATATACTGAGATGCAGCCCCCCCCCCCCCTAAACCACAGTCCTAAGCTCCCCTCGTAGTTACGTAAGATGCCAGCAGATGTCAGACGGTTCCCTGACTTAGTACCGATAGACGACACTAGATGCGCTTCTGAGGGTGCCTCTCGCACGTCAGAGGGTAGCGTGGAGGGGAGAGCTCGTGCCGCCTGCCACGAGGCCACGGCTGTGAGGGGAGGTGGTGGTGGGGGCAGCCGCTACCTGCCGCCTGCTCTGGCCAGTTTAAAGGGCTGCTTCTGACCGCAGCGCCATCATGGCACATCTTACGGAACTGCTTCAGTACCCCCCGCCCCGCACCCCTGAGCGTGTGACCGGATCCTTACGGAGGTTTCCCGTCTGTATATTTTTGACTGTGGTTACAGTCAGTAAATCGCTTCAATCAGTGCTTCAGAAAGTATTTCGAAAAACAACGCCACAGTTCGGTCTAACAGTATGACTTTTGTCAGTATAAATTTACGTTAACTGAACAGGAAAAGCTGTTTACCACGTGATCAATATTTCATAAACCCTAATTAGTTATAAAAAAATTACTACCTTTTAAGGAACAGATTAATAAAAGTTTTTAACTTTTTTAACTGGTAAGGTTTTTTCCAAAGAATGGGGAGTTGGCCCATTACATTAACCCCCAACCTGGAGGGCCAGGTAATTTTTGATCAAGGTTTTCTTCCTTTAGCCTTTGATAATCCAATACCTAACTACAAGGCAGTAGATGCTAGTTTTGGTCCACCCCGGGTATTTTATTTCCCCGGTACCCACAATATCTGGTGAGCATTCCCCTATCCGCCACCTGGGGAGCTGCCTGGTGGGAGACCAGCAACTCCGCTATGAGGACATAGAATATATGACAAGGAAGCTGATTCAGGAATATAAAGAAGCAGGTCTAAATGTCAACATAAATAAAACGAAATACATGGTAATTGGTGGAATAAATGAACACTTAATATTAGAAGAAGGGACGGGAACAATAACAACTACAGAGGAATATAAATATTTAGGAGTGAAAATTACAAATGATGGGAAACAGGAAAAAGAAATTAGATCAAGATAAAATGCAGTAAAGACGACAATTTCTTTGTTGAATGGAATTCTCTGGGACAAACACGTAACTACGGATAACAAAATTAGGATATATAAAACAATAGTTCGGAGCATTATGACATATGGTTCAGAAGTGTGGACAACAAAATGGCAACTGAAAGCAAAATTATTAGCTACAGAAACGGATTTCTGGAGACGTTCATCAAGAAGAGAAAGAATAAGAAATGAAGTAATCAGAGAAAAAAATGAAATGTAAAAATACAATTATTGAATTCATCAAACACAAACATCTAAAATGGTATGGACACGTCAGAAGAATGGGACAAGAAAGGCTTCCAAAATGCATACTCGACTGGACACCGAACGGAAGAAGAAAAAAGGGACGACCACCTACCACATGGATGCAGGAAGTTCAGTCAGCAATGAGGAAGAACAACATTCCTGAGGACTTATGCGAGGACACAGAAGAGTGAAGGACAATAATTCGAAACTTAATGTAATCTAATATAGGTACTGGAAAAATGTACTTACATTGTAAAACCAGAATAATAATAATATTAATAAAACTTTTCAGAATAACAATATGGTAACCAATTTCATTACGTACAATACTGAATAAGTTAAATTATTACTAACACAGTAGAACAATATCACTATAAAATACTATTGTCTTAAAAAAGTGGGTAAAGCAGTCAACAATCCGAAGACTGGTTTGAACACCACAGTGCTTTACTAGGTATGGTCCTGTTTGGAGGTGGTATGCCGTTACCTTCCTTCGACCTTCGAACTGACTTACCCAGCCAGTTATAGGGGGACCTACAGTTTAACGTGGCTTCCGAACCACGCTGCAACTCGGTATTTTTCACATGAGCAATACTGCCAGAGGTGAAAGAAGTGGAAAGTGACAGATAAAAATCCCAGGACCTGGCGGGGATCGAACCGCGACCTCTGGATTTGTAGTCTGTCTCTCTCTCTCTCTCTCTCTCTCTCTCTGTAACTGAAATGAAACTTGTATTCAGATTAACTCAGACGTTCTCCTAACGATTGTTGTAACAAAATCAAATTTTGTCTCCAAAACTTATGAACTTGTTGTTGAAATTCTTCTATGGTGAACCGATTGCTATGTAAGTAATGTCGAAAAAAAATAATACTCTCCTTGTGTAAATTCTTCAGTGACGAACCACTGAGCAACCGAGGCGCTTGCGATTAACAACAAAATACAATTTTTACTCGCGAGGAAAGACTCGTAGTAAACAGCACGCCGTCAACACAGGCAAAGCGTTATTGACTGAATCCATCCCGAAATGCGACCCGACTTCATCCGTGAACAGAACATTCGGCTGATTTTGAACCGAAACCACAGCTGTGGCCGAAACCAATATTTTGGTCGAAATTGGGAACGTTTTCGGTGACGCAGTCTCATTACCGTCCTGTGTGGAACAAACATAAAGCGAATGAAATGGCGGAAGAGTTTTGATACTCAAAACGTAAATTATGACCCCTGTGAATATTAGATTTGTATTTCTAACCGACCTTACAAAGTACATTAATGTCTTTATTATGGCTTTGTTCTGTACTCATCAACTAACAGCCGTAGTTTTTGACACAGTTTTGGCCTTTTAAAAGGTATTGCTGTTGTAGAAAGTTCTGAAAGGTCATACCCGCACTTCTCGAATGATGCACTAGTTATAATTGATAAAAAATCTTGAATAGGACACATTGAGGAGCCGTTTGATGAATTTGTTATAGTTTTACACGATTTGTTAGAAAATTTTCACACATCATTTAACGACTCGCATAGATTTGAAACTGATTTAATATAAATTTGGTAACATGTGTAGCCAGAGATTCCCATATTTCGCAAGTGATATTATTTATTCTTCGGTACCATGGTAATAAATATTCTTTATTACAACTCTGTATATTAATAATCTTCAGTACCATTTCAGTTCTAAATAGCGAGAGTTTCTCGTGTGTATGATGAATCATACCAAAATGATTCACAATTTTTACAGTTCACGTTCTAAGTGCGGCTCCAACACTGAAAGGAGGGGTTTCTCACCGTAGAAGGCACTGAAACATCAAAAACAAATTTTCGCTTTCCAACACAACAGTTTTACAGCGCAATAATTGACATTAAAGGTTTTTTTGTCAAATGGCGTATAAAATCATGCAGTCTAACGTAAATTCATTTTATTTTATTTTCAAAAATTCAAATGTTCAAATGTTTGTAGAACTGATGGGACATAACTACGGCGTCATCAGTCCCTAAACTTACAAACTACTTATGAACTAGCTAAGACTAAGGACGGCACAAATATCCATGCCCGAGGGGGGATTCAAACCCCCGACCGTAGTGGCCGTGCAGACCGTGACTGGAGCGCCTCAGTCCCCTCGTCCACCGCGGCCGGCATTTTATTTTCGACATAATTGTTATAACCTGTTATTTCGTTGCCATTGGACGGTCCTTCTGCACACTATCAGATTGATCTTTAAGGCCACACTTCCTTAAATGCTATGCCATGTAAAAACAGCAACAGAAAATAAGTAACATAAAGATAATAACCCTTTACACATCAAAATGTCTGAAAATAAACAGTACACATAATAATGTATTTTGGTAATTGTTGTAATGACAATACTTCTAAATGTTTCTTGAATAAATCGATCACGAACGATCATCGATTAACTGTACGCATGGTAGGGAATGAACTGCAGATTAACCGAGAAGCCGTGCTACAAATCCTTACCCAGAATTTAGGGAAGAAGAAAACGTGTTGTCGTGTTGTGCCACGTCACTTGAAGGACGATTAGAAGCAGCACGTTTAGAGGCCTCACAGGGTTTTGTCGAAACGGCGGATGCGATACCCAGTTCCTTGAACCATATTGCCCCTGAGGATGAAACCTGGTGTCTCCTGTGCAACCCTGAAACGAAACGGCAAAGTATTGGATGACGTTCTCCGACATCACCTCGTCAGAGAAAAGTCAGTGCGGAAAAATCGTGTATCAAAACGATGCTCATCGCCATTTTCGATAGTCCAGGCATTATCCATAAGGAATTACTATCTGAGGGAAATACGTTGAACGCTGGGAGCCGGCCGCGGTGGCCGAGGTGACTGAGGCGCTCCAGTCACGGTCAGCACTGCCACTACGGTCGGGGGTTCGAATCCCCCCTCGGGCATGGATATTTGTGCCGTCCTAGTTCGTAAGTAGTTCATAAGTAGTTTGTAAGTTTAGGGACTAATAACCCCGCAGTTAAGTCCCATAAGCTTAACAAACATTTGAACATTTTTTGAACGCTGGGAGGTACGTTGAAATTTGACCCGTTTCATGAAACGTCTACGCAGGGTACGATCCATCTACACCTACATACATACGCCGCAATCCACCGTACGGTGCGTGGCGCAGGGTACACTGTACCACTACTAGGCATTTCCTTTCCTATTTCACTCCCAAATAGAACGAGGAAAAAAAGAATGCCTATATGCCTCCGTACGAGCCCTAATTTCTCTTATCTTGTCTTTGTGATCACTACGCGAAATGTAAGTAGGAGGCAGCAAGATCGTACTACACTCAGCTTCAAATTACGGCCCTGTAAATTTCCTCTACAGAAATTCACGGCCGGTCGCGGTGGCCGAGGTGACTGAGGCGCTCCAGTCACGGTCAGCACGGCCAGTACGGTCGGGGGTTCGAATCCCCCCTCGGGCATGGATATTTGTGCCGTCTTTAGTCTTAGCTAGTTCATAAGTAGTTTGTAAGCTTAGGGACTGATGACCCCGTAGTTAAGTCCCATAAGTTGTACAAACATTTGAACATTTGAGAAATTCACGAAAAGAACGTCGTTCAAAAATGTTCAAATGTTTGTTAAGCTTATGGGACTTAACTACGGGGTCATCAGTCCCTAAACTTACAAACTACTTATCAACTACCTTATACTAAAGACGGCACAAATATCCATGCCCGAGGGGGGATTCGAACCCCCGACCGTAGTGGCCGTGCAGACCGTGACTGGAGCGCCTCAGTCTCCTCGGCCACCGCGGCCGACAAAGAACGTCGTCTTTCCTGCAGCGATCCCCAATTGAGTTGCCGGAGCATTTCCGTGGCACTCGCGCTTTGGTGAACCTATGAGTAACAAACCTAGCTGCTCGCCTCTGAACTGCTTCTATGGAAGGAAGGAAGCTTAGGGTTTAACGTGCCGTCGACAGCTTGGTCATTAGAGACGGAGCTAACGCTCGGAGTTTTGGGTGTGGATGTGGAAGGAAATCGGCCGTACCCTTTTGAAAGGAGCCATCCCGGCATTTGCCTGGAGTGATCTAGGGAAGTCACCTAAATCAGGATGGCCGGAGGTGGATTTGAACCACCGTCCTTCCGAATGCGAGTCCAGTGTCTTACCACTGCGCCACCTCGCTCGGTGTGCTTCTATGTGTTCCTTTAAACTGAGCTGCTGCGGGTCCCAAACACTTGAGCAATACTCAAGACGTGGTCGTACAAGCGTTTTATACGCGGTCTCCTATACAGGTGAAGTACATCTTCCCAAAATTCTCCCAATAAACCGAAGTCGGCTGTCCGCCTTACTCACAACTGTCCTTACATGCTCGTTCAATTTCATATCGCTCTGCAATGTTACGCCTAGATATTTGAACGACGCGACAGCATCAAGAAGCTCACTACTAATGCTGTATTCGAACACTATGGGATTGCTTTTGCTACTCATGCGCATCACCTTTCATTTTTCTACATTGAGAGCTAGCTGCCATTCTTCGCACCAAATAGAAATTTTGTCTAAGTCATCCTGTATGCTATTACAGTCAGTTAAAGACGACACCCTCCCATACACCACATCATCATCATCAGCAAACAGCCGCAAATTACAAGTTACTCTGTCCATCAGATCAGTTATATAGATAGAAAATAATAGCGGTCCTATCACACTTTCCTGGGGCACGCCTAACGATAAACTCGTCTCTGATGAACACTCGCCGTCGAGAACAGTGTACTGCGTTTTATTACTTAGGAACACTTCCAACCAGTCACAAATCTGTGAACCTATTCCATAAGCTCGTACCTTCGTTAGCAGTCTGCAGCGTGGCACCGCATCGAACGCATTTTTGAAGTCGAGAAAAACACAATCCGCCTGTTGCCCTTCATCCATGGCTCGCAAGATGTCATGTGAGAAAAGGGCAAGCTGAGTTTCACATGAACGATGTTTCCTGAACCCGTGCTGATTCATAGAAAGAAGCTTTCCCGTTTCAAGGAAATTTACTATATTCGAACTGAGAATATGCTCCAAAATTCAACATGAAACTGATGTCAACGATATTGGCCTGTAATTGTGTGGATCAGTTCTCTTTCCTTTCTTATAAACGGAAGTGACCTGCGC